>CM055888.1:16690000-17890000 GCA_029582165.1 Portulaca oleracea | reverse complement strand
ATAAAATGATTCACTTCCAAATTCTGGTTGCTCATAGGATGACGTTTGACATACACTTTCAACATGATCAAAATGAGTTCTATCCTAAAGTTCTTTACTCTTTACTTCTATTTCAACATCAAGGGCTAAAGAACTTAACTCCTCCAAGTTTGCGTAAGATTGATGTACAACAACACACCAAATGTAATCATTAAGACCAAGAGTATAACATACCAAAACGTCTTGATCATTCTCCTTAAGGCCATACTTCCGTAGTTGCCGTCGGAATTCTATGGTATATTCAATCACGTCCTTGCTCCATTGCTTCATTATTTCAAGCTTGTTGAAGTTATCTCCTTTGTATTTGTAGGGCAAGAACTCTTCTTGAACTTTATTTCCATTCTTCTTGCTGGAACGTTTACTCCATTCATAAGGTGCTTCATATTCAACCTTAGAAGAGTGAACCACACGTGATTTTGTGCTTCTTGATCCCTTTGGAAGAATCCCAAGTTCTTCCATTTGTTTGGTTAGATCATCAAGTTGTTGCTTCAAGCATTGTAGCTCACGTTGGGAATTCTTGCTAGAATCGTCCATCTTGATCAATCTTGGTGCAAAAAGAATGCAAGATTCATGGTTTAGGGGTTTTGGATGGGTAAAGGACGAGAGAGGTTTGTATTTGGGGCGGGTTGTGTTTGCGCTATGGGTTCTTTGTGGAGTTTATGGTTCTTTATGAGTTCTTTATGAGTTCTTGGAAGAACTCATGGGTGGCGTGATGATGGGGGAATGGTGGGGATGGGTTTGTGATGGAAAGATGGTGAAAAGATGGATCAAGAACTAAGAGAATCAATCTCCTAAGTTCTAATACCAATTTTGATGCATAATGGGATCAAAGATGATCACATTACACACAATATAAGGATCTTTAAAAACCAAGATAAGAATCTTGCTTCTCAAAGTTCTCAAGGATCCAAAAATGAATGATAATGGATGAAGATAAACGAAAAGATGGAGTGATTCGTTTACCAAGATCAAATGGAAGTTTGATGAACGATGGATGAATGACGAATGATGGAATGACGATTGATGAATGATGATGAACGACACTCTTTGAACGTTTGAAGAACGAATGAAGATGATTGAATGCTTGATGAGTTCTTGATGAATTCTTGATGAGTTCTTGATGAATGTCGTTTGAATGGTTGAATGATAATGGCGATTTGAAGCTCTCTTGAAGGATATAGGCACACCACCTCCAAGACTCTTCAATTCCTTCCTTTCACCATCTAAGATAGCCAATCTTAGAATAGAAGAAGGGGATACTCGTTCTCCCTCAAGAGAAACGAAAGCTCTAGCACAAAACTAGAGAGAAAACAACACCTTTGTCTTTGTATTTGATTTATTGAATGACTTGAATTGAATGAATACAATGGCACCCTAGGGGGTCTATTTATACTACTTTAGGGACCCCTTGGACGTGTACCTAGGGTTCAAGAAACCAAGAATCAACTATTACATCATATATCCTATTTATGACATCATAAACTCTAAAATACAACTCTAGAAAGAAATTGCTATAACTCCTTCAATACTTGTCCGTTTTCGTTGATTCAAAAACCATTGGAAAGCTTATTGAAAGAGCTCCAATCTGTCTTTTGATGATTTCCTCAATAGATGTATGGATCTAGAGTTATAGAGAAAAATATTGAACTATACTTGATGGAGTCCTTTGCTGCCGTGAGAGATGACTTCTCAATAAGGACTTGAGAGTTATTTATGCTCATTGATGTCCTCCAAATGTGAGAGTAACTCCATGTAAGCTAGAATACCATCAAGGTCCTTCATGCTTTCTTCCTTGAGCTAATAAACCCTTGTAGTTGTTGATACCCAAGGCGACATTTGTAGCTTCTAGCTGGATTGAGGTCCTTTAGCTAGGCCTTGATGTATATAGCTAGGCAAATATACATCAAAGAGGGAGCAATCTTGGATGGTGCAAAGGAGGAGTTGGATATCAAATTGATTGTGGTGCGTCTATATCAATCAAGGAGGTTTCCATTGCCAATTCCATCTTGTTTCTACATCAAGTCGTATTGTTCTTCATTGGTTGGTACGTTTTGCTTAGTCTTTTGTTTTTCTTTATTGTCATTCTTGTCATAATCATTAGAACTCTCGTCCAAGCCTTTCGTTTCATACCTTTTTTCCATTCGTTTCATTCGTTTGTTTGAGAAATCAACAATCACAAGTTCTTACTTGTGAACGATCCGTTTTCATTTCATGTATAATGGATTAGTTTTGATTCATTATGCATCAAAAGTGGTATCAGAGCTTAGCTTGTTGATATCTCTCGTTTCTTGCATTGTTTTACACCTTGTTTTCATCACATTCACACGCCACCCTTGAGTTCTTCCAAGAACTCATCAAGAACTCATCAAGAATTCATCAAGAATTCATCAAGAACCTTAAGCTCCACAAAGAACCCTAAGACCAAACACTAACTGATGTATAATGGGATCAAGGATGATCGCATTACACAACAATATAAGGATCTTTAAACTTGGGGTTGGATAGATTGATTCTTGATCACAAGAATGAATGAATAAAGATGGAAATGGAGTGTAAACGAATGAATGGGGATGTATTCTGGTTGGTATGGAAAAGAATGGAATGAAAATGCAATGGAAATCAAAAGATTCAAAAGAATAGATTGAAACTTACAACAAGAATGAATCGTTTGATCGAATGATAAACGGCTTGGGATCTTCTAAGGAGATATAGATTCACCACTCCTAGAATCCTCTAACTCTTCCTATCACCATCTAAGATAGCCAATCTTAGAATAGAAGAAGAGATTCAAAAGACTCTCCCTCAAGAGAACCAATTCTAGCACACAAGCTAGAGAGAAAACACAATGTGTTTACTTTGTATTTGATATAAGATGTAATTGAATTGAATGAATACAATGGCACCCAAGGGGGTCTATTTATACTACTTTAGGGACCCCTTGGACGTGTACCTAGTGATGCATAATGAGACCAAGGGATGATCTCATTACACAATATCTAAGGATCTTTAAAAACGAAGATAAGAATCTCCCTTCTCAAAGTTCCAAAGAACCAAAAATGGAATAGAAATGGATGAAAAGGATGGAAAGAACTATGAAAGATGATTACCAAATGAAGGTATGATGATGAACGAATGATGGACAGTTTGAATGCTTTGGGTTCTTGATGAATTCTTGTTGAATTCTTGATGAATTCTTGATGAATTCTTGATGAATTCTTGATGAATGACGTGAGGTTGGATGAATGTAGTTGAATGAACGATGGAATGGATAGTTGGATAGATTTGGCTTTTGAAGGATCGATGAGGATACAGCCACACCACCTCAAAGAACTCTTCAATTCCTTCCTTTCACCTTCAAGGATGCCACCCTTGAATAGAAGAAGGGGATAACTTCGAAACTCCCTCAAGAGAAACGAAAACTAGCACAAAAGCTAGAGAGAAAACAACACCATGTGTTTGTTTTTGATTTATTGAATGACTTGAATTCAATACAATGGCACCCTAGGGGGTTTATTTATACTACTTTAGGGACCCCTTGGACGTGTACCTAGGGTTCAAGAAACCAAGAATCAACTATTACATCATATATCCTATTTATGACATCATAAACTCTAAAATACAACTCTAGAAAGAAATTGCTATAACTCTTTCAATACTTGTCCGTTTTCATTGATTCAAAAACCATTGGAAAGCTTATTGAAAGAGCTCCAATCTGTCTTTTGATGATTTCCTCAATAGATGTATGGATCTAGAGTTATAGAGCAAAATATCGAACTGTACTTGATGGAGTCCTTTGCTGCCGTGAGAGATGACTTCTCAATAAGGACTTGAGAGCTATTTATGCTCATTGATGTCCTCCAAATGTGAGAGTAACTCCATGTAAGCTAGAATACCATCAAGGTCCTTCATGCTTTCTTCCTTGAGCTAATAAACCCTTGTAGTTGTTGATACCCAAGGCGACATTTGTAGCTTCTAGCTGGATTGAGGTCCTTTAGCTAGGCCTTGATATATATAGCTAGGCAAATATACATCATACTCCCCCGATTGAAAAAGTTTGTCCTCAAACTTAGACAAAACTTCTTCTTCCTTGTTTTCCTTCCTTCTTTATAAGATGTCTTCCCATATGTGTTATTGACATCACTTCTCTTGTTCCTTCTTATGAGTTTACAACTTCTCTTCTTGAATGCCTTAAAATCATCATAGATTCCTTTGATGCTTGACATAAACTTCCACTTTCTTCCAAGTCTTCTCATGAATAAGGCAATGATATTATGGTGCTTCAAATCTCGTTTATTCATGGAGATTGTAGAAATCTCATATAACTTCTCAACTTAAAAGTATAGATTCACAAGCTTGTAACTCATGATGAAGACAATAGTAATATGGTGTTCCATCTTTGAAGGATGACCTTCAACGATCTTAATATCATCTTGACTTCCTTGAATCCATGATACTTTAACCATAAAATTCAAGCTTTCATCTCCATATGGTATAGAAGGATTGCAAATGTCACAATATTGCAGCTTATACTCGATATCAACGATCATGCTAGGCCAGAAATAATACTCCTTCATCTTGAGATACGTATTGAGTAGACCCAAATGATCAAAAGAACTTCCATGTACTTCCATGATCAAGATTTCACGAATTCCACTCCTTGGAATACACACTTGATTCCCTTTGAAAAGAAATCCATGATCAATATAAAAGGATTGTTGAGGATGCTTCTCACATACCTTGTATACTTCTTTAAAATCATCATCATCTTCATACAACTCCTTGATATATTCAAGACTAAGTACTCTTGAATCAAACATGTATCTCCTCGTTAGAAAACTTCCTTTAGTCAAAGGACTTGCTTCCTCCAAGTGACTTGATTTTGATGAATGAATCAAGTACTTCATCTCAAAACATAATGATGGCTTGATCTCCTTATCACATGAAACATACTCCAATGCTTTGTAAGAATCACTAAGCTTAAGCATGAATCCTTCAAGATAATAATCCTTTGCTCAAATATCCTCATGATAGCAACAAGTATGAATGCTAAGCCATAAGCATGTAGATTCTTCTTTTCCCCACTTGGTATTTCACCAAAATAATCCATGGGACAACTTCCTTGAGATAGGACTTCACCTTTCTCAACTCCATTTGTAATGAACAAATATGATGCAAGAATAGGGAATAAAAGAATATGACGATCTTTAGCATCCTTTAAGAGACATAGTACCTCAAGTATAGATGCAAGTATGGACCCTTCTTGAATAGTTCCTTCTTTCCTTTTGTCCACTTGAATTACTCCATTTAATGAGGTATGTTGAGATCGCTCATTCTTGGACGAGAGGTAAGGACAATTCTCTAAGTACTTCTCCAATTCTCCATGTGGCTCCTCATGCTTCGTCAAGACTAACTCCAAAGGATTTACATACTCCTTTCTACTTCTACTACATATAAAAATGTTATCAAAGTATACAAATACAATCTCTTTACATTGCAATGGTACATACTCTTTCAAAATATGTTGTATACTATGAAAATCAAGGACATTGATGTAGTTATCCATGAATTGCGCTTGATCCTTTGCATAGACCATTCGGTGATGAATCATAAGATTTGGTGGCAGCCTTTGATGCATGATAATACTCATGGAAGAGAAACGTACCAAAAGAGATAAGTGAGAGAGGTCACTTGTTGATGGTGCTTGTCTTTCATCCAAATATTCACAAATGAGAACAAGTGATGGTAAAGGAATTTGATCCTTTATAGGCTCAAGGTTTCCAACCTCCATTGGTGTAAGAATGAGACTCCTTGGTTCTTCAAATTCATGATACTTATTCTCCATAAGTGCCATAAGAGTACTTTGATCCTCCTTGAGTCGTGAGACACAAGGTGGTGGTAATAAGGACGCTTCTTGGAGCATGATACTCCTATCATACAACTTTGATTCTTCCAACAAAGTATAACAAGAATCCATAGAAGTAATATTACAATATAATGAATCTTTGCAAATCTTGTAAAAAGCAAGACTTACTAAACTTCTTGGATCCATATGAAGATCATTGCCATGGTGTGACTAACTCTTCATTTGCAATTCTTGGATATTTGTTGTAGCGAGGCTAATATCTTGGTCAAGATCAATGTCAACGTCAATGATGGCACAACTTTCTCCTTCTCGGATCAATGAACACATTTCATCACGTAGCTCTTCTCCATTCAATTCTTCTACTTCCTCTACTTCAAGATCCTCCTCTATGTGTACCTCATTTACTTCTTTAGCCATGCTACTACATACTTCTTGAACTTGCTCATTTTCAACAAAAACATCACATTCGGCAAATTCAACTTCTTCATTCACACCTTCCTCCTCATTCAATGGGTTGTCATATACTCGAAACTCTTCATTATTCTCCTCATACAATGGATTGTCATACACTTTAAACTCATCTTTAGGCACGCTACATACTACATTAACTTCCTCATTTGTGCCTAGGTTATCACATACTTCATGAACATCATCATACACATCAAATACATCAAATGATTCACTTCCAAATTCTGGTTGCTCATAGGATGACGTTTGACATACACTTTCAACATGATCAAAATGAATTCTATCCCAAAGTTCTTTACACATTCAACATCAAGGGCTAAAGAACTTAACTCCTCTAAGTTTGCGTAAGATTGATGTACAACAACACACCAAATGTAATCATTAAGACCAAGAGTATAACATACCAAAACGTCTTGATCATTCTCCTTAAGGCCATACTTCCGTCGTTGCCGTCTGAATTCTATGGTATATTCAATCACGTCCTTGCTCCCTTGCTCCATTATTTCAAGCTTGTGGAAGTAATCTCCTTTGTACTTGTAGGGCAAGAACTCTTCTTGAACTTTATTTCCATTCTTCTTGCTGAAACGTTTACTCCATTCATAAGGTGCTTCATATTCAACCTTAGAAGAGTGAACCACACGTGATTTTGTGCTTCTTGATCCCTTTGGAAGAATCCCAAGTTCTTCCATTTGTTTGGTGAGATCATCAAGTTGTTGCTTCAAGCATTGTAGCTCACGTTGGGAATTCTTGCTAGAATCGTCCATCTTGATCAATCTTGGTGCAAAAAGATTGCAAGATTCATGGTTTAGGGGTTTTGGATGGGTAAAGGACGAGAGAGGTTTGTATTTGGGGCGGGTTGTGTTTGGGCTATGGGTTCTTTGTGGAGTTTATGGTTCTTTATGAGTTCTTTATGAGTTCTTGGAAGAACTCATGGGTGGCGTGATGATGGGGGAATGGTGGGGATGGGTTTGTTATGGAAAGATGGTGAAAAGATGGATCAAGAACTAAGAGAATCAATCTCCTAAGCTCTGATATCAAATTTGATGCATAATGAGACCAAGGGATGATCTCATTACACAATATCTAAGGATCTTTAAAAACGATGATAGGAATCTCCCTTCTCAAAGTTCCAAAGAACCAAAAATGGAATAGAAATGGATCAAAAGGATGGAAAGAACTATGAACGATAATTACCTAATGAAGGTATGATGATGAACGAATGATGGACGGTTTGAATGCTTTGGGTTCTTGATGAATTCTTGTTGAATTCTTGATGAATTCTTGATGAATTCTTGATGAATTCTTGATGAATGACGTGAGGTTGGATGAATGTAGTTGAATGAACAATGGAATGGATAGTTGGATAGATTTGGCTTTTGAAGGATCGATGAGGATACAGCCAAACCACCTCACAGAACTCTTCAATTCCTTCCTTTCACCTTCAAGGATGCCACCCTTGAATAGAAGAAGGGGATAACTTCGAAACTCCCTCAAGAGAAACGAAAACTAGCACAAAAGCTAGAGAGAAAACAACACCATGTGTTTGTTTTTGATTTATTGAATGACTTGAATTCAATACAATGGCACCCTAGGGGGTCTATTTATACTACTTTAGGGACCCCTTGGACGTGTACCTAGGGTTCACGAAACCAAGAATCAACTATTACATCATATATCCTATTTATAACATCATAAACTCTAAAATACAACTCTAGAAAGAAATTGCTATAACTCTTTCAATACTTGTCCGTTTTCATTGATTCAAAAACCATTGGAAAGCTTATTGAAAGAGCTCCAATCTGTCTTTTGATGATTTCCTCAATAGATGTATGGATCTAGAGTTATAGAGCAAAATATCAAACTGTACTTGATGGAGTCCTTTGCTGCCGTGAGAGATGACTTCTCAATAAGGACTTGAGAGCTGTTTATGCTCATTGATGTCCTCCAAATGTGAGAGTAACTCCATGTAAGCTAGAATACCATCAAGGTCCTTCATGCTTTCTTCCTTGAGCTAATAAACCCTTGTAGTTGTTGATACCCAAGGCGACATTTGTAGCTTCTAGCTGGATTGAGGTCCTTTAGCTAGGCCTTGATGTATATAGCTAGGCAAATATACATCACCTAGGGTTCAAGAAACCAAGAATCAACTAATACATCATATATCCTATTTATGACATCATAAACTCTAAAATACAACTCTAGAAAGAAATTGCTATAACTCCTTCAATACTTGTCCGTTTTCATTGATTCAAAAACCATTGGAAAGCTTATTGAAAGAGCTCCAATCTGTCTTTTGATGATTTCCTCAATAGATGTATGGATCTAGAGTTATAGAGCAAAATATCGAACTGTACTTGATGGAGTCCTTTGCTGCCGTGAGAGATGACTTCTCAATAAGGACTTGAGAGTTATTTATGCTCATTGATGTCCTCCAAATGTGTGAGTAACTCCATGTAAGCTAGAATACCATCAAGGTCCTTCATGCTTTCTTCCTTGAGCTAATATACCCTTGTAGTTGTTGATACCCAAGGCGACATTTGTAGCTTCTAGCTGGATTGAGGTCCTTTAGCTAGGCCTTGATGTATCTAGGGATATATTCATCATTCTCCCCCGGTTGAAAAAGTTTGTCCTAAAACTTAGACAAAACTTCTTCTTCCTTGTTTTCCTTCCTTCTTTATAAGATGTCTTCCCATATGTGTTATTGACATCACTTCTCATGTTCCTTCTTATGAGTTTACAACTTCTCTTCTTGAATGCCTTGAAATCATCATAGATTCCTTTAATGCTTGACTTGAACTTCCACTTTCTTCCAAGTCTTCTCATGAATAAGCCAATGATATTGTGGCGCTTCAAATCTCGTTTATTCATGGAGATTGTAGAAATCTCATATAACTTCTCAACTTCAAAGTATAGATTCACAAGCTTGTAACTCATGATTAAGACAATAGTAATATGGTGTTCCATCTTTGAAGGATGACCTTCAACGATCTTAATATCATCTTGACTTCCTTGAATCCATGGCACTTCAACCATAAAATTCAAGCTTTCATCTCCATATGGTATAGAAGGATTGCAAATGTAACAATATTGCAGCTTATACTCGATATCAACGATCATGCTAGGCCAGAAATAATACTCCTTTATCTTGAGATACGTATTGAGTAGACCCAAATGATCAAAAGAACTTCCATGTACTTCCATGATCAAGATTTCAAGAATTCCACTCCTTGGAATACACACTTGATTCCCTTTGAAAAGAAATCCATGATCAATATAAAAGGATTGTTGAGGATGCTTCTCACATACCTTGTATACTTCTTTAAAATCATCATCATCTTCATACAACTCCTTGATATATTCAAGACTAAGTACTCTTGAATCAAACATGTATCTCCTCGTTACAAAACTTCCTCTAGTCAAAGGATTTGCTTCCTTCAAGTGACTTGATTTTGATGAACGAATTAAGTACTTCATCTCAAAGCATGATGATGGCGTGATCTCCTTATCATATGAAACATACTCCAATAGTTTGTAAGAATCACGAAGCTTAAGCATGAATCCTCTAAGATAATAATCCTTTTGCTCAAATATCCTCATGATAGCAACAAGTATGAATGCTAAGCCATAAGCATGTAGATTCTTTTTTTCTCCACTTGGTATTTAACCAAAATAATCCATGGGACAACTTCCTTGAGATAGGACTTCACCTTTCTCAACTCCAATTGTAATGAACAAATATGATGCAAGAATAGGGAATAAAAGAATATGATGATCATTAGCATCCTTTAAGAGACATAGTACCTCAAGTATGGATGCAAATATGGACCCTTCTTGAATAATTCCTTTCTTCCTTTTGTCCACTTGAATTACTCCATTTGATGAGATATGGTGAGATAGCATATTCTTGGACGAGAGGTAAGGACATTTCTCCAAGTACTTCTCCAATTCTCCATGTGGCTTGTTATGCTTCGCTAAGGCTAACTCCAAAGAATTTACTAATGCATAATGAATCAAAACTAATCCATTATACACGAAATGAAAACGGATCGTTCACAAGTAAGAACTTGTGATTGTTGATTTCTCAAAGAAACGAGTGAAACGAATGGAAATGGTATGAAACGAAAGACTTTGGACGAGAGTTCTATTGATTATGACAAGAACGATGATGCATAATTGATGGCCTTATGCATCAAGGTCAACCATGGAGACTTTACTATCCTACTCCAAGGCATTTCAAGTGACATCACGGGCATCTCTACTCCTAGAGGACTATTGAGCTCCTTATCACAAGGGCCTTAAAGTTCTAATCAAGCCATATGATAGAGCTTTCTCTCATGTACATTTTGGTTTTTGAATCTTTAGTATTGGAGTTGTATTTTAGGAGATATTGTATTTTCTTTAAATGATGTCATAATTGAGTGGGATGATGTAAGCCCTTAAAGGGCCTAATCTTGAAGAGGGGTGACGCCTAAGGGGAGGTTACCTACTATAAATACCCCCCTAGGGGTGCCTTGTAAACATATCTCTCATATTAATACATTCAATACAATGTCTAAAGTTGATGCTTTAGTTCTCTCTAGTTTTGGCTAGAAATCGAATTCCCTTTGGGTTTTTCGTGTGAAATCTTCTCTTCTAATCCAAGATTGAGCATTCTTGGGTGGTGAAAGGAGGAGTAGGAGCTCTTGAAGATTGTGGTGTGGCTGTAGCAATTGGAGAGGCTTCGTTGCTCAATTCTATCAAGTTCTTTCTCTCGTTTCTCGTTTGGTTCTTCATCATTGTAAGCCGTTTGTTTTCCATTTGTTTTGCTAGTTGTGAATTCACTTGATTGTCTTCAAATTCATGATTAAAACTCTCGAATCAGCCCCCTAGGGGTGCCTTGTAAACATATCTCTCATATTAATACATTCAATACAATGTCTAAAGTTGATGCTTTAGTTCTCTCTAGTTTTGGCTAGAAATCGAATTCCCTTTGGGTTTTTCGTGTGAAATCTTCTCTTCTAATCCAAGATTGAGCATTCTTGGGTGGTGAAAGGAGGAGTAGGAGCTCTTGAAGATTGTGGTGTGGCTGTAGCAATTGGAGAGGCTTCGTTGCTCAATTCTATCAAGTTCTTTCTCTCGTTTCTCGTTTGGTTCTTCATCATTGTAAGCCGTTTGTTTTCCATTTGTTTTGCTAGTTGTGAATTCACTTTATTGTCTTCAAATTCATGATTAAAACTCACGAATCAGCCCCCAAATCATCTACATCTTTTGGCCTTTGATCTCATATATCATTCCTTATTTCGTTCCATCTTTAATCCATCTCTTGCAAGTTCTTACTTGTGATATGATCCTTGTTCTTTCTTGGCATTTTGGTTGTCTTGTGATCCATTATGCATCAATTTGGTATCAGAGCTATGTTTAGATGAATCTCCTTTGTTTCTTGCATGAATCTTGGACCTTGTTTTGTCACAAAATCACATAAACCCCACGTTATACACGCCCCTTTGATAGTTCTTCCAAGAACTCATCAAGAACCCATCAAGAACCCATCAAGAACTCATAAAGAGCCCGTAGCTCCTCAAAGAACCCTCGTCCTAAACACAAACCAAGCCCAAATCCGTCCCTTTCCCTCGTGAGTTCATATGACATCAAGTTGATTTCTAATGGCAAACGATGAATCAAAATCAAATGAGGTTTATGAACTTGAGCTACAAATAGCATTTTTGCGTGTGCAATTGGGTAAACAAATGGAAGAAAATAAAGTGCTACGTGAAGGTTCTCAACATGATGGTGGTTCGTCTCGTGGTGATAGTAGTGTGAAGCATAAAGTGCCTGAACGTTTGGATTTCAAAATAGAAGTTCCCGAATTTAATGGAAGTCTTAATGTTGAGGATTATCTTGATTGGATACATACGGTTGAACGTATTTTTGAGTTCAAAGATTGTAGTGATGAGCTCAAGGTGAAGTACGTTGCTTTGAAATTAAGAAAACATGCTTCTATTTGGTGGAGTAACCTTCAAAAGAAGAGAGTTGCAAAAGGGAAAGAAAAGATCCGTTCTTGGGATAAGATGAAGTCAAAGTTGCAATCCAAGTTCCTTCCCCAATCATACGTCCACGACAACTACTACAAGCTGCAAAAGCTTGTCCAAGGCTCTAAATCGGTCGAAGAATACACAAGGAAGTTTGAACACCTCCTTTGGCATTGTGATCTCAAGGAGAAGGAACCACAAATTCTGGTACGTTACTTGATTGGTTTGAATGATTGGATACGTCATATAGTTGAATTACATTCATATGAATCCCTTGATGAGCTAAGTAACTTGGCTATGAAAGTGGAAAGACAAAGGAAGGAAAGGGCGAGGAACCTCAAAGACCCTATACCCCACTCCCTTACTCTCAAACACAATCAAAAGCTCCACAAAATCAGCCCCATCCTCCCTTAAACCCTACGCCAAACCCACATTAAACCAGCCACAAAATCCCCATCAAAACCCAAGTCCAAGAACCAAGAACATTAGCTCCAAGAAGGTGTTTTCGATGCCAAGGATTGGGACATTATGCTTCGGAGTGTCCAAACAAGCGAGTAGTGTCTTTGGTGGAATACCAAAGTGCTTTATATGTAGAGCCAGAGTATGAGAAAGAAGAAGAAGTTAAGGTTGACGCCAAAGATGAGGAAGATGTAGTAGAAGAATATGTGGAAGAGCCGGATGAAGGAGAACTACTTGTGGTAGAAAGGGCCTTGAATATCACAAATGTGCCGAAAGATCAACTACATAGAGAAGCAATTTTTCGCTCTCATTGTACCGTCCAAGGGAGAGTATGCTCCTTGATCATAGATGGAGGAAGTTGCACCAATGCCGCCTCTACAACAATGGTCAAGAAGTTGCAAATGGAGATTAGCCCACATCCCACACCCTACACAATACAATGGCTAAACCTTGGGCAAGGCATTCGTGTGGATCAAGAAGTTTTGGTGAGTCTTTCAATTGGAAAGAATTATCAAGATTCATTGTGGTGTGATATAGTTCCCATGGATACTTGTCATGTTTTATTGGGAAGGCCATGGTTATATGATAGACATGTCATACATGATGGGAGGGCCAACACTTACACTCTCGCCATCAACCGAAAGAGGATCACTTTGGCACCGCTTGATCCACCATCTCGGCAAAAGGAGAAACGTCATATTGTGTCAATTATGAAGATGGAGTATCAAGGGCATGAAGAGTATAAGGATCCTATTCTTACACATTTGGAGAAGAATGAAACGGATCCAAGTATCCATCACATTTTGAAACTTCCCATGAGCATATCTTCCATGAGCATCCAAAAGATATCTACTTAGATCACTTGGTTGAAAGTAGAAAATTCAAAAGGATGAAATAGCCCAAGTCATCAAAGTGCATTGTTTCATGATAAATGACAAGGGTAAAGTGGTAAGAATAGACTTGGGAAGTGAGAAGCAACATGAACAACCCACGTTCAAGATGGGGAAACGCAAATCCAAGTCTTATGGTGTTCGAGAATTGATCGGAAGAAAGTTTAAGAAGTTCATCAAAGGAATCTATGATGACTTCAAAGCTTTCAAAAAGAAAGTCTTTGTGAAGAAGGCAAGTAAGAGTTGATTTTGCAAAGTTTGATGACAAACTTTTTCAACCGGGGGTGTATGATGCATAATTGATGGCCTTATGCATCAAGGTCAACCATGGAGACTTTACTATCCTACTCCAAGGCATTTCAAGTGACATCACGGCCATCTCTACTCCTAGAGGACTATTGAGCTCCTTATCACAAGGGCCTTAAAGTTCTAATCAAGCCATATGATAGAGCTTTCTCTTATGTACATTTTGGTTTTTGAATCTTTAGTATTGGAGTTGTATTTTAGGAGATATTGTATTTTCTTTAAATGATGTCATAATTGAGTGGGATGATGTAAGCCCTTAAAGGGCCTAATCTTGAAGACGGGTGACGCCTAAGGGGAGGTTACCTACTATAAATACCCCCCTAGGGGTGACTTGTAAACATATCTCTCATATTAATACATTCAATACAATGTCTAAAGTTAATGCTTTAGTTCTCTCTAGTTTTGGCTAGAAATCGAATTCCCTTTGGGTTTTTCGTGTGAAATCTTCTCTTCTAATCCAAGATTGAGCATTCTTGGGTGGTGAAAGGAGGAGTAGGAGCTCTTGAAGATTGTGGTTTGGCTGTAGCAATTGGAGAGGCTTCGTTGCTCAATTCTATCAAGTTTTTTCTCTCGTTTCTCGTTTGGTTCTTCATCATTGTAAGCCGTTTGTTTTCCATTTGTTTTGCTAGTTGTGAATTCACTTGATTGTCTTCAAATTCATGATTAAAACTCACGAATCAGCCCCTAAATCATCTACATCTTTTGGCCTTTGATCTCATATATCATTCCTTATTTCGTTCCATCTTTGATTCATCTCTTGCAAGTTCTTACTTGTGATATGATCCTTGTTCTTTCTTGGCATTTTGGTTGTCTTGTGATCCATTATGCATCAAACGACAATCAAGAAAAACAAAAGACTAATAAAAAACGTACCAACAATGAAGAACAATTCGACGTGATGAAGAAACAAGATAGAATTTGGCAATGGAAACCTCCTTGATTGATATAGACGCACCACAATCAGTTTGATATCCAATTCCTCCTTTACTGATGCATAATGGGACCAAGGGATGATCTCATTACACACAATCTAAGGATCTTTAAAAACGAAGATAGGAATCTCCCTTCTCAAAGTTCCAAAGAACCAAAAATGGAGTAGAAATGGATGAAAAAGATGGAAAGAACTATGAAAGATGGTTACCAAATGAATGGAAATGATGAACGAATAGATGAACGAATGTAGGAATGTTGAAAACGAATGGATTGATGAATCTATCTTATGATTTAGCACTTTAGATATGTAAATGAAAGATAGAAACAATGAAAATGCAATTGAAAGAATTCTAATGTATCAAACAAAACTCACTAGAATGATAGAATGATAATGGCTCTTTGAAGAATCTTGGAGGATACAGCCACACCACCTTCAAGAATGCTTCAAATCCTTCATATCACCACCAAGGACGCCAATCTTGGATAGAAGAAGGGGATAGTTTCCGTCCTCCCTCAAGAGAAACGAAGAGACTAGCACAAAACTAGAGAGAACAACACATCATGTGTTTGATTGTATTTTGATATATGATTGAATGAATGAATACAATGGCACCCTAGGGGGTCTATTTATACTACTCTAGGACCCCTTGGACGTGTACCTAGGGTTCAAGAAACCAAGAATCAACTATTACATCATATATCCTACTTATGACATCATAAACTCTAAAATATACCTCTAGAAAGAAATTGCTATAACTCCTTCAATACTTGTCCGTTTTCAACGATTCAAAAACCATTGGAAAGCTTATTGAAAGATCTCCAATCTGTCTTTTGATGATTTCCTCATAGACGTATGGATCCAGAATTATAGAGCAAAATATCGAACTGTACTTGATGGATTCTTTTGCTGCCGCGAGAGATGACTTTTCAATAAGGACTTGAGAATGATTTAAGCTCATTGATGTCCTCCAAATGTCAGAGTAACTCCATATAAGCTTAGAAGTGTGAGGACTAAGCTTAGAGTACCTTCAAGGTCCTTTACGCCTTATACCTTTATAAACCCAAGACGACATTTGTAGCTTCAAACTGGATTAAGGTCCTTGTAGCTAGACCTTGATGTATATAGCTAGGCAAATATACATCATTCTCCCCCGGTTGAAAAAGTTTGTCCTCAAACTTAGACAAAAATTCTTCTAAACCAGTACATAACACTTCTTCGTCCTTGTTTCCCTTCCTTCTTTATAAGATGTCTTCCCATATGTGTTATTCACATCACTTCTCTTGTTCCTTCTTATGAGTTTACAACTTCTCTTCTTGAATGCCTTGAAATCATCATAGATTCCTTTGATACTTGACTTGAATTTCAACTTTCTTCCAAATTTTCTCATGACTAATCCAATGACATCATGGAACTTCAAATCTCGTTTCTTCATAGAGAATGTAGAAACCTCATATAACTTCTCAACTTCAAAATATAGATTCACAAGCTTGTAACTCATGATGAAGACAATAGTAAGACTTCCTTGAATCCATGGTACTTCAACCTTAGAATTCAAGCTTTCATCTCCATATAGTATAGAAGGATTGCAAATATCACAACATTGTAACGTTTGCTCAATGTCAACGATCATGCTTGGCCAGAAATAATACTCCTTCATCTTGTAATACGTATTTAGAAGACCCAAATGATCAAAAGAACTTCCATGCACTTCCATGATTAAGAAGTCACGAATTCCACTCCTTGGAATACACAATTGATTCCCTTTGAAAAGAAATCCATGATTAATATGAAAGGGTTGTTGATGATGCTTTTCACATACCTTGAATACTTCTTTAAAATCATCATCATCTTCATATAACTCCTTGATATATCCAAGCTTAAGTAATTTTGAATCAAACATGTATCTCCTCGTTAGAAAACTTCCTTTAGTCAAAGGACTTGCTTCCTCCAAGTGACTTGATTTTGATGAACAAATCAAGTACCTCATCTTAAAGTATAACGATGGCTTGATCTCCTTATCATATGAAGCATACTCCAATACTTTGTAAGAATCACAAAGCTTAAGGATGAATCCTCCATGATAACAATCCTTTTGCTCAAATATCCTCATGATAACAACAAGTATGAATGTAAAGCCATAAGCATCAAGCTTCTCCTTTTCTCCAATTAGTATATCACCAAAATAATCCATGGGACAACTTCCTTGAGATAGGACTTCACCTTTCTCAACTCCATTTGTAATGAACAAATATGATGCGAGAATAGGAAATAAAAGAATATGATGATCTTTAGCATCCTTTAAGAGACATAGTACCTCAAGTATAGATGCAAGTATGGATCCTGCTTGAATATTTCCTTTCTTCCTTTTGTCCATTTGAATTACTCCATTTGATGAGATATGTTGAGATAGCTCATTCTTGGACGAGAGGTAAGGACAATTCTCCAAGTACTTCTCCAATTCTCCTTGTGGCTCCTCATGCTTTGTCATGATCAAGACTAACTCCAAAGGATTTACATGCTCCTTTCTACTTCTACTACATACAAAAATGTTATCAAAGTATGCAAATACAATCTGTTTACATTGCAATGATACATACTCTTTCTAAATATGTTGTATACTATGAGAACCAAAACCGTTGATGTAGTTATCCACGAATTGAGCTTGATCCCAAAGAGATAAGTGAGAGAGGTCACTTGTCGATGGTGCTTGTCTTTTATCCAAATATTCACAAATGAGAACAAGTGATGGCATAGGATCTTGATCCTTTGTAGGCTCACGGTTTCCAACCTCCATTGGTGTAAGAATGAGACTCCTTGGTTCTTCGAATTCATGATACTTATTCTCCATAAGTGTCATAAGAATGCTTTGACCCTCCTTGAGTCGTGAAACACAAGGTGGTAATAAGGACGCCTCTTGGAGCTTGATACTCTTATCATACAACTTTGTTTCTTCCAAAAAAGTATTACAAGAATCCATAGAAGTAATATTACAATACAATGAATCTTTACAAATATTGTAAAAACAAAGACTTACTAAACTTCTTGGATCAAAATGAATGTCCTTGTCATGAAGTGAATGACCATGTGAATAGCTCTCCATTTGCAATGTTTGGACCCTTGTTGTAGTAAGGCCAATATCATTGCCATGGTCCTTATCGATGCCAGTGCTAGCGTCAAGATCCTCATAGATGACACTACTTTCTCCTTCTTGGAACAACGAACACATCTTATCACGTTGCTCTTCTTCATTCACGCCTTCCTCCTCATACAATAGGTTGACATATACTCGAAACTCATCATAATTCTCCTCATACAAGGGATTGTCATACACCTTAAACTCTTCTTTAGGCATGCTACAAACTACATTAGCTTCCTCATTCATGCCAAGGTTATCACATACTTCATTAGCATCCTCATACACGTCAAATACATCAAATGATTCACTTTCAAATTCTAGTTGCTCATAGGATGACGTTTGACTTGCACTTACAACATGATCAAAACTTTGGCAAGATAGACTTGTACTTCGGTCAATGATTTCCTCGTCTTGGACAATGGGAATGGGAAGGTTTATGGGCTGTTTTGAGGAGCTTTGGATAGTAGGTGTGAGGTGGGATGGGGGCTGATTTTGTGGAGTTTTTGTGTGTGTACGGGTTTTGTCCAAGAGTTCTTTACTCTTTACTTCAACATAAAAAGCTAAAGAACTTAACTCTTCCAAGTTTGAGAAAGGTTGATTTACAACAACACGTCGAATGTAATCATTAAGACCAAGGAAGTAACATACCACAACTCGTTGATCATCCTCCTCAAGAGCATATTTCCATAATAGCCGCCTGAATTCTATTGTATATTCGACCACATCCTTGCTTCCTTGCTTCATTCTTTCAAGCTTGTTGATGTAGTCACGTGAACCAGCCCTTCTTGATCCTTTTGGAAGGATCCCAAATTCTTCCATTTGTTCGGTGAGATCATCCATTTGTTGCTCCAAGCGTTGTAATTCACGTTGAGAACTCATGCTAGATCTTTTGCAAGCCATAGAATATGAATCTTGATACAAAAAGATCACAAAAAACTCATGGGTTTGGGGTTAGCACGTGGGGATGAGAGGGGGTTGTCTTTGGGTTCGGTTTGTGTTTGGGCTATGGGTTTTTTTTGTGGAGCTAATGGTTCTTTATGAGTTCTTGATGAATTCTTGATGAGTTCTTGGAAGAACTCTAGGGTGGCGTGTGATGGAGAGATGGTAGGAATGTTTTTGTGATGGAAAGTTTTGTAGAAAGATGGTTCAAGAACTAAGAGAATCAAACTCCTAAGCTCTGATACCAATTTTGATACATAATGGGACCAAGGGATGATCTCATTACACACAATCTAAGGATCTTTAAAAACGAAGATAGGAATCTCCCTTCTCAAAGTTCCAAAGAACCAAAAATGGAATAGAAATGGATGAAAAAGATGGAAAGAACTATGAAAGATGGTTACCAAATGAATGGAAATGATGAACGAATGTAGGAATGTTGAAAACAAATGGATTGATGAATCTATCTTATGATTTAGCACTTTAGATGTGTAAATGAAAGATAGAAACAATGAAAATGCAATTGAAAGAATTCTAATGAATCAAACAAAACTCACTAGAATGATAGAATGATAATGGCTCTTTGAAGAATCTTGGAGGATACAGCCACACCACCTTCAAGAATGCTTCAAATCCTTCCTATCACCACCAAGGACGCCAATCTTGGATAGAAGAAGGGGATAGTTTCCGTCCTCCCTCAAGAGAAACGAAGAGACTAGCACAAAGCTAGAGAACAACACATCATGTGTTTGATTGTATTTTGATATATGATTGAATGAATGAATACAATGGCACCCTAGGTCTATTTATACTACTCTAGGACCCTTGACGTGTACCTAGGGTTCAAGAAACCAAGAATCAACTATTACATCATATATCCTACTTATGACATCATAAACTCTAAAATACAACTCTAGAAAGAAATTGCTATAACTCCTTCAATACTTGTCCGTTTTCAACGATTCAAAAACCATTGGAAAGCTTATTGAAAGATCTCCAATCTGTCTTTTGATGATTTCCTCAATAGACGTATGGATCCAGAATTATAGAGCAAAATATCGAACTGTACTTGATGGAGTCTTTTGCTGCCGCGAGAGATGACTTTTCAATAAGGACTTGAGAATGATTTAAGCTCATTGATGTCCTCCAAATGTCAGAGTAACTCCATATAAGCTTAGAAGTGTGAGGACTAAGCTTAGAGTACCTTCAAGGTCCTTTACGCCTTCTACCTTTATAAACCCAAGACGACATTTGTAGCTTCAAACTGGATTAAGGTCCTTGTAGCTAGACCTTGATGTATATAGCTAGGCAAATATACATCATTTACACCATCCAAGATTGCTCCCTCTTGGAATAGAAGAGAAGATTTGATCGAAATCCCCTCAAGGAATCCGAATCCTAGCTAGAAATGCTAGAAACTAAAGCATGACAACTTTAGAGAGAATTTGTGTATTATGATTCAATTGAATGTAATGTGTGTGATGCATAATGGATCACAAGACTACCAAAATGCCAAGAAAGAACACGGATCAAAACAAAAGTAAGAACTTGCAAGAGATGAATCAGATAAGGACCTTTACAGCGAACTGAACAGCGGAAACTTTGATAGTATGAGCAACAAAACTCCTCGGATTGATACAGATACACCACAATCTTCAAGAGCTCCTACTCCTCCTGTCAGCACCCAAGAATGCTCAATCTTGGATTAGAAGAGAAGATTTCACACGAAAAACCCAAAGGTAATTCGTTTTCTAGCCAAAACTAGAGAGAAACTAAAGCATCAACTTTAGAGAGATTTGTGTTTGTTAATATGGATGAATATATGATTTACAAAGGACCCAAGGGGTCTATTTATAGGAATAGGAAAACCCCTCCCTATAGGCGCGTCACCCCAGCAAGGCCAGCAAGGCCGCATTACCCTGACAAGGCCCTTTAGGCGACACTTACAACAAAGGCCCTTTAAAGAAAATACAATATCTCCTAAAATACAACTCCAATACTAAAGATTCAAAAACCAAAATGTACATAAGGAATAACCCTTCCACATAGCTAAATGAGAACTTCAAGACTCTTGAGATAAGGAGCTCAAAAGTCCCTTAGTTTTGGAGATACTCGCGACATAACCACTTGAAATAGTTTGCAGCAGGCTGGTAAGGTCTTTTAGTGCTTCTTCCTCTTGATGCATTGAAGTATGATATGCATCATTCTCCCTTTCTTGAAAAGAGTTTGCCCTCAAACTTGGAATTTCTTCATCTTCATTATAATAGGGCTTAAGATCACACACATTGAAAGTACAACTTCCTTCATACTCATCTTCCATCTTCAAACGACAAGCGTTATCACCAAGTCTTTCTAAGACCTCATAAGGACCTTCACCTCTCGGTTTCAATTTCCCTTTTCTCTTACTTGGAAATCTCTCTTTCTTCAAGTGTAACCATACTAAATCTCCAGGCTTAAAGATAACCTTTTTCCTCTTTCGATTCACTTTCTCTTCAACCTTTTGAGTATATCTCTTAATCTTCTCACGAACTTCCTCATGCAACTTCTTAATCTCCTCTACTCTTTTACTTGCTTCAAAACTAAACTTCGTAGATGTAGAGATAGGAGATAAATCCATGGGTTTAAGAGGATTTCTTCCATAGACAACTTCAAATGGAGATAACTTTGTAGCACGATTAGGACTTCTATTATAAGCAAACTCGGCAATGCTTAACAAAGTATCCCAACTCTTCTTTTCTTTATTCACCAATGTCCTCAACAAGGTTCCCAAGGTTCGATTGACTACCTCCGTTTGTCCATCCGTTTGTGGATGACAAGTCGTGCTAAACTTGAGCCTTGTTCCCATTTTCTTCCAAAGAGTAACCCAAAAGTGACTTAGAAACTTAGAGTCTCTATCACTCACCATAGTCTTGGGTATGCCATGCAACTTCACAATTTCTTCAAAATATAATGTAGCAACTTTCGTAGCATCATATGTAGTGTTGCAAGGTACAAAATGCGCCATCTTTGAAAATCGATCTACAACCACCATAATAGAATCCTTACCTCTTTGAGTTCGAGGTAGACCCACAATGAAGTCTAAAATCACATCTTCCCAAGGGTAATATGGAATAGGTAGTGGCGTATATAAGCCTTGTGGTAACACATGTGACTTGGCAAGGTTGCACGTACCACATCTCTTAACAATATGCTCAACATCCTTCACCATGCTAGGCCAAAAGTAATAATCTCTCAACATCAAATAAGTCTTCTCTATACCAAAATGAGCCGCTAAGGCACCTCCATGAACTTCTTGAATCAACAATTCGCGCAATGAGGTCCTTGGTATACATAATTGATTTCCTTTGAATAAGAAACCATCTTCGATATGAAACATTTCATGAGGATGTTTCTTTGCCAACTCATATACTTCCTTGAAATCTTGATCATCTCGATATAAGTCCTTAATATGTTCAAATCCAGCAATGTTAGAATCAAGAACATATGTAAGTAAGTACCTTCTCGAAAGAGCATCAGCGCCCTTGTTCAAATGCCCGGCCTTATGCTTGATCACAAACTGAAAAGCTTGCATAAATTCAACCCATTTTGCATGTCGTGGGTTAAGCTTGTGTTGGCCTTGGATAAACTTGAGAGCTTCATGATCACTATGTAGAATAAACTCTCCACTTAGTAGATAATGCCTCCAATGCTCAAGAGCTCTTATAATGGCATAGAACTCCTTGTCATATGTACTAAACTTCCTTTTGGCATCATTCAACTTCTCGCTAAAGTAGGCTATTGGCCTTCCCTCTTGTGTAAGGACGGCACCAATACCAACTCCACTAGCATCCACTTCTACTTCAAATACTTTGTCAAAACATGGCAAGGCTAGAAGAGGTGCGTTACATAACTTCTCTTTGATACTTTCAAACGCCAATTGAGCGTCTTTATTCCATGTAAACTCCCTTTGCTTCAACAACTCAGTCATAGGAGCCAAAATAGTAGAAAAATTCTTGATAAACCTTCTATAAAATGAAGCTAACCCATGAAATGATCGTACCTCATGTATACTCGTTGGTGTTGGCCATTCTTGGATAGCTTTGACCTTTCCTTCATCTACTTGAATCCCATTTTTGGAGAGCACATATCCAAGGAAAATGACCTTGGTTGAGAAGAATGAGCACTTCTCCAAGTTGGCGTAGAGCTTTTCTTTCTCCAAGATATACAAAACTAGCTCTAAGTGCTTTACATGGTCATTCTCACTTCTACTATATACAAGTATGTCATCAAAATATACAACAACACACTTTCCAATCAAAGGTTTCAATACATGATTCATTAACCTCATGAAAGTAGAAGGAGCATTTGTTAGACCAAAGGGCATTACTAACCATTCATATAAGCCTTCTTTGGTTTTGAATGCCGTTTTCCATTCATCTCCTTCACATATGCGAATTTGATGATATCCACTCTTCAAATCGATCTTTGAAAACACAATACTTCCATAAAGTTCATCAAGAAGGTCCTCCAGACGTGGAATGGGGAAACGATATTTGATGGTGATTTTGTTGATGGACCTACAATCCATGCACATACGTTGGGTACCATCTTTCTTTGGAACAAGTAACACTGGGACTGCACATGGGCTCATGCTTGGACGAATAAGGCCCTTTTGGAGTAGCTCATCAACTTGCCTTTGAACCTCATGGGATTCCTTGGGGTTCATTCGGTAGGCTTGCTTATTTGGTAATGTGGTTCCCGGAATGAGATCAATCTTGTGTTCAATGTCCCTTCTTGGTGGCAATCCTTGGGGCATTTCTTTTGGAAACAAATGACCAAACCTCCTCATCAAGGGTGAGAGCCGTGGATGATCTTTGGTTGGGGAATCTTGTTCTTCTTGGATATTCGCCAATATCAACTCTTTATGCTCATAGAATTCATGTTGTTCCGCCTTTAGTAAAGATACAATGTTAGTCTCCCGTTCTTTCTCTTTTGTTGGTGGAGGCCGAATAGAAGAAGGGGGCAATGGAGCCAATGTAATCTTCTTCTTGTTGATGACGAATGAGTAGGTATTCAATCTTCCATCATGAGTAACATACCTATCAAAAAGCCACGGTCTACCAAACAAAATACGACAAGCATCCATGGGTATTACATCACACCACACATCATCTTTATAATTCTTCCCAATGGACAATGAGACTAATATACGTTTATCAACTCTAATGCCCTTCCCATGGCTTAACCATTGAATATTATAAGGAGATGGGTGAGGACTTACATCCAAATTCAGCTTTTCTACCATTGTAGTAGAGGCGGCATTAGTACAACTACCTCCATCAATTAGAAGAGAGCATACCTTTTCTTGAACGGTACACCGAGTATGGAATATGTTCTCTCGCTGCTCCTTGTCATTTGGGGTAGAAGCCACACTTAACGCCCTTCTAAGCACCAACAATTCGCCTTCTTCCGCTTGCTCAACCTCCTCATCATTATCTTCCTCATTTTCGGCAAGCTCACAAGGTTCCACTTCATGTTCACTTTCATACAAGCTTGGTTCAACAAACAAAGCACTTTGATATTCAACAAGAGAAACCGTACGCTTGTTAGGACATTCGGATGCAATATGACCCAAACCTTGGCACCTAAAACATCTTCTTGGTTGTAATGTCCTTGGTTCTTGGACTTGGGTTTTGGGTGGGGGATTTTGTGGCTGGTTTAATGTGGGTTTGGCGTAGGGTTTAAGGGAGGATGGGGGCTGATTTTGTGGAGCTTTTGATTGTGTTTGGGGATAAGGACGTTGGGTATAGGGTTTGGTTGTGTTTGGGAACGACCTTTGCGGTTCCTTGGCACTTTCTTTTCTTTGCCTTTCCACTTTCATAGCCAAGTTACTTAGCTCATCAAGAGATTCATATGAATGTAATTCAACTATATGACGTATCCAATCATTCAAACCAATCAAGTAACGTACCAGAATTTGTGGTTCCTTTTCCTTGAGATCACAACGCCAAAGGAGATGTTCAAACTCCCTTGTGTATTCTTCCACTGATTTAGAGCCTTGGACAAGCTTTTGCAACTTGTAGTAGTTGTCTTCAACGTATGATTGGGGAAGGAACTTGGATTGCAACTTCGACTTCATCTTATCCCAAGAACGGATCTTTTCTTTCCCTTTTGCAACTCTCTTCTTTTGAAGGTTAGTCCACCAAATACTAGCATGTTTTCTCAATTTCAAAGCAACGTACTTCACCTAGAGCTCATTACTACATTCTTTCAACTCAAAAACACGTTCAACCGTATGTATCCAATCAAGATATTCTTCTACATTCAAACTACCATCAAATTCAGGAACTTCGACTTTAAAATCCAAACATTCATGCCTTTTAGACTTTGAACTACCTTCACCATGTGACGAGACATCATCACGCATGGATCCTTCACGTAGCATTCTGTTTTCTTCCATTTGTTTGCCCAATTTCACACGCAAAAATGCTATTTGTTGCTCAAGTTCATAAACCTCATTTGATTTAGATTCATCGTTTGCCATTAGAAATCAACTTGATGTCATATGACTCACGAGGGAAAGGGACGGATTTGGGCTTGGTTTGTGTTTAGGACGAGGGTTCTTTGAGGAGTTATGGGTTCTTTATGAGTTCTTGATGGGTTCTTGATGAGTTCTTGGAAGATCTATCAAGGGGGCGTGTATAACGTGGGGGTTTATGCAATTTTGTGACAAAATAAGGTCCAAGATTCATGTAAGAAACAAAGGCGATTCATCTAAACATGGCTCTGATACCAAATTGATGCATAATGGATCACAAGACTACCAAAATGCCAAGAAAGAACACGGATCAAAACACAAGTAAGAACTTGCAATAGATGAATCAGATAAGGACCTTTACAACGAACTGAACAGCGGAAACTTTGATAGTATGAGCAAGAAACTCCTCGGATTGATACAGATACACCACAATCTTCAAGAGCTCCTACTCCTCCTGTCACCACCCAAGAATGCTCAATCTTGGATTAGAAGAGAAGATTTCACACGAAAAACCCAAAGGTAATTCGTTTTCTAGCCAAAACTAGAGAGAAACTAAAGCATCAACTTTAGAGAGATTTGTTTTTATTAATATGGATGAATATATGATTTACAAAGGACCCAAGGGGTCTATTTATAGGAATAGGAAAACCCCTCCCTATAGGCGCGTCACCCCAGCAAGGCCAGCAAGGCCGCATTACCCTGACAAGGCCCTTTAGGCGACACTTACAACAAAGGCCCTTTAAAGAAAATACAATATCTCCTAAAATACAACTCCAATACTAAAGATTCAAAAACCAAAATGTATATAAGGAATAACCCTTCCACATAGCTAAATGAGAACTTCAAGACTCTTGAGATAAGGAGCTCCAAAGTCCCTTAGTTTTGGAGATACTCGCGACATAACCACTTGAAACAGTTTGCAGCAGGCTGGTAAGGTCTTTTAGTGCTTCTTCCTCTTGATGCATTGAAGTATGATATGCATCAGTGTGAAATGAGGTACCCTAAGGGGTCTATTTATACTAAAAATGCCCCCCTTAGGCGTGTACAATCAAGAAGAGAGCCTTTAAGGGCTTACATCATCTAGCCTAATGATTACATCATAAAGAAAACAATGAACTAAGCTAGATTACAATTGATGATAACTTGCTCTACACTTAACCAAATTTAAAGATTCTTGAACCATATGAAAGGTCTTTGAATGTAGTTTTAATCCACTCTAGGATCACTTCCATGATAGCCTTATGGTTCTTGAGTTAGAGAGCAAATCATCATTCCTCCATGAATAAGACCACTCGAATGAAACCCAATGTGATGGTTTCAAGCTCTTTGTTGATGTAGCTTAGCATTTGGCTTCCATGATGTAGGTTTGTGACCCAATCTACATCATTCCCCCCTAGTTGAGAAGAGTTTGCCCTCAAACTAGGAAGTTCTTCTCCTTCTTGAAAATAAGGTTTGAGATCGCTTATATTGAAAGTGCAACTTCCCTCATAACCATCATCTAGTTTCAACTTATAAGCATTATCTCTGATCTTCTCAATGACTTCAAAAGGACCATCACTTCTTGGTTTCAATTTCCCTTTTCTTCTACTTGGAAACCTTTCTTTCTTGAGGTGTATCCATACCAAGTCTCCAGGTTTGAAAATAACTTTCGTCCTCTTTTGATTGACCTTCTCTACAATCCTTTGGGTATACCTCATAATCTTTTCACGAACCTCCTCATGTAACTTCTTAATCTCCTCCACTCTCTTACTAGCTTCAAAACTGAATTTAGTTGATGTAGACATAGGAGATAAATCCATAGGCTTGAGAGGGTTCTTACCATACACAACTTCAAATGGAGATAACTTTGTAGCTCGATTTGGACTCCGAGTATAAGCAAATTCAGCATGATTTAGCAAAGTATCCCAACTTTTCTTGTCCTTGCTCACCAAAGCTCGTAATAAGGCTCCCAACGTACGGTTGACAACTTCAGTTTGTCCATCCGTTTGGGGATGACATGCCGTGCTAAATTTGAGCTTTGTACCCAACTTTTTCCATAAGGTAATCCAAAAATGACTAAGCAATTTCGAATAGCTATCACTCACCATAGTCCTTGGAATACCATGTAGTTTCACAACTTCTTCAAAGTAGAGATTTGCAACTTTATGATGCATAATTGATGGCCTTATGCATCAAGGTTAACCATGGAGACTTTACTATCCTACTCCAAGGCATTTCAAGTGACATCACGGGTATCTCTACTCCTAGAGGACTATTGAGCTCCTTATCACAAGGGCCTTAAAGTTCTAATCAAGCCATATGATAGAGCTTTCTCTTATGTACATTTTGGTTTTTGAATCTTTAGTATTGGAGTTGTATTTTAGGAGATATTGTATTTTCTTTAAATGATGTCATAATTGAGTGGGATGATGTAAGCCCTTAAAGGGCCTAATCTTGAAGAGGGGTGACGCCTAAGGGGAGGTTTCTTACTATAAATACCCCCCTAGGGGTGCCTTGTAAACATATCTCTCATATTCATACATTCAATACAATGTCTAAAGTTGATGCTTTAGTTCTCTCTAGTTTTGGCTAGAAAACGAATTCCCTTTGGGTTTTTCGTGTGAAATCTTCTCTTCTAATCCAAGATTGAGCATTCTTGGGTGGTGAAAGGAGGAGTAGGAGCTCTTGAAGATTGTGGTGTGGCTGTAGCAATTGGAGAGGCTTCGTTGCTCAATTCTATCAAGTTCTTTTTCTCGTTTCTCGTTTGGTTCTTCATCATTGTAAGTCGTTTGATTTCCTTTTGTTTTGCTAGTTGTGAATTCACTTGATTGTCTTCAAATTCATGATTAAAACTCACGAATCAGCCCCTAAATCATCTACATCTTTTGGCCTTTGATCTCATATTTCATTCCTTATTTCGTTCCATCTTTGATTCATCTCTTGCAAGTTCTTACTTGTGTTATGATCCGTGTTCTTTCTTGGCATTTTGGTTGAATTGTGATCCATTATGCATCAATTTGGTATCAGAGCTATGTTTAGATGAATCTCCTTTGTTTCTTGCATGAATCTTGGACCTTGTTTTGTCACAAAATCACATAAACCCCACGTTATACACGCCCCTTTGATAGTTCTTCCAAGAACTCATCAAGAACTCATCAAGAACCCATCAAGAACCCATCAAGAACTCATAAAGAACCCATAGCTCCTCAAAGAACCCTTGTCCTAAACACAAACCAAACCCAAATCCGTCCTTTTCCCTCGTGAGTTCATATGACATCAAGTTGATTTCTAATG
This sequence comes from Portulaca oleracea, assembly GCA_029582165.1. Lineage (NCBI taxonomy): Eukaryota > Viridiplantae > Streptophyta > Magnoliopsida > Caryophyllales > Portulacaceae > Portulaca > Portulaca oleracea. The sequence goes on along the minus strand of CM055888.1, from coordinate 17,861,168 downwards.
GCAAACGATGAATCTAAATCAAATGAGGTTTATGAACTTGAGCAACAAATAGCATTTTTGCGTGTGCAATTGGGTAAACAAATGGAAGAGAATAAAATGCTACGTGAAGGTTCTCTACGTGATGGTGTTTCGTCACATGGGGAAAGTAGTTCGAAGTCTAAAAGGCATGATCGTTTGGATTTTAAAGTAGAAGTTCCCGAATTTGATGGTAGTCTTAATGTTGAGGATTATCTTGATTGGAAACATACCGTTGAACATGTCTTTGAGTTGAAAGATTGTAGTGATGAGCTCAAGGTGAAGTACGTTGCTTTGAAATTAAGAAAACATGCTTCTATTTGGTGGACTAACCTTCAAAAGAAGAGAGTTGCAAAAGGGAAAGAAAAGATCCGTTCTTGGGATAAGATGAAGTCAAAATTGCAATCCAAGTTTCTTCCCCAATCATACGTCCACGACAACTACTACAAGCTGCAAAAGCTTGTCCAAGGCTCTAAATCGGTCGAAGAATACACAAGGGAGTTTGAACACCTCCTTTGGCGTTGTGATCTCAAGGAGAAGGAACCACAAGTTCTGGTACGTTACTTGATTGGTTTGAATGATTGGATACGTCATATAGTTGAATTACATTCATATGAATCCCTTGATGAGCTAAGTAACTTGGCTATGAAAGTGGAAAGACAAAGGAAGGAAAGAGCCAAGGAACCTCAAAGATCCTATACCCCACTCCCTTACTCTAAAACACAATCAAAAGCTCCACAAAATCAGCCCCCATCCTCCCTTAAACCCTACGCCAAACCCACAATAAACCAGCCACAAAATCCCCCATCCAAAACCCAAGTCCAAGAACCAAGAACATTAGCTCCAAGAAGGTGTTTTCGATGCCAAGGATTGGGACATTATGCTTCGGAGTGTCCAAACAAGCGAGTAGTGTCTTTGGTGGAATACCAAAGTGCTTTATATGTAGAGCCGGAGTATGAGAAAGAAGAAGAAGTTAAGGTTGACGCCAAAGATGAGGAAGATGTAGTAGAAGAATATGTGGAAGAGCCGGATGAAGGAGAACTACTTGTGGTAGAAAGGGCCTTGAATATCACAAATGTGCCGAAAGATCAACTACAAAGAGAAGCAATTTTCCGCTCTCATTGTACCATCCAAGGGAGAGTATGCTCCTTGATCATAGATGGAGGAAGTTGCACCAATGCCGCCTCTACAACAATGGTCAAGAAGTTGCAAATGGAGATTAGCCCACATCCCACCCCCTACACAATACAATGGCTAAACTCGCAAGGCATTCGTGTGGATCAACGAGTTTTGGTGAGTCTTTCAATTAGAAAGAATTATCAAGATTCATTATGGTGTGATATAGTTCCCATGGATACTTGTCATGTTTTATTGGGAAGACCATGGTTATATGATAGACATGTCATACATGATGGGAGGGCCAACACTTACACTCTCGCCATCAACCAAAAGAGGATCACTTTGGCACCTCTTGATCCACCATCTCGGCAAAAGGAGAAACGTCATATTGTGTCAATCATGAAGATGGAGTATCAAGGGCATGAAGAGTATAAGGATCCTATTCTTACACATTTGGAGAAGAATGAAACGGATCCAAGTATCCATCATATTTTGAAACTTCCCACGTAGCATATCTTCCATGAGCATCCAAAAGATATCTACTTAGATCACTTGGTTGAAAGGCCGAAAATTCAAAAGGATGAAATAGCCCAAGTCATCAAAGTGCATTGTTTCATGATAAATGACAAGGGTAAAGTGGTAAGAATAGACTTGGGAAGTGAGAAGCGACATGAACAACCCACGTTCAAGGTGGGGAAACGCAAATCCAAGTCTTATGGGGTTCGAGAATTGATCGGAAGAAAGTTTAAGAAGTTCATCAAAGGAATCTACGATGACTTCAAAGCTTTCAAGAAGAAAGTCTTTGTGAAGAAGGCAAGTGAGAGTTGATTTTTCCAAACTTTGAGGGCAAACTTTTTCAACCGGGGGTGTATGATGCATAATTGATGGCCTTATGCATCAAGGTCAACCATGGAGACTTTACTATCCTACTCCAAGGCATTTCAAGTGACATCACGGGTATCTCTACTCTTAGAGGACTATTGAGCTCCTTATCACAAGGGCCTTAAAGTTCTAATCAAGCCATATGATAGAGCTTTCTCTCATGTACATTTTGGTTTTTGAATCTTTAGTATTGGAGTTGTATTTTAGGAGATATTGTATTTTCTTTAAATGATGTCATAATTGAGTGGGATGATGTAAGCCCTTAAAGGGCCTAATCTTGAAGAGGGGTGACGCCTAAGGGGAGGTTACCTACTATAAATACCCCCCTAGGGGTGCCTTGTAAACATATCTCTCATATTAATACATTCAATACAATGTCTAAAGTTGATGCTTTAGTTCTCTCTAGTTTTGGCTAGAAAACGAATTCCCTTCGGGTTTTTCGTGTGAAATCTTCTCTTCTAATCCAAGATTAAGCATTCTTGGGTGGTGAAAGGAGGAGTAGGAGCTCTTGAAGATTGTGGTGTGGCTGTAGCAATTCGAGAGGCTTCGTTGCTCAATTCTATCAAGTTCTTTTTCTCGTTTCTCGTTTGGTTCTTCATCATTGTAAGTCGTTTGATTTCCTTTTGTTTTGCTAGTTGTGAATTCACTTGATTGTCTTCAAATTCATGATTAAAACTCACGAATCAGCCCCTAAATCATCTACATCTTTTGGCCTTTGATCTCATATTTCATTCCTTATTTCGTTCCATCTTTGATTCATCTCTTGCAAGTTCTTACTTGTGTTATGATCCGTGTTCTTTCTTGGCATTTTGGTTAAATTGTGATCCATTATGCATCACTTTAGTAGCATCATAGGTAGTATGGCAAGGAATGAAGTGCGCCATCTTTGAGAATCTATCAACAACAACCATAATAGAATATTTCCCTCTTTGAGTCCTTGGTAGACCCACAACGAAGTCAAGACTCACATCTTCCCATGGATGGTAGGGAATAGGTAGAGGCGTGTATAACCCTTGTGGTAGAACATGAGACTTGGCAAGGTTGCAAGTCCCACATCTTTTTACAATATGCTCAACATCTTTGATCATGCATGGCCAAAAATAATGATCTCTCATCATAAATAAGTCTTCTCAATACCAAAGTGACCAGCTAGGGCTCCTCCATGAACCTCCATGATCAATAATTCACACAAGCTACTTCTTGGGATACAAAGTTGATTCCCTTTGAAAAGAAACCCTTCTTCAATATGAAACATCTCATGTGGATACTTCTTTGAGAGCTCAAATACTTCTTTGAAATCTTGATCATCCTCATACAAATCTTTAATATGATCAAATCCAACAACTTTTGAATCAAGAATATATGTAAGCAAGTACCTTATTGAAAGAGCATCGACACCTTTATTGAAATGACCGGCCTTATGTTTGATCACAAATTGGAATAATTGCATGAATTCAACCCATTTGGCATGTCGTGGATTGAGTTTATGTTGCCCTTGGATGTATTTGAGAGCTTCGTGATCACAAATTGGAATGATTGCATGAATTCAAGAGCTCGTATAAGAGCATAGAACTCTTTGTCATACGTACTATACTTTCTCTTTGCCTCATTCAACTTCTCACTAAAATAAGCAATTGGCCTTCCTTCTTGAGACAAAACCGCTCCAATACCAACACCACTTGCATCTACTTCAACTTCAAAGATTTTGTCAAAACATGGCAAGACAAGTATTGATGCATTACAAAGCTTCTCTTTGATTATTTCAAACGCCGTTTCAGCACTTCTTCTCCATTCAAACTCTTTATTTTTCAGCAACTCGGTCATAGGAGCCATAATAGTGCTAAAATTCTTGATAAATCTTCTATAGAAGGAAGCTAAACCATGAAATGACCGTACCTCATGGATGGACGTTGGTGTAGGCCATTCGTGTATAGCTTTGATCTTTCCTTGATCCACTTGAATACCATCTTGTGATAGCACATATCCAAGGAAGACGACCTTGGGTGAGAAGAAAGAACATTTCTCCATGTCATGAGAGCTACTCTTTCTCCAAGATACACATGACTAGCTCTAAATGCTTTACATGATCAAGCTCACTCTTACTATATATAAGAATGTCATCAAAGTACACTACTACACATTTGCCAATCAAAGGCTTCAATACATGATTCATTAAGTGCATTGATGCATAATGGGACCAAGGGATGATCTCATCACACAATATCTAAGGATCTTTAAAAACGAAGATAGGAATCTCCCTTCTCAAAGTTCCAAAGAACCAAAAATGGAATAGAAATGGATGAAAAAGGATGGAAAGAACTATGAAAGATGGTTACCAAATGGATGGAAATAATGAACGAATGGACAAACGAATGATGAACGATGATGACGAATGAAGCTTGGACGTGTTTGATGAAGAACAAACGTTTCTTGTTGAATGCTTGATGAATTCTTGTTGAATTCTTGATGAATAACACGAAATGGATGATAAATGGATGAATAAACGACGGATAGATGATGGCTTTTGAAGACTCTTGGAAGGATATAGCCACACCACCTTCAAGAGACCTTCAATTCCTTCCTTTCACCACTAAGGATGCCAACCTTACCTAGAAGAAGGGGATGATTCGAATCCCACAAGAGAGAAACGAAAAACACCTAGCATGAAAGCTAGAATGATCACACCATGTGTTTGAAATCTAAAAATTCAATGTGAATGAATTGATTTACAAAGCTCCCTAAGGGGGGTATTTATAGCTACAACCCTCCCTTATGGCGTGTACAACATCAAAGAAAAGGCCCATATTGGCTTACATCATCCTTCCTAATGCTTACATCATAAAGAAAACAATGTACTAAACTATATTACAAATATGAATAACTCCTTCGATTCTCATCCAAACTTAAAGATTCTTGAACCATATGAAAGCTCTTGGAATGTAGAATAATCCTCTCTAGGATGACTTCTATGATAGCTTCATGGTCCTTGAATTAAGGAGCAAAAGTATATGACCATATGAGTTGATCCCTTCCAAGTAGAGAGATATATGAGAGACTTGAGCTCTTCTTTCTTCTAGGTTAGTATTAGATGTCTCCATGGTTAACCTTGATGCATAAGGCCATTAATTATGCATCACGCATGAATGTAGAAGGTGCATTAGTAAGACCAAATGGCATGACTAACCATTCATATAGACCTTTTGTCTTGAAAGCCGTTTTCCACTCATCACCTTCATGGATACGAATTTGGTGATATCCACTTCTCAAATCCACTTTGGAAAAGACAATACTCCCATATAACTCGTCAAGTAGATCCTCCAAGCGTGGAATAGGGAACCTATACTTGATAGTTATCTTGTTGATGGACCTACAATCCATACACATGCGTTGCGAACCATCTTTCTTTGGAACTAGTAACACCGGAACGGCACTTGGACTCTTGCTAGGCCTTATCAAACCCTTTGAAAGTAGCTCATCAACCTGTTTTTGTACCTCTTGAGCTTCTTTAGGATTCATTCTATACGCCGCTTTGTTTGGAAGGATGGCTCCGGGAATGAGATCAATTTTGTGCTCTATCTCCCTTCTTGGTGGCAAACCGTGTGGCATCTCATTAGGGAACAAATGATTGAACCTCCTTAGGATGGGTTGGAGCTGTGGGTGTTCACGAGTTGGGGAAGCTTGTTCCTCTTGCAAATTAGCCAAAATCAACTCCTTTTGCTCATGGAATTCATGTTGATCCGCCTTTAGCAAAGAAACAATATTGGACTCCTTCTCTTGCTCCTTTTGTTGGGGTGGCCGAATGATAGAAGAAGGTGGCAAAGGGGCCAATGTGATCTTCTTCTTGTTGATGGTGAAGGAATAAGTGTTCATTCTCCCATCATGTGTGACGTACCTATCAAAAAGCCAAGGTCTCCCAAGCAAAATATGGCAAGCATCCATTGGTATTACATCACACCATATTTGATCTTTATAACTCTTCCCAATGGATAATGATACAAGCACACGCTTATCAATCTTAATACCCTTCCCATGACTCAACCATTGTATGTTTGATGCATAATGGGACCAAGGGATGATCTCATTACACACAATCTAAGGATCTTTAAAAACGAAGATAGGAATCTCCCTTCTCAAAGTTCCAAAGAACCAAAAATGGAATAGAAATGGATGAAAAGGATGGAAAGAACTATGAAAGATGATTACCCAACGAATGGAAATGATGAACGAATGGTTGAACGAATGATGGATGATGTTTGAACGATAATGGCTTTGAAGATTCTTGGAGGATACAGCCACACCACCTTCAAGAGACCTTCAATTCCTTCCTATCACCACCAAGGACGCCAATCTTGGATAGAAGAAGGGGATAGTTTCGTTCTCCCTCAAGAGAAACGAAGAGAAACTAGCACAAAGCTAGAGAGAACAACACATCATGTGTTTGATTGTATTTTGATATATGATTGAATTAATGAATACAATGGCACCCTAGGGGGTCTATTTATACTACTCTAGGACCCCTTGGACGTGTACCTAGGGTTCAAGAAACCAAGAATCAACTATTACATCATATATCCTATTTATGACATCATAAACTCTAAAATACAACTCTAGAAAGAAATTGCTATAACTCCTTCAATACTTGTCCGTTTTCAATGATTCAAAAACGATTGGAAAGCTTATTGAAAGATCTCCAATCTGTCTTTTGATGATTTCCTCAATAGACGTATGGATCCAGAATTATAGAGCAAAATATCGAACTGTACTTGATGGAGTCTTTTGCTGCCGCGAGAGATGACTTTTCAATAAGGACTTCAGAATGATTTAAGCTCAATGATGTCCTCCAAATGTGAGAGTAACTCCATATAAGCTTAGAAGTGTGAGGACTAAGCTTAAAGTACCTTCAAGGTCCTTTACGCCTTCTACCTTGATAAACCCAAGACGACATTTGTAGCTTCAAACTAGATTAAGCTCCTTGTAGCTAGACCTTGAAGTATATAGCTAGGCAAATATACATCATTCTCCCCCGGTTGAAAAAGTTTGTCCTCAAACTTAGACAAAAATTCTTCTAAACCAGTACATAACACTTCTTCTTCCTTGTTTCCCTTCCTTCTTTATAAGATGTCTTCCCATATGTGTTATTGACATCACTTCTCTTGTTCCTTCTTATGAGTTTACAACTTCTCTTCTTGAATGCCTTGAAATCATCATAGATTCCTTTGATGATTGACTTGAACTTCCACTTTCTTCCAAATTTTCTCATGACTAATCCAATGACATCATGGAACTTCAAATCTCGTTTCTTCATAGAGAATGTAGAAACCTCATATAACTTCTCAACTTCAAAGTATAGATTCACAAGCTTGTAACTCATGATGAAGACAATAGTAAGACTTCCTTGAATCCATGGTACTTCAACCTTAGAATTCAAGCTTTCATCTCCATATAGTATAGAAGGATTGCAAATATCACAACATTGTAACGTTTGCTCAATGTCAACGATCATGCTAGGCCAGAAATAATACTCCTTCATCTTGTAATACGTATTGAGAAGACCCAAATGATCAAAAGAACTTCCATGCACTTCCATGATTAAGAAGTCACGAATTCCACTCCTTGGAATACACAATTGATTCCCTTTGAAAAGAAATCCATGATTAATATGAAAGGGTTGTTGATGATGCTTCTCACATACCTTGAATACTTCTTTAAAATCATCATCTTCTTCATATAACTCCTTGATATATCCAAGCTCGAGTAATTTTGAATCAAACATGTATCTCCTCGTTAGAAAACTTCCTTTAGTCAAAGGACTTGCTTCCTCCAAGTGACTTGATTTTGATGAACGAATCAAGTACTTCATCTCAAAGTATAATGATGGCTTGATCTCCTTATCATATGAAGCATACTCCAATACTTTGTAAGAATCACAAAGCTTAAGGATGAATCCTCCATGATAATAATCCTTTCGCTCAAATATCCTTATGATAACAACAAGTATGAATGCAAAGCCATAAGCATGAAGCTTCTCCTTTTCTCCAATTAGTATATCACCAAAATAATCCATGGGACAACTTCCTTGAGATAGGATCTCACCTTTCTCAACTCCATTTGTAATGAACAACTTCCTTGAGATAGGATCTCACCAAAAGAATATGATGATCTTTAGCATCCTTTAAGAGACATAGTACCTCAAGTATAGATGCAAGTATGGATCCTTCTTGAATAGTTCCTTTCTTCCTTTTGTCCACTTGAATTACTCCATTTGATGAGATATGTTGAGATAGCTCATTCTTGGACGAGAGGTAAGGACAATTCTCCAAGTACTTCTCCACTTGTCCTTGTGGCTTCTCATGCTTCGTCATGATCAAGACTAACTCCAAAGGATTTACATGCTCCTTTCTACCTCTACTACATACAAAAATGTTATCAAAGTATACAAATACAATCTTTTTACATTGTAATGGTACATACTCTTTCAAAATATGTTGTATACTATGAGAATCAAAACCGTTGTTGTAGTTATCCACGAAGTGAGCTTGATCCCAAAGAGATAATAAGTGAGAGAGGTCACTTGTTGATGGTGCTTGTCTTTCATCCAAATATTCACAAATATGAACAAGTGATGGCATAGGATCTTGATCCTTTATAGGCTTACGGTTTTCAACCTCCATTGGTGTAAGAATGAGACTCCTTGGTTCTTCAAATTCATGATACTTATTCTCCATAAGTGTCATAAGAATGCTTTGACCCTCCTTGAGCCGTGAAACACAAGGTGGTAATAAGGACGCCTCTTGGAGCTTGATACTCCTATCATACAACTTTGTTTCTTCCAACAAAGTATTACAAGAATCCATAGAAGTAATATTACAATACAATGAATCTTTGCAAATATTGTAAAAACAAAGACATACTAAACTTCTTGGATCAAAATGAATGTCCTTGTCATGAAGTGAATGACCGTGTGAATAGCTCTCAATTTGCAATGTTTGGACCCTTGTTATAGTAAGGCCAATATCATTGCCATGGTCCTTATCAATGCCAATGCTAGCGTCAAGATCCTCATAGATGGCACTACTTCCTCCTTCTTGGAACAATGAACACATCTTATCACGTTGCTCTTCTTCATTCACGCCTTTCTCCTCATACAATGGGTTGACATATACTCGAAACTCATCATTATTCTCCTCATACAAGGGATTGTCATACACCTTAAACTCTTCTTTAGGCATGCTACAAACCACATTAGCTTCCTCATTCATGCCAAGGTTATCACATACTTCATGAGCATCCTCGTACACGTCAAATACATCAAATGATTCACTTTCAAATTCTAGTTGCTCATAGGATGACATTTGACTTGCACTTACAACATGATCAAAACTTTGGCAAGATAGACTTGTACTTTGGTCAATGATTTCCTCGTCTTGGGCAATGGGAATGGGAAGGTTTATGGGCTGTTTTGAGGAGCTTTGGGTAGTAGGTGTGAGGTGGGATGGGGGCTGATTTTGTGGAGTTTTTGTGTGTGTACGGGTTTTGTCCAAGAGTTCTTTACTCTTTACTTCAACATAAAAAGCTAAAGAACTTAACTCTTCCAAGTTTGTGAAAGGTTGATTTACAACAACACGTCGAATGTAATCATTAAGACCAAGGAAGTAACATACCACAACTCGTTGATCATCCTCCTCAAGAGCATATTTCCATAATAGCCGCCTGAATTCTATTGTATATTCGACCACATCCTTGCTCCCTTGCTTCATTCTTTCAAGCTTGTTGATGTAGTCACGTGAACCAACCCTTCTTGATCCTTTTCGAAGGATCCCAAATTCTTCCATATGTTCGGTGAGATCATCAATTTGTTGCTCCAAGCGTTGTAATTCACGTTGAGAACTCATGCTAGATCTTTTGCAAGCCATAGAATATGAATCTTGATACAAAAAGATCACAAAAAACTCATGGGTTTGGGGTTAGCACGTGGGGATGAGAGGGGGTTGTGTTTGGGTTCGGTTTGTGTTTGGGCTATGGGTTTTTTTGTGGAGCTAATGGTTCTTTATGAGTTCTTGATGAATTCTTGATGAATTCTTGATGAGTTCTTGGAAGAACTCTAGGGTGGCGTGTAATGGAGAGATGGTAGGAATGTTTTTGTGATGGAAAGTTTTGTAGAAAGATGGTTCAAGAACTAAGAGAATCAAACTCCTAAGCTCTAATAGCAATTTTGATGCATAATGGGACCAAGGGATGATCTCATTACACACAATCTAAGGATCTTTAAAAACGAAGATAGGAATCTCCCTTCTCAAAGTTCGAAAGAACCAAAAATGGAATAGAAATGGACGAAAAGGATGGAAAGAACTATGAAAGATGATTACCCAACGAATGGAAATGATGAACGAATGGTTGAACGAATGATGGATGATGTTTGAACGATAATGGCTTTGAAGATTCTTGGAGGATACAGCCACACCACCTTCAAGAGACCTTCAATTCCTTCCTATCACCACCAAGGACGCAAATCTTGGATAGAAGAAGGGGATAGTTTCGTTCTCCCTCAAGAGAAACGAAGAGAAACTAGCACAAAGCTAGAGAGAACAACACATCATGTGTTTGATTGTATTTTGATATATGATTGAATTAATGAATACAATGGCACCCTAGGGGGTCTATTTATACTACTCTAGGACCCCTTGGACGTGTACCTAGGGTTCAAGAAACCAAGAATAACCTATTACATTATATATCCTATTTATGACATCATAAACTCTAAAATACAACTCTAGAAAGAAATTGCTATAACTCCTTCAATACTTGTCCGTTTTCAATTATTCAAAAACCATTGCAAAGCTTATTGAAAGATCTCCAATCTGTCTTCCGATGATTTCCTCAATAGACGTATGGATCCAGAATTATAGAGCAAAATATCGAACTGTACTTGATGGAGTCTTTTGCTGCCGCGAGAGATGACTTTTCAATAAGGACTTGAGAATGATTTAAGCTCATTGATGTCCTCCAAATGTGAGAGTAACTCCATATAAGCTTAGAAGTGTGAGGACTAAGCTTAAAGTACCTTCAAGGTCCTTTACGCCTTCTACCTTGATAAACCCAAGACGACATTTGTAGCTTCAAACTAGATTAAGGTCCTTGTAGCTAGACCTTCATGTATATAGCTAGGCAAATATACATCAATGTTGTATGGAGAGGGATGAGAACTCACTTCTAACTTCAATTTTTCAACCATTGTAGTGGAAGCCGCATTAGTACAACTACCACCATCTATAATGAGTGAACATACCTTCCCTTGAACCGTACACCTAGTATGGAAGATAGTTTCACGTTGCTCCAATTCGTTTGGTGTAGAAGCCACGCTTAATGCCCTCCTCAACACAAGTAATTCTCCATCATCCGCTTCTTCCACATTTTCCTCTTCACAAACGTCATTCTCCTCCTCAAGTTGCTCTTCTTCATATTCACTTTCATGGCAACTTGGTTCAACATATAAAGCACTTTGATACTCAACAAGAGAGACTACACGTTTGTTAGGACATTCGGATGCAATATGGCCCAATCATTGGCACCTAAAACATCTTCTTGGAGGCAATGTCCTTGGTTCTTGGACGTGGGGTTTGGATGGGGGATTTTGTGGCACATTTTGTGGGGTTTTTCCGTAGGGTTTTTGGGAGGATGGGGGCTGATTTTGTGGAGTTTTGTATTGTGTTTGGGTAGGTGGACGTGTGGTATAAGGTTTGGATTGTGTAGGGTACGTTCTCATGGTATCTTTTTGATGTATATTTGCCTAGCTATATACATCAAGGCCTAGCTAAAGGACCTCAATCTAGCTAGAAGCTACAAATGTCGCCTTGGGTATCAACAACTACAAGGTTTATTAGCTCAAGGAAGAAAGCATGAAGGACCTTGATGGTATTCTAGCTTACATAGAGTTACTCTCACATTTGGAGGCCATCAATAAGCATAAATAACTCTCAAGTCCTTATTGAGAAGTCATCTCTCACGGCAGCAAAGGACTCCATCAAGTACAGTTCGATATTTTGCTCTATAACTCTAGATCCATACATCTATTGAGGAAATAATCAGAAGACAGATTGGAGCTCTTTCAATAAGCTTTCCAATGGTTTTTGAATCAACAAAAACGGACAAGTATTGAAGAAGTTATAGCAATTTCTTTCTAGAGTTGTATTTTAGAGTTTATGATGTCATAAATAGGATATATGATGTAATAGTTGATTCTTGGTTTCTTGAACCCTAGGTACACGTCCAAGGGGTCCTAAGAGTAGTATAAATAGACCCCCTAGGGTGCCATTGTATTCATTCAATTCAATTCAATCATATATCAAATACAAACACAAGGTGTTGTTTTCTCTCTAGCTTTTGTGCTAGTCTTTCGTTTCTCTTGAGGGAGAACGAGTATCCCCTTCTTCTATTCTAAGATTGGCTGTCTTAGATGGTGAAAGGAAGGAATTGAAGAGTTCTTTGAGGTGGTGTGGCTGTATCCTCATCGATCCTTCAAAAGCCAAATCTATCCAACTATCCATTCCATCGTTCATTCAACTACATTCATCCAACCTCACGTCATTCATCAAGAATTCATCAAGAATTCAACAAGAATTCATCAAGAACCCAAAGCATTCAAACCGTCCATCATTCGTTCATCATCATACCTTCATTTGGTAATCATCTTTCATAGTTCTTTCCATCTTTTCTATCCATTTCCAATCCATTTTTCGCACCTTAATAACTTTGAGAAGGGAGATTTTCATCTTCGTTCTTAAAGATCCTTAGCCCTTTTGTATAATGTGATCTTGTGATCCCATTATGCATCAAAATTGGTATCAGAGCTTAGGAGATTGATTCTCTTAGTTCTTGATCCATCTTTTCACCATCTTTCCATCAAAAATCCACCCCCATCATCCCACCATCATCACGCCACCCATGAGTTCTTCCAAGAACCCATCAAGAACTCATAAAGAACCATAAACTCCACAAAGAACCTATAGCCCAAACACAATCCGCCCCAAATACAAACCTCTCTCATCCTTTACCCATCCAAAACCCCTAAACCATGAATCTTGCAATCTTTTTGCACCAAGATTGATCAAGATGGACGATTCTAGCAAGAATTCCCAACGTAAGCTACAATGCTTGAAGCAACAAATTGATGATCTTGCCAAGCAAATGGAAGAATGTGGAATTCTTCCAAAGGGATCAAGAAGCACAAAATCACGTGTGTTTCACTCTTCTAAGGTTGAATATAAAGCACCTTATGAATGGAGTAAACGTTCCAGCAAGAAGAATGGAAATAAAGTTCAAGAAGAGTTCTTGCCCTACAAATACAAAGGAGATTACTTCAACAAGCTTGAAATAATGGAGCAAGGGAGCAAGGACGTGATTGAATATACCATAGAATTCAGACGGCAACTACGGAAGTATGGCCTTAAGGAGAATGATCAACGAGTTTTGGTGTGTTACTGTCTTGGTCTTAATGATTACATTTGTCGTGTTGTTGTATATCAATCTTACACAAACTTGGAGGAGTTAAGTTCTTTAGCCCTTGATGTTGAAATAGAAGTAAAGAGTAAAGAACTTTGGGATAGAACCCATATACAACAAAGACCTCACAAACCATCCCAACAATCCCACGCCAAGGACCTTGAAGCTAAGCCACAAACTCGTCCCAAACCTCTCGTCCAAATGCCTACAAAACAACCCCAACAACCTATTGCCCATCACTCCACAAAACAGCCCCTAAACCTCCCCACACCTACTATCCATCACTCCACAAAACAGCCCCTAAACCTCCACATTCCTATTGTCCAAAACGAGGAAATCATTGACCAAAGTACAAGTTTATCTTGCCAAAGTTTTGATCATGTTGAAAGTGTATGTCAAACGCCATCCTATGAGCAACCAGAATTTGAAAGTGAATCATTTGATGTATTTGACGTGTATGAGGATGTTCATGAAGTATGTGATAACCTTGGCACGAATGTGGAAGTTAATGTAGTATGTAGCGTGCCTAAAGATGAGTTTAAAGTGTATGACAATCCATTGTATGAGGAGAATAATGATGAGTTTCGAGTATATGACAACTCATTGTATGAGGAGGAAGGCGTGAATGAAGAAGTTGAATTTGCCGAATGTGATGTTTTTGTTGAAAATGAGCAAGTTGAAGAAGTATGTAGTAGCATGGCTAAAGAAGTAAATGAGGTACACATAGAGAAGGATCTTGAAGTAGAGGAAGTAGAAGAATTGAATGGAGAAGAGCTACGTGATGAAATGTGTTCATTGATCCAAGAAGGAGAAAGTTGTGCCATCATTGACGTTGACATTGATCTTGACCAAGATATTAGCCTCGCTACAACAAATGTCCAAGAATTGCAAAAGAAGAGCTATTCACACCATGGCAATGATCTTCATATGGATCCAAGAAGTTTAGTGAGTCTTGCTTTTTACAAGATTTGCAAAGATTCATTATATTGTAATATTACTTCTATGGATTCTTGTTATACTTTGTTGGAAGAATCCAAGTTGTATGATAGGAGTATCATGCTCCAAGAGGCGTCCTTATTACCACCTTGTGTCTCACGGCTCAAGGAGGATCAAAGTACTCTTGTGGCACTTATGGAGAATAAGTATCATGAATTTGAAGAAACAAGGAGTCTCATTCTTACACCAATGGAAGTTGGAAACCGTGGGCCTATAAAGGATCAAGATCCTTTACCATCACTTGTTCTCATTTGTGAATATTTGGATGAAAGACAAGCACCATCAACAAGTGACCTCTCTCACTTATCTCTTTTGGTACGTTTCTCTTCCATGAGTATTATCATGCATCAAAGGCTGCCACCAAATCCTATGATTCATCACCGAATGGTCTATGCAAAGGATCAAGCGCAACTCATGGATAACTACATCAATGTCCTTGATTTTCATAGTATACAACATATTTTGAAAGAGTATGTACCATTACAATGTAAAGAGATTGTATTTGTATACTTTGATAACATTTTTGTATGTAGTAGAAGTAGAAAGGAGTATGTAAATCCTTTGGAGTTAGCCTTAGCGAAGCATAAGAAGCCACATGGAGAATTGGAGAAATACTTGGAGAAATGTCCTTACCTCTCATCCAAGAATATGCTATCTCACCATATCTCATCAAATGGAGTAATTCAAGTGGACAAAAGGAAGAAAAGAATTATTCAAGAAGGGTCCATATTTGCATCCATACTTGAGGTACTATGTCTCTTAAAGGATGCTAATGATCATCATATTCTTTTATTCCCTATTCTTGCATCATATTTGTTCATTACAAATGGAGTTGAGAAAGGTGAAGTCCTATCTCAAGGAAGTTGTCCCATGGATTATTTTGTGAAATACCAAGTGGAGAAAAGAAGAATCTACATGCTTATGGCTTAGCATTCATACTTGTTGCTATCATGAGGATATTTGAGCAAAAGGATTATTATCTTGGAGGATTCATGCTTAAGCTTCGTGATTCTTACAAACTATTGGAGTATGTTTCATATGATAAGGAGATCACGCCATCATCATGCTTTGAGATGAAGTACTTGATTCGTTCATCAAAATCAAGTCTCTTGGAGGAAGCAAGTCCTTTGACTAAAGGAAGTTTTCTAACGAGGAGATACATGTTTGATTCAAGAGTACTTAGTCTTGAATATATCAAGGAGTTGTATGAAGATGATGATGATTTTAAAGAAGTATACAAGGTATGTGAGAAGCATCCTCAACAATGCTTTTATGTTGATCATGGATTTCTCTTCAAAGGGAATCAAGTGTGCATTCCAAGGAGTGGAATTCGTGAAATCTTAATCATGGAAGTACATGGAAGTTCTTTTGATCATTTAGGTCTACTCAATACGTATCTCAAGATGAAGGAGTATTATTTCTGGCCTAGCATGATCGTTGATATCGAGTATAAGCTGCAGTATTGTGACATTTGCAATCCTTCTATACCATATGGAGATGAAAGCTTGAATTTTATGGTTGAAGTGCCATGGATTCAAGGAAGTCAAGATGATATTAAGATCGTTGAAGGTCATCCTTTAAAGATGGAACACCATATTACTATTGTCTTCATCATGAGTTACAAGCTTGTGAATCTATACTTTGAAGTTGAGAAGTTATATGAGATTTCTACAATCTCCATGAATAAACGAGATTTGAAGCACCATAATATCATTGGCTTATTTATGAGAAGACTTGGAAGAAAGTGGAAGTTCAAGTCAAGCATCAAAGGAATCTATGATGATTTCAAGGCATTCAAGAAGAGAAGTTGTAAACTCATAAGATGGAACAAGAGAAGTGATGTCAATAACACATATGGGAAGACATCTTATAAACAAGAAAGAAGAAGTGTTATGTACTGGTTTAGAAGAAGTTTTGTCTAAGTTTGAGGACAAACTTTTTCAACCAGGGGAGAATGATGTATATTTGCCTAGCTATATACATCAAGGCCTAGCTAAAGGACCTCAATCTAGCTAGAAGCTACAAATGTCGCCTTGGGTATCAACAACTACAAGGTTTATTAGCTCAAGGAAGAAAGCATGAAGGACCTTGATGGTATTCTAGCTTATATGGAGTTACTCTCACATTTGGAGGACATTAATGAGCATAAATAACTCTCAAGTCCTTATTGAGAAGTCATCACTCACGGCAGCAAAGGACTCCATCAAGTACAGTTCGATATTTTGCTCTATAACTCTAGATCCATACATCTATTGAGGAAATCATCAAAAGACAGATTGGAGCTCTTTCAATAAGCTTTCCAATGGTTTTTGAATCAACGAAAACGGACAAGTATTGAAGGAGTTATAGGAATTTCTTTCTAGAGTTGTATGTTAGAGTTTATGATGTCATAAATAGGATATATGATGTAATAGTTGATTCTTGGTTTCTTGAACCCTAGGTACACGTCCAAGGGGTCCTAAGAGTAGTATAAATAGACCCCCTAGGGTGCCATTGTATTCATTCAATTCAATTCAATCATATATCAAATACAAACACAAGGTGTTGTTTTCTCTCTAGCTTTTGTGCTAGTCTTTCGTTTCTCTTGAGGGAGAACGAGTATCCCCTTCTTCTATTCTAAGATTGGCTATCTTAGATGGTGAAAGGAAGGAATTGAAGAGTTCTTTGAGGTGGTGTGGCTGTATCCTCATCGATCCTTCAAAAGCCAAATCTATCCAACTATCCATTCCATCGTTCATTCAACTACATTCATCCAACCTCACGTCATTCATCAAGAATTCATCAAGAATTCATCAAGAATTCAACAAGAATTCATCAAGAACCCAAAGCATTCAAACCGTCCATCATTCGTTCATCATCATACCTTCATTTGGTAATCATCTTTCATAGTTCTTTTGCATCTTTTCTATCCATTTCCAATCCATTTTTCGCACCTTAAGAACTTTGAGAAGGGAGATTTTCATCTTCGTTCTTAAAGATCCTTAGCCCTTTTGTGTAATGTGATCTTGTGATCCCATTATGCATCACTTTTCCTCTTTCTTTCCTTTGCCTTTCTACTTTCAAGGCCAAAGTACTTAATTCATCCAATGATTGATAAGAATGTAACTCTACAACATTACGTATCCAATCATTTAAACCAATTAGAAAACGTACCAAAACTTGTGGCTCATTCTCCTTCAAGTCACAACGCCAAAGGAGATGTTCAAACTCCTTGGTATACTCTTCCACCGATTTGGATCCTTGAACTAACTTTTGGAGCTTGACATAATTGTCTTGGACATAGCTTTGGGGTAGAAACTTGCCTTGTAATTTGGACTTCATCTTTTCCCATGAACGAATTTTGTCCTTTCCCTTTGCTTGTCGCTTCTTTTGCAAGTTAGTCCACCAAATAGAAGCATGCTTTCTCAACTTCAATGCTACATACTTCACTTTTAGTTCATCATTAACTTCTTTCAAATCAAACACTCTTTCAACCGTTTGAATCCAATCAAGAAATACCTCCGGATCTAAACTACCATCAAATTCGGGTATTTCAACTCTAAAATCAAAACGTTCATCCCTTCTTGAGAATGGACTAGGCGTGCCATATGAAGCATCTTCATTAGACTCCTTTTGTAAAGCACGATTCAGATCCATATAGGTCTTTAATTGTTTTTGTAACATATCAATTCGCAACCTCATAGCTTCGACATCCTTAGGTGAACTAGATTGAGACTCGTCCATTTGATTCAATCTTGATGTCAAATTAGAACTCTCGTAGGGTAGGGGACGGATTTGGCTAGGTTTGTGTTTGGTCTTAGGGTTCTTTGTGGAGCTTAAGGTTCTTTATGAATTCTTGATGAATTCTTGATGAGTTCTTGATGGGTTCTTGATGGGTTCTTGATGAGTTCTTGGAAGAACTCAAGGGTGGCGTGTGAATGTGATGAAAACAAGGTGTAAAACAATGCAAGAAACGAGAGATATCAACAAGCTAAGCTCTGATACCACTTTTGATGCATAATGAATCAAAACTAATCCATTATACACGAAATGAAAACGGATCGTTCACAAGTAAGAACTTGTGATTGTTGATTTCTCAAAGAAACGAGTAAAACGAATGGAAATGGTATGAAACGAAAGGCTTTGGATGAGAGTTCTATTGATTATGACAAGAACGGCAATCAAGAAAAACAAAAGACTAATAAAAAACGTACCAACAATGAAGAACAATTCGACGTGATGAAGAAACAAGATAGAATTTGGCAATGGAAACCTCCTTGATTGATATAGACGCACCACAATCAATTTGATATCCAACTCCTCCTTTACACCATCCAAGATTGCTCCCTCTTGGAATAGAAGAGAAGATTTGATCGAAATCCCCTCAAGGAATCCGAATCCTAGCTAGAAATGCTAGAAACTAAAGCATGACAACTTTAGAGAGAATTTGTGTATTATGATTCAATTGAATGTAATGTGTGAAATGAGGCACCCTATGGGGTCGATTTATACTACAAATGCCCCCCTTAGGCGTGTACAATCAAGAAGAGAGCCTTTAAGGGCTTACATCATCTAGCCTAATGATTACATCATAAAGAAAACAATGAACTAAGCTAGATTACAATTGATCATAACTTGCTCTACACTTAACCAAATTTAAAGATTCTTGAACCATATGAAAGCTCTTTGAATGTAGTTTTAATCCACTCTAGGATGACTTCCATGATAGCCTTATGGTTCTTGAGTTAGAGAGCAAATCATCATTCCTCCATGAATAAGACCACTCGAATGTAAACCCAATGTGATGGTTTCAAGCTCTTTGTTGATGTAGCTTAGCATTTGGCTTCCATGATGTATATTTGTGACCCAATCTACATCATTTACATACTCCTTTCTACTTCTACTACATACAAAAATGTTATCAAAGTATACAAATACAATCTCTTTACATTGCAATGGTACATACTCTTTCAAAATATGTTGTATACTATGAAAATCAAGGACATTGATGATGTATATTTGCCTAGCTATATACATCAAGGCCTAGCTAAAGGACCTCTATCCAGCTAGAAGCTACAAATGTCGCCTTGGGTATCAACAACTACAAGGGTTTATTAGCTCAAGGAAGAAAGCATGAAGGACCTTGATGGTATTCTAGCTTACATGGAGTTACTCTCACATTTGGAGGACATCAATGAGCATAAATAACTCTCAAGTCCTTATTGAGAAGTCATCTCTCACGGCAGCAAAGGACTTGATGCATAATGAATCAAACAAATCCATTATACACGAATTAGAGAAAGGATCGTTCACAAGTAAGAACTTGTGATTGTTGATTTCTCAAAGAAACGCATGAAACAAAGACTAGCAAAACGTACCAATCCAACGAGAGTTCTATGATTATGACAAGAATGACAATCAAGAGAAACAAAGACTAGCAAAAACGTACCAATCCAACGTAGAACAAATCGTCAAAATGAAGAACAAGATAGAATTTGGCAATGGAAACCTCCTTGATTGATATAGACTCACCACAATCAATTTGATATCCAACTCCTCCTTTGCACCATCCAAGATTGCTCCCTCTTGGACTAGAAGAGAAGATTTGATTCGAATTCCCCTCAAGGAATTTGACCAATCTAGCTAAAACTAGAAAGAAAACTAAAGCATAGCAACTTTAGAGAGATTTGTGTTTATTTTCAATATGAATGAGATGATCTTACAAAGGACCTAAGGGGGTCTATTTATAGGAAATGCTCCCCCTTTAGGCGTCACCTCCCACCAAGAAAAGGCCCCTTAAGGGCTTACATCATCCCCCTCACATATTACATCACTTTAAAGAAAATACAATATCTCCTAAAATACAACTCCAATACTAAAGATTCAAAAGCCAAAATGTACATAAAGAATAGCTCTATCATATGGCTGAATGAGAACTTCAAGACTCTTGAGATAAGGAGCTCAAAAATCCCTTAGTGTAGGAGATACCCGTGATGTCATGTGAGAAACCACTTGAAGTATGATATGCATCATTCACCCCTTCTTGAGAAAAGTTTGCCCTCAAACTTGGAATCTCTTCTCCTTCTTGATAATAAGGTTTGAGATCACTTACATTGAAAGTACAACTTCCCTCATAAGCATCATCTAACTTCAATTTGTAGGCATTATCTCCGATCTTCTCAATAACCTCAAAAGGACCATCACTTCTTGGTTTCAATTTCCCTTTTCTTCTATTTGGAAACCTTTCCTTCTTGAGGTGAATCCATACTAAGTCTTCAGGTTTGAAAATAACTTTCTTCCTCTTTTGATTGACCTTCTCTTCAACCCTTTGAGTATACCTCATGATCTTTTCACGTACTTCCTCATGTAACTTCTTAATCTCCTCCACTCTCTTATTAGCTTTAAAACTGAATTGAGTTGATGTAGATATAGGAGATAAATCCATGGGTTTGAGAGGATTCTTACCATAAACAACTTCAAATGGAGATAACTTTGTAGCTCGATTTGGGCTCCGATTATAAGCAAATTCAGCATGACTTAGCAAAGTATCCCAACTTTTCTTATCCTTGCTCACCAAAGCTCGTAATAAGGCTCCCAATGTACGGTTGACAACTTCAGTTTGTCCATCCGTTTGGGGATGACATGCCGTGCTAAATTTGAGCTTTGTTCCCATCTTCTTCCAAAGAGTAATCCAAAAGTGACTTAGAAACTTAGAGTCTCTATCACTCACCATAGTCTTGGGTATACCATGCAACTTAACAATCTCATCAAAGTATAAAGTAGCAATTCTCGTAGCATCATATGTAGTGTTGTGATGCATAATGGGATCAAAGATGATCACATTACACACGATTTAAGGATCTTTAAAAACCAAGATAAGAATCTTGCTTCTCAAAGTTCTCAAGGATCCACAAATGAATGATAATGGATGAAGATAAACGAAAAGAGGGATTAATTCGTTTACCAAGATCAAATGGAAGTTTGGTGAACGATGGAATGACGATTCATGAATGATGATGAACGACACTCTTTGTGATGCATAATTGATGCCCTTATGCATCAAGGTCAACCATGGAGACATCTAATACTCACCTAGAAGGAAGAAGAGCTCAAGTCTCTCATATATCTCTCTACTTGGAAGGGATCAACTCATATGGTCGTATACTTTTGCTCCTTAATTCAAGGACCATGAAGCTATCATAGAAGTCATCCTAGAGAGGATTATTCTACATTCCAAGAGCTTTCATAAGGTTCAAGAATCTTTAAGTTTGGATGACAATCCAAGGAGTAATCATCATTTGAAATCTAGTTTAGTTCATTGTTTTCTTTATGATGTAATCATTAGAATAGATGATGTAAGCCTCAAGGAGCCTATTTCTTGATTTGTGCACGTCTAGGGAGGGCTAGGATTACTATAAATACCCCCCTTAGGCCTCTTGTAATCTCATTCATTCATATATCAAATACAAAGTAAACACATGGTGTTGTTTTCTCTCTAGCTTTTGTGCTAGTTTTCGTTTCTCTTGAGGGAGATTCGATCCTATCTTCTTCTTCTAGCTTAGGGTGGCGTCCTAAGTGGTGATAGGAAGAGATTGAAGCATTCTTGAAGGTGGTGTGGCTGTATCCTCCAAGAATCTTCAAAGCCATTATCATTCATCATTCAAATCGTGAGTTTCTTTCTAGTTTTCATTTAATCTTGTTTTTGTTTCTACATTGTTTCAAATTCAAGATTCTTTTGAATATCATTGAATTATTCAAGAAACTTATATTCCATCCATTCCTACATTAATTTCATTCATCCGTTTCGTCCATTCCATTCGTTTATCCATCCATTCATTCATTCATTCATTCAATCTTAAAGAACCACTTAAAGATCCTAATCTTTTGTATAATTTGATCATTCTTGATCCTATTATACATCATTTCATTAAATTTGGTTGATCTTTAAGAACTTTGAGAAGCAAAATTCTTATCTTGGTTTTTAAAGATCCTGATTTCTATGTGTAATGAGATCTCTTTGATCCCATTATACATCAAAATTGGTATCAGAGCTTAGGAGTTTGATTCTCTTAGTTCTTGAACCATCTTTCTACAAAACTTTCCATCACAAAAACGTTCCTACCATCTCTCCATCACACGCCATCCATTAGTTCTTCCAAGAACTCATCAAGAACCCATCAAGAACTCATAAAGAACCTAAACTCCACAAAGAACCCGTGAGCCCAACCACAAATCCAACCAATTTCCCCCTCACGTCCCTTCTATGCTAACCATCCTACCATGAGTTTCTTGTGATCTTTTGAATCAAGATTGGATCTAATGGATTGCAAAAGGTCCAACAAGAATTCCCAACATGAGCTACAATGTTTGAAGCAACAAATCGATGATCTTGCCAAGCAAATGGAAGAATGTGGGATTCTTCCAAAGGGGTCAAGAAGCACAAAATCACGTGTGGTTCACTCTTCTAAGGTTGAATATGAAGCACCTTATGCACGGAGTAAACATTCCAACGAAAAGAATGGGAAGAAAGTTCAAGAAGATTTCTTGCCATCCGATTACAAAGGTGACTCCATCAACAATCTTGAAGGAATTAAGCAAGGGAGCATGGATGTACTTGAATATACAATAGAGTTCAAGTGGCAACTATGGAAGAATGGTCTTGAGGAGGACGATCCACACATTTGGTATACTACTTTCTTGGTCTTAATGATTACATTCGTCGTGTTGTTGTAAATCATCTTCTCACAAACTTGGAAGAGTTAAGTTCCTTAGCTCTCGATGTTGAAAGACAAAGGAGATGTTGTCATTGCCAAAGTTTAGGTCACATTGATTTGGAGTGTCCTAACAAGAAGAAAGATGTGACTTTGGTTGAGTACCAAACACATGATAACAAACCATTTGAAGAGGAAAAGGAAGAGGAAGTTGGCGTTGACATGAAAGAAGAAGAAATTGGGAATGTCGCATATGAGGAGGAGAATAAAGAGGAAGAAAAGGTAGAAGAGGAGCATATGGAAAAGTGGCTTGTGACAAAAGAAGCAAGTGTGGCGTATGAACATCCACAAAGAGAGTGCAAGAACTCTCATTATACCAACAAAGGAGGAGTATGTTCGTTGAACCAAGAAAAGGAAAGTTGTGCCTCCTATGGAAATATTGTTGTCCTTACGCAAGGGTTAGGCCATGACAAGTTCATTCATTTCAATCCAAGAAGTTTAGTAAGTCTTTGCTTTTACAAAATTTGCAAAGATTCATTATATTGCAAAACTACTTCTATGGATTCTTGTCATACTTTGTTGGAAGGACCAAAGTTGCTTGATAGGAATATCATGCATCTTGATGCATCTCTACTTCCATCTTATACCACACGGCCTAAGAAGGAAGAAAGCCATCTTGTGTCGATCATGAAAAAGGAGTATCGAGGGAATAAAGAATATAAGGATCCTATTCTTATACATTTGGAGAAGAATGAAACGGATCCAAGTATCCATCACATTTTGAATCTTCCTATGAAGCATATCTTCCATGAGCATCCAAGAGCTATCTACTTAGATCACTTGGTTGAAAGGCCGAGAATTCGAAAGGATGAAATCACCCAAGTCATCAAGGTACATTGTTTCATGCTAAATGACAAGGGTAAAGTGGTAAGAATAGACTTGGGGAGTGAGAAGCAACGTGAACAACCCACGTTCACGGTGAAGAAACGCAAATCCAAGTCTTATGGTGTTCGAGAAATCATCGGAAGAATGTTTAAGAAGTTCATCAAAGGAATCTATGATGACTTCAAAGCTTTCAAGAAGAAAGTCTTTGTGAAGAAGACAAGTGAGAGTTGATCTTCCAAAGTTTGAGGACAAACTTTTTCAACCGGGGGTGTATGATGCATAATTGATGGCCTTATGCATCAAGGTCAACCATGGAGACATCTAATACTCACCTAGAAGGAAGAAGAGCTCAAGTCTCTCATATATCTCTCTACTTGGAAGGGATCAACTCATATGGTCGTATACTTTTGCTCCTTAATTCAAGGACCATGAAGCTATCATAGAAGTCATCCTAGAGAGGATTATTCTACATTCCAAGAGCTTTCATAAGGTTCAAGAATCTTTAAGTTTGGATGAGAATCCAAGGAGTTATCATCATTTGAAATCTAGTTTAGTTCATTGTTTTCTTTATGATGTAATCCTTAGAATAGATGATGTAAGCCTCAAGGGGCCTATTTCTTGATTTGTGCACGTCTAGGGAGGGCTAGGATTACTATAAATACCCCCCTTAGGCCTCTTGTAATCTCATTCATTCATATATCAAATACAAAGTAAAGAGATGGTGTTGTTTTCTCTCTAGCTTTTGTGCTAGTTTTCGTTTCTCTTGAGGGAGATTCGATCCTATCTTCTTCTTCTAGCTTAGGGTGGCGTCCTAAGTGGTGATAGGAAGAGATTGAAGCATTCTTGAAGGTGGTGTGGCTGTATCCTCCAAGAATCTTCAAAGCCATTATCATTCATCATTCAAATCGTGAGTTTCTTTCTAGTTTTCATTTAATCTTGTTTTTGTTTCTACATTGTTTCAAATTCAAGATTCTTTTGAATATCATTCAATCATTCAAGAAACTTATATTCCATCCATTCCTACATTCATTTCATTCATCCGTTCATCCATTCCATTCGTTTATCCATCCATTCATTCATTCATTCAATCTTAAAGAACCACTTAAAGATCCTAATCTTTTGTATAATTTGATCATTCTTGATCCTATTGTACATCATTTCATTCAATTTGGTTGATCTTTAAGAACTTTGAGAAGCAAGATTCTTATCTTGGTTTTTAAAGATCCTGATTTCTATGTGTAATGAGATCTCTTTGATCCCATTATACATCACTTTGAACGTTTGAAGAACGAATGAAGATGATTGAATGCTTGATGAGTTCTTGATGAGTTCTTGATGAATGTCGTTTGAATGGTTGAATGATAATGGCGATTTGAAGCTCTCTTGAAGGATATAGGCACACCACCTCCAAGACTCTTCAATTCCTTCCTATCACCATCTTAGATAGCCAATCTTAGAATAGAAGAAGGGAATACTCGTTCTCCCTCTAGAGAAACGAAAGTTCTAGCACAAAACTAGAGAGAAAACAACACCTTGGGTTTGTATTTGATATATGAATGAATTGAATTGAATGAATGCAATGGCACCCTAGGGGGTCTATTTATACTACTTTAGGGACCCCTTGGACGTGTACCTAGGGTTCAAGAAACCAAGAATCAACTATTACATCATCATATATCCTATTTATGACATCATAAACTCTAAAATACAACTCTAGAAAGAAATTGCTATAACTCCTTCAATACTTGTCCGTTTTCGTTGATTCAAAAACAATTGGAAAGCTTATTGAAAGAGCTCCAATCTGTCTTTTGATGATTTCCTCAATAGATATATGGATCTAGAGTTATAGAGCAAAATATCGAACTGTACTTGATGGAGTCCTTTGCTGCCGTGAGAGATGACTTCTCAATAAGGACTTGAGAGTTATTTATGCTCATTGATGTGCTCCATATGTGAGAGTAACTCCATGTAAGCTAGAATACCATCAAGGTCCTTCATGCTTTCTTCCTTGAGCTAATAAACCCTTGTAGTTGTTGATACCCAAAGCGACATTTGTAGCTTCTAGCTGGATTGAGGTCCTTTAGCTAGGCCTTGATGTATATATCTAGGCAAATATACGTCATGTTGCAAGGTACAAAATGTGCCATCTTTGAAAATCGATCTACAACCACCATAATAGAATCTTTACCTCTTTGAGTTCGAGGTAGACCCACAACGAAGTCTAAACTCACATCTTCCCAAGGATGATATGGAATAGGTAGAGGTGTATATAAGCCTTGTGGTAACACATGTGACTTGGCAAGATTGTACGTACCACATCTCTTCACAATATGCTCAACATCTTTCACCATACTAGGCCAAAAGTAATAGTCTCTCAACATCAAATAAGTCTTCTCTATACCAAAATGACCCGCCAAAGCACCTCCATGGACTTCTTGAATCAACAATTCACGCAAGCAAGTCTTTGGTATGCATAATTCATACACTTCTTTGCCAATTCAATTGAATAAGAAACCATCTTCAATATGAAACATTTCATGGGGATGCTTCTTTGCCAATTCATACACTTCTTTGAAATCTTGATCATCTTGATACAAATCCTTAATATGCTCAAATCCAGCAACATTAGAATCAAGAATATATGTAAGTAAGTACCTTCTTGAAAGAGCATCGGCACCCTTATTCAAGTGCCCGGCTTTGTGCTTGATCACGAATTGAAAGGCTTGCATAAATTCAACCCATTTGGCATGGCGTGGGTTAAGCTTGTGTTGGCCTTGGATGAATTTGAGAGCTTCATGATCACTATGAAGGATGAACTCTCCACTTAGCAAATAGTGCCTCCAATGCTCAAGAGCTCTTATAATGGCATAGAACTCTTTATCATATGTACTATAGTTTCTTTTGGCATCATTTAACTTCTCACTAAAGTAGGCTATTGGCCTTCCCTCTTGTGTAAGGACGGCACCAATGCCAACTCCACTAGCATCCACTTCTACTTCAAATACTTTCTCAAAACATGGCAAGACTAGTGATGTATATTTGCCTAGCTATATACATCAAGGTCTAGCTACAAGGACCTTAATCCAGTTTGAAGCTACAAATGTCGTCTTGGGTTTATCAAGGTAGAAGGCGTAAAGGACCTTGAAGGTACTCTAAGCTTAGTCCTCACACTTCTAAGCTTATATGGAGTTACTCTCACATTTGGAGGACATCAATGAGCTTAAATCATTCTCAAGTCCTTATTGAAAAGTCATCTCTCGCGGCAGCAAAAGACTCCATCAAGTACAGTTCGATATTTTGCTCTATAATTCTAGATCCATACGTCTATTGAGGAAATCATCAGAAGACAGATTGGAGATCTTTCAATAAGCTTTCCAATGGTTTTTGAATCATTGAAAACGGACAAGTATTGAAGGAGTTATAGCAATTTCTTTCTAGAGTTGTATTTGAGAGTTTATGATGTCATAAATAGGATATATGATGTAATAGTTGATTCTTGGTTTCTTGAACCCTAGGTGCACGTCCATGGGAGTCTTAGAGTAGTATAAATAGACCCCTTGGGTGCCATTGTATTCATTCATTCAATCATATATCAAAATACAATCAAACACATGATGTGTTGTTCTCTCTAGCTTTGTGCTAGTCTCTTCGTTTCTCTTGAGGGAGGACGGAAACTATCCCCTTCTTCTATCCAAGATTGGCGTCCTTGGTGGTGATAGGAAGGATTTGAAGCATTCTTGAAGGTGGTGTGGCTGTATCCTCCAAGATTCTTCAAAGAGCCATTATCATTCTATCATTCTAGTGAGTTTCGTTTGATTCATTAGAATTCTTTCAATTGCATTTTCATTGTTCCTATCTTTCATTTACACATCTAAAGTGCTAAATCATAAGATAGATTCATCAATCCATTCGTTTTCAACATTCCTACATTCGTCCATTCATTCTACATTCATCAATCATTCGTTCGTTCATCATTTCCATTCATTTGGTAACCATCTTTCATAGTTCTTTCCATCTTTTTCATCCATTTCTATTCCATTTTTGGTTCTTTGGAACTTTGAGAAGGGAGATTCCTATCTTCGCTTTTAAAGATCCTTAGATTGTGTGTAATGTGATCAACCCTTGGTCCATTATGCATCAACTAGAAGAGGTGCGTTACACAACTTTTCTTTGATGCTTTCAAACGCTAATTGAGCGCTTTTACTGCAAGAATACTCCTTTTGCTTCAACAATTCGGTCATAGGAGCCATAATAGTAGAGAAATTCTTGATAAATCTTCTATAGAAAGAAGCTAAACCATGAAATGATCGTACCTCTTGTATACTCGTTGGTGTTGGCCATTCTTGGATAGCTTTGATCTTTCCTTGGTCGACGTGGATTCCATCTTTGGAGAGCACATATCCAAGGAAGACGACCTTGGGTGAGAAGAAAGAGCACTTCTCCAAGTTGGCGTAGAGCTTTTCTTTCTCCAAGATATACAAAACTAGCTCTAAATGCTTTACATGATCATTCTCACTTCTACTATATACAAGTATGTCATCAAAGTATACAACAACACACTTTCCAATCAAAGGTTTCAATACATGATTCATTAACGTCATGAAAGTAGAAGGAGCATTTGTTAGACCGAAAGGCATCACTAACCATTCATATAAGCCTTCTTTGGTTTTGAAAGCCGTTTTCCATTCATCTCCTTCACATATGCGAATTTGATGATATCCACTCTTCAAATCGATCTTTGAAAACACAACACTTCCATAAAGTTCATCAAGAAGATCCCCCAATCGTGGAATGGGAAAACGATATTTGATGGTGATTTTGTTGATGGACCTACAATCCATGCACATACGTTGAGTACCATCTTTCTTTGGGACTAGTAACACCGGAACGGCGCATGGGCTCATACTTGGACGAATCAAACCCTTTTGGAGTAGCTCATCAACTTGCTTTTGAACTTCTTGAGATTCTTTGGGGTTCATTCGGTATGCTTGCTTGTTGGGTAATGTAGCTCCCGGGATTAGATCAATCTTATGCTCAATGTCCCTCCTTGGTGGCAAGCCGTGGGGCATGTCTTTTGGAAACAAATGACCAAATCTCCTCATCAAGGGGGCAAGCCGTGGGTGTTCAATAGTTGGGGAAGCTTGTTCCTCTTGCAAATTCGCCAGAATCAACTCCTTTTGCTCATAAAACTCATGTTGATCCGCTTTTAGCAAAGAAACAATATTGGACTCCTTTTCTTGCTCCTTTTGTTGGGGTGGCCGAATGATAGAAGAAGGTGGCAATGGGGCTAATGTGATCTTCTTCTTGTTAATGGTGAAGGAATAAGTGTTCATTCTCCCATCATGTGTGACGTACCTATCAAAAAGCCAAGGCCTCCCAAGCAAAATTTGACAAGCATCCATAGGTACTACATCACACCATATTTGATCTTTATAACTCTTCCCAATGGATAAAGATATAAGTACACGTTTATCAATCTTTATACCCTTCCCATGACTCAACCATTGTATATTGTAAGGAGAGAGATGAGAGCTTACTTCCAACTTCAATTTTTCAACCATTATAGTAGAAGCCGCATTATTACAACTACCACCATCAATAATGAGTGAACATACCTTCCCTTGAACCGTGCATCTAGTATGGAAGATAGTTTCACGTTGCTCCAATTCGTTTGGTGTAGAAGCCACGCTTAATGCCCTTCTTAACACAAGTAATTCTCCATCATCCGCTTCTTCTACATTTTCTTCTTCACAAACATCATCCTCCTCAAGTTGCTCTTCCTCATTTTCACTTTCATGACAACTT
Source organism: Portulaca oleracea (assembly GCA_029582165.1). Lineage (NCBI taxonomy): Eukaryota > Viridiplantae > Streptophyta > Magnoliopsida > Caryophyllales > Portulacaceae > Portulaca > Portulaca oleracea. The sequence goes on along the minus strand of CM055888.1, from coordinate 17,831,277 downwards.
GGTTCAACATATAAAGCACTTTGATATTCAACAAGAGAGACTACACGCTTGTTAGGACACTCCGATGCAATATGGCCCAAACCTTGGCACCTAAAACATCTTCTTGAGGGTAATGTCCTTGGTTCTTGGACGTGGGGTTTAGATGGGGGATTTTGTGGCTGATTTTGTGGGGTTTTGCCGTAGGGTTTTTGGGAGGATGGGGGCTGATTTTGTGGAGTTTTGTATTGTGTTTGGGTGGGTGGACGTGTGGTATATGGTTTGGATTGTGTAGGGTACGTTCTTATGGTATCTTTTCCTCTTTCTTTCCTTTGCCTTTCTACTTTCAAGGCCAAAGTACTTAATTCATCCAACGATTGATAAGAATGTAACTCAACAACATTACGTACCCAATCATTTAAACCAATTAGAAACCGTACCAAAACTTGTGGCTCATTCTCCTTTAAATCGCAACGCCAAAGGAGATGTTCATACTCTTTAGTATACTCTTCCACCGATTTGGACCCTTGAACTAGCTTTTGAAGCTTGACATAGTTGTCTTGGACGTAGCTTTGAGTTAGAAATTTGCCTTGCAATTTGGACTTCATCTTTTCCCAAGAACGAATCTTGTCTTTCCCTTTTGCTTGGCGTTTCTTTTGAAGGTTAGTCCACCAAATACTAGCATGCTTTCTCAACGTCAAGGCCACATACTTCACTTTTAGCTCATCATTAACTTCTTTCAAATCAAACACACGTTCAACCATTTGAATCCAATCAAGAAATACCTCCGGATCTAAACTACCATCAAATTCAGGTATTTCAACTTTAAAATCAAAACGTTCACCTCTTCTTGAGAATGGACTAGGCGTGCCATATGAAGCATCTTGATCAACATTTAAAGACTCCTTTTGTAAAGCACGATTCAAATCCATATAGGTCTTTAATTGTTTTTGCAACATCTCAATTTGCATCCTCATAGCGTCGACATTCTTAGGTGAACCAGATTGAGACTCTTCCATTTGATTCAATCTTGATGTCAAATTAGAACTCTCGTAGGGTAAGGGACGGATTTGGCTAGGTTTGTGTTTGGTCTTGGGGTTCTTTGTGGGGTTTAAGGTTCTTTATGAATTCTTGATGAATTCTTGATGAGTTCTTGATGAGTTCTTGATGAGTTCTTGGAAGAACTCAAGGGTGGCGTGTGAATATGATGGGGAAAGGGTTGAATTTGGCTAGGTTAGTGTTTGGTCTAGGGTTCTTTGTGGAGCTTAAGGTTCTTTATGAATTCTTGATGAATTCTTGATGAGTTCTTGATGGGTTCTTGATGAGTTCCTGGAAGAACTCAACAATGGCCTGTGATTTGTGATGAAAACAAGGTAAAAACGATGCAAGACACACGAGATATCAACAACCTAAGCTCTGATACCACTTTTGATGCATAATGAATCAAACAAATCCATTATACACGAATTAGAGAAAGGATCGTTCACAAGTAAGAACTTGTGATTGTTGATTTCTCAAAGAAACGCATGAAACGAGGGAATTTGGAACGAAATGGATGGCTATGGACGAGAGTTCTATGATTATGACAAGAATGACAATCAAGCTAAAGGACCTCAATCTAGCTAGAAGCTACAAATGTCGCCTTGGGTATCAACAACTACAAGGGTTTATTAGCTCAAGGAAGAAAGCATGAAGGACCTTGATGGTATTCTAGCTTACATGGAGTTACTCTCACATTTGGAGGACATCAATGAGCATAAATAACTCTCAAGTCCTTATTGAGAAGTCATCTCACTACAAAGAAGGACTCCATCAAGTAGTTCGATATTTTGCTCTATAACTCTAGATCCATACATCTATTGAGGAAATCATCAGAAGACAGATTGGAGCTCTTTCAAAAGCTTTCTAATGGTTTTGAATCAATGAAAACAGAAGTATTGAAGGAGTTATAGCAATTTCTTTCTAGAGTTGTATTTTAGAGTTTATGATGTCATAAATAGGATATATGATGTAATAGTTGATTCTTGGTTTCTTGAACCCTAGGTACACGTCCAAGGGGTCCCTAAAGTAGTATAAATAGACCCCCTAGGGTGCCATTGTATTCAATCATTCATTCATATATCAAATACAAAGCAAACACATGGTGTTGTTTTCTCTCTAGCTTTTGTGCTAGTCTTTTCGTTTCTCTTGAGGGAGTTTCGAAGTTATCCCCTTCTTCTATTCAAGGGTGGCATCCTTGAAGGTGAAAGGAAGGAATTGAAGAGTTCTTTGAGGTGGTGTGGCTGTATCCTCATCGATCCTTCAAAAGCCAAATCTATCCAACTATCCATTCCATCGTTCATTCAACTACATTCATCCAACCTCACGTCATTCATCAAGAATTCATCAAGAATTCAACAAGAATTCATCAAGAACCCAAAGCATTCAAATTGTCCATCATTCGTTCATCATCATACCTTCATTTGGTAATCATTTTTCATAGTTCTTTCCATCTTTTCTATCCATTTCCATTTCATTTTCGCACATTAAGAACTTTGAGAAGGGAGATTTTCATCTTCGCTCTTAAAGATCCTTAGCCCTTTTGTGTAATGTGATCTTGTGATCCCATTATACATCAGTGTGGCTGTATCCTCATCGATCCTTCAAAAGCCAAATCTATCCAACTATCCATTCCATCGTTCATTCAACTACATTCATCCAACCTAACGTCATTCATCAAGAATTCATCAAGAATTCAACAAGAATTCATCAAGAACCCAAAGCATTCAAACCGTCCATCATTCGTTCATCATCATACCTTCATTTGGTAATCATCTTTTATAGTTCTTTCCATCTTTTCTATCCATTTCCATTTCATTTTCGCACATTAAGAACTTTGAGAAGGGAGATTTTCATCTTCGCTCTTAAAGATCCTTAGCCCTTTTGTGTAATGTGATCTTGTGATCCCATTATACATCAAAATCACATCATTTGCCTAGCTATATACATCAATTGATGTAGTTATCCATGAATGGCGCTTGATCCTTTGCATAGACCATTCGGTGATGAATCATAGGAATTGGTGGCAGCCTTCGATGCATGATAATACTCATGGAAGAGAAACCTACCAAAAGAGATAAGCGAGAGAGGTCACTTGTCGATGGTGCTTGTCTTTCATCCAAATATTCACAAATGAGAACAAGTGATGGTAAAGGATCTTGATCCTTTATAGGCCCACGGTTTCCAACCTACATTGGTGTAAGAATGAGACTCCTTGGTTCTTCAAATTCATGATACTTATTCTCCATAAGTGCCATAAGAGTACTTTGATCCTCCTTGAGCCGTGAGACACAAGGTGGTAATAAGGACGCCTCTTGGAGCATGATACTCCTATCATACAACTTTGATTCTTCCAACAAAGTATAACAAGAATCCATAGAAGTAATATTACAATATAATGAATTTTTGCAAATCTTGTAAAAAGCAAGACTTCCTAAACTTCTTGGATCCATATGAAGATCATTGCCATGGTGTGAATAGCTCTTCATTTGCAATTCTTGGACATTTGTTGTAGCGAGGCTAATATCTTGGTCAAGATCAATGTCAATGTCAATGATGGCACAACTTTCTTCTTCTCGGATCAATGAACACATTTCATCATGTAGTTCTTCTACTTCCTCGACTTCAAGATCCTTCTCTATGTGTACCTCATTTACTTCTTTAGCCATGCTACTACATACTTCTTGAACTTGCTTATTTTCAACAAAAACATCACATTCGGCAAATTCAACTTCTTCATTCACGCCTTCCTCCTCATACAATGGGTTGTCATATACTCGAAACTCTTCATTATTCTCCTCATACAATGGATTGTCATACACTTTAAACTCATCTTTAGGCACGCTACATACTACATTAACTTCCACATTCATGCCAAGGTTATCACATACTTTATGAACATCCTCATACACGTCGAATACATCAAATGATTCACTTTCAAGTTCTGGTTGCTCATAGGATGACGTTTGACATACACTTTCAACATGATCAATGATTTCCTCGTCTTGGACAATAGGAATGGGGAGGTTTATGGGCTGTTTTGTGGAGTGATGGATAGTAGGTGTGGGGAGGTTTAGGGGCTGTTTTGTGGAGTGATGGGCAATAGGTTGTTGGGGTTGTTTTGTAGGCGTTTGGATGAGAGGTTTGGGACGAGTTTGTGGCTTAGCTTCAAGGTCCTTGGTGTGGGATTGTTGGGATGGTTTGTGAGGTCTTTGTTGTATATGGGTTCTATCCCAAAGTTCTTTACTCTTTACTTCTATTTCAACATCAAGGGCTAAAGAACTTAACTCCTCCAAGTTTGTGTAAGATTGATCCTCGTTGATCATTCTCCTTAAGGCCATACTTCCGTAGTTGCCGTCTGAATTCTATGGTATATTCAATCACGTCCTTGCTCCCTTGCTCCATTATTTCAAGCTTGTTGAAGTAATCTCGTTTGTATTTGTAGGGCAAGAACTCTTCTTGAACTTTATTTCCATTCTTCTTGCTGGAACGTTTACTCCATTCATAAGGTGCTTCATATTCAACCTTAGAAGAGTGAACCACACGTGATTTTGTGCTTCTTGATCCCTTTGGAAGAATTCCACATTCTTCAATTTGCTTGGCAAGATCATCAATTTGTTGCTTCAAGCATTGTAGCTCACGTTGGGAATTCTTGCTAGAATCGTCCATCTTGATCAATCTTGGTGCAAAAAGATTGCAAGATTCATGGTTTAGGGGTTTTGGATGGGTAAAGGACGAGAGAGGTTTGTATTTGGGGCGGATTGTGTTTGGGATATGGGTTCTTTGTGGAGTTTATGGTTCTTTATGAGTTCTTGATGGGTTCTTGGAAGAACTCATGGGTGGCGTGATGATGGTGGGATGATGGGGATGGATTTTTGATGGAAAGATGGTGAAAAGATGGATCAAGAACTAAGAGAATCAATCTCCTAAGCTCTGATACCAATTTTGATGTATAATGGGATCACAAGATCACATTACACAAAAGGATTAAGGATCTTTAAAAACGAAGATAAGAATCTCCCTTCTCAAAGTTCTTAAGGTGCGAAAATGTAATGGAAATGGATAGAAAGAACTATGAAAGATGATTACCAAATGAAGGTATGATGATGAACGAATGATGGACGGTTTGAATGCTTTGGGTTCTTGATGAATTCTTGTTGAATTCTTGATGAATTCTTGATGAATTCTTGATGAATGACGTGAGGTTGGATGAATGTAGTTGAATGAACGATGGAATGGAAAGTTGGATAGATTCGCTTTTGAAGGATCGATGAGGATACAACCACACCACCTCAAAGAACTCTTCAATTCCTTCCTTTCACCTTCAAGGATGCCACCCTTGAATAGAAGAAGGGGATAACTTCGAAAATCCCTCAAGAGAAACGAAAACTAGCACAAAAGCTAGAGAGAAAACACCACCTTGTGTTTACTTTGTATTTGATATATGAATGAATTGAATTGAATTCAATACAATGGCACCCTAGGGGGTCTATTTATACTACTCTTAGGACCCCTTGGACGTGTACCTAGGGTTCAAGAAACCAAGAATCAACTATTACATCATATATCCTATTTATGACATCATAAACTCTAAAATACAACTCTAGAAAGAAATTGCTATAACTCCTTCAATACTTGTCCGTTTTCGTTGATTCAAAAACCATTGGAAAGCTTATTGAAAGAGCTCCAATCTGTCTTTTGATGATTTCCTCAATAGATGTATGCATCTAGAGTTATAGAGCAAAATATCGAACTGTACTTGATGGAGTCCTTTGCTGCCGTGAGAGATGGCTTCTCAATAAGGACTTGAGAGTTATTTATGCTCATTGATGTCCTCCAAATGTGAGAGTAACTCCATGTAAGCTAGAATACCATCAAGGTCCTTCATGCTTTCTTCCTTGAGCTAATTTTTGATCCTTCGATGTCGGCTCTTCCTATCATTGTGAAGCAGAATTCACCAAGTGTTGGATTGTTCACCCACCAATAGGGAACGTGAGCTGGGTTTAGACCGTCGTGAGATAGGTTAGTTTTACCCTACTGATGACAGTGTCGCGATGGTAATTCAACCTAGTACGAGAGGAACCGTTGATTCGCACAATTGGTCATCGCGCTTGGTTGAAAAGCCAGTGGCGCGAAGCTACCGTCTTTGGATTATGGTGAACGCCTCTAAGTCGAATCCGGGCGGAAGCGATGCATGCGCCCGCCGCAGATGCGCTTCGGCCCCCAAGGGCACGTGTCGTAGGCTAAGCTTAGAATTTGGCAATGGAAACCTCCTTGATTGATATAGATGCACTACAATCAATTTGATATCCAACTCCTCCTTTACACCTTCCAAGATTGCTCCCTCTTGGAATAGAAGAGAAGATTTGATCGAAATCCCCTCAAGGAATTCGAAACTCTAACAAAAATGCTAGAAAACTAAAGCATGACAACTTTAGAGAGAATTTGTGTTTTTATTCAATAGAATGAGATGTGTGAAATGAAGCACCCTAAGGGGTCTATTTATACTAGTTGGAAGCCCCCTTAGACGTGTACATTTCAAGAAAGAGGCCTCTTGAGGCTTACATCATCCTACTCAAGTATGACATCATAAAGAAACAAGTAAACTATACTAGATTACATTTGATCGTAACTCTTTCAATTCACATCCGAATTTCAAGATTCTTGTGTCACTTGAAAGCTCTTGGAGAGTAGATCAAATCATCCTAGGATGTCTTTCATGGTAGAATCAAGGATCTTGAGATATAGAAGAAACCATCAACCCTTCACTTGAAAAACAAGCTGGACGTGTGTCACTCATGATTGTTTCTAGCTCCTTGTAGATGATGTCTAACTTTTGATGCTCATGATGGAGATTTGAGACCCAATCTACATCATTCCCCCCTAGTTGAAAAGAGTTTGCCCTCAAACTAGGAAATTCTTCTCCTTCTTGATAATATGGTTTGAGATCACTTACATTGAAAGTGCAACTTCCCTCATAACCATCATCTAGCTTCAATTTATACGCATTATCTCCAATCTTCTCAATCACTTCAAAAGGACCATCACTTCTTGGCTTCAATTTCCCTTTTCTTCTATTTGGAAACCTTTCTTTCTTGAGATGTATCCATACCAAGTCTCCAGGTTTGAAAATAACTTTCTTCCTCTTTTGATTGACCTTCTCTTCAACTCTTTGGGTATACCTCATAATCTTTTCTCGAACCTCCTCATGTAACCTTTTAATCTCCTCCACTCTCTTACTAGCTTCAAAACTGAATTTAGTTGATGTAGACATAGGAGATAAATCCATAGGTTTGAGAGGGTTCTTACCATACACAACTTCAAATGGAGATAACTTTGTAGCTCGATTTGGACTCCGATTATAAGCAAATTCAGCATGACTTAACAAAGTATCCCAACTTTTCTTGTCCTTGCTCACCAAAGCTCGTAATAAGGATCCCAACGTACGGTTGACAACTTCAGTTTGTCCATCCGTTTGGGGATGACAAGCCGTGCTAAATTTGAGCTTTGTTCCCAACTTCTTCCATAATGTAATCCAAAAATGACTAAGAAATTTTGAATCTCTATCACTCACCATAGTCTTTGGAATACCATGTAGCTTCAAAACTTCTTCAAAGTAGAGATTTGCAACTTTGGTAGCATCATAGGTAGCATGGCAAGGAATGAAGTGTGCCATCTTTGAGAATCTATCAACAACAACCATAATAGAATCTTTCCCTTTTTGAGTCCTTGGTAGACCCACAACGAAGTCAAGGCTCACATCTTCCCATGGATGGTAGGGAATAGGTAGAGTGTATAATCCTTGTGGTAGAACATGAGACTTAGCAAGGTTGCAAGTCCCACATCTTTTCACAATATGCTCAACATCTTTAATCATGCTTGGCCAAAATTAATGATCTCTCATCATCAAATAAGTCTTCTCAATACCAAAGTGACCAGCTAGGGCTCCTCCATGAACCTTCATGATCAATAATTCACGCAAGCTACTTCTTGGGATACAAAGTTGATTTCCTTTGAAAAGAAACCCCTCTTCAATATGAAACATCTCGTGTGGATGTTTCTTTGAAAGCTCAAATAGTTCTTTGAAATCTTGATCATCCTCGTACAAATCTTTAATATGATCAAAACCAACAACTTTTGAATCAAGAATATGTGTAAGCAAGTACCTTCTTGAAAGAGCATCGGCACCTTTATTCAAATGCCCGGCTTTGTGTTTGATCACAAATTGGAAAGATTGCATGAACTCAACCCATTTGGCATGTCGTGGATTGAGCTTATGTTGCCCTTGGATGTATTTGAGAGCTTCGTGATCACTATGAAGAATAAATTCTCCACTTAGTAGATAGTGTCTCCAATGCTCAAGAGCTCGTATAATGGCATAGAACTCTTTGTCATACGTACTATACTTTCTCTTTGCTTCATTCAATTTCTCACTAAAATAAGCAATTGGCCTTCCTTCTTGAGACAAAACCGCTCCAATACCAACACCACTTGCATCTACTTCAACTTCAAAGACTTTATCAAAACATGGCAAGACAAGTATTGGTGCATTACAAAGCTTCTCTTTGATTACCTCAAACGCCTTTTCAGCACTTCTACTCCATTCAAACTCTTTATTTTTCAACAACTCGGTCATAGGAGCCGTAATAGTGCTAAAATTCTTGATAAATCTTCGATAGAAGGAAGCTAAACCATGAATTGATCGTACCTCATGGATAGACGTTGGTGTAGGCCATTCGTGTATAGCTTTGATCTTTCCTTGATCCATTTGAATACCATCTTGTGCTAGCACATATCCAAGGAAGACGACCTTGGGTGAGAAGAAGGAACATTTCTCCATGTTTGCGTAGAGCTTCTCTTTCTCCAAGATACACATGACTAGCTCTAAATGCTTTACATGATCAAGCTCATTCTTACTATATACAAGAATGTCATCAAAGTACACTACTACACATTTGCCAATCAAAGGCTTCAATACATGATTCATTAAGCGCATGAATGTAGAAGGTGCATTAGTAAGACCAAATGGCATGACTAACCATTCATATAGACCTTCTTTTGTCTTGAAAGCCGTTTTCCATTCATCACCTTCATGGATACGAATTTGGTGATATCCACTTCTCAAATCCACTTTGGAGAAGACAATACTCCCATATAACTCATCAAGTAGATCCTCCAAGCGTGGAATAGGGAACCTATACTTGATAGTTATCTTGTTGATGGACCTACAATCCATACACATGCGTTGCGAACCATCTTTCTTTGGAACTAGTAACACCGGGACGGCACATGGACTCATGCTAGGCCTTATCAAACCCTTTGAAAGTAGCTCATCAACCTGTTTTTGTACCTCTTGAGCTTCCTTAGGATTCATTCTATATGCCGCTTTGTTTGGAAGGATGGCTCCGGGAATGAGATCAATCTTGTGTTCTATCTCCCTTCTTGGTGGCAAACCGTGTGGCATCTCATTAGGGAACAAATGATTGAACCTCCTTAGGATGGGTTGGAGCCGTGGGTGTTCACGAGTTGGGGAAGCTTGTCCCTCTTGCAAATTAGCTAAAATCAACTCCTTTTGCTCATGGAACTCATGTTGATCCGCTTTTAGCAGAGAAACAATGTTGGACTCCTTTTCTTGCTCCTTTTGTTGGGGTGGCCGAATGATAGACGAAGGTGGCAAAGGGGCCAATGTGATCTTCTTCTTGTTGATGGTGAAGGAATAAGTGTTCATTCTCCCATCATGTGTGACGTACCTATCAAAAAGCCAAGGTCTCCCAAGCAAAATATGGCAAGCATCCATTGGTATTACATCACACCATATTTGATCTTTATAACTCTTCCCAATAGATAAAGATACAAGCACACGTTTATCAATCTTAATACCCTTCCCATGACTCAACCATTGTATATTGTAAGGAGAGGGATGAGAACTCACTTCTAACTTCAATTTTTCAACCATTGTAGTGGAAGCCGCATTAGTACAACTACCACCATCTATAATGAGTGAACATACCTTCCCTTGAACCGTACATCTAGTATGGAAGATAGTTTGACGTTGCTCCAATTCATTTGGTGTAGAAGCCACGCTTAATGCCCTCCTCAACACAAGTAATTCTCCACCATCCGCTTCTTCAACATTTTCCTCTTCACAAACGTCATTCTCCTCCTCAAGTTGCTCTTCTTCATATTCACTTTCATGGCAACTTGGTTCAACATATAAAGCACTTTGATACTCAACAAGAGAGACTACACGTTTGTTGGGACATTCCGATGCAATATGGCCCAATCCTTGGCACCTAAAACATCTTCTTGGAGGTAATGTCTGATGCATAATGGGACCAAGGAATGATCTCATTACACAATATCTAAGGATCTTTAAAAACGAAGATAGGAATCTCCTTTCTCAAAGTTCCAAAGAACCAAAAAATGGAATAGAAATGGATGAAAAGGATGAAAAGAACTATGAAAGATGATTACCAAATGGATGAAAATAATGAACGAATGGACAAACGAATGATGAATGACGATGAACGAATGAAGCTTGGACGTGTTTGATGAAGAACGAACGCTTCTTGTTGAATGCTTGATGAATTCTTGTTGAATTCTTGATGAATGGCACGAAATGGATGATAAATGGATGAATAACGACGGATAGATGATGGCTTTTGAAGACTCTTGGAAGGATATAGCCACACCACCTTCAAGAGACCCTCAATTCCTTCCTTTCACCTTCAAGGATGCCACCCTTGAATAGAAGAAGGGGATAACTTCGAAACTCCCTCAAGAGAAACGAAAACTAGCACAAAAGCTAGAGAGAAAACAACACCATGTGTTTACTTTGTATTTGATACATGAATGAATGAGATTACAAGAGGCCTAAGGGGGGTATTTATAGTAATCCTAGCCCTCCCTAAACGTGCACAAATCAAGAAATAGGCCCCTTGAGGCTTACATCATCTATTCTAATGATTACATCATAAAGAAAACATTGAACTAAACTAGATTTCAAATGATGATAACTCCTTGGATTCTCATCCAAACTTAAAGATTCTTGAACCATATGAAAGCTCTTGGAATGTAGAATAATCCTCTCTAGGATGACTTCTATGATAGCTTCATGGTCCTTGAATTAAGGAGCAAAAGTATACGACCATATGAGTTGATCCCTTCCAAGTAGAGAGATATAGGAGAGACTTGAGCTCTTCTTTCTTCTAGGTGAGTATTAGATGTCCCCATGGTTGACCTTGATGCATAAGGCCATCAATTATGCATCATACACCCCCGGTTGAAAAAGTTTGCCCTCAAACTTTTGAAAAAATCAACTCTCACTTGCCTTCTTCACAAAGACTTTCTTCTTGAAAGCTTTAAAGTCATCGTAGATTCCTTTGATGAACTTCTTAAACTTTCTTCCGATGTTTTCTCGAACATCATAAGACTTCGATGTGCGTTTCTTCACCGTGAACGTGGGTTGTTCACGTTGCTTCTCACTCCTCAAGTCTATTCTTACCACTTTGCCCTTGTCATTTAGCATGAAACAATGTACCTTGATGACTTGGGCGATTTCGTCCTCTCGAATTTTCGGCCTTTCAACCAAGTGATCTAAGTAGATATCTTTTGGATGCTCATACCCCACACTTGCTTCTTTTGTCACAAGCCTCTTTTCCATATGCTCCTCTTCTACCTTTTCTTCCTCTTTATTCTCCTCCTCATATGCGACATTCCCAATTTCTTCTTCTTTATTCTCCTCCTCATATGCGATATTCCCAATTTCTTCTTCTTTCATGTCAACGCCAACTTCCTCTTCCTTTTCCTCTTCAAATGGTTTGTTATCATGTGTTTTGTACTCAACCAAAGACACATCTTTCTTCTTGTTAGGACACTCCAAATCAATGTGACCTAAACTTTGGCAATGACAACATCTCCTTTGTCTTTCAACATCGAGAGCTAAGGAACTTAACTCTTCTAAGTTTGTGAGAAGATGATTTACAACAACACGACGAATGTAATCATTAAGACCAAGAAAGTAGTATACCAAAATGTGTGGATCGTCCTCCTTAAGACCATTCTTCCATAGTTGCCACTTGAACTCTATTGTATATTTAAGTACATCCATGCTCCCTTGCTTAATTCCTTCAAGATTGTTGATGGAGTCACCTTTGTAATCGGATGGTAAGAAATCTTCTTGAACTTTCTTCCCATTCTTTTCGTTGGAGTGTTTACTCCGTGCATAAGGTGCTTCATATTCAACCTTAGAAGAGTGAACCACACGTGATCTTGTGCTTCTTGACCCTTTTGAAAGAATCCCACATTCTTCCATTTGCTTGGCAAGATCATCGATTTGTTGCTTCAAACATTGTAGCTCATGTTGGGAATTTTTGCTGGACCTTTTGCAATCCATTAGAACCAATCTTGATTCAAAAGATCACAAGAAACTCATGGTAGGATGGTTAGCATAGAAGGGACGTGAGGGGGAATTTGTTGGATTTGTGTTTGGGCTCACGGGTTCTTTGTGGAGTTTATGATTCTTTATGAGTTCTTGATGGGTTCTTGATGGGTTCTTGGAAGAACTTATGGGTGGCGTGTGATGGAGGATGAATTTTGTGATGGACGTGTGATGGTAGGGGTGATGGGGAACGTGTGGGAGAGGGAAAGATTGTAAAAAGATTGTTTTAAGAACTAAGAGATTCAAACTCCTAAGCTCTGATACCAAATTTGATGCATAATGGGACCAAGGAATGATCTCATTACACAATATCTAAGGATCTTTAAAAACGAAGATAGGAATCTCCTTTCTCAAAGTTCCAAAGAACCAAAAAATGGAATAGAAATGGATGAAAAGGATGAAAAGAACTATGAAAGATGATTACCAAATGGATGAAAATAATGAACGAATGGACAAACGAATGATGAATGACAATGAACGAATGAAGCTTGGACGTGTTTGATGAAGAACGAACGCTTCTTGTTGAATGCTTGATGAATTCTTGTTGAATTCTTGATGAATGGCACGAAATGGATGCTAAATGGATGAATAACGACGGATAGATGATGGCTTTTGAAGACTCTTGGAAGGATATAGCCACACCACCTTCAAGAGACCCTCAATTCCTTCCTTTCACCTTCAAGGGTGCCACCCTTGAATAGAAGAAGGGAATAACTTCGAAACTCCCTCAAGAGAAACGAAAACTAGCACAAAAGCTAGAGAGAAAACAACACCATGTGTTTACTTTGTATTTGATACATGAATGAATGAGATTACAAGAGGCCTAAGGGGGGTATTTATAGTAATCCCAGCCCTCCCTAAACGTGCACAAATCAAGAAATAGGCCCCTTAAGGCTTACATCATCTATTCTAATGATTACATCATAAAGAAAACATTGAACTAAACTAGATTTCAAATGATGATAACTCCTTGGATTCTCATCCAAACTTAAAGATTCTTGAACCATATGAAAGCTCTTGGAATGTAGAATAATCCTCTCTAGGATGACTTCTATGATAGCTTCATGGTCCTTGAATTAAGGAGCAAAAGTATACGACCATATGAGTTGATCCCTTCCAAGTAGAGAGATATAGGAGAGACTTGAGCTCTTCTTTCTTCTAGGTGAGTATTAGATGTCCCCATGGTTGACCTTGATGCATAAGGCCATCAATTATGCATCAATGTCCTTGGTTCTTGGACGTGGGGTTTGGATGGGGGATTTTGTGACTGATTTTGTGGGGTTTTTCCGTAGGGTTTTTGGGAGGATGGGGGTTGATTTTGTGGAGTTTTATATTGTGTTTGGGTAGGTGGACGTGTGGTATAAGGTTTGGATTGTGTAGGGTACGTTCTCATGGTATCTTTTCCTCTTTCTTTCCTTTGCCTTTCTACTTTCAAGGCCAAAGTACTTAATTCATCCAATGATTGATAAGGATGTAACTCAACAATATTACGTATCCAATCATTTAAACCAATTAGAAAACGTACCAAAACTTGTGGCTCATTCTCCTTCAAGTCACAACGCCAAAGGAGATGTTCAAACTCCTTGGTATACTCTTCCACCGATTTGGATCCTTGAACTAACTTTTGAAGTTTGACATAGTTTTCTTGGACGTAACTTTGGGGTAGGAACTTGCCTTGTAATTTGGACTTCATCTTTTCCCATGAACGAATCTTGTCCTTTCCCTTTGCTTGACGCTTCTTTTGTAAGTTAGTCCACCAAATAGAAGCGTGCTTCCTCAACTTCAATGCTACATACTTCACTTTTAGTTCATCATTAACTTCTTTCAAATCAAACACCCTTTCTACCGTTTGAATCCAATCAAGAAATACCTACGGATCTAAACTACTATCAAATTCGGGTATTTCAACTCTAAAATCAAAACGTTCACCTCTTCTTGAGAATGGACTAGGCGTGCCATATGAAGCATCTTGATCAACATTTAAAGACTCCTTTTGTAAAGCACGATTCAAATCCATATAGGTCTTTAATTGTTTTTACAACATCTCAATTTGCATCCTCATAGCATCGACATTCTTAGGTGAACTAGATTGAGACTCGTCCATTTGATTCAATCTTGATGTCAAATTAGAACTCTCGTAGGGTAAGGGACGGATTTGGCTAGGTTTGTGTTTGGTCTTAGGGTTCTTTGTGTTGCTTAAGGTTCTTTATGAATTCTTGATGAATTCTTGATGAGTTCTTGATGGGTTCTTGATGAGTTCTTCGAAGAACTCAAGGATGGCGTGTAAATGTGATGGGGTAAGGGACGGATTTGGCTAGGTTAGTGTTTGGTAATAGGGTTCTTTGTAGAGTTTAAGGTTCTTTATGAATTCTTGATGAATTCTTGATGAGTTCTTGATGGGTTCTTGATGAGTTCTTGGAAGAACTCAACAATGGCGTGTGATTGTGATGAAAAACAAGGTGGATACGATGCAAGACACACGAGATATCAACAAGCTAAGCTCTGATACCACTTTTGATGCATAATGAATCAAAACTAATCCATTATACACGAAATGAAAACGGATCGTTCACAAGTAAGAACTTGTGATTGTTGATTTCTCAAGAAACGAATGAAACGATGGAAATGGAATGAAACGAAATGGCTTTTGGACGAGAGCTCTTATGATTATGACAAGAATGACAATCAAGAGAAACAAAAGACTAAGCAAAACGTACCAACCAATGAAGAACAACACGTCGAAATGAAGAACAAGATAGAATTTGGCAATGGAAACCTCCTTGATTGATATAGACGCACCACAATTAATTTGATATCCAACTCCTCCTTTACACCTTCCAAGATTGCTCCCTCTTGGAATAGAAGAGAAGATTTGATCGAAATCCCCTCAAGGAATTCGAAACTCTAACAAAAATGCTAGAAAACTAAAGCATGACAACTTTAGAGAGAATTTGTGTTTTTATTCAATAGAATGAGATGTGTGAAATGAAGCATCCTAAGGGGTCTATTTATACTAGTTGGAAGCCCCCTTAGACGTGTACATTTCAAGAAAGAGGCCTCTTGAGGCTTACATCATCCTACTCAAGTATGACATCATAAAGAAACAGGTAAACTATACTAGATTACATTTAATCGTAACTCTTTCAATTCACATCCGAATTTCAAGATTCTTGTGTCACTTGAAAGCTCTTGGAGAGTAGATCAAATCATCCTAGGATGTCTTTCATGGTAGAATCAAGGATCTTGAGATATAGAAGAAACCATCAACCCTTCACTTGAAAAACAAGCTGGACGTGTGTCACTGATGATTGTTTCTAGCTCCTCGTAGATGATGTCTAACTTTTGATGCTCATGATGGAGATTTGAGACCCAATCTACATCACAAATATACATCAACTTTACTTCTATTTCAACATCAAGGGCTAAAGAACTTAACTCCTCCAAGTTTTCGTAAGATTGATGTACAACAACACGCCAAATGTAATCATTAAGACCAAGAGAGTAACTGTAACACCCCGGGTATATGGTTAAAGTGTGGTTTAAAAGTATTGAAATGACTACTCATATCACCAAGGTGCACCTTCTTTAATGGTAGCTCATCCGTTGGGAACTCCTCAATTAAGCGTGCTTGGCTGGGAGTAGTCAAAGGATGGGTGACCTCCTGGGAAGTTTTCCCAGGCAACGTGTGAGCAAGGACGAAGCACGCTGGAAAGACTCGTGGTGATTTGTGGGGTCAATCAGCGATCTTTAAAGCAGTTATCGATAATGTCCGCGGCCCGGAGAGGGGCCGGGGCGTTATAGATGGTATCAGAGCCGATCCGCGATCGTGAGCTGCGCCAGTGGACGGGAGAGCCATGGGCAGTCACATAGCGGGGCAAAGATTCTGGAGTGTATTGTGTAGCACAACGAGGACGTTGTGCGCTTAAGTGGGGGTGATTGTAACACCCCGGGTATATGGTTAAAGTGTGGCTTAAAAGTATTGAAATGACTACTCATATCACCAAGGTGCACTTTCTTTTATGGTAGCTCATCCATTGGGAACTCCTCAATTAAGCGTGCCTGGCTGGGAGTAGTCAAAGGATGGGTGACCTCCTGGGAAGTTTTCCCAGGCAACGTGTGAGCGAGGACTAAGCACGCTGGAAAGACTCGTGGTGATTTGTGGGGTCAGTCAGCGATCTTTAAAGCAGTTATCGATAATGTCCGCGGCCCGGAGAGGGGCCGGGGCGTTACAGTAACATACCAAAACTCGTTGATCATTCTCCTTAATGCCATACTTCCGTAGTTGCCGTCTGAATTCTATGGTATATTCAATCACGTCCTTGCTCCCTTGCTCCATTATTTCAAGCTTGTTGAAGTAATCTCCTTTGTATTTGTAGGGCAAGAACTCTTCTTGAACTTTATTTCCATTCTTCTTGCTGGAACGTTTACTCCATTCATAAGGTGCTTCATATTCAACCTTAGAAGAGTGAACTACACGTCATTTTGTGCTTCTTGATCCCTTTGGAAGAATTCCACATTCTTCCATTTGCTTGTCAAGATCATCAATTTGTTGCTTCAAGCATTGTAGCTCACGTTGGGAATTCTTGCTAGAATCGTCCATCTTGATCAATCTTGGTGCAAAAAGATTGCAAGATTCATGGTTTAGGGGTTTTGGATGGGTAAAGGACGAGAGAGGTTTGTATTTGGGGCGAATTGTGTTTGGGCTACGGGTTCTTTGTGGAGTTTATTGTTCTTTATGAGTTCTTGATGGGTTCTTGGAAGAACTCATGGGTGGCGTGATGATGGTGGGATGATGGGGATGGATTTTTGTTGGAAAGATGGTGAAAAGATGGATCAAGAACTAAGAGAATCAATCTCCTAAGCTCTGATACCAATTTTGATGTATAATGGGATCACAAGATCACATTACACAAAAGGGCTAAGGATCTTTAAGAGCGAAGATGAAAATCTCCCTTCTCAAAGTTCTTAATGTGCGAAAATGAAATGGAAATGGATAGAAAAGATGGAAAGAACTATGAAAGATGATTACCAAATGAAGGTATGATGATGAACGAATGATGGACGGTTTGAATGCTTTGGGTTCTTGATGAATTCTTGTTGAATTCTTGATGAATTCTTGATGAATGACGTGAGGTTGGATGAATGTAGTTGAATGAACGATGGAATGGATAGTTGGATAGATTTGGCTTTTGAAGGATCGATGAGGATACAGCCACACCACCTCAAAGAACTCTTCAATTCCTTCCTTTCACCTTCAAGGATGCCACCCTTGAATAGAAGAAGGGGATAACTTCGAAACTCCCTCAAGAGAAACGAAAACTAGCACAAAAGCTAGAGAGAAAACAACACCATGTGTTTGTATTTGATATATGAATGAATTGAATTGAATGAATACAATGGCACCCTAGGGGGTCTATTTATACTACTCTTTGGACCCCTTGGACGTGTACCTAGGGTTCAAGAAACCAAGAATCAACTATTACATCATATATCCTATTTATGACATCATAAACTCTAAAATACAACTCTAGAAAGAAATTGCTATAACTCCTTCAATACTTGTCCGTTTTTGTTGATTCAAAAACCATTGGAAAGCTTATTGAAAGAGCTCCAATCTGTCTTCTGATGATTTCCTCAATAGATGTATGGATCTAGAGTTATAGAGCAAAATATCGAACTGTACTTGATGGAGTCCTTTGCTGCCGTGAGAAATGACTTCTCAATAAGGACTTGAGAGTTATTTATGCTCATTGATGTCCTCCAAATGTGAGAGTAACTCCATGTAAGCTAGAATACCATCAAGGTCCTTCATGCTTTCTTCCTTGAGCTAATAAACCTTGTAGTTGTTGATACCCAAGGCGACATTTGTAGCTTCTAGCTAGATTGAGGTCCTTTAGCTAGGCCTTGATGTATATAGCTAGGCAAATATACATCACGAAGCTATGAGGATGCGAATTGATATGTTGCAAAAACAATTAAAGACCTATATGGATTTGAACCGTGCTTTACAAAAGGAGTCTATAAATGTTGATGAAGATGCTTCACATGGCACGCCTAGTTCATTCTCAAGAAGGGGTGAACGTTTTGATTTTAGAGTTGAAATACCCGAATTTAATAATGGTAGTTTAGATCCGGAGGTATTTCTTGATTGGATTCAAACGGTTGAAAGAGTGTTTGATTTGAAAGAAGTTAATGATGAACTAAAAGTGAAGTATGTAGCATTGAAGTTGAGAAAGCATACTTCTATTTGGTGGACTAACTTGCAAAAGAAGCGACAAGCAAAGGGAAAGGACAAAATTCGTTCATGGGAAAAGATGAAGTCCAAATTGCAAGGCAAGTTTCTACCCCAAAGCTACGTCCAAGACAATTATGTCAAGCTCCAAAAGCTAGTTCAAGGATCCAAATTGGTGGAAGAGTATACCAAGGAGTTTGAACATCTTCTTTGGCGTTGTGATTTGAAGGAGAATGAGCCACAAGTTTTGGTACGTTTTCTAATTGGTTTAAATGATTGGATACGTAATATTGTTGAGTTACATTCGTATCAATCATTGGATGAATTAAGTACTTTGGCCTTGAAAATAGAAAGGCAAAGGAAAGAAAGAGGAAAAGATACCATGAGAACGTACCCTACATAATCCAAACCTTATACCGCACGTCCACCTACCCAAACACAATACAAAACTCCACAAAATCAGTTCCCATCCTCTCAAAAACCCTTCGGAAAAACCCCACAAAATCAGCCACAAAATCCCCCATCCAAACCCCATGTCCAAGAACCAAGGACGTTGCCTCCAAGAAGATGTTTTAGGTGCCAAGGATTGGGCCATATTGCATCCGAATGTCCTAACAAACGTGTAGTTTCTCTTGTTGAGTATCAAAGTGCTTTATATGTTGAACCAAGTTGCCGTGAAAGTGAATATGAAGAAGAGCAACTTGAGGAGGAAAATGACATTTGTGAAGAGGAAAATGTGGAAGAAGCGGATGATGGAGAATTACTTGTGTTGAGGAGGGCATTAAGCGTGGCTTCTACACCAAACGAATTGGAGCAACGTGAAACTATCTTCCATACTAGATGTACGGTTCAAGGGAAGGTATGTTCACTCATTATAGATGGTGGTAGTTGTACTAATGCGGCTTCCACTATAATGGTTGAAAAATTGAAGTTAGAAGTGAGTTCTCATCTCTCTCCTTACAATATACAATGTTGAGTCATGGGAAGGGTATTAAGATTGATAAGCGTGTGCTTGTATCTTTATCCATTGGGAAGAGTTATAAAGATCAAATATGGTGTGATGTAATACCAATGGATGCTTGCCATATTTTGCTTGGGAGACCTTGGCTTTTTGATAGGTACGTCACACATGATGAGAGAATGAACACTTATTCCTTCACCATCAACAAGAAGAAGATCACATTGGCCCCTTTGCCACCTTCTTCTATCATTCGGCCACCCCAACAAAAGGAGCAAGAGAAGGAGTCCAATATTGTTTCTTTGTTAAAAGCAGATCAACATGAGTTCCATGAGCAAAAGGAGTTGATTTTGGCTAATTTGCAAGAGGAACAAGCTACCCCAACTCGTGAACACCCACGGCTCCAACCCATCCTAAGGAGGTTCAATCATTTGTTTCCTAATGGGATGCCACACGGTTTGCCACCAAGAAGGGAGATAGAGCACAAAATTGATCTCATTCCCGGAGCCATCCTTCCAAACAAAGCGGCGTATAGAATGAATCCTAAGGAAGCTCAAGAGGTACAAAATCAGGTTGATGAGCTACTTTCAAAGGGTTTGATAAGGCCTAGCATGAGTCCATGTGCCGTTCCGGTGTTACTAGTTCCAAAGAAAGATGGTTCGCAACGCATGTGTAAGGATTGTAGGTCCATCAACAAGATAACTATCAAGTATAGGTTCCCTATTCCACGCTTGGAGGATCTACTTGATGAGTTATATGGGCGTATTGTCTTTTCCAAAGTGGATTTGAGAAGTGGATATCACCAAATCCGTATCCATGAAGGTGATGAGTGGAAAACGGCTTTCAACACAAAAGAAGGTCTATATGAATGGTTAGTCATGCCATTTGGTCTTACTAATGCACCTTCTACATTCATGCGTTTAATGAATCATGTATTGAAGCCTTTGATTGGCAAATGTGTAGTAGTGTACTTTGATGACATTCTTATATATAGTAAGAGTGAGCTTGATCCTGCAAAGCATTTAGAGCTAGTCATGTGTATCTGATGTATATTTGCCTAGCTATATACATCAAGGCCTAGCTAAAGGACCTCAATCCAGCTAGAAGCTACAAATGTCGCCTTGGGTATCAACAACTACAAGGGTTTATTAGCTCAAGGAAGAAAGCATGAAGGACCTTGATGGTATTCTAGCTTACATGGAGTTACTCTCACATTTGGAGGACATCAATGAGCTTAAATCATTCTCAAGTCCTTATTGAGAAGTCATCTCACGTGACAAAGGACTCCATCAAATACAGTTCGATATTTTGCTCTATAACTCTAGATCCATACATCTATTGAGGAAATCATCAAAAGACAGATTGGAGCTCTTTCAATAAGCTTTCCAATGGTTTTTGAATCAATAAAAATGGACAAGTATTGAAGGAGTTATAGCAATTTCTTTCTAGAGTTGTATTTTAGAGTTTATGATGTCATAAATAGGATATATGATGTAATAGTTGATTCTTGGTTTCTTGAACCCTAGGTACACGTCCAAGGGGTCCCTAAAGTAGTATAAATAGACCCCCTAGGGTGCCATTGTATGCATTCAATTCAAGTCATTCAATAAATCAAAAACAAACACAAGGTGTTGTTTTCTCTCTAGTTTTGTGCTAGAGCATTCGTTTCTCTTCAGGGAGAACGAGTATCCCCTTCTTCTATTCTAAGATTGGCTATCTTAGATGGTGAAAGGAAGGAATTGAAGAGTCTTGGAGGTGGTGTGCCTATATCCTTCAAGAGCTTCAAATCGCCATTATCATTCAACCATTCAACGACATTCATCAAGAATTCATCAAGAACTCATCAAGCATTCAATCATCTTCATTCGTTCTACAAAACGTTCAAGGAGTTGTCGTTCTTCAACATTCATCAATCGTTCCATCAATTCGTCATTCATCCAACGTTCATCCAACTTCCATTTGATCTTGGTAAACGAATTAATCCCTCTTTTCGTTTATCTTCATCCATTATCATTCATTTTTGGATCCTTGAGAACTTTGAGAAGCAAGATTCTTATCTTGGTTTTTAAAGATCCTTAAGTCGTGTGTAATGTGATCATCTTTGATCCCATTATGCATCAAAAGTGGTATCAGAGCTTAGGAGATTGATTCTCTTAGTTCTTGATCCATCTTTTCACCATCTTTCCATCACAAACCCATCCCCACCATTCCCCCATCATCACGCCACCCATGAGTTCTTCCAAGAACTCATAAAGAACTCATAAAGAACCATAAACTCCACAAAGAACCCATAGCCCAAACACAACCCGCCCCAAATACAAACCTCTCTCGTCCTTTACCCATCCAAAACCCCTAAACCATGAATATTGCAATCTTTTTGCACCAAGATTGATCAAGATGGACGATTCTAGCAAGAATTCCGAACGTGAGCTACAATGCTTGAAGCAACAACTTGATGATCTCACCAAACAAATGGAAGAACTTGGGATTCTTCCAAAGGGATCAAGAAGCACAAAATCACGTGTGGTTCATTCTTCTAAGGTTGAATATGAAGCACCTTATGAATGGAGTAAACGTTCCAGCAAGAAGAATGGAAATAAAGTCCAAGAAGAGTTCTTGCCCTACAAATACAAAGGAGATAACTTCAACAAGCTTGAAATAATGAAGCAAGGGAGCAAGGACGTGATTGAATATACCATAGAATTCAGACGGCAACTACGGAAGTATGGCCTTAAGGAGAATGATCAAGACGTTTTGGTCTGTTATACTCTTGGTCTTAATGATTACATTTGGTGTGTTGTTGTACATCAATCTTACGCAAACTTGGAGGAGTTAAGTTCTTTAGCCCTTGATGTTGAAATAGAAGTAAAGAGTAAAGAACTTTGGGATAGAACTCATTTTGATCATGTTGAAAGTGTATGTCAAACGTCATCCTATGAGCAACCAGAATTTGGAAGTGAATCATTTGATGTATTTGACGTGTATGATGATGTTCATGAAGTATGTGATAACCTAGGCACAAATGAGGAAGTTAATGTAGTATGTAGCGTGCCGAAAGATGAGTTTAAAGTGTATGACAATCCATTGTATGAGGAGAATAATGAAGAGTTTCAAGTATATGACAACCCATTATATGAGGAGGAAGGCGTGAATGAAGAAGTTGAATTTGCCGAATGTGATGTTTTTGTTGAAAATGAGCAAGTTCAAGAAGTATGTAGTAGCATAGCTAAAGAAGTAAATGAGGTACATATAGAGGAGGATCTTGAAGTAGAGGAAATAGAAGAATTGAATGGAGGAGAGCTACGTGATGAAATGTGTTCATTGATCCGAGAAGGAGAAAGTTGTGCCATCATTGACGTTGACATTGATCTTGACCAAGATATTAGCCTCGCTACAACAAATGTCCAAGAATTGCAAATGAAGAGTTATTCACACCATGGCAATGATCTTCATATGGATCCAAGAAGTTAAGTCTTGCTTTTTACAAGATTTGCAAAGATTCATTATATTGCAATATTACTTCTATGGATTCTTGTTATACTTTGTTGGAAGAATCAAAGTTGTATGATAGGAGTATCATGCTCCAAGAGGCGTCCTTATTACCACCTTGTGTCTCACGGCTCAAGGAGGATCAAAGTACTCTTATGGCACTTATGGAGAATAAGTATCATGAATTTGAAGAACCAAGGAGTCTCATTTTTACACCAATGGAGGTTGGCAACCGTGGGCCTATAAAGGATCAAGATCCTTTACCATCACTTGTTCTCATTTGTGAATATTTGGATGAAAGACAAGCACCATCAACAAGTGACCTCTCTCACTTATCTCTTTTGGTACGTTTCTCTTCCATGAGTATTATCATGCATCGAAGGCTGCCACCAAAGCCTATGATTCATCACCGAATGGTCTATGTAAAGGGTCAAGCGCAACTCATGGATAACTACATCAATGTCTTTGATTCTCATAGTACACAACATATTTCGAAAGAGTATGTACCATTGCAATGTAAAGAGAATGTATGTGTATACTTTGATAACATTTTTGTATGTAGTAGAAGTAGAAAGGAGTATGTAAATCCTTTGGAGTTAGCGTTAGCGAAGCATAAGAAGCCACATGGAGAATTGGAGAAGTACTTGGAGAAATGTCCTTACCTCTCGTCCAAGAATATGCTATCTCACCATATCTCATCAACTAGAGTAAGTCAAGTGGACAAAAGGAAGAAAGGAATTATCCAAGAATATGCTATCTCACCATATCTCATCATATTTGTTCATTACAAATGGAGTTGAGAAAGGTGAAGTCCTATCTCAAGGAAGTTGTCCCATGGATTATTTTGGTGAAATACCAAGTGGAGAAAAGAAGAATCTACATGCTTATGGCTTACCATTCATACTTGTTGCTATCATGAGGATATTTGAGCAAAAGGAATATTATCTTGGAGGAATCATGCTTAAGCTTCGTGAATCTTACAAAGTATTGGAGTATGTTTCATATGAAGAGGAGATCACGCCATCATCATGTTTTGAGATGAAGTACTTGATTCGTTCATCAAAATCAAGTCACTTGGAAGAAGCAAGTCCTTTGACTAAAGGAAGTTTTCTAACGAGGAGATACATGTTTGATTCAAGAGTACTTAGTCTTGAATATATCAAGGAGTTGTATGAAGATGATGATGATTTTAAAGAAGTATACAAGGTATGTGAGAAGCATCCTCAACAATCCTTTTATATTGATCATGGATTTCTTTTCAAAGGGGATCAAGTGTGCATTCCAAGGAGTGGAATTCGTGAAATCTTGATCATGGAAGTACATGGAAGTTCTTTTGATCATTTGGGTCTACTCAATACGTATTTCAAGATGAAGGAGTATTATTTCTGGCCTAGCATGATCGTTGATATTGAGTATAAGCTGCAATATTGTGACATTTGCAATCCTTCTATACCATATGGAGATGAAATCTTGAATTTTATGGTTGAAGTGCCATGGATTCAAGGAAGTCAAGATGATATTAAGATCGTTGAAGATCATCCTTCAAAGATGGAACACCATATTACTATTGTCTTCATCATGAGTTACAAGCTTGTGAATCTATACTTTGAAGTTGAGAAGTTATATGAGATTTCTACAATCTCCATGAATAAACAAGATTTGAAGCACCATAATATCATTCGCTTATTCATGAGAAGACTTGGAAGAAAGTGGAAGTTCAAGTCAAGCATCAAAGGGATCTATAATGATTTCAAAGCATTTAAAAAGAGAGTTTGTAATCTCTTCAAGAAAAGCAAGAGGAAGAAGCAAGTTGATATGAACAATACTTTTGGAAAGATCTCTTATAAGAAGAGCTTAGAAGAAGTGCTATGTAACGGTTTAGAAGAAGTTTTGTCTAAGTTTGAGGACAAACTTTTTCAACCAGGGGAGTATGATGTATATTTGCCTAGCTATATACATCAAGGCCTATCTAAAGGACCTCAATCCAGCTAGAAGCTACAAATGTCGCCTTGGGTATCAACAACTACAAGGGTTTATTAGCTCAAGGAAGAAAGCATGAAGGACCTTGATGGTATTCTAGCTTACATGGAGTTACTCTCACATTTGGAGGACATCAATGAGCTTAAATCATTCTCAAGTCCTTATTGAGAAGTCATCTCTCACGGCAGCAAAGGACTCCATCAAGTACAGTTCGATATTTTTCTCTATAACTCTAGATCCATACATCTATTGAGGAAATCATCAAAAGACAGATTGAAGCTCTTTCAATAAGCTTTCCAATGGTTTTTGAATCAATGAAAACGGACAAGTATTGAAGGAGTTATAGCAATTTCTTTCTAGAGTTGTATTTTAGAGTTTATGATGTCATAAATAGGATATATGATGT
Source organism: Portulaca oleracea (assembly GCA_029582165.1). Classification (NCBI taxonomy): domain Eukaryota; kingdom Viridiplantae; phylum Streptophyta; class Magnoliopsida; order Caryophyllales; family Portulacaceae; genus Portulaca; species Portulaca oleracea. Next base: position 17,805,758 of record CM055888.1, on the reverse strand, counting down.
AATAGTTGATTCTTGGTTTCTTGAACCCTAGGTACACGTCCAAGGGGTCCCTAAAGTAGTATAAATAGACCCCCTAGGGTGCCATTGTATGCATTTAATTCAAGTCATTCAATAAATCAAAAACAAACACAAGGTGTTGTTTTCTCTCTAGTTTTGTGCTAGAGCTTTCGTTTCTCTTGAGGGAGAACGAGTATCCCCTTCTTCTATTCTAAGATTGGCTATCTTAGATTGTGAAAGGAAGGAATTGAAGAGTCTTGGAGGTGGTGTGCCTATATCCTTCAAGAGCTTCAAATCGCCATTATCATTCAACCATTCAACGACATTCATCAAGAATTCGTCAAGAACTCATCAAGCATTCAATCATCTTCTTTCGTTCTTCAAACGTTCAAGGAGTTGTCGTTCTTCAACATTCATCAATCGTTCCATCAATTCGTTATTCATCCAACGTTCATCCAACTTCCATTTGATCTTGGTAAACGAATTAATCCCTCTTTTCGTTTATCTTCATCCATTATCATTCATTTTTGGATCCTTGAGAACTTTGAGAAGCAAGATTCTTATCTTGGTTTTTAAAGATCCTTAAATCGTGTGTAATGTGATCATCTTTGATCCCATTATGCATCAGTATCTTGGAGAAAGAGAAGCTCTACGCAAACATGGAGAAATATTCCTTCTTCTCACCCAAGGTCGTCTTCCTTGGATATGTGCTATCACAAGATGGTATTCAAGTGGATCAAGGAAAGATCAAATCTATACACGAATGGCCTACACCAATGTCCATCCATGAGGTACGATCATTTCATGGTTTAGCTTTCTTCTATAGAAGATTTATCAAGAATTTTAGCACTATTATGGCTCCTATGACCGAGTTGTTGAAAAATAAAGAGTTTGAATGGAGTAGAAGTGCTGAAAGGGCGTTTGAAATAATCAAAGAGAAGCTTTGTAATGCACCAATACTTGTCTTGCCATGTTTTGACAAAATCTTTAAAGTTGAAGTAGATGCAAGTGGTGTTGGTATTGGAGCGGTTTTGTCCCAAGAAGGAAGGCCAATTGCTTATTTTAGTGAGAAGTTGAATGAGGCAAAGAGAAAGTATAGTACGTATGACAAAGAGTTCTATGCTCTTATACGAGCTCTTGAGCATTGGAGACATTATCTACTAAGTGGAGAGTTTATTCTTCACAGTGATCACGAAGCACTCAAATACGTCCAAGGGCAACATAAACTCAATCCACGACATGCCAAATGGGTTGAATTCATGCAATCATTCCAATTTGTGATCACACATAAGGCCGGTCATTTGAATAAAGGTGCCGACGCTCTTTCAAGAAGGTACTTGCTTACATATATTCTTGATTCAAAAGTTGTTGGATTTGATCATATTAAAGATTTGTATGAGGATGATCAAGATTTCAAAGAAGTATTTGAGCTCTCAAAGAAGCATCCACACGAGATGTTTCATATTGAAGAGGGGTTTCTTTTCAAAGGGAATCAACTTTGTATCCCAAGGAGTAGCTTGCGTGAATTATTGATCATGGAGGTTCATGGAGGAGCCCTAGCTGGTCACTTTGGTATTGAAAAGACTTATTTGATGATGAGAGATCATTATTTTTGGCCAAGCATGATCAAAGATGTTGAGCATATTGTAAAAAGATGTGGGACTTGCAACCTTGCCAAGTCTCATGTTCTACCACCAGGGTTATACACGCCTCTACCTATTCCCTACCATCCATGGGAAGATGTGAGTCTTGACTTCGTTGTGGGTCTACCAATGACTCAAAGGGGGAAAGATTCTATTATGGTTGTTGTTGATAGGTTCTCGAAGATGGCACACTTCATTCCTTGCCATACTACCTATGACGCTACTAAGGTTGCAAATCTCTACTTTGAAGAAGTTGTGAAGCTACATGGTATTCCAAGGACTATGGTGAGTGATAGAGATTCGAAATTCCTTAGTCATTTTTGGATTACCTTATGGAAAAAGTTGGGTACAAAGCTCAAATTTAGCACGGCATGTCATCCCCAAACGGATGGACAAACGGAAGTTGTCAACCGTACGTTGGGAGCCTTGTTACGAGCTTTGGTGAGCAAGGACAAGAAAAGTTGGGATACTTTGCTAAGTCATGCTGAATTTGCTTATAATCGGAGTCCAAATCGAGCTACGAAGTTATCTCCATTTGAAGTTGTGTATGGTAAGAACCCTCTCAAGCCTATGGATTTATCTCCTATGTCTACATCAACTAAATTCAGTTTTGCAGCTAGTAAGAGAGTGGAGGAGATTAAGAAGTTACATGAGGAGGTTCGTGAAAAGATTGTGAGGTATACCCAAAGGATTGAAGAGAAGGTCAATCAAAAGAGGAAGAAAGTTATTTTCAAACTTGGAGACTTGGTATGGATACACCTCAAGAAAGAAAGGTTTCCGAGTAGAAGAAAAGGGAAATTGAAACCAAGAAGTGATGGTCCTTTTGAAGTCATTGAGAAGATCGGAGATAATGCTTATAAGTTGAAACTAGATGATGGTTATGAGGGAAGTTGCACTTTCAACATAAGTGATCTCAAACCTTATTATCAAGAAGGAGAAGAACTTCCTAGTTTGAGGACAAACTCTTCTCAACTAGGGAGGAATGATGTAGATTGGGTCCCAAATCTCCATCATGGGAGTCAAATGCTAGACATTATCCAAAAGGAGCTTGAAACACTTATGCTAGCTACACGTTCAACTAGCTTCTCAAATGAAGGTTTGATGATTTGCTCTTTATCTCAAGATCCTTAAAGCTACTATGGAAGACATCCAAAGATGATTTGATCTACTCTTTAAGAGCTTTCATATGGTTCAAGAATCTTTAAATTTGGTTAAGTGTAGAGCAAGTTATCATCAATTGTAATCTAGCTTAGTTCATTGTTTTCTTTATGATGTAATCATTAGGCTAGATGATGTAAGCCCTTAAAGGCTCTCTTCTTGATTTGTACACGCCTAAGGGGGAGGCATTAGTAGTATAAACTCTTCATTATTCTCCACATACAATGGATTGTCATACACTTTAAACTCATCTTTAGGCACGCTACAAACTACATTAACTTCCTCATTTGTGCCAAGCTTATCACATACTTCATGAACATCCTCATACACGTCAAATACATCAAATGATTCACTTTCAAATTCTGGTTGCTCATAGGATGACGTTTGACATACACTTTCAACATGATCAAAACTTTGGCAAGATAGACTTGTACTTTGGTCAATGATTTCCTCGTCTTGGACAATAGGAATGGGGAGGTTTATGGGCTGATTTGAGGTGCTTTGGATAGTAGGTGTGGGGAGGTTTAGGGGATGTTTTGTGGAGTGATGGGCAATAGGTTGTTGGGGTTGTTTTGTAGGCGTTTGGACGAGAGGTTTGGGACGAGTTTGTGGCTTAGTTTCAAGGTACTTGGCGTGGGATTGTTGGGATGGTTTGTGAGGTCTTAGTCGTATATGGGTTCTATCCCAAAGTTCTTTACACTTTTGATGTATAATGGGATCACAAGATCACATTACACAAAAGGATTAAGGATCTTTAAAAACGAAGATAAGAATCTCCCTTCTCAAAGTTCTTAAGGTGCGAAAATGTAATGGAAATGGATAGAAAGAACTATGAAAGATGATTACCAAATGAAGGTATGATGATGAACGAATGATGGACGGTTTGAATGCTTTGGGTTCTTGATGAATTCTTGATGAATTCTTGTTGAATTCTTGATGAATTCTTGATGAATGACGTGAGGTTGGATGAATGTAGTTGAATGAACGATGGAATGGATAATTGGATAGATTGGCTTTTGAAGGATCGATGAGGAAACAGCCACACCACCTCAAAGAACTCTTCAATTCCTTCCTTTCACCTTCAAGGATGCCAGGGGATAACTTCGAAACTCCCTTAAGAGAAACGAAAACTAGCACAAAAGCTAGAGAGAAAACAACACCTTGTGTTTACTTTGTGATGCATAATGGGACCACAAGATCACATTACACAAAAGAATTAAGGATCTTTAAAAACGAAGATAAGAATCTCCCTTCTCAAAGTTCTCAAGGATCCAAAAATGAATAATAAGGATGAAGATAAACGAAAGAGGGATTAATTCGTTTACCAAGATCAAATGGAAGTTTGATGAACGATGGATGAATGACGAATGATGGAATGACGATTGATGAATGATGATGAACGACACTCTTTGAACGTTTGAAGAACGAATGAAGATGATTGAATGCTTGATGAGTTCTTGATGAATTCTTGATGAGTTCTTGATGAATGTCGTTGAATGGTTGAATGATAATGGCGATTTGAAGCTCTCTTGAAGGATATAGGCACACCACCTCCAAGACTCTTCAATTCCTTCCTTTCACCATCTAAGATAGCCAATCTTAGAATAGAAGAAGGGGATACTCGTTCTCCCTCAAGAGAAACGAAAACTCTAGCACAAAACTAGAGAGAAAACAACACCTTCTGTTTGTTTTTGATTTATTGAATGACTTGAATTGAATGAATACAATGGCACCCTAGGGGGTCTATTTATACTATTTTAGGGACCCCTTGGACGTGCACTTAGGGTTCAAGAAACCAAGAATCAACTATTACATCATATATCCTATTTATGACATCATAAACTCTAAAATACAACTCTAGAAAGAAATTGCTATAACTCCTTCAATACTTGTCCGTTTTCATTGATTCAAAAACCATTGGAAAGCTTATTGAAAGAGCTCCAATCTGTCTTATGATGATTTACTCAATAGATGTATGGATCTAGAGTTATAGAGCAAAATATCGAACTGTACTTGATGGAGTCCTTTGCTGCCGTGAGAAATGACTTCTCAATAAGGACTTGAGAGTTATTTATGCTCATTGATGTCCTCCAAATGTGAGAGTAACTCCATGTAAGCTAGAATACCATCAAGGTCCTTCATGCTTTCTTCCTTGAGCTAATAACCCTTGTAGTTGTTGATACCCAAGGCGACATTTGTAGCTTCTAGCTGGATAGAGGTCCTTTAGCTAGGCCTTGATGTATATAGCTAGGCAAATATACATCATTCTCCCCCAGTTGAAAAAGTTTGTCCTCAAACTTAGACAAAACTTCTTCTAAACCAGTACATAACACTTCTTCTTCCTTGTTTATAAGATGTCATTCCATATGTGTTATTGACATCACTTCTCTTGTTCCTTCTTATAGGTTTACAAATTCTCTTCTTGAATGCCTTGAAATCATCATAGATTCCTTTGATGCTTGACTTGAACTTCCACTTTCTTCCAAGTCTCCTCATGAATAAGCGAATGATATTATAGTGCTTCAAATCTCGTTTATTCATGGAGATTGTAGAAATCTCATATAACTTCTCAACTTCAAAGTATAGATTCACAAGCTTGTAACTCATGATGAAGACAATAGTAATATGGTGTTCCATCTTTGAAGGCTGATCTTCAACGATCTTAATATCATCTTGACTTCCTTGAATTCATGGCACTTCAACCATAAAATTCAAGTTTTCATCTCCATATGGTATAGAAGGATTGCAAATGTCACAATTTTGCAACTTATACTCGATATCAACGATCATGCTAGGCCAGAAATAATACTCCTTCATCTTGAGATACGTATTGAGTAGACCCAAATTATCAAAAGAACTTCCATGTACTTCCATGATCAAGATTTCACGAATTCCACTTCTTGGAGTACACACTTGATTCCCTTTGAAAAGAAATCCATGATCAATATAAAAGGATTGTTGAGGATGCTTCTCACATACCTTGTATACTTCTTTAAAATCATCATCATCTTCATACAACTCCTTGATATATTCAAGAATAAGTACTCTTGAATCAAACATGTATCTCCTCGTTAGAAAACTTCCTTTAGTCAAAGGACTTGCTTCCTCAAAGTGACTTGATTTTGATGAATGAATCAAGTACTTCATTTCAAAACATGATGATGACGTGATCTCCTCTTCATATGAAACATACTCCAATACTTTGTAAGATTCACGAAGCTTAAGCATGAATCCTTCAAGATAATAATCCTTTTGCTCAAATATCCTCATGATAGCAACAAGTATAAATGCTAAACCATAAGCACGTAGATTCTTCTTTTCCCCACTTGGAATTTCACCAAAATAATCCATGGGACAACTTCCTTGAGATATGACTTCGCCTTTCTCAACTCCATTTCTAATGAACAAATATGATGCAAGAATAGGGAATAAAAGAATATGACGATCATTAGCATCCTTTAAGAGACATAGTACCTCAAGTATAGATGCAAGTATGGACCCTTCTTGAATAATTCTTTTCTTCCTTTTGTCCACTTGAATTACTCCATTTGATGAGATATGGTGAGATAGCATATTCTTGGACGAGAGGTAAGGACATTTGTCCAAGTACTTCTCCAATTCTCCATGTGGCTTCTTATGCTTCGTTAAGGCTAACTCCAAAGGATTTACATACTCCTTTCTACTTCTACTTTGTATGATGATACTCATAGGAGAGAAACGTTTCCAAAGAGATAGGAGAGAGTAGTCACTTGTCGATGGTGCTTGTCTTTCCTCCAAATATTCACAAATGACAAGTGATGGTAAAGGACATTGATCCTTTATAGACTCTCGATTTCCAACCTCCCTTGGTGTAAGAATGAGACTCCTTGGTTCTTCAAATTCATGATACTTATTCTCCATAAGTGCCATAAGAGTACTTTGATCCTCCTTGAGCCGTGAGACACAAGGTGGTAATAAGGACGCCTCTTGAAGCATGATACTCCTATCATACAACTTTGATTCTTCCAACAAAGTATAACAAGAATCCATAGAAGTAATATTACAATATAATGAATCTTTGCAAATCTTGTAAAAAGCAAGAATTACTAAACTTCTTGGATCCATATGAAGATCATTGCCATGGTGTGAATAACTCTTCATTTGCAATTCTTGGACATTTGTTGTAGCGAGGCTAATATCTTGGTCAAGATCAATGTCAACGTCAATGATGGCACAACTCTCTCCTTCTCGGATCAATGAACACATTTCATCACGTAGCTCTTCTCCATTCAATTCTTCTACTTCCTCTACTTCAAGATCCTCCTCTATGTGTACCTCATTTACTTCTTTAGCCATGCTACTACATACTTCTTGAACTTGCTCATTTTCAACAAAAACATCACATTCGGCAAATTCAACTTCTTCATTCACGCCTTCCTCCTCATATAATGGGTTGTCATATACTTGAAACTCTTCATTATTCTCCTCATACAATGGATTGTCATACACTTTAAACTCATCTTTAGGCACGCTACATACTAGATTAACTTCCTCATTTGTGCCTAGGTTATCACATACTTCATGAACATCATCAAACACGTCAAATACATCAAATGATTCACTTCCAAATTCTGGTTGCTCATAGGATGACGTTTGACATACACTTTCAACATGATCAAAATGAGTTCTATCCCAAAGTTCTTTACTCTTTACTTCTATTTCAACATCAAGGGCTAAAGAACTTAACTCCTCCAAGTTTGCGTAAGATTGATGTACAATAACACACCAAATGTAATCATTAAGACCAAGAGTATAACATACCAAAACGTCTTGATCATTCTCCTTAAGGCCATACTTCCGTAGTTGCCGTCTGAATTCTATGGTATATTCAATCACGTCCTTGCTCCCTTGCTTCATTATTTCAAGCTTGTTGAAGTTATCTCCTTTGTATTTGTAGGGCAAGAACTCTTCTTGAACTTTATTTCCATTCTTCTTGCTGGAACGTTTACTCCATTCATAAGGTGCTTCATATTCAACCTTAGAAGAGTGAACCACACGTGATTTTGTGCTTCTTGATCCCTTTGGAAGAATCCCAAGTTCTTCCATTTGTTTGTTGAGATCATCAAGTTGTTGCTTCAAGCATTGTAGCTCACATTGGGAATTCTTGCTAGAATCGTCCATCTTGATCAATCTTGGTGCAAAAAGATTGCAAGATTCATGGTTTAGGGGTGTTGGATGGGTAAAGGACGAGAGAGGTTTGTATTTGGGGCGGGTTGTGTTTGGGCTATGGGTTCTTTGTGGAGTTTATGGTTCTTTATGAGTTCTTTATGAGTTCTTGGAAGAACTCATGGGTGGCGTGATGATGGGGGAATGGTGGGGATGGGTTTGTTATGGAAAGATGGTGAAAAGATGGATGAAGAACTAAGAGAATCAATCTCCTAAGCTCTGATACCAATTTTGATGCATAATGGGACCACAAGATCACATTACACAAAAGAATTAAGGATCTTTAAAAACGAAGATAAGAATCTCCCTTCTCAAAGTTCTCAAGGATCCAAAAATGAATGATAATAGATGAAGATAAACGAAAAGAGGGATTAATTCGTTTACCAAGATCAAATGGAAGTTTGATGAATGATGGATGAATGACGAATGATAGAATGACGATTGATGAATGATGATGAACGACACTCTTTGAACGTTTGAAGAACGAATGAAGATGATTGAATGCTTGATGAGTTCTTAATGAATTCTTGATGAGTTCTTGATGAATTCTTGATGAATGTCGTTGAATGGTTGAATGATAATGGCGATTTGAAGCTCTCTTGAAGGATATAGGCACACCACCTCCAAGACTCTTCAATTCCTTCCTTTCACCATCTAAGATAGACAATCTTAGAATAGAAGAAGGGGATACTCGTTCTCCCTTAAGAGAAACGAAAACTCTAGCACAAAACTAGAGAGAAAACAACACCTTGTGTTTGTTTTTGATTTATTGAATGACTTGAATTGAATGAATACAATGGCACCCTAGGGGGTCTATTTATACTATTTTAGGGACCCCTTGGACGTGCACCTAGGGTTCAAGAAACCAAGAATCAACTATTACATCATATATCCTATTTATGACATCATAAACTCTAAAATACAACTCTAGAAAGAAATTGCTATAACTCCTTTAATACTTGTCCGTTTTCATTGATTCAAAAACCATTGGAAAGCTTATTGAAAGAGCTCCAATCTGTCTTATGTTGATTTCCTCAATAGATGTATGGATCTAGAGTTATAAAGCAAGCTGCCGTGAGAAATGACTTCTCAATAAGGACTTGAGAGTTATTTATGCTCATTGATGTCCTCCAAATATGAGAGTAACTCCATGTAAGCTAGAATACAATCAAGGTCCTTCATGCTTTCTTCCTTGAGCTAATAAACCCTTGTAGTTGTTGATACCCAAGGCGACATTTGTAGCTTCTAGCTGGATAGAGGTCCTTTAGCTAGGCCTTGATTTATATAGCTAGGCAAATATACATCATTCTCCCCCAGTTGAAAAAGTTTGTCCTCAAACTTAGACAAAACTTCTTCTAAACCAGTACATAACACTTCTTCTTCCTTGTTTATAAGATGTCTTTCCATATGTGTTATTGACATCACTTCTCCTGCTCCTTCTTATAGGTTTACAAATTCTCTTCTTGAATGCCTTGAAATCATCATAGATTCCTTTGATGCTTGACTTGAACTTCCACTTTCTTCCAAGTCTCCTCATGAATAAGCGAATGATATTATAGTGCTTCAAATCTCGTTTATTCATGGAGATTGTAGAAATCTCATATAACTTCTCAACTTCAAAGTATAGATTCACAAGCTTGTAACTCATGATGAAGACAATAGTAATATGGTGTTCCATCTTTGAAGGCTGATCTTCAACGATCTTAATATCATCTTGACTTCCTTGAATTCATGGCACTTCAACCATAAAATTCAAGTTTTCATCTCCATATGGTATAGAAGGATTGCAAATGTCACAATTTTGCAACTTATACTCGATATCAACGATCATGCTAGGCCAGAAATAATACTCCTTCATCTTGAGATACGTATTGAGTAGACCCAAATTATCAAAAGAACTTCCATGTACTTCCATGATCAAGATTTCACGAATTCCACTCCTTGGAATACACACTTAATTCCCTTTGAAAAGAAATCCATGATCAATATAAAAGGATTGTTGAGGATGCTTCTCACATACCTTGTATACTTCTTTAAAATCATCATCATCTTCATACAACTCCTTGACATATTCAAGACTAAGTACTCTTGAATCAAACATGTATCTCCTCGTTAGAAAACTTCCTTTAGTCAAAGGACTTGCTTCCTCCAAGTGACTTGATTTTGATGAATGAATCAAGTACTTCATTTCAAAACATGATGATGACGTGATCTCCTCTTCATATGAAACATACTCCAATACTTTGTAAGATTCACGAAGCTTAAGCATGAATCCTTCAAGATAATAATCCTTTTGCTCAAATATCCTCAAGATAGCAACAAGTATAAATGCTAAACCATAAGCACATAGATTCTTCTTTTCTCCACTTGGTATTTCACCAAAATAATCCATTGGACAATTTCCTTGAGATAGGACTTCGCCTTTCTCAACTCCATTTGTAATGAACAAATATGATGCAAGAATAGGGAATAAAAGAATATGACGATCATTAGCATCCTTTAAGAGACATAGTACCTCAAGTATAGATGCAAGTATGGACCCTTCTTGAATAATTCTTTTCTTCCTTTTGTCCACTTGAATTACTCCATTTGATGAGATATGGTGAGATAGCATATTCTTGGACGAGAGGTAAGGATATTTCTCCAAGTACTTCTCCAATTCTCCATGTGGCTTCTTATGCTTCGTTAAGGCTAACTCCAAAGGATTTACATACTCCTTTCTACTTCTACTTTGTATGATGATACTCATAGGAGAGAAACGTTTCCAAAGAGATAAGAGAGAGTAGTCACTTGTCGATGGTGCTTGTCTTTCCTCCAAATATTCACAAATGACAAGTGATGGTAAAGGACATTGATCCTTTATAGACTCTCGATTTCCAACCTCACTTCGTGTAAGAATGAGACTCCTTGGTTCTTCAAATTCATGATACTTATTCTCCATAAGTGACATAAGAGTACTTTGATCCTCCTTGAGCCGTGAGACACAAGGTGGTAATAAGGACGCCTCTTGAAGCATGATACTACTATCATACAACTTTGATTCTTCCAACAAAGTATAACAAGAATCCATAGAAGTAATATTACAATATAATGAATCTTGGCAAATCTTGTAAAAAGCAAGACTTACTAAACTTCTTGGATCCATATGAAGATCATTGCCATGGTGTGAATAACTCTTCATTTGCAATTCTTGGACATTTGTTGTAGCGAGGCTAATATCTTGGTCAAGATCAATGTCAACGTCAATGATGGCACAACTTTCTCCTTCTCTGATCAATGAACACATTTCATCACGTAGCTCTTCTCCATTCAATTCTTCTACTTCCTCTACTTCAAGATCCTCCTCTATGTGTACCTCATTTACTTCTTTAGCCATGCTACTACATACTTCTTGAACTTGCTCATTTTCAACAAAAACATCACATTCGGCAAATTCAACTTCTTCATTCACGCCTTCCTCCTCATATAATGGGTTGTCATATACTTGAAACTCTTCATTATTCTCCTCATACAATGGATTGTCATACACTTTAAACTCATCTTTAGGCACGCTACATACTACATTAACTTCCTCATTTGTGCCTAGGTTATCACATACTTCATGAACATCATCATACACGTCAAATACATCAAATGATTCACTTCCAAATTCTGGTTGCTCATAGGATGACGTTTGACATACACTTTCAACATGATCAAAATGAGTTCTATCCCAAAGTTCTTTACTCTTTACTTCTATTTCAACATCAAGGGCTAAAGAACTTAACTCCTCCAAGTTTGCGTAAGATTGATGTACAACAACACACCAAATGTAATCATTAAGACCAAGAGTATAACATACCAAAACGTCTTGATCATTCTCCTTAAGGCCATACTTCCGTAGTTGCCGTCTGAATTCTATGGTATATTCAATCACGTCCTTGCTCCCTTGCTTCATTATTTCAAGCTTGTTGAAGTTATCTCCTTTGTATTTGTAGGGCAAGAACTCTTCTTGAACTTTATTTCCATTCTTCTTGCTGGAACGTTTACTCCATTCATAAGGTGCTTCATATTCAACCTTAGAAGAGTGAACCACACGTGATTTTGTGCTTCTTGATCCCTTTGGAAGAATCCCAAGTTCTTCCATTTGTTTGGTGAGATCATCAAGTTGTTGCTTCAAGCATTGTAGCTCACGTTGGGAATTCTTGCTAGAATCGTCCATCTTGATCAATCTAGGTGCAAAAAGATTACAAGATTCATGGTTTAGGGGTTTTGGATGGGTAAAGGACGAGAGAGGTTTGTATTTGGGGCGGGTTGTGTTTGGGCTATGGGTTCTTCGTGGAGTTTATGGTTCTTTATGAGTTCTTTATGAATTCTTGGAAGAACTCATGGGTGGCGTGATGATGGGGGAATGGTGGGGATGGGTTTGTTATGGAAAGATGGTGAAAAGATGGATAAAGAACTAAGAGAATCAATCTCCTAAGCTCTGATACCAATTTTGATGCATAATGGGACCACAAGATCACATTACACAAAAGAATTAAGGATCTTTAAAAACGAAGATAAGAATCTCCCTTCTCAAAGTTCTCAAGGATCCAAAAATGAATGATAATGGATGAAGATAAACGAAAAGAGGGATTAATTCGTTTACCAAGATCAAATGGAAGTTTGATGAACGATGGATGAATGACGAATGATGGAATGACGATTGATGAATGATGATGAACGACACTCTTTGAACGTTTGAAGAACGAATGAAGATGATTGAATGCTTGATGAGTTCTTGATGAATTCTTGATGAGTTTTTGATGAATTCTTGATGAATGTCTTTGAATGGTTGAACGATAATGGCGATTTGAAGCTCTCTTGAAGGATATAGGCACACCACCTCCAAGACTCTTCAATTCCTTCCTTTCACCATCTAAGATAGCCAATCTTAGAATAGAAGAAGGGGATACTCATTCTCCCTCAAGAGAAACGAAAACTCTAGCACAAAACTAGAGAGAAAACAACACCTTGTGTTTGTTTTTGATTTATTGAATGACTTGAATTGAATGAATACAATGGCAGCCTAGGGGGTCTATTTATACTATTTTAGGGACCCCTTGGACGTGCACCAAGGGTTCAAGAAACCAAGAATCAACTATTACATCATATATCCTATTTATGACATCATAAACTCTAAAATACAACTCTAGAAAGAAATTGCTATAACTCCTTCAATACTTGTCCGTTTTCATTGATTCAAAAACCATTGGAATGCTTATTGAAAGAGCTCCAATCTGTCTTATGATGATTTCCTCAATAGATGTATGGATCTAGAGTTATAGAGCAAAATATCAAACGGTACTTGATGGAGTCCTTTGCTGCCGTGAGAAATGACTACTCAATAAGGACTTGAGAGTTATTTATGCTCATTGATGTCCTCCAAATGTGAGAGTAACTCCATGTAAGCTAGAATACCATCAAGGTCCTTCATGCTTTCTTCCTTGAGCTAATAAACCCTTGTAGTTGTTGATACCCAAGGCGACATTTGTAGCTTCTAGCTGGATAGAGGTCCTTTAGCTAGGCCTTGATGTATATAGCTAGGCAAATATACATCATTCTCCCCCAGTTGAAAAAGTTTGTCCTCAAACTTAGACAAAACTTCTTCTAAACCAGTACATAACACTTCTTCTTCCTTGTTTATAAGATGTCTTTCCATATGTGTTATTGACATCAGTTCTCTTGTTCCTTCTTATAGGTTTACAAATTCTCTTCTTGAATGCCTTGAAATCATCATAGATTCCTTTGATGCTTGACTTGAACTTCCACTTTCTTCCAAGTCTCCTCATAAATAAGCGAATGATATTATAGTGCTTCAAATCTCGTTTATTCATGGAGATTGTAGAAATCTCATATAACTTCTCAACTTCAAAGTATAGATTCACAAGCTTGTAACTCATGATGAAGACAATAGTAATATGGTGTTCCATCTTTGAAGGATGATCTTCAACGATCTTAATATCATCTTGACTTCCTTGAATTCATGGCACTTCAACCATAAAATTCAAGTTTTCATCTCCATATGGTATAGAAGGATTGCAAATGTCACAATTTTGCAACTTATACTCGATATCAACGATCATGCTAGGCCAGAAATAATACTCCTTCATCTTGAGATACGTATTGAGCAGACCCAAATTATCAAAAGAACTTCCATGTACTTCCATGATCAAGATTTCACGAATTCCACTTCTTGAAATACACACTTGATTCCCTTTGAAAAGAAATCCATGATCAATATAAATGGATTGTTGAGGATGCTTATCACATACCTTGTATACTTCTTTAAAATCATCATCATCTTCATAAAACTCCTTGATATATTCAAGAATAAGTACTCTTGAATCAAACATGTATCTCCTCGTTAGAAAACTTCCTTTAGTCAAAGGACTTGCTTCCTCCAAGTGACTTGATTTTGATGAATGAATCAAGTACTTCATTTCAAAACATGATGATGACGTGATCTCCTCTTCATATGAAACATACTCCAATACTTTGTAAGATTCACGAAGCTTAAGCATTAATCCTTCTAGATAATAATCCCTTTGCTCAAATATCCTCATGATAGCAACAAGTATAAATGCTAAACCATAAGCACGTAGATTCTTCTTTTCTCCACTTGGTATTTCACCAAAATAATCCATGGGACAACTTCCTTGAGATAGGACTTCGCCTTTCTCAACTCCATTTGTAATGAACAAATATGATGCAAGAATAGGGAATAAAAGAATATGACGATCATTAGCATCCTTTAAGAGACATAGTACCTCAAGTATAGATGCAAGTATGGACCCTTCTTGAATAATTCTTTTCTTCCTTTTGTCCACTTGAATTACTCCATTTGATGAGATATGGTGAGATAGCATATTCTTAGACGAGAGGTAAGGACATTTCTCCAAGTACTTCTCCAATTCTCCATGTGGCTTCTTATGCTTCGTTAAGGCTAATTCCAAAGGATTTACATACTCCTTTCTACTTCTACTTTGTATGATGATACTCATAGGAGTGAAACGTTTCCAAAGAGATAAGAGAGAGTAGTCACTTGTCGATGGTGCTTGTCTTTCCTCCAAATATTCACAAATGACAAGTGATGGTAAAGGACATTGATCCTTTATAGACTCTCGATTTCCAACTCCCTTGGTGTAAGAATGAGACTCCTTGGTTCTTCAAATTCATGATACTTATTCTCCATAAGTGCCATAAGAGTACTTTGATCCTCCTTGAGCCGTGAGACACAAGGTGGTAATAAGGACACCTCTTGGAGCATGATACTCCTATCATACAACTTTGATTCTTCCAAAAAAGTATAACAAGAATCCATAGAAGTAATATTACAATATAATGAATCTTTGCAAATCTTGTAAAAATGCAAGAGTTACTAAACTTCTTGGATCCATATGAAGATCATTGCCATGGTGTGAATAACTCTTCATTTGCAATTCTTGGACATTTGTTGTAGCGAGGCTAATATCTTGGTCAAGATCAATGTCAACATCAATGATGGCACAACTCTCTCCTTCTCGGATCAATGAACACATTTCATCACGTAGCTCTTCTCCATTCAATTCTTCTACTTCCTCTACTTCAAGATCCTCCTCTATGTGTACCTCATTTACTTCTCTAGCCATGCTACTACATACTTCTTGAACTTGCTCATTTTCAACAAAAACATCACATTCGGCAAATTCAACTTCTTCATTCACGCCTTCCTCCTCATATAATGGGTTGTCATATACTTGAAACCCTTCATTATTCTCCTCATACAATGGATTGTCATACACTTTAAACTCATCTTTAGGCACGCTTAATACTACATTAACTTCCTCATTTGTGCCTAGGTTATCACATACTTCATGAACATCATCATACACGTCAAATACATCAAATGATTCACTTCCAAATTCTGGTTGCTCATAGGATGACGTTTGACATACACTTTCAACATGATCAAAATGAGTTCTATCCCAAAGTTCTTTACTCTTTACTTCTATTTCAACATCAAGGGCTAAAGAACTTAACTCCTCCAAGTTTGCGTAAGATTGATGTACAACAACACACCAAATGTAATCATTAAGACCAAGAGTATAACATACCAAAACGTCTTGATCATTCTCCTTAAGGCCATACTTCCGTAGTTGCCGTCTGAATTCTATGGTATATTCAATCACGTCCTTGCTCCCTTGCTTCATTATTTAAGGCTTGTTGAAGTTATCTCCTTTGTATTTGTAGGGCAAGAACTCTTCTTGAACTTTATTTCCATTCTTCTTGCTGGAACGTTTACTCCATTCATAAGGTGCTTCATATTCAACCTTAGAAGAGTGAACCACACGTGATTTTGTGCTTCTTGATCCCTTTGGAAGAATCCCAAGTTCTTCCATTTATTTGGTGAGATCATCAAGTTGTTGTTTCAAGCATTGTAGCTCACGTTGGGAATTCTTGCTAGAATCGTCCATCTTGATCAATCTTGGTGCAAAAAGATTGCAATATTCATGGTTTAGGGGTTTTGGATGGGTAAAGGACGAGAGAGGTTAATATTTGGGGCGGGTCGTGTTTGGGCTATGGGTTCTTTGTGGAGTTTATGGTTCTTTATGAGTTCTTTATGAGTTCGTGGAAGAACTCATGGGTGGCATGATGATGGGTGAATGGTAGGGATGGGTTTGTTATGGAAAGATGGTGAAAAGATGGATCAAGAACTAAGAGAATCAATCTCCTAAGCTCTGATACCAATTTTGATGTATAATGGGATCAAAGAGATCTCATTACACAAAAGAATTAAGGATCTTTAAAAACGAAGATAAGAATCTCCCTTCTCAAAGTTCTCAAGGATCCAAAAATGAATGATAATGGATGAAGATAAACGAAAAGAGGGATTAATTCGTTTACCAAGATCAAATGGAAGTTTGATGAACGATGGATGAATGACGAATGATGGAATGACGATTGATGAATGATGATGAACGACACTCTTTGAACGTTTGAAGAACGAATGAAGATGATTGAATGCTTGATGAGTTCTTGATGAATCCTTGATGAGTTCTTGATGAATTCTTGATGAATGTCGTTGAATGGTTGAATGATAATGGCGATTTGAAGCTCTCTTGAAGGATATAGGCACACCACCTCCAAGACTCTTCAATTCCTTCCTTTCACCATCTAAGATAGCCAATCTTAGAATAGAAGAAGGGGATACTCGTTCTCCCTCAAGAGAAACGAAAACTCTAGCACAAAACTAGAGAGAAAACAACACCTTGTGTTTGTTTTTGATTTATTGAATGACTTGAATTGAATGAATACAATGGCACCTTAGGGGGTCTATTTATACTATTTTAGGGACCCCTTGGACGTGCACCTAGGGTTCAAGAAACCAAGAATCAACTATTACATCATATATCCTATTTATGACATCATAAACTCTAAAATACAACTCTAGAAAGAAATTGCTATAACTCCTTCAATACTTGTCCGTTTTAATTGATTCAAAAACCATTGGAAAGCTTATTGAAAGAGCTCCAATCTGTCTTTTGATGATTTCCTCAACAGATGTATGGATCTAGAGTTATAGAGCAAAATATCGAACTGTACTTGATGGAGTCCTTTGCTGCCGTGAGAAATGACTTCTCAATAAGGACTTGAGAGTTATTTATGCTCATTGATGTCCTCCAAATGTGAGAGTAACTCCATGTAAGCTAGAATACCATCAAGGTCCTTCATGCTTTCTTCCTTGAGCTAATAAACCCTTGTAGTTGTTGATATCCAAGGCGACATTTGTAGCTTCTAGCTGGATAGAGGTCCTTTAGCTAGGCCTTGATGTATATAGCTAGGCAAATATACATCATTCTCCCCCAGTTGAAAAAGTTTGTCCTCAAACTTAGACAAAACTTCTTCTAAACCAGTACATAACACTTCTTCTTCCTTGTTTATAAGATGTCTTTCCATATGTGTTATTGACATCACTTCTCTTGTTCCATCTTATAGGTTTACAAATTCTCTTCTTGAATGCCTTGAAATCATCATAGATTCCTTTGATGCATGACTTGAACTTCCACTTTCTTCCAAGTCTCCTCATAAATAAGCGAATGATATTATAGTGCTTCAAATCTCGTTTATTCATGGAGATTGTAGAAATCTCATATAACTTCTCAACTTCAAAGTATAGATTCACAAGCTTGTAACTCATGATGAAGACAATAGTAATATGGTGTTCCATCTTTGAAGGCTGATCTTCAACGATCTTAATATCATCTTGACTTCCTTGAATTCATGGCACTTCAACCATAAAATTCAAGTTTTCATCTCCATATGGTATAGAAGGATTGCAAATGTCACAATTTTGCAATTTATACTCGATATCAACGATCATGCTAGGCCAGAAATAATACTCCTTCATCTTGAGATACGTATTGAGGAGACCCAAATTATCAAAAGAACTTCCATGTACTTCCATGATCAAGATTTCACGAATTCCACTTCTTGGAGTACACACTTGATTCCCTTTGAAAAGAAATCCATGATCAATATAAAAGGATTGTATCTCCTCGTTAGAAAACTTCCTTTAGTCAAAGGACTTGCTTCCTCCAAGTGACTTGATTTTGATGAATGAATCAAGTACTTCATTTCAAAACATGATGATGACGTGATCTCCTCTTCATATGAAACATACTCCAATACTTTTTAAGATTCACGAAGCTTAAGCATGAATCCTTCAAGATAATAATCCTTTTGCTCAAATATCCTCATGATAGCAACAAGTATAAATGCTAAACCATAAGCACGTAGATTCTTCTTTTCTCCACTTGGTATTTCACCAAAATAATCCATGGGACAACTTCCTTGAGATAGGACTTCGCCTTTCTCAACTCCATTTGTAATGAACAAATATGATGTAAGAATAGGGAATAAAAGAATATGACGATCATTAGCATCCTTTAAGAGACATAGTACCTCAAGTATAGATGCAAGTATGGACCCTTCTTGAATAATTCTTTTCTTCCTTTTGTCCACTTGAATTACTCCATTTGATGAGATATGGTGAGATAGCATATTCTTGGGCGAGGTAAGGATATTTCTCCAAGTACTTCTCGATTCTCCATGTGGCTTCTTATGCCGTTAAGGCTAACTCCAAAGGATTTACATACTCCTTTCTACTTCTACTTTGTATGATGATACTCATAGGAGAAAACGTTTCCAAAGTGATACGAGAGTAGTCACTTGTCGATGGTGCTTGTCTTTCCTCCAAATATTCACAAATGACAAGTGATGGTAAAGGACATTGATCCTTTATAGACTCTCGATTTCCAACCTCCCTTGGTGTAAGAATGAGACTCCTTGGTTCTTCAAATTCATGATACTTATTCTCCATAAGTGCCATAAGAGTACTTTGATCCTCCTTGAGCCGTGAGACACAAGGTGGTAATAAGGACGCCTCTTGAAGCATGATACTCCTATCATACAACTTTGATTCTTCCAACAAAGTATAACAAGAATCCATAGAAGTAATATTTCAATATAATGAATCTTTGCAAATCTTGTAAAAAGCAAGACTTACTAAACTTCTTGGATCCATATGAAGATCATTGCCATGGTGTGAATAACTCTTTATTTGCAATTCTTGGACATTTGTTGTAGCGAGGCTAATATCTTGGTCAAGATTAATGTCAACGTCAATGATGGCACAACTTTCTCCATCTCGGATCAATGAACACATTTCATCACGTAGCTCTTCTCCATTCAATTCTTCTACTTCCTCTACTTCAAGATCCTCCTCTATGTGTACCTCATTTACTTCTTTAGCCATGCTACTACATACTTCTTGAACTTGCTCATTTTCAACAAAAACATCACATTCGGCAACTTCAACTTCTTCATTCACGCCTTCCTCCTCATATAATGGGTTGTCATATACTTGAAACTCTTCATTATTCTCCTCATACAATGGATTGTCATACACTTTAAACTCATCTTTAGGCACGCTACATACTACATTAACTTCCTCATTTGTGCCTAGGTTATCACATACTTCATAAACATCATCATACACGTCAAATACATCAAATGATTCACTTCCAAATTCTGGTTGCTCATAGGATGACGTTTGACACACACTTTCAACATGATCAAAATGAGTTCTATCCCAAAGTTCTTTACTCTTTACTTCTATTTCAACATCAAGGGCTAAAGAACTTAACTCCTACAAGTTTGCGTAAAATTGATGTACAACAACACACCAAATGTAATCATTAAGACCAAGAGTATAACATACCAAAACGTCTTGATCATTCTCCTTAAGGCCATACTTCCGTAGTTGCCGTCTTAATTCTATGGTATATTCAATCACGTCCTTGCTCCCTTGCTTCATTATTTCAAGCTTGTTGAAGTTATCTCCTTTGTATTTGTAGGGCAAGAACTCTTCTTGAACTTTATTTCGATTCTTCTTGCTGGAACGTTTACTCCATTCATAAGGTGCTTCATATTCAACCTTAGAAGAGTGAACCACACGTGATTTTGTGCTTCTTGATCCCTTTGGAAGAATCCCAAGTTCTTCCATTTGTTTGGTGAGATCATCAAGTTGTTGCTTCAAGCATTGTAGCTCACGTTGGGAATTCTTGGTAGAATCGTCCATCTTGATCAATCTTGGTCCAAAAAGATTGCAAGATTCATGGTTTAGGGGTTTTAGATGGGTAAAGGACGAGAGAGGTTTGTATTTGGGGCGGGTAGTGTTTGGGCTATGGGTTCTTTGTGGAGTTTATGGTTCTTTATGAGTTCTTTATGAGTTCTTGGAAGAACTCATGGGTGGCGTGATGATGGGGGAATGGTGGGGATGGGTTTGTTATGGAAAGATGGTGAAAAGATGGATCAAGAACTAAGAGAATCAATCTCCTAAGCTCTGATACCAATTTTGATGTATAATGGGATCAAAGAGATCTCATTACACAAAAGAATTAAGGATCTTTAAAAACGAAGATAAGAATCTCCCTTCTCAAAGTTCTCAAGGATCCAAAAATGAATGATAATGGATGAAGATAAACGAAAAGAGGGATTAATTCGTTTACCAAGATCAAATGGAAGTTTGATGAACGATGGATGAATGACGAATGAT
Organism: Portulaca oleracea; assembly: GCA_029582165.1. Taxonomy (NCBI): domain Eukaryota; kingdom Viridiplantae; phylum Streptophyta; class Magnoliopsida; order Caryophyllales; family Portulacaceae; genus Portulaca; species Portulaca oleracea. Next base: position 17,784,635 of record CM055888.1, on the reverse strand, counting down.
GCAATGACGATTGATGAATGATGATGAACGACACTCTTTGAACGTTTGAAGAACGAATGAAGATGATTGAATGCTTGATGAGTTCTTGATGAATTCTTGATGAGTTCTTGATGAATTCTTGATGAATGTCGTTGAATGGTTGAATGATAATGGCGATTTGAAGCTTTCTTGAAGGATATAGGCACACCACCTCCAAGACTCTTCAATTCCTTCCTTTCACCATCTAAGATAGCCAATCTTAGAATAGAAGAAGGGGATACTCGTTCTTCCTCAAGAGAAACGAAAACTCTAGCACAAAACTAGAGAGAAAACAACACCTTGTGTTTGTTTTTGATTTATTGAATGACTTGAATTGAATGAATACAATGGCACCCTAGGGGGTCTATTTATACTATTTTAGGGACCCCTTGGACGTGCACCTAGGGTTCAAGAAACCAAGAATCAACTATTACATCATATATCCTATTTATGACATCATAAACTCTAAAATAAAACTCTAGAAAGAAATTGCTATAACTCCTTCAATACTTGTCCGTTTTCATTGATTCAAAAACCATTGGAAAGCTTATTGAAAGAGCTCCAATCTGTCTTCTGATGATTTCCTCAATAGATGTATGGATCTAGAGTTATAGAGCAAAATATCGAACGGTACTTGATGGAGTCCTTTGCTGCCGTGAGAAATGACTTCTCAACAAGGACTTGAGAGTTATTTATGCTCATTGATGTCCTCCAAATGTGAGAGTAACTCCATGTAAGCTAGAATACCATCAAGGTCCTTCATGCTTTCTTCCTTGAGCTAATAAACCCTTGTAGTTGTTGATACCCAAGGCGACATTTGTAGCTTCTAGCTGGATAGAGGTCCTTTAGCTAGGCCTTGATGTATATAGCTAGGCAAATATACATCATTCTCCCCCAGTTGAAAAAGTTTGTCCTCAAACTTAGACAAAACTTCTTCTAAACCAGTACATAACACTTCTTCTTCCTTGTTAATAAGATGTCTTTCCATATGTGTTATTGACATCACTTCTCTTGTTCCTTCTTATAGGTTTACAAATTCTCTTCTTGACTGCCTTGAAATCATCATTGATTTCTTTGATGCTTGACTTGAACTTCCACTTTCTTCCAAGTCTCCTCATGAATAAGCGAATGATATTATAGTGCTTCAAATCTCGTTTATTCATGGAGATTGTAGAAATCTCATATAACTTCTCAACTTCAAAGTATAGATTCACAAGCTTGTAACTCATGATGAAGACAATAGTAATATGGTGTTCCATCTTTGAAGGATGATCTTCAACGATCTTAATATCATCTTGACTTCCTTGAATTCATTGCACTTCAACCATAAAATTTAAGTTTTCATCTCCATATGGTATAGAAGGATTGCAAATGTCACAATTTTGCAACTTATACTCGATATCAACGATCATGCTAGGCCAGAAATAATACTCCTTCATCTTGAGATACGTATTGAGTAGACCCAAATTATCAAAAGAACTTCCATGTACTTCCATGATCAAGATTTCACGAATTCCACTCCTTGGAATACACACTTGATTCCCTTTGAAAAGAAATCCATGTTCAATATAAAAGGATTGTTGAGGATGCTTCTCACATACCTTGTATACATCTTTAAGATCATCATCATCTTCATACAACTCCTTGATATATTCAAGACTAAGTACTCTTGAATCAAACATGTATCTCCTCGTTAGAAAACTTCCTTTAGTCAAAGGACTTGCTTCCTCCAAGTGACTTGATTTTGATGAATGAATCAAGTACTTCATTTCAAAACATGATGATGACGTGATCTCCTCTTCATATGAAACATACTCCAATACTTTGTAAGATTCACGAAGCTTAAGCGTGAATCCTTCAAGATAATAATCCTTTTGCTCAAATATCCTCATGATAGCAACAAGTATAAATGCTAAGCCATAAGCACGTAGATTCTTCTTTTCTCCACTTGGTATTTCACCAAAATAATCCATGGGACAACATCCTTGAGATAGGACTTCGCCTTTCTCAACTCCATTTGTAATGAACAAATATGATGCAAGAATAGGGAATAAAAGAATATGACGATCATTAGCATCCTTTAAGAGACATAGTACCTCAAGTATAGATGCAAGTATGGACCCTTCTTGCATAATTCTTTTCTTCCTTTTGTCCACTTGAATTACTCCATTTGATGAGATATGGTGAGATAGCATATTCTTAGACGAGAGGTAAGGACATTTCTCCAAGTACTTCTCCAATTCTCCATGTGGCTTCTTATGGTTCGTTAAGGCTAACTCCAAAGGATTTACATACTCCTTTCTACTTCTACTTTGTATGATGATACTCATAGGAGTGAAACGTTTCCAAAGAGATAAGATAGAGTAGTCACTTGTCGATGGTGCTTGTCTTTCCTCCAAATATTCACAAATGACAAGTGATGGTAAAGGACATTGATCCTTTATAGACTCTCGATTTCCAACCTCCCATGGTGTAAGAATGAGACTCCTTGGTTCTTCTAATTCATGATACTTATTCTCCATAAGTGCCATAAGAGTACTTTGATCCTCCTTGAGCCGTGAGACACAAGGTGGTAATAAGGACGCCTCTTGAAGCATGATACTCCTATCATACAACTTTGATTCTTCCAACAAAGTATAACAAGAATCCATAGAAGTAATATTACAATATAATGAATCTTTGCAAATCTTGTAAAAAGCAAGACTTACTAAACTTCTTGGATCCATATGAAGATCATTGCCATGGTGTGAATAACTCTTCATTTGCAATTCTTGGACATTTGTTGTAGCGAGGCTAATATCTCTCCTTCTCGGATCAATGAAAACATTTCATCACGTAGCTCTTCTCCATTCAATTCTTCTACTTCCTCTACTTCAAGATCCTCCTCTATGTGTACCTCATTTACTTCTTTAACCATGCTACTACATACTTCTTCAACTTGCTCATTTTCAACAAAAACATCACATTCGGCAAATTCAACTTCTTCATTCACGCCTTCCTCCTCATATAATGGGTTGTCATATACTTGAAACTCTTCATTATTCTCCTCATACAATGGATTGTCATACACTTTAAACTCATCTTTAGGCACGCTACATACTACATTAACTTCCTCATTTGTGCCTAGGTTATCACATACTTCATGAACATCATCATACACGTCAAATACATCAAATGATTCACTTCCAAATTCTGGTTGCTCATAGGATGACATTTGACATACACTTTCAACATGATCATAATGAGTTCTATCCCAAAGTTCTTTACTCTTTACTTCTATTTCAACATCAAGGGCTAAAGAACTTAACTCCTCCAAGTTTGCGTAAGATTGATGTACAACAACACACCAAATGTAATCATTAAGACCAAGAGTATAACATACCAAAACGTCTTGATCATTCTCCTTAAGGCCATACTTCCGTAGTTGCCGTCTGAATTCTATGGTATATTCAATCACGTCCTTGCTCCCTTGCTTCATTATTTCAAGCTTGTTGAAGTTATCTCCTTTGTATTTGTAGGGCAAGAACTCTTCTTGAACTTTATTTCCATTCTTCTTGCTGGAACGTTTACTCCATTCATAAGGTGCTTCATATTCAACCTTATAAGAGTGAACCACACGTGATTTTGTGCTTCTTGATCCCTTTGGAAGAATCCCAAGTTCTTCCATTTGTTTGGTGAGATCATCAAGTTGTTGCTTCAAGCATTGTAGCTCACGTTGGGAATTCTTGCTAGAATCGTCCATCTTGATCAATCTTGGTGCAAAAAGATTGCAAGATTCATGGTTTAGGGGTGTTGGATGGGTAAAGGACGAGAGAGGTTTGTATTTGGGGCGGGTTGTGTTTGGGCTATGGGTTCTTTGTGAAGTTTATGGTTCTTTTTGAGTTCTTTATGAGTTCTTCGAAGAACTCATGGGTGGCGTGATGATGGGGGAATGGCGGGGATGGGTTTGTTATGGAAAGATGGTGAAAAGATGGATCAAGAACTAAGAGAATCAATCTCCTAAGCTCTGATACCAATTTTGATGCATAATGGGACCACAAGATCACATTACACAAAAGAATTAAGGATCTTTAAAAACGAAGATAAGAATCTCCCTTCTCAAAGTTCTCAAGGATCCAAAAATGAATGATAATGGATGAAGATAAACGAAAAGAGGGATTAATACGTTTACCAAGATCAAATGGAAGTTTGATGAACGATGGATGAATGACGAATGATGCAATGACGATTGATGAATGATGATGAACGACACTCTTTGAACGTTTGAAGAACGAATGAAGATGATTGAATGCTTGATGAGTTCTTGATGAATTCTTGATGAGTTCTTGATGAATTCTTGATGAATGTCGTTGAATGGTTGAATGATAATGGCGATTTGAAGCTCTCTTGAAGGATATAGGCACACCACCTCCAAGACTCTTCAATTCCTTCCTTTCACCATCTAAGATAGCCAATCTTAGAATAGAAGAAGGGGATACTCGTTCTCCCTCAAGAGAAACGAAAACTCTAGCACAAAACTAGAGAGAAAACAACACCTTGTGTTTGTTTTTGATTTATTTAATGACTTGAATTGAATGAATACAATGGCACCCTAGGGGGTCTATTTATACTATTTTAGGGACCCCTTGGACGTGCACCTAGGGTTCAAGAAACCAAGAATCAACTATTACATCATATATCCTATTTATGACATCATAAACTCTATAATACAACTCTAGAAAGAAATTGCTATAACTCCTTCAATACTTGTCCGTTTTCATTGATTCAAAAACCATTGGAAAGCTTATTGAAAGAGCTCCAATCTGTCTTATGATGATTTCCTCAATAGATGTATGGATCTAGAGTTATAGAGCAAAATATCGAACTGTACTTGATGGAGTCCTTTGCTGCCGTGAGAAATGACTTCTCAATAAGGACTTGAGAGTTATTTATGCTCATTGATGTCCTCCAAATGTGAGAGTAACTCCATGTAAGCTAGAATACCATCAAGGTCCTTCATGCTTTCTTCCTTGAGCTAATAAACCCTTGTAGTTGTTGATACCCAAGGCGACATTTGTAGCTTCTAGCTGGATAGAGGTCCTTTAGCTAGGCCTTGATGTATATAGCTAGGCAAATATACATCACTTTGTATTTGATATATGAATGAATTGAATTCAATTCAATACAATGGCACCCTAGGGGGTCTATTTATACTACTCTTAGGACCCCTTGGACGTGTACCTAGGGTTCAAGAAACCAAGAATCAACTATTACATCATATATCCTATTTATGACATCATAAACTCTAAAATACAACTCTAGAAAGAAATTGCTATAACTCCTTCAATACTTGTCCGTTTTCGTTGATTCAAAAACCATTGGAAATCTAATAAGCTTGATGATTTCCTCAATAGATGTATGGATCTAGAGTTATATAGCAAAATATCGAACTGTACTTGATGGAGTCCTTTGCTGCCGTGAGAGATGACTTCTCAATAAGGACTTGAGAGTTATTTATGCTCATTAATGTCCTCCAAATGTGAGAGTAACTCCATGTAAGCTAGAATACTATCAAGGTCCTTCATGCTTTCTTCCTTTAGCTAATAAACCCTTGTAGTTGTTGATACCCAAGGCGACATTTGTAGCTTCTAGCTAGATAGAGGTCCTTTAGCTAGGCCTTGATGTATATAGCTAGACAAATGTACATCATTCTCCCCCGGTTGAAAAAGTTTGTTCTCAAACTTAGACAAAACTTCTTCTTCCTTGTTTTCCTTCCTTCTTTATAAGATGTCTTCCCATATGTGTTATTGACATCACTTCTCTTGTTCCTTCTTATGAGTTTACAACTTCTCTTCTTGAATGCCTTGAAATCATCATAGATTCCTTTGATGCTTGACTTGAACTTCCACTTTCTTCCAAGTCTTCTCATGAATAAGCCAATGATATTATGGTGCTTCAAAGCTCGTTTATTCATGGAGATTGAAGAAATCTCATATAACTTCTCAACTTCAAAGTATAGATTCACAAGCTTGTAACTCATGATGAAGACAATAGTAATATGGTTTTCCATCCTTGAAGGATGACCTTCAACGATCTTAATATCATCTTGTCTTCCATGAATCCATGGCACTTCAACCATAAAATTCAAGCTTTCATCTCCATATGGTATAGAAGGATTGCAAATGTCACAATATTGCAGCTTATACTCGATATCAACGATCATGCTAGGCCAGAAATAATACTCCTTCATCTTGAGATACGTATTGAGTAGACCCAAATGATCAAAAGAACTTCCATGTACTTCCATGATCAAGATTTTACGAATTCCACTCCTTGGAATGCACACTTGATTCCCTTTGAAGAGAAATCCATGATCAATATAAAAGGATTGTTGAGGATGCTTCTCACATACCTTGTATACTTCTTTAAAATCATCATCATCTTCATACAACTCCTTGATATATTCAAGACTAAGTACTCTTGAATCAAACATGTATCTCCTCGTTAGAAAACTTCCTTTAGTCAAAGGACTTGCTTCCTCCAAGTGACTTGATTTTGATGAACGAATCAAGTACTTCATCTCAAAGCATGATGATGGCGTGATCTCCTTATCATATGAAACATACTCCAATAATTTGTAAGAATCACGAAGCTTAAGCATGAATCCTCCAAGATAATAATCCTTTTGCTCAAATATCCTCATGATAGCAACAAGTATGAATGCTAAGCCATAAGCATGTAGATTCTTCTTTTCTCCACTTGGTATTTCACCAAAATAATCCATGGGACAACTTCCTTGAGACAGGACTTCACCTTTCTCAACTCCATTTGTAATGAACAAATATGATGCAAGAATAGGGAATAAAAGAATATGATGATCATTAGCATCCTTTAAGAGACATAGTACCTCAATTATGGATGCAAATATGGACCCTTCTTGAATAATTCCTTTCTTCCTTTTGTCCACTTGAATTACTCCATTTGATGAGATATGGTGAGATAGCATATTCTTGGACGAGAGGTAAGGACATTTCTCCAAGTACTTCTCCAATTCTCCATGTGGCTTCTTATGCTTCACTAAGGCTAACTCCAAAGAATTTACATACTCCTTTCTACTTCTACTACATACAAAAATGTTATCAAAGTATACACATACATTCTCTTTACATTGCAATGGTACATACTCTTTCAAAATATGTTGTATACTATGAAAATCAAGGACATTTATGTAGTTATCCATGAGTTGCGCTTGATCCTTTGCATAGACCATTCGGTGATGAATCATAGGATTTGGTGGCAGCCTTTGATGCATGATAATACTCATGGAAGAGAAACGTACCAAAAGAGATAAGTGAGAGAGGTCACTTGTCGATGGTGCTTGTCTTTCATCCAAATATTCACAAATGAGAACAAGTGATGGTAAAGGATCTTGATTCTTTATAGGCCAACGGTTTCCAACCTCCATTGGTGTAAGAATGAGACTCCTTGGTTCTTCAAATTCATGATACTTATTCTCCATAAGTGCCATAAGATTACTTTGATCCTCCTTGAGCCGTGAGACACAAGGTGGTAATAAGGACGCCTCTTGGAGCATGATACTCCTATCATACAACTTTGATTCTTCCAACAAAGTATAACAAGAATCCATAGAAGTAATATTGCAATATAATGAATCTTTGCAAATCTTGTAAAACGCAAGACTTACTAAACTTCTTGGATCCATATGAAGATCATTGCCATGGTGTGAATAACTCTTCATTTGCAATTCTTGGACATTTGTTGTAGCGAGGCTAATATCTTGGTCAAGATCAATGTCAACGTCAATGATGGCACAACTTTCTCCTTCTCGGATCAATGAACACATTTCATCACGTAGCTCTCCTCCATTCAATTCTTCTATTTCCTCTACTTCAAGATCCTCCTCTATATGTACCTCATTTACTTCTTTAGCTATGCTACTACATACTTCTTGAACTTGCTCATTTTCAACAAAAACATCACATTCGGCAAATTCAACTTCTTCATTATTCTCCTCATACAATGGATTGTAGTACACTTTAAACTCATCTTTAGGCACGCTACATACTACATTAACTTCCTCATACACGTCGAATACATCAAATGATTCACTTTCAAATTCTGGTTGCTCATAGGATGACGTTTGACATACACTTTCAACATGATCAAAACTTTGGCAAGATAGACTTGTACTTTGGTCAATGATTTCCTCGTCTTGGACAATAGGAATGGGGAGGTTTAGGGGCTGTTTTGTGGAGCTTTGGATAGTAGGTGTGGGGAGAATTAGGGGCTGTTTTGTAGGCGTTTGGACGAGAGGTTTGGGACGAGTTTGTGGCATAGTTTCAAGGTCCTTGGCGTGGGATTGTTGGGATGGTTTGTGAGGTCTTTGTTGTATATGGGTTCTATCCCAAAGTTCTTTACACTTTACTTCTATTTCAACATCAAGGGCTAAAGAACTTAACTCCTCCAAGTTTGCGTAAGATAGATGTACAACAACACACCAAATGTAATCATTAAGACCAAGAGTATAACATACCAAAACGTGTTGATCATTCTCCTTAAGGCCATACTTCCGTAGTTGCCGTCTGAATTCTATGGTATATTCAATCACGTCCTTGCTCCCTTGCTCCATTATTTCAAGCTTGTTGAAGTAATCTCCTTTGTATTTGTAGGGTAAGAACTCTTCTTGAACTTTATTTCCATTCTTCTTGCTGGAACGTTTACTCCATTCATAAGGTGCTTCATATTCAACCTTAGAAGAGTGAACCACACGTGATTTTGTGCTTCTTGATCCCTTTGGAAGAATTCCACATTCTTCCATTTGCTTGGCAAGATCATCAATTTGTTGCTTCAAGCATTGTAGCTCACGTTGGGAATTCTTGCTAGAATCGTCCATCTTGATCAATCTTGGTGCAAAAAGATTGCAAGATTCATGGTTTAGGGGTTTTGGATTGGTAAAGGACGAGAGAGGTTTGTATTTGGGGCGGATTGTGTTTGGGATATGGGTTCTTTGTGGAGTTTATGGTTCTTTATGAGTTCTTGATGGGTTCTTGGAAGAACTCATGGGTGGCGTGATGATGGTGGGATGATGGGGATGGATTTTTGATGGAAAGATGGTGAAAAGATGGATCAAGAACTAAGATAATCAATCTCCTAAGCTCTGATACCAATTTTGATGTATAATGGGATCACAAGATCACATTACACAAAAGGATTAAGGATCTTTAAAAACGAAGATAAGAATCTCCCTTCTCAAAGTTCTTAAGGTGCGAAAATGTAATGGAAATGGATAGAAAGAACTATGAAAGATGATTACCAAATGAAGGTATGATGATGAACGAATGATGGACGGTTTGAATGCTTTGGGTTCTTGATGAATTCTTGTTGAATTCTTGATGAATTCTTGATGAATGACGTGAGGTTGGATGAATGTAGTTGAATGAACGATGGAATGGATAGTTGGATAGATTGGCTTTTGAAGGATCGATGAGGATACAGCCACACCACCTCAAAGAACTCTTCAATTCCTTCCTTTCACCTTCAAGGATGCCACCCTTGAATAGAAGAAGGGGATAACTTCGAAACTCCCTCAAGAGAATTGAAAACTAGCACAAAAGCTAGAGAGAAAACAACACCTTATGTTTGTTTTTGATTTATTGAATGACTTGAATTGAATGAATACAATGGCACCCTAGGGGGTCTATTTATACTTTTTTAGGGACCCCTTGGACGTGCACCTAGGGTTCAAGAAACCAAGAATCAACTATTACATCATATATCCTATTTATGACATCATAAACTCTAAAATACAACTCTAGAAAGAAATTGCTATAACTCCTTCAATACTTGTCCGTTTTCATTGATTCAAAAACCATTGGAAAGCTTATTGAAAGAGCTCCAATCTGTCTTTTGATGATTTCCTCAATAGATGTATGGATCTAGAGTTATAGAGCAAAATATCAAACTGTACTTGATGGAGTCCTTTGCTGCCGTGAGAAATGACTTCTCAATAAGGACTTGAGAGTTATTTATGCTCATTGATGTCCTCCAAATGTGAGAGTAACTCCATGTAAGCTAGAATACCATCAAGGTCCTTCACGCTTTCTTCCTTGAGCTAATAAACCCTTGTAGTTGTTGATACCCAAGGCGACATTTGTAGCTTCTAGCTGGATAGAGGTCCTTTAGCTAGGCAAATATACATCAACTTTACTTCTATTTCAACATCAAGGGCTAAAGAACTTAACTCCTCCAAGTTTGCGTAAGATTGATGTACAACAACACGCCAAATGTAATCATTAAGACCAAGAGAGTAACATACCAAAACTCGTTGATCATTCTCCTTAATGCCATACTTCCGTAGTTGCCGTCTGAATTCTATGGTATATTCAATCACGTCCTTGCTCCCTTGCTCCATTATTTCAAGCTTGTTGAAGTAATCTCCTTTGTATTTGTAGGGCAAGAACTCTTCTTGAACTTTATTTCCATTCTTCTTGCGGGAACGTTTACTCCATTCATAAGGTGCTTCATATTCAAACTTAGAAGAGTGAACCACACGTGATTTTGTGCTTCTTGATCCCTTTGGAAGAATTCCACATTCTTCCATTTGCTTGGCAAGATCATCAATTTGTTGCTTCAAGCATTGTAGCTCATGTTGGGAATTCTTGCTAGAATCGTCCATCTTGATCAATCTTGGTGCAAAAAGATTGCAAGATTCATGGTTTAGGGGTTTTGGATGGGTAAAGGACGAGAGAGGTTTGTATTTGGGGCGGATTGTGTTTGGGCTATGGGTTCTTTGTGGAGTTTATGGTTCTTTATGAGTTCTTGATGGGTTCTTGGAAGAACTCATGGGTGGCGTGATGATGGTGGGATGATGGGGATGGATTTTTGATGGAAAGATGGTGAAAAGATGGATCAAGAACTAAGAGAATCAATCTCCTAAGCTCTGATACCAATTTTGATGTATAATGGGATCACAAGATCACATTACACAAAAGGGCTAAGGATCTTTAAGAGTGAAGATGAAAATCTCCCTTCTCAAAGTTCTTAATGTGCGAAAATGAAATGGAAATGGATAGAAAAGATGGAAAGAACTATGAAAGATTGATGCATAATGAATCAAACAAATCCATTATACACGAATTGGAGAAAGGATCGTTCACAAGTAAGAACTTGTGATTGTTGATTTCTCAAAGAAACGCACGAAATGAACGACAATGGGATGAAACAAAAAGGCTATGGATGAGAGTTCTAATGCATAAGACTAAAATGACAATCAAGAGAAACAAAGACAAAGCCAAGATCATACCAATGGTGAAGAATACTCGTCAAAAGCGAAGAACAATGATAGAAATGGCAATGGAAACCTTCTTGATTGATAAAGACACACCACAATCAAGATGATATCCAACTCCTCCTTTGCACCAGCCAAGATTGCTCCCTCTTGGACTAGAAGAGAAGATTTGATTCGAAATCCCCTCAAGGAATTCGACCAATCTAGCTAAATCCCCTCAAGCATAGCAACTTTAGAGAGATTTGTGTTTATTTTCAATATGAATAAGATGATCTTACAAAGGACCTAAGGGGGTCTATTTATAGGAAATGCTCCCCCTTTAGGCGTCACCTCCCACCAAGAAAAGGCCCCTTAAGGGCTTACATCATCCCCCTCACATATTACATCACTTTAAAGAAAATACAATATCTCCTAAAATACAACTCCAATACTAAAGATTCAAAAGCCAAAATGTACATAAAGAATAGCTCTATCATATGGCTGAATGAGAACTTCAAGACTCTTGAGATAAGGAGCTCAAAAATCCCTTAGTGTAGGAGATACCCGTGATGTCATGTGAGAAACCACTTGAAATGAGTTGTAGAAGGTTTGTGATGTCTTTAAGAGCTTCCTCTTGATGCATTGAAGTATGATATGCATCATTCACCCCTTCTTGAGAAAAGTTTGCCCTCAAACTTGGAATCTCTTCTCCTTCTTGATAATAAGGTTTGAGATCACTTACATTGAAAGTACAACTTCCCTCATAACCATCATCTAACTTCAATTTGTAGGCATTATCTCCGATCTTCTCAATAACCTCAAAAGGACCATCACTTCTTGGTTTCAATTTCCCTTTTCTTCTATTTGGAAACCTTTCCTTCTTGAGGCTAATCCATACTAAGTCTCCAGGTTTGAAAATAACTTTCTTCCTCTTTTGATTGACCTTCTCTTCAACCCTTTGAGTATACCTCATGATCTTTTCACGTACTTCCTCATGTAACTTCTTAATCTCCTCCACTCTCTTATTAGCTTCAAACTGAATTGAGTTGATGTAGATATAGGAGATAAATCCATGGTTTGAGAGGATTCTTACCATACACAACTTCAAATGGAGATAACTTTGTAGCTCGATTGGGTCTGATTATAAGCAAATTCAGCATGACTTAGCAAAGTATCCCAACTTTTCTTATCCTTGCTCACCAAAGCTCGTAATAAGGCTCCCAATGTACGGTTGACAACTTCAGTTTGTCCATCCGTTTGGGGATGACATGCCGTACTAAATTTGAGCTTTGTTCCCATCTTCTTCCAAAGAGTAATCCAGAAGTGACTTAGAAACTTAGAGTCTCTATCACTTACCATAGTCTTGGGTATACCATGCAACTTAACAATCTCATCAAAGTATAAAGTAGCAACTCTCGTAGCATCATATGTAGTGTTGCAAGGTACAAAATGTGCCATCTTTGAAAATCGATCTACAACCACCATAATAGAATCTTTACCTCTTTGAGTTCGAGGTAGACCCACAACGAAGTCTAAACTCACATCTTCCCAAGGATGATATGGAATAGGTAGAGGTGTATATAATCCTTGTGGTAACACATGTGACTTGGCAAGATTGCACGTACCACATCTCTTCACAATATGCTCAACATCTTTCACCATACTAGGCCAAAAGTAATAGTCTCTCAACATCAAATAAGTCTTCTCTATACCAAAATGACCCGCCAAAGCACCTCCATGGACTTCTTGAATCAACAATTCACGCAAGGAAGTCTTTGGTATGCATAATTGATTCCCTTTGAATAAGAAACCATCTTCAATATGAAACATTTCATGGGGATGCTTCTTTGCCAATTCATACACTTCTTTGAAATCTTGATCATCTTGATACAAATCCTTAATATGCTCAAATCCAGCAACATTAGAATCAAGAATATATGTAAGTAAGTACCTTCTTGAAAGAGCATCGCACTTATTCAAGTGCCCGGCTTTGTGCTTGATCACGAATTGAAAGGCTTGCATAAATTCAACCCATTTGGCATGGCGTGGGTTAAGCTTGTATTGGCCTTGGATGAATTTGAGAGCTTCATGATCACTATGAAGGATGAACTCTCCACTTAGCAAATAGTGCCTCCAATGCTCAAGAGCTCTTACAATGGCATAGAACTCTTTATCATATGTACTATACTTTCTTTTGGCATCATTTAACTTCTCACTAAAGTAGGCTATTGGCCTTCCCTCTTGTGTAAGGACGGCACCAATGCCAACTCCACTAGCATCCACTTCTACTTCAAATACTTTGTCAAAACATGGCAAGACTAGAAGAGGTGCGTTACACAACTTTTCTTTGATGCTTTCAAACGCTAATTGAGCGCTTTTACTCCAAGAATACTACTTTCGCTTCAACAATTCGGTCATAGGAGCCATAATAGTAGAGAAATTCTTGATAAATCTTCTATAGAAAGAAGCTAAACCATGAAATGATCGTACCTCATGTATACTCGTTGGTGTTGGCCATTCTTGGATAGCTTTGATCTTTCCTTGGTCGACGTGGATTCCATCTTTGGAGAGCACTTATCCAAGGAAGACGACCTTGGGTGAGAAGAAAGAGCACTTCTCCAAGTTGGCGTAGAGCTTTTCTTTCTCCAAGATATACAAAACTAGCTCTAAGTGCTTTACATGGTCATTCTCACTTCTACTATATACAAGTATATCATCAAAATATACAACAACACACTTTCCAATCAAAGGTTTCAATACATGATTCATTAACCTCATGAAAGTAGAAGGAGCATTTGTTAGACCGAAAGGCATCACTAACCATTCATATAAGCCTTCTTTGGTTTTGAAAGCCGTTTTCCATTCATCTCCTTCACATATGCGAATTTGATGATATCCACTCTTCAAATCGATCTTTGAAAATACAACACTTCCATAAAGTTCATCAAGAAGATCCTCCAAACGTGGAATGGGAAAATGATATTTGATGGTGATTTTGTTGATGGACCTACAATCCATGCACATACGTTGAGTACCATCTTTCTTTGGGACTAGTTACACCGGAACGGCGCATGGGCTCATACTTGGACGAATCAAACCCTTTTGGAGTAGCACATCAACTTGCTTTTGAACTTCTTGAGATTCTTTGGGGTTCATTCGGTATGCTTGCTTGTTGGGTAATGTAGCTCCCGGGATTAGATCAATCTTATGCTCAATGTCCCTCCTTGGTGGCAAGCCGTGGGGCATGTCTTTTGGAAACAAATGACCAAATCTCCTCATCAAGGGGGCAAGCCATGGGTGTTCAATAGTTGGGAAGCTTGTTCCTCTTGCAAATTCGCCAGAATCAACTCCTTTTGCTCATAAAACTTATGTTGATCCGCTTTTAGCAAAGAAACAATATTGGACTCCTTTTCTTGCTCCTTTTGTTGGGGTGGCCGAATAATAGAAGAAGGTGGCAATGGGGCTAATGTGATCTTCTTCTTGTTGATGGTGAAGGAATAAGTGTTCATTCTCCCATCATGTGTGACGTACCTATCAAAAAGCCAAGGCCTCCCAAGCAAAATATGACAAGCATCCATAGGTACTACATCACACCATATTTGATCTTTATAACTCTTCCCAATGGATAAAGATATAAGTACACGTTTATCAATCTTTATACCCTTCCCATGACTCAACCATTGTATATTGTAAGGAGAGGGATGAGAGCTTACTTCCAACTTCAATTTTTCAACCATTATAGTAGAAGCCGCATTAGTACAACTACCACCATCAATAATGAGTGAACATACCTTCCTGAACCGCATCTAGTATGGAAGATAGTTTCACGTTGCTCCAATTCGTTTGGTGTAGAAGCCACACTTAATGCCCTTCTTAACACAAGTAATTCTCCATCATCCGCTTCTTCTACATTTTCTTCTTCACAAACGTCATCCTCCTCAAGTTGCTCTTCCTCATTTTCACTTTCATGACAACTTGGTTCAACATATAAAGCACTTTGATATTCAACAAGAGAGACTACACGCTTGTTAGGACACTCCGATGCAATATGGCCCAAACCTTGGCACCTAAAACATCTTCTTGGGGGTAATGTCCTGGTTCTGGACGGGGTTTAGATGGGGATTTTGTGGCTGATTTTGTGGGTTTCACGTAGGGTTTTGGGAGGATGGGGCTGATTTTGTGGAGTTTTGTATTGTGTTTGGGTGGGTGGACGTGTGGTATATGGTTTGGATTGTGTAGGGTACGTTCTCATGGTATCTTTTCCTCTTTCTTTCCTTTGCCTTTCTACTTTCAAGGCCAAAGTACTTAATTCATCCAACGATTGATAAGAATGTAACTCAACAACATTACGTATCCAATCATTCAAACCAATTAGGAAACGTACAAAAACTTGTGGCTCATTCTCCTTTAAATCGCAACGCCAAAGGAGATGTTCAAACTCTTTAGTATACTCTTCCACCGATTTGGACCCTTGAACTAGCTTTTGAAGCTTGACATAGTTGTCTTGGACGTATCTTTGAGGTAGAAATTTGCCTTGCAATTTGGACTTCATCTTTTCCCAAGAACGAATCTTGTCTTTCCCTTTTGCTTGGCGTTTCTTTTGAAGGTTAGTCCACCAAATACTAGCATGCTTTCTCAACTTCAAGGCTACATACTTCACTTTTAGCTCATCATTAACTTCTTTCAAATCAAACACACGTTCAACCGTTTGAATCCAATCAAGAAATACCTCCGGATCTAAACTACCATCAAATTCAGGTATTTCAACTTTAAAATCAAAACGTTCACCTTTTCTTGAGAATGGACTAGGCGTGCCATATGAAGCATCTTGATCAACATTTAAAGACTCCTTTTGTAAAGCACGATTATAATCCATATAGGTCTTTAATTGTTTTTGCAACATCTCAATTTGCATCCTCATAGCGTCGACATTCTTAGGTGAACTAGATTGAGACTCTTCCATTTGATTCAATCTTGATGTAAAATTAGAACTCTCGTAGGGTAAGGGACGGATTTGGCTAGGTTTGTGTTTGGTCTTGGGGTTCTTTGTGGGGTTTAAGGTTCTTTATGAATTCTTGATGAATTCTTGATGAGTTCTTGATGAGTTCTTGATGAGTTCTTGGAAGAACTCAAGGGTGGCGTGTGAATATGATGGGGTAAGGGTCGAATTTGGCTAGGTTAGTGTTTGGTCTAGGGTTCTTTGTGGAGCTTAAGGTTCTTTATGAATTCTTGATCAATTCTTGATGAGTTCTTGATGGGTTCTTGATGAGT
This sequence comes from Portulaca oleracea, assembly GCA_029582165.1. Taxonomy (NCBI): domain Eukaryota; kingdom Viridiplantae; phylum Streptophyta; class Magnoliopsida; order Caryophyllales; family Portulacaceae; genus Portulaca; species Portulaca oleracea. Next base: position 17,768,080 of record CM055888.1, on the reverse strand, counting down.
TCTTGGAAGAACTCAACAATGGCGTGTGATTTGTGATGAAAACAAGGTAAAAAGGATGCAAGACACACGAGATATCAACAACCTAAGCTCTGATACCACTTTTGATGCATAATGAATCAAACAAATCCATTATACACGAATTGGAGAAAGGATCGTTCACAAGTAAGAACTTGTGATTGTTGATTTCTCAAAGAAACGCATGAAATGAACGACAATGGGATGAAACAAAAAGGCTATGGACGAGAGTTCTAATGCATAAGACTAAAATGACAATCAAGAGAAACAAAGACAAAGCCAAGATCATACCAATGGTAAAGAATACTCGTCAAAAGCGAAGAACAATGATAGAAATGGCAATGGAAACCTTCTTGATTGATAAAGACACACCACAATCAAGATGATATCCAACTCCTCCTTTGCACCATCCAAGATTACTCCCTCTTGGACTAGAAGAGAAGATTTGATTCGAAATCCCCTCAAGGAATTCGACCAATCTAGCTAAAACTAGAGAGAAAACTAAAGCATAACAACTTTAGAGAGATTTGTGTTTATTTTCAATATGAATGAGATGATCTTACAAAGGACCTAAGGGGGTCTATTTATAGGAAATGCTCCCCCTTTAGGCGTCACCTCCCACCAAGAAAAGCCCCCTTAAGGGCTTACATCATCCCCCTCACATATTACATCACTTTAAAGAAAATACAATATCCCCTAAAATACAACTCCAATACTAAAGATTCAAAAGCCAAAATGTACATAAAGAATAGCTCTATCATATGGCTGAATGAGAACTTCAAGACTCTTGAGATAAGGAGCTCAAAAATCCCTTAGTGTAGGAGATACCCGTGATGTCATGTGAGAAACCACTTGAAATGAGTTGTAGAAGGTTTGTGATGTCTTTAAGAGCTTCCTCTTGATGCATTGAAGTATGACATGCATCAAAGATGATTACCAAATGAAGGTATGATGATGAACGAATGATGGACGGTTTGAATGCTTTGGGTTCTTGATGAATTCTTGTTGAATTCTTGATGAATTCTTGATGAATGACGTGAGGTTGGATGAATGTAGTTGAATGAACGATGGAATGGATAGTTGGATAGATTTGGCTTTTGAAGGATCGATGAGGATACAGCCACACCACCTCAAAGAACACTTCAATTCCTTCCTTTCACCTTCAAAGATGCCACCCTTGAATAGAAGAAGGGGATAACTTCGAAACTCCCTCAAGAGAAACGAAAACTAGCACAAAAGCTAGAGAGAAAACAACACCATGTGTTTGTATTTGATATATGAATGAATTGAATTGAATCAATACAATGGCACCCTAGGGGGTCTATTTATACTACTCTTAGGACCCCTTGGACGTGTACCTAGGGTTCAAGAAACCAAGAATCAACTATTACATCATATATCCTATTTATGACATCATAAACTCTAAAATACAACTCTAGAAAGAAATTGCTATAACTCCTTCAATACTTGTCCGTTTTCGTTGATTCAAAAACCATTGGAAAGCTTATTGAAAGAGCTCCAATCTGTCTTCTGATGATTTCCTCAATAGATGTATGGATCTAGAGTTATAGAGCAAAATATCGAACTGTACTTGTTGGAGTCCTTTGCTGCCGTGAGAGATGACTTCTCAATAAGGACTTGAGAGTTATTTATGCTCATTGATGTCCTCCAAATGTGAGAGTAACTCCATGTAAGCTAGAATACCATCAAGGTCCTTCATGCTTTCTTCCTTGAGCTAATAAACCTTGTAGTTGTTGATACCCAAGGCGACATTTGTAGCTTCTAGCTAGATTGAGGTCCTTTAGCTAGGCCTTGATGTATATAGCTAGGCAAATATACATCACGAAGCTATGAGGATGCGAATTGATATGTTGCAAAAACAATTAAAGACCTATATGGATTTGAACCGTGCTTTACAAAAGGAGTCTATAAATGTTGATGAAGATGCTTCACATGGCACGCCTAGTTCATTCTCAAGAAGGGGTGAACGTTTTGATTTTAGAGTTGAAATACCCGAATTTGATGGTAGTTTAGATCCGGAGGTTTTTCTTGATTGGATTCAAACGGTTGAAAGAGTGTTTGATTTGAAAGAAGTTAATGATGAACTAAAATTGAAGTATGTAGCATTGAAGTTGAGAAAGCATGCTTCTATTTGGTGGACTAACTTGCAAAAGAAGCGACAAGCAAAGGGAAAGGACAAAATTCGTTCATGGGAAAAGATGAAGTCCAAATTGCATGGCAAGTTTCTACCCCAAAGCTACGTCCAAGACAATTATGTCATGCTCCAAAAGCTAGTTCAAGGATCCAAATCGGTGGAAGAGTATACCAAGGAGTTTGAACATCTCCTTTGGCGTTGTGATTTGAAGGAGAATGAGCCACAAGTTTTGGTACGTTTTCTAATTGGTTTAAATGATTGGATACGCAATATTGTTGAGTTACATTCGTATCAATCATTGGATGAATTAAGTACTTTGGCCTTGAAAATAGAAAGGCAAAGGAAAGAAAGAGGAAAAGATCCAAACGGATGGACAAACGGAAGTTGTCAACCGTACGTTGGGAGCCTTATTACGAGCTTTGGTGAGCAAGGACAAGAAGGAGATTAAGAAGTTACATGAGGAGGTTCGTGAAAAGATTATGAGGTATACCCAAAGGATTGAAGAGAAGGTCAATCAAAAGAGGAAGAAAGTTATTTTCAAACCTGGAGACTTGGTATGGATACACCTCAAGAAAGAAAGGTTTCCGAGTAGAAGAAAAGGGAAATTGAAACCAAGAAGTGATGGTCCTTTTGAAGTCATTGAGAAGATCGGAGATAATGCTTATAAGTTGAAACTAGATGATGGTTATGAAGGAAGTTGCACTTTCAACATAAGTGATCTCAAACGTTATTATCAAGAAGGAGAAGAACTTCCTAGATTGAGGACAAACTCTTCTCAACTAGGGGGGAATGATGTAGATTGGGTCCCAAATCTTCATCATGGGAGTCAAATGCTAGACATTATCGAAAAGGCGCTTGAAACACTTATGCTAGCTACACGTTCAACTAGCTTCTCAAATGAAGGTTTGATGATTTGCTCTTTATCTCAAGATCCTTAAAGCTACTATGGAAGACATCCAAAGATGATTTGATCTACTCTTCAAGAGCTTTCATATGGTTCAAGAATCTTTAAATTTGGTTAAGTGTAGAGCAAGTTATCATCAATTGTAATCTAGCTTAGTTCATTGTTTTCTTTATGATGTAATCATTAGGCTAGATGATGTAAGTCCTTAAAGGCTCTCTTCTTGATTTGTACACGCCTAAGGGGGAGGCATTAGTAGTATAAATAGACCCCTTAGGGTGCTTCATTTCACACATTACATTCTATTGAATCATAATAAACACCCAAATTCTCTCTAAAGTTGTCATGCTTTAGTTTCTAGCATTTTAGCTAGAGTTTCGGATTCCTTGAGGGGAATTCGATCAAATCTTCTCTTCTATTCCAAGAGCGAGCAATCTTGGATGGTGCAAAGGAGGAGTTGGATATCAAATTGATTGTGGTGCATCTATATCAATCAAGGAGGTTTCCATCTTGTTTCTACATCAAGTCGTATTGTTCTTCATTGGTTGGTACGTTTTGCTTAGTCTTTTGTTTCTCTTGATTGTCATTCTTGTCATAATCATTAGAACTCTCGTCCAAGCCTTTCGTTTCATACCTTTTTTCCATTCGTTCCATTCGTTTGTTTGAGAAATCAACAATCACAAGTTCTTACTTGTGAACGATCCGTTTTCATTTCGTGTATAATGGATTAGTTTTGATTCATTATGCATCAGAAAGACGTCCAAAGGTGGATTAATCTACATTCCAAGAGCTTTCATATGGTTCAAGAATCTTTAGATTTGGTTGAGAATCAAAGGAGTTATCAATATTTGTAATATAGTTTTAGTTCATTGTTTTCTTTATGATGTAATCATTAGAGTAGATGATGTAAGCCTCAAGGGGCCATATTCTTGATTTGTACACGTGTAGGGAGGGCTAGGATTACTATAAATACCCCCCTTAGGCCTCTTGTAATCTCATTCAATCATAAATCAAATACAAACACAAGGTGTTGTTTTCTCTCTAGCTTTTGTGCTAGTCTTTTCGTTTCTCTTGAGGGAGTTTCGAAGTTATCCCCCTTCTTCTATTCAAGGGTGGCATCCTTGAAGGTGAAAGGAAGGAATTGAAGAGTTCTTTGAGGTGGTGTGGCTATATCCTCATTGATCCTTCAAAAGCCGAATCTATCCAACTATCCATTCCATCGTTCATTCAACTACATTCATCCAACCTCACGCCATTCATCAAGAATTCATCAAGAATTCAACAAGAATTCATCAAGCACCCAACAAGAAGCATTCGTTCTTCATCAACACGTCTAAGCTTCAACAATCGTGCATCCATCCAAACGTTCAATCGTCCATTATTCGTCCATTATCAAACCTTCATTTGGTAATCATCTTTCATAGTTCTTTCCATCTTTCTATCCATTTCCATTCCATTTTCGCACCTTAAGAACTTTGAGAAGGGAGATTTTCATCTTCGCTCTTAAAGATCCTTAATCCTTTTGTGTAATGTGATCTTGTGATCCCATTATACATCAGTTTTGTAGGGAATGTGAACATTTGTTGTGGCGTGTGTGGGAATGTAGGGTGGGATGATTCTTGTGGAGTTTGGTACTTGTTCAAGGCTTCTTTTCCCTTATTCCTCCTTTGCCTTTCAACTTTAAGGGATAAAGAACTCAACTCATCCAAGGTTTTGTATGGTTGCAACTCAACAATGTATCTAATCCAATCATTAAGACCAAAAAGATAACGTACCAAAGTTTGTGGTTCATTCTCCTTGATATCACAATGCCAAAGAAGATGTTCAAACTCCTTTGTGTACTCCTCCACACTTTTGCTTCCTTGAACCAATCGTTGTAGCTTGTAGTAGTTATCTTGGAGATAACTTGGTGGTAGAAACTTCTCTTGGAGCTTCTTCTTCATTTTATCCCATGTTCTAATCTTGTCCTTGCCCTTTGCTTGCCTCTTCTTTTGCAAATTGGCCCACCATATGGACGCATGTTTTCGCAACTTAAGAGCCACATACTTCACTTTCTTCTCATCATCAACTTCTTTAAGATCAAAAATACGTTCAACAGTTTGCATCCAATCTAAGAAGTTTTCAGGATCAAGATTACCATTAAATTCCGGAATCTCCACTTTGAATCCAAAATGTTCTTCCCTTCTTGAACGCCCACTACTTTGAGAATCCTCCTCATCTTCTTGAGATTTTCTCACAAAAGAATCATCACGCATCTCTCTATGTTGAAGATGCATGTATCTCTTTAGTTGTTCGTTGAGATTGGTGATTTTTCTCTTCAAAGCTTCAACATCTTCTTGGGGTTCCATTGGAGTAGGTGCGGATGTGCTAGAATCGTTCATCTTGATCAATCTTTGGTGTAAAAGATTGCAAGGTTCACGGTTTAGGGGATTTGGATGGGTAAAGGACGAGATAGGTTTGTGTTTGGGCGGATTGTGTTTGGGCTAAGGGGTTCTTTGTGGAGTTTATGGTTCTTTATGAGTTCTTGGAAGAACTCATGGGTGGTGTGATGATGGTGGAATGGTGGGGATGGATTTGTGGTGGAAAGATGGTAAAAAGATGGATCAAGAACTAAGAGAATCAATCTCCTAAGCTTTGATACCAATTTTGATGTATAATGGGATCACAAGATCACATTACACAAAAGGATTAAGGATCTTTAAGAGCGAAGATGAAAATCTCCCTTCTCAAAGTTCTTAAGGTGCGGAAATGATGTATATTTGCCTAGCTATATACATCAAGGCCTAGCTAAAGGACCTCAATCCAGCTAGAAGCTACAAATGTCGCCTTGGGTATCAACAACTACAAGGGTTTATTAGCTCAAGGAAGAAAGCATGAAGGACCTTGATGGTATTCTAGCTTACATGGAATTACTCTCACATTTTGGAGGACAACAATGAGCATAAATAACTCTCAAGTCCTTATTGAGAAGTCATCTCTCACGGCAGCAAAGGACTCCATCAAGTACAGTTTGATATTTTGCTCTATAACTCTAGATCCATACATCTATTGAGGAAATCATCAAAAGACAGATTGGAGCTCTTTCAATAAGCTTTCCAATGGTTTTTGAATCAATGAAAACGGACAAGTATTGAAGGAGTTATAGCAATTTCTTTCTAGAGTTATATTTTAGAGTTTATGATGTCATAAATAGGATATATGATGTAATAGTTGATTCTTGGTTTCTTGAACCCTAGGTACACGTCCAAGGGGTCCCTAAAGTAGTATAAATAGAGCCCCTAGGGTTCCATTGTATTCATTGATGCATATCATACTTCAATGCATCAAGAGGAAGCTCTTAAAGACCTCACAAACCTACTACAAATCATTTCAAGTGGTTTCTCACATGACATCACGGGTATCTCCTACACTAAGAGATTTTTGAGCTCCTTATCTCAAGAGTCTTGAAGTTCCCATTCAGCCATATGATAGAGCTATTCTTTATGTACATTTTGGCTTTTGAATCTTTAGTATTGGAGTTGTATTTTAGGAGATATTGTATTTTCTTTAAAGTGATGTAATATGTGAGTGGGATGATGTAAGCCCTTGTGAGTGGGATGATGTAAGCCCTTAAGGGGTCTTTTCTTGATGGAGGTGACGCCTAAAGGGAGGGCTTCTACTATAAATAGACCCCCTTAGGCCTCTTGTAAGACACATCTCATTCATATTGAAAATAAACACAAATCTCTCCAAAGTTGCTATGCTTTAGTTTTCTTTCTAGTTTTAGCTAGATTGATCGAATTCCTTGAAGGGATTTCGAATCAAATCTTCTCTTCTAATCTAAGATTGAGCATTCTTGGGTGGTGTAAAGGAGGAGTAGGAGCTCTTGAAGATTGTGGTGTGGCTGTAGCAATTGGAGAGGCTTCGTTGCTCATTCTATCAAGTTCTTTTTCACGTCTCTCGTTTGGTTCTTTTGATTGGTACGTTTTTGCTAGTCTTTGTTTCTCTTGATTGTCTTTTTAGTCATATGCATTAGAACTCTCGTCCATAGCCATTTCGTTTCATCCCATTTCCTTCGTTTCATGCGTTTCTTTGAGAAATCAACAATCACAAGTTCTATCTTGTGAACGATCCGTTTTCATTTCGTGTATGATGAATTGTTTTTGATTCATTATGCATCAAAAGTGGTATCAGAGCTTAGGTTGTTGATATCTCGTGTGTCTTGCATCGTCTTTACCTTTTTTTCATCACAAATCACACGCCATTGTTGAGTTCTTCCAAGAACTCATCAAGAACTCATCAAGAACCCATCAAGAATTCATCAAGAACCTTAAGCTCCACAAAAACTAGCCAAATCCGTCCCTTATCCCATCACATTCACACGCCACCCTAGAGTTCTTCCAAGAACTCATAAAGAACCCATCAAGAATTCATCAAGAATTCATAAAGAACCCCAAACTCCACAAAGAACCCTAAAACCAAAACACAAACCTACCCAAATCCGTCCCTTACCTACGAGAATTCTAATTTGACATCAAGATTGAATCAAATGGACGAGTCTCAATCTAGTTCACCTAAGAATGCCGACGCTATGAGGATGCAAATTGAGATGTTGCAAAAACAATTAAAGACTTATATGGATTTGAATCGAGCTTTACAAAAGGAGTCTTTAAATGTTGATCAAGATGCTTCATATGGCACGCCTAGTTCATTCTCAAGAAGAGGTGAACGTTTTGATTTTAAAGTTGAAATACCTGAATTTGATGGTAGTTTAGATCCGGAGGTATTTTTTGATTGGATTCAAACGGTTGAACGTGTGTTTGATTTGAAAGAAGTTAATGATGAGCTAAAAGTGAAGTATGTAGCCTTAAGTTGAGAAACCATGCTAGTATTTGGTGGACTAACCTTCAAAAGAAATGCCAAGCAAAAGGGAAAGACAAGATTCGTTCATGGGAAAAGATGAAGTCCAAATTGCAAGGCAAATTTCTACCTCAAAGCTACGTCCAAGACAACTATGTCAAGCTTCAAAAGCTAGTTCAAGGGTCCAAATCGGTGGAAGAGTATACTAAAGAGTTTGAACATCTCCTTTGGCGTTGCGATTTAAAGGAGAATGAGCCACAAGTTTTTGTACGTTTCCTAATTGGTTTGAATGATTGGATACGTAATGTTGTTGAGTTACATTCTTATCAATCGTTGGATGAATTAAGTACTTTGGCCTTGAAAGTAGAAAGGCAAAGGAAAGAAAGAGGAAAAGATACCATGAGAACGTACCCTACACAATCCAAACCATATACCACACGTCCACCCACCCAAACACAATACAAAACTCCACAAAATCAGCCCCCATCCTCCCAAAAACCCTACGGCAAAACCCCACAAAATCAGCCACAAAATCCCCCATCTAAACCCCACGTCCAAGAACCAAGGACATTACCCCCAAGAAGATGTTTTAGGTGCCAAGGTTTGGGCCATATTGCATCGGAGTGTCCTAACAAGCGTGTAGTCTCTCTTGTTGAATATCAAAGTGCTTTATATGTTGAACCAAGTTGTCATGAAAGTGAAAATGAGGAAGAGCAACTTGAGGAGGATGACGTTTGTGAAGAAGAAAATGTAGAAGAAGCGGATGATGGAGAATTACTTGTGTTGAGAAGGGCATTAAGCGTGGCTTCTACACCAAACGAATTGGAGCAACGTGAAACTATCTTCCATACTAGATGTACGGTTCAAGGGAAGGTATGTTCACTCATTATTGATGGTGGTAGTTGTACTAATGCGGCTTCTACTATAATGGTTGAAAAATTGAAGTTGGAAGTAAGTTCTCATCCCTCTCCTTACAATATACAATGGTTGAGTCATGGGAAGGGTATAAAGATTGATAAACGTGTGCTTATATCTTTATCCATTGGGAAGAGTTATAAAGATCAAATATGGTGTGATGTAATACCAATGGATGCTTGCCATATTTTGCTTGGGAGACCTTGGCTCTTTGATAGGTACGTCACACATGATGGGAGAATGAACACTTATTCCTTCACCATCAACAAGAAGAAGATCACATTGGCCCCATTGCCACCTTCTTCTATTATTCGACCACCCCAACAAAAGGAGCAAGAAAAGGAGTCCAATATTGTTTCCTTGCTAAAAGCAGATCAACATGAGTTTCATGAGCAAAAGGAGTTGATTTTGGCGAATTTGCAAGAGGAACAAGCTTCCCCAACTATTGAACACCCACGGCTTGCCCCCTTGATGAGGAGATTTGGTCATTTGTTTCCAAAAGACATGCCCCACGGCTTGCCACCAAGAAGGGACATCGAGCATAAGATTGATCTAATTCCGGGAGCTACATTACCCAACAAGCAAGCATACCGAATGAAGCCCAAAGAGTCTCAAGAAGTTCAAAAGCAAGTTGATGAGCTACTCCAAAAGGGTTTAATTCGTCCAAGTATGAGCCCATGCGCCGTTCCGGTGTTACTAGTTCCAAAGAAAGATGGTACTCAACGTATGTGCATGGATTGTAGGTCCATCAACAAAATCACCATCAAATATCGTTTTCCCATTCCACGTTTGGAGGATCTTCTTGATGAACTTTATGGAAGTGTTGTGTTTTCAAAGATCGATTTGAAGAGTGGATATCATCAAATTCGCATATGTGAAGGAGATGAATGGAAAACGGCTTTCAAAACCAAAGAAGACTTATATGAATGGTTAGTGATGCCTATCGGTCTAACAAATGCTCCTTCTACTTTCATGAGGTTAATGAATCATGTATTGAAACCTTTGATTGGAAAGTGTGTTGTTGTATACTTTGATGACATACTTGTATATAGTAGAAGTGAGAATGACCATGTAAAGCATATAGAGCTAGTTTTGTATATCTTGGAGAAAGAAAAGCTCTACGCCAACTTGGAGAAGTGCTCTTTCTTCTCACCCAAGGTTGTCTTCCTTGGATATGTGCTCTCCAAAGATGGAATCCATGTCGGCGAAGAAAAGATCAAAGCTATCCAAGAATGGCCAACACCAACGAGTATACATGAGGTACGATCATTTCATGGTTTAGCTTCTTTCTATAGAAGATTTATCAAGAATTTCTCTACTATTATGGCTCCTATGACCGAATTGTTGAAGCAAAAGGAGTATTCTTGGAGTAAAAGCGCTCAATTGGCATTTGAGAGCATCAAAGAAAAGTTGTGTAACGCACCGCTTCTAGTCTTGCCATGTTTTGACAAAGTATTTGAAGTAGAAGTGGATGCTAGTGGAGTTGGCATTGGTGCCGTCCTTACACAAGAGGGAAGGCCAATTGCTTATTTTAATGAGAAGTTGAACGAGGCAAAAAGGAAGTATAGTACATATGATAAAGAGTTCTATGCCATTATAAGAGCTCTTGAGCATTGGCGACACTATTTGCTAAGTGGAGAGTTCATTCTTCATAGTGATCATGAAGCTCTCAAATTCATCCAAGGCCAACACAAGCTTAACCCACGCCATGCCAAATGGGTTGAATTTATGCAAGCCTTTCAATTCGTGATCAAGCACAAAGCCGGGCCCTTGAATAAGGGTGCCGATGCTCTTTCAAGAAGGTACTTACTTACATATATTCTTGATTCTAATGTTGCTGGATTTGAGCAAATCAAAGATTTGTATCAAGATGATCAAGATTTCAAAGAAGTGTATGTTTTGGCGAAGAAACATCCCCATGAAATGTTTCATATTGAAGATGGTTTCCTATTCAAAGGGAATCAATTATGTATACCAAAGACTTCCTTGCGTGAATTGTTGATTCAAGAAGTCCATGGAGGTGCTTTGGCGGGTCATTTTGGTATAGAGAAGACTTATTTGATGTTGAGAGATTATTACTTTTGGCCAAGTATGGTGAAAGATGTTGAGCATATTGTGAAGAGATGTGGTACGTGCAATCTTGCCAAGTCACATGTGCTACCTCAAGGCTTATATACACCTCTACCTATCCCATATCACCCTTGGGAAGATGTGAGTTTAGACTTCGTTGTGGGTCTACCTCGAACTCAAAGAGGTAAAGATTCTATTATGGTAGTTGTAGATCGATTTTCAAAGATGGCACATTTTGTACCTTGCAACACTACATATGATGCTACGAGAGTTGCTACTTTATACTTTGATGAGATTGTTAAGTTGCATGGTATACCCAAGACTATGGTGAGTGATAGAGACTCTAAGTTTCTAAGTCACTTTTGGGTTACTCTTTGGAAGAAGATGGGAACAAAACTCAAATTTAGCACGGCATGTCATCCCCAAACGGATGGACAAACTGAAGTTGTCAACCGTACCTTGGGAGCCTTATTACGAGCTTTGGTGAGTAAGGATAAGAAAAGTTGGGATACTTTGCTAAGTCATGCTGAATTTGCTTATAATCGGAGTCCAAATCGAGCTACAAAGTTATCTCTATTTGAAGTTGTGTATGGTAAGAAGCCTCTCAAGCCCATGGATTTATCACCTATATCTACATCAACTAAATTCAGTTTTGAAGCTAATAAAAGAGTGGAGGAGATTAAGAAGTTACATGAGGAAGTTCGTGAAAAGATCATGAGGTATACTCAAAGGGTTGAAGAGAAGGTCAATCAAAAGAGGAAGAAGGTTATTTTCAAACCTGGAGACATGGTATGGATTCACCTCAAGAAAGAAAGGTTTCCAAATAGAAGAAAAGGGAAATTGAAACCAAGAAGTGATGGTCCTTTTGAGGTTATTGAGAAGATCGGAGATAATGCTTATAAGTTGAAGTTAGATGATGGTTATGAGGGAAGTTGTACTTTCAATGTAAGTGATCTCAAACCTTAGTATCAAGAAGGTGAAGAGATTCCAAGTTTGAGGGCAAACTTTTCTCAAGAAGGGGTGAATGATGCATATCATACTTCAATGCATCAAGAGGAAGCTCTTAAAGACCTCACAAACCTACTATACAAATCATTTCAAGTGGTTTCTCACATGACATCACGGGTATCTCCTACACTAAGAGATTTTTGAGCTCCTTATCTCAAGAGTCTTGAAGTTCTCATTCAGCCATATGATAAAGCTATTCTTTATGTACATTTTGGCTTTTGAATCTTTAGTATTGGAGTTGTATTTTAGGAGATATTGTATTTTCTTTAAAGTGATGTAATATGTGAGTGGGATGATGTAAGCCCTTAAGGGGTCTTTTCTTGATGGAGGTGACGCCTAAAGGGAGGGCTTCTACTATAAATAGACCCCCTTAGGCCTCTTGTAAGACACATCTCATTCATATTGAAAATAAACACAAATCTCTCTAAAGTTGCTATGCTTTAGTTTTCTTTCTAGTTTTAGCTAGATTGATCGAATTCCTTGAGGGGATTTCGAATCAAATCTTCTCTTCTAATCCAAGATTGAGCATTCTTGGGTGGTGTAAAGGAGGAGTAGGAGCTCTTGAAGATTGTGGTGTGGCTGTAGCAATTGGAGAGGCTTCGTTGCTCATTCTATCAAGTTCTTTTTCACGTCTCTCGTTTGGTTCTTTTGATTGGTACGTTTTTGCTAGTCTTTGTTTCTCTTGATTGTCTTTTTAGTCATATGCATTAGAACTCTCGTCCATAGCCATTTCGTTTCATCCCATTTCCTTCGTTTCATGCGTTTCTTTGAGAAATCAACAATCACAAGTTCTATCTTGTGAACGATCCGTTTTCATTTCGTGTATGATGAATTGTTTTTGATTCATTATGCATCATTCATTCAATTCAAGTCATTCAATAAATCAAAAACAAACACAAGGTGTTGTTTTCTCTCTAGTTTTGTGCTAGAGCTTTCGTTTCTCTTGAGGGAGAACGAGTATCCCCTTCTTCTATTCTAAGATTGGCTATCTTAGATGGTGAAAGGAAGGAATTGAAGAGTCTTGGAGGTGGTGTGCCTATATCCTTCAAGAGAGCTTCAAATCGCCATTATCATTCAACCATTCAAACGACATTCATCAAGAATTCATCAAGCATTCAATCATCTTCATTCGTTCTTCAAACGTTCAAAGAGTGTCGTTCATCATCATTCTTCATTCGTCATTCCATCATTCGCCATTCATCCATCGTTCATCAAACTTCATTTGATCTTGGTAAACGAATTAATCCCTCTTTTCGTTTATCTTCATCCATTATCATTAATTTTAGGATCCTTGAGAACTTTGAGAAGGGAGATTCTTATCTTGGTTTTTAAAGATCCTTAAATCGTGTGTAATGTGATCATCTTTGATCCCATTATGCATCAAAATTGGTATCAGAGCTTAGGAGATTGATTCTCTTAGTTCTTGATCCATCTTTTCACCATCTTTCCATCACAAACCCATCCCCACCATTCCCCCATCATCACGCCAACCATGAGTTCTTCAAAGAACTCATAAAGAACTCATAAAGAACCATAAACTCCACAAAGAACCCATAGCCCAAACACAACCCGCCCCAAATACAAACCTCTCTCGTCTTTACCCATCCAAAACCCCTAAACCATGAATCTTGCAATCTTTTTGCACCAAGATTGATCAAGATGAACGATTCTAGCAAGAATTCCCAACTGATGCATAATGGACCAAGGGTTGATCACATTACACACAATCTAAGGATCTTTAAAAGCGAAGATAGGAATCTCCCTTCTCAAAGTTCCAAAGAACCAAAAAATGGAATAGAAATGGATGAAAAAGATGGAAAGAACTATGAAAGATGCTTACCAAATGAATGGAAATGATGAACGAATAGATGAACGAATGTAGGAATGTTGAAAACGAATGGATTGATGAATCTATCTTATGATTTAGCACTTTAGATTTGTAAATGAAAGATAGAAACAATGAAAATGCAATTGAAAGAATTCTAATGAATCAAACGAAACTCACTAGAATGATAGAATGATAATGGCTCTTTGAAGAATCTTGGAGGATACAGCCACACCACCTTCAAGAATGCTTCAAATCCTTCCTATCACCACCAAGGACGCCAATCTTGGATAGAAGAAGGGGATAGTTTCCGTCCTCCCTCAAGAGAAACGAAGAGACTAGCACAAAGCTAGAGAGAACAACACATCATGTGTTTGATTGTATTTTGATATATGATTGAATGAATGAATACAATGGCACCCAAGGGGTCTATTTATACTACTCTAAGACTCCCATGGACGTGCACCTAGGGTTCAAGAAACCAAGAATCAACTATTACATCATATATCCTACTTATGACATCATAAACTCTAAAATACAACTCTAGAAAGAAATTGCTATAACTCCTTCAATACTTGTCCTTTTTCAATGATTCAAAAACCATTGGAAAGCCAAGAATCAACTATTACATCATATATCCTACTTATGACATCATAAACTCTAAAATACAACTCTAGAAAGAAATTGCTATAACTCCTTCAATACTTGTCCTTTTTCAATGATTCAAAAACCATTGGAAAGCTTATTGAAAGATCTCCAATCTGTCTTTTGATGATTTCCTCAATAGACGTATGGATCTAGAATTATAGAGAAAAATATCGAACTGTACTTGATGGAGTCTTTTGCTGCCGTGAGAGATGACTTTTCAATAAGGACTTGAGAATGATTTAAGCTCATTGATGTCCTCCAAATGTGAGAGTAACTCCATATAAGCTTAGAAGTGTGAGGACTAAGCTTAGAGTACCTTCAAGGTCCTTTACGCCTTCTACCTTGATAAACCCAAGACGACATTTGTAGCTTCAAACTGGATTAAGGTCTTTGTAGCTAGACCTTGATGTATATAGCTAGGAAAATATACATCACCAACGTGAGCTACAATGCTTGAAGCAATAAATTGATGATCTTGCCAAGCAAATGGAAGAATGTGGAATTCTTCCAAAGGGATCAAGAAGCACAAAATCACGTGTGGTTCACTCTTCTAAGGTTGAATATGAAGCACCTTATGAATGGAGTAAACGTTCCAGCAAGAAGAACGAAAATAAAGTTCAAGAAGAGTTCTTGCCCTACAAATACAAAGGAGATAACTTCTACAAGCTTGAAATAATGGAGCAAGGGAGCAAGGACGTGATTGAATATACCATAGAATTCAGACGGCAACTACGGAAGTATGGCCTTAAGGAGAATGATCAAGACGTTTTGGTATGTTATACTCTTGGTCTTAATGCTTACATTTGGTGTGTTGTTGTACATCAATCTTACGCAAACTTGGAGGAGTTAAGTTCTTTAGCCCTTGATGTTGAAATAGAAGTAAAGAGTAAAGAACTTTGGGATAGAACTCATTTTGATCATGTTGAAAGTGTATGTCAAACGCCATCCCATGAGCAACCAGAATTTGAAAGTGAATCATTTGATGTATTCAATGTGTATGAGGATGTTCATGAAGTATGTGATAACCTTGGCACAAATGAGGAAGTTAATATAGTATGTAGCGTGCCTAAAGATGAGTTTAAAGTGTATGACAATCCATTGTATGAGGAGAATAATGATGAGTTTCAAGTATATGACAACCCATTATATGAGGAGGAAGGCGTGAATGAAGAAGTTGAATTTGCCGAATGTGATGTTTTTGTTGAAAATGAGCAAGTTCAAGAAGTATGTAGTAGCATGGCTAAAGAAGTAAATGAGGTACACATAGAGGAGGATCTTGAAGTAGAGGAAATAGAAGAATTGAATGGAGGAGAGCTACGTGATGAAATGTGTTCATTGATCCGAGAAGGAGAAAGTTGTGCCATCATTGACGTTGACATTGATCTTGACCAAGATATTAGCCTCGCTACAACAAATGTCCAAGAATTGCAAATGAAGAGTTATTCACACCATGGCAATGATCTTCATATGGATCCAAGAAGTTTAGTAAGTCTTGCGTTTTACAAGATTTGCAAAGATTCATTATATTGCAATATTACTTCTATGGATTCTTGTTATACTTTGTTGGAAGAATCAAAGTTGTATGATAGGAGTATCATGCTCCAAGAGGCGTCCTTATTACCACCTTGTGTCTCACGGCTCAAGGAGGATCAAAGTACTCTTATGGCACTTATGGAGAATAAGTATCATGAATTTGAAGAACCAAGGAGTCTCATTCTTACACCAATGGAGGTTGGAAACCGTGGGTCTATAAAGGATCAAGATCCTTTACCATCACTTGTTCTCATTTGTGAATATTTGGATGAAAGACAAGCACCATCAACAAGTGACCTCTCTCACTTATCTCTTTTGGTACGTTTCTCTTCCATGAGTATTATCATGCATTAAAGGCTGCCACCAAATCCTATGATTCATCACCAAATGGTCTATGCAAAGGATCAAGCACAATTCATGGATAACTACATCAATGTCCTTGATTCTCATAGTATACAACATATTTTGAAAGAGTATGTACCATTGCAATGTAAAGAGAATGTATGTGTATACTTTGATAATATTTTTGTATGTAGTAGAAGTAGAAAGGAGTATGTAAATCCTTTGGAGTTAGCTTTAGCGAAGCATAAGAAGCCACAAGGAGAATTGGAGAAGTACTTGGAGAAATGTCCTTACCTCTCGTCCAAGAATATGTTATCTCACCATATCTCATCAAATGGAGTAATTCAAGTGGACAAAAGGAAGAAAAGAATTATTCAAGAAGGGTCCATAGTTGCATCTATACTTGAGGTACTATGTCTCTTAAAGGATGCTAATGATCGTCATATTCTTTTATTCCCTATTCTTGCATCATATTTGTTCATTACAAATGGAGTTGAGAAAGGCGAAGTCCTATCTCAAGGAAGTTGTCCCATGGATTATTTTGGTGAAATACCAAGTGGAGAAAAGAAGAATCTACGTGCTTATGGTTTAGCATTTATACTTGTTGCTATCATGAGGATATTTGAGCAAAAGGATTATTATCTTGAAGGATTCATGCTTAAGCTTCGTGAATCTTACAAAGTATTGGAGTATGTTTCATATGAAGAGGAGATCACGTCATCATCATGTTTTAAATGAAGTACTTGATTCATTCATCAAAATCAAGTCACTTGGAGGAAGCAAGTCCTTTGACTAAAGGAAGTTTTCTAACGAGGAGATACATGTTTGATTCAAGAGTACTTAGTCTTGAATATATCAAGGAGTTGTATGAGGATGATGATGATTTTAAAGAAGTATACAAGGTATGTGAGAAGCATCCTCAACAATCCTTTTATATTGATCATGGATTTCTTTTCAAAGGGAATCAAGTGTGTATTCCAAGGAGTGAAATTCGTGAAATCTTGATCATGGAAGTACATGGAAGTTCTTTTGATCATTTGGGTCTACTCAATACGTATCTCAAGATGAAGGAGTATTATTTTTGGCCTAGCATGATCGTTGATATCGAGTATGAACTGCAATATTGTGACATTTGCAATCCTTCTATACCATATGGAGATGAAAGCTTGAATTTTATGGTTGAAGTGCCATGGATTCAAGGAAGTCAAGATGATATTAAGATCGTTGAAGGTCATCCTTCAAAGATGGAACACCATATTACTATTGTCTTCATCATGAGTTACAAGGTTGTGAATCTATACTTTGAAGTTGAGAAGTTATATGAGATTTCTACAATCTCCATGAATAAACGAGATTTGAAGCACCATAATATCATTCGCTTATTCATGAGAAGACTTGGAAGAAAATGGAAGTTCAAGTCAAGCATCAAAGGGATCTATAATGATTTCAAAGCATTTAAAAAGAGAGTTTGTAATCTCTTCAAGAAAAGCAAGAGGAAGAAGCAAGTTGATATGAACAATACTTTTGGAAAGATCTCTTATAAGAAGAGCTTAGAAGAAGTGCTATGTAACGGTTTAGAAGAAGTTTTGTCTAAGTTTGAGGACAAACTTTTTTCAACCGGGGGAGTATGATGTATATTTGCCTAGCTATATACATCAAGGCCTAGCTAAAGGACCTCAATCCAGCTAGAAGCTACAAATGTCGCCTTGGGTATTGATGCATAATGGATCACAAGACAACCAAAATGCCAAGAAAGAACACGGATCAAAAACACAAGTAAGAACTTGCAAGAGATGAATCAGATAAGGACCTTTACAGCGAACTGAACAGCGGAAACTTTGATAGAATTGAGCAACGAAACTCTTCGGATTGATACAGATACACCACAATCTTCAAGAGCTCCTACTCCTCCTGTCACCACCCAAGAATGCTCAATCTTGGATTAGAAGAGAAGATTTCACACGAAAAACCCAAAGGTAATTCGTTTTCTAGCCAAAGACTAGAGAGAAACTAAAGCATCAACTTTAGAGAGATTTGTATTGAATGTATGAATGAATTGAATTACAAAGGACCCAAGGGGTCTATTTATAGGAATAGGAAAAACCCCTCCCTAAAGAAGCGTCACCCCAGCAAGGCCAGCAAGGCCGCATTACCCTGACAAGGCCCTTTAGGCGACAAGGCCCTTTAGGCGACACTTACAACAAAGGCCCTTAAAAGAAAAATACAATATCTCCTAAAATACAACTCCAATACTAAAGATTCAAAAACCAAAATGTACATAAGGAATAACCCTTCCACACAACTAAATGAGAACTTCAAGACTCTTGAGATAAGGAGCTCAAAAGTCCCTTAGTTTTGGAGATACTCGCGACACAACCACTTGAAACAGTTTGCAGCAGACTAGTAAGGTCCTTTAGTGCTTCCTCCTGATGCATTGAAGTATGATATGCATCATTCTCCCTTTCTTGAAAAGAGTTTGCCCTCAAACTTGGAATTTCTTCATCTTCATTATAATAGGGCTTAAGATCACACACATTGAAAGTACAACTTCCTTAATACTCATCTTCCATCTTCAAACGATAAGCGTTATCACCAAGTCTTTCTAAGACCTCATAAGGACCTTCACCTCTCGGTTTCAATTTCCCTTTTCTCTTACTTGGAAATCTCTCTTTCTTCAAGTGTAACCATACTAAATCTCCAGGCTTGAAGATAACCTTCTTCCTCTTTTGATTCACTTTCTCTTCAACCTTTTGAGTATATCTCTTAATCTTCTCACGAACTTCCTCATGTAACTTCTTAATCTCCTCTACTCTTTTACTTGCTTCAAAACTAAACTTCGTAGATGTAGAGATAGGAGATAAATCCATGGGTTTAAGAGGATTTCTTCCATAGACAACATCAAATGGAGATAACTTCGTAGCACGATTAGGACTTCTATTATAAGCAAACTCGGCAATGCTTAACAAAGTATCCCAACTCTTCTTTTCTTTATTCACCAATGTCCTCAACAAGGCTCCCAAGGTTCGATTGACTACCTCCGTTTGTCCATCCGTTTGTGGATGACAAGCCGTACTAAACTTGAGCCTTGTTCCCATTTTCTTCCAAAGAGTAACCCAAAAGTGACTTAGAAACTTAGAGTCTCTATCACTCACCATAGTCTTGGGTATGCCATGCAATTTCACAATTTCATCAAAATATAAGGTAGCAACTTTCGTAGCATCATATGTAGTGTTGCAAGGTACAAAATGCGCCATCTTTGAAAATCGATCTACAACCACCATAATAGAATCTTTACCTCTTTGAGTTCTAGGTAGACCCACAATGAAGTCTAAACTCACATCTTCCCAAGGGTGATATGGAATAGGTAGCGGCGTATATAAGCCTTGTGGTAACACATGTGACTTGGCAAGGTTGCAAGTACCACATCTCTTAACAATATGCTCAACATCCTTCACCATGCTAGCCGAGTAATAATCTCTCAACATCAAATAAGTCTTCTCTATACCAAAATGACCCGCTAAGGCACCTCCATGAACTTCTTGAATCAACAATTCGCGCAATGAGGTCCTTGGTATACATAATTGATTCCCTTTGAATAAGAAACCATCTTCGATGTGAAACATTTCACGAGGATGTTTCTTTGACAACTCATATACTTCTTTGAAATCTTGATCATCTCGATATAAGCCCTTAATATGTTCAAATCCAGAAATGTTAGAATCAAGAACATATGTAAGTAAGTACCTTCTCGAAAGAGCATCGGCGCCCTTATTCAAATGCCCGGCCTTATGCTTGATCACAAACTGAAAAGCTTGCATAAATTCAACCCATTTTGCATGTCGCGGGTTAAGCTTGTGTTGGCCTTGGATAAACTTGAGAGCTTCATGATCACTATGTAGAATAAACTCTCCACTTAGTAGATAATGCCTCCAACTTCTCGCTAAAGTTGAGAGCTTCAAGAGCTCTTATAATGGCATAGAACTCCTTGTCATATGTACTAAACTTCCTTTTGGCATCATTCAACTTCTCGCTAAAGTAGGCTATTGGCCTTCCCTCTTGTGTAAGGACGGCACATGGACTCATGCTTGGACGAATAAGGCCCTTTTGGAGTAGTTCATCAACTTGCCTTTGAACCTCATGGGATTCTTTGGGGTTCATTCGGTAGGCTTGCTTATTTGGTAATGTGGTTCCCGGAATGAGATCAATCTTGTGTTCAATGTCCCTTCTTGGTGGCAATCCTTGGGGCATTTCTTTTGGAAACAGATGACCAAACCTCCTCATCAAGGGTGAAAGCCGAGGACGTTCATGAGTTGGGGAAGCTTGTTCTTCTTGGATATTCGCCAATATCAACTCTTTATGCTCAAAGAATTCATGTTGTTCTGCCTTTAGTAAAGATACAATGTTAGTCTCCTTTTCTTTCTCTTTTGTTGGTGGAGGCCGAATAGAAGAAGGGGGCAATGGAGCCAATGTAATCTTCTTTTTGTTGATGACGAATGAGTAGGTATTCAATCTTCCATCATAAGTTACATACCTATCAAAAAGCCACGTGATGTATAATGGGACCAAGGGATGATCTCATTACACAATATCTAAGGATCTTTAAAAACGAAGATAGGAATCTCCTTTCTCAAAGTTCCAAAGAACCAAAAATGGAATAGAAATGGATGAAAAAGGATGGAAAGAACTATGAAAGATGATTACCAAATGGATGGAAATAATGAACAAATGGACAAACGAATGATGAATGACGACGAACGAATGAAGCTTGGACGTGTTTGATGAAGAACAAACGTTTCTTGTTGAATGCTTGATGAATTCTTGTTGAATTCTTGATGAATAACACGAAATGGATGATAAATGGATGAATGAACGTTGGATAGTTGATGGCTTTTGAAGACTCTTGGAACGATATAGCCACACCACCTTCAAGATACCTTCAATTCCTTCCTTTTACCTTCAAGGATGCCACCCTTGAATAGAAGAAGGGGATAACTTCGAAACTCCCTCAAGAGAAACGAAAAAGACTAGCACAAAAGCTAGAGAGAAAACAACACCTTGTGTTTGTATTTGATATATGAATGAATGAAATTTCAAGAGGCCTAAGGGGGGTATTTATAGTAATCCTAGCCCTCCCTAAACGTGCACAAATCAAGAAATAGGCCCCTTGAGGCTTACATCATCTATTCTAATGATTACATCATAAAGAAAACAATGTACTAAACTATATTACAAATATGAATAACTCCTTGGATTCTCATCCAAACTTAAAGATTCTTGAACCATATGAAAGCTCTTGGAATGTAGAATAATCCTCTCTAGGATGACTTCTATGATAGCTTCATGGTCCTTGAATTAAGGAGCAAAAGTATACGACCATATGAGTTGATCCCTTCCAAGTAGAGAGATATATGAGAGACTTGAGCTCTTCTTTCTTCTAGGTGAGTATTAGATGTCTCCATGGTTGACCTTGATGCATAAGGCCATCAATTATGCGTCATACACCCCCGGTTGAAAAAGTTTGCCCTCAAACTTTGGATGAATCAACTCTCACTTGCCTTCTTCACAAAGACTTTCTTCTTGAAAGTTTTGAAGTCATCGTAGATTCCTTTGATGAACTTCTTAAACTTTCTTCCGCTCAATTCTCGAACACCGTAAGACTTGGATTTGCGTTTCTTCACCGTGAACGTGGGTTGTTCACGTTGCTTCTCACTCCCCAAGTCTATTCTTACCACTTTACCCTTGTCATTTATCATGAAACAATGCACTTTGATGACTTGGGCTATTTCATCCTTTCGAATATTCGGCCTTTCAACCAAGTGATCTAAGTAGTTATCTTTTGGATGCTCATACGCCACACTTGTTTCTTTTGTCACAAGCCACTTTTCCATATGCTCCTCTTCTACCTTTTCTTCCTCTTTATTCTCCTCCTCATATGCGACATTCCCAATTTCTTCTTCTTTATTCTCCTCCTCATATGCGATATTCCCAATTTCTTCTTCTTTCATGTCAACGCCAACTTCCTCTTCCTTTTCCTCTTCAAATGGTTTGTTATCATGTGTTTGGTACTCAACCAAAGACACATCTTTCTTCTTGTTAGGACACTCCAAATCAATGTGACCTAAACTTTGGCAATGACAACATCTCCTTTGTCTTTCAACATCGAGAGCTAAGGAACTTAACTCTTCCAAGTTTGTGAGAAGATGATTTGCAACAACACGACGAATGTAATCATTAAGACCAAGAGAGTAGTATACCAAAATGCGTGGATCGTCCTCCTTAAGGCCATTCTTCCATAATTGCCACTTGAACTCTATTGTATAATCATTCAGGACACTTAAAAAAAGTTTCGTCCTCGAAACTTAAACTCAACAGCAACGGTCTCCCAAACGGAACTAACACTGGCGCTAACCAAAAATTCGGGGTTTTACATCATTACCTTCTTAAAAGAAGTTTCGTCCTCGAAACTTGACGTACCTTATGTGTCAAATATGTGTGGATGGCTCGATCCTATATCCTCCATGGCTTCCGAGATGTCTTCAGTTGTGGCATATACCATTTCACTGGAAGGACGTCTGTGAATCAACTTCTCTCAGCAATCTAGAATATCCTGCGGTTGTTCCCTGTAGGTCTGGATCTTCTTTCAGCCTCCGAATTCTCATCGGAGGTCTTCTCTCAGCCTCCGAATTCTCATTGGAGGTCTTCTTCTGGTTCTAGGCCCTCCTCGGGGCTATATTCCGTACCCACCTCGGGTTTTCATATCTTTAACAGAAGCTTGGGTCAGGTACTCATAGCGACGACGACGATATACAACCCAACATATGAAAAATAAAATAATCAAGCACAGACTTACAACATATAAGAAATCCAAGAAACAGACAAACATTCCATACCCCCATCCTACACTCATCACTCCGAACGTAGCATCCTAAGGTCTAACTAAACCTAACGGACACTTAGGAGCTACCAGGTCGCAACCCAGAGCTCTGATACCATTCTATAACGCCCCGGAAATTCAAATATAGAAAGTCAAAGTCAAACTAACGTTAACAAACAAAACTTAGCGGAAGACTTCAAATTTAGTTTGGGCGTCACTGCCGTATCCCCGAAGGAATACAAGGCGAGAAAGGAAAATACAACTGTCTTCTAACGGTAACTACTAACAACTCAAAACAAACTTTAAGAATTCATAACGAAAACAATATAAAAGGTTCAAGGACTTCTAGACTCGTCGTCCTCACTTCTAACTCCCGTTCCCAGCATTTAGATCTTCACCTGAAAACAAAACATTTCAAAAATGAGGGGGAAATCTAAATAATGTCTACCCCTAACGTTTAAAACAGTTTAAGTTCATTTCAATTCATTTTGGGGAGAGGGATCAAATCAAACGTTTTACAAACCTTTAACCCTTAATTGTTTTCCTCAACCCATCCAATCCATATTTTAATTTGCGGGCGGGATACCAAATCCCTTAAAGTAACATCGCCTACCAAAGGCATCAAGAGCATCGCCTACCAAAGGCATAAATAACATCGCCTACCAAAGGCATCAAGAACATCGCCTACCAAAGGCATAAACATCGCCTACCAAAGGCATCAAGAACATCGCCTACCAAAGGCATAAACATCGCCTACCAAAGGCATCAAGAATATCGCCTACCAAAGGCATCAAAATACTATCCTATATCAGGGAAGGAAGCCCTGATCTCCTGGTCCATAACCCTGCAGGTTGTTACACCTGCACAACAGGTTATCCCCCGAAACCCGCTTAACGTTTCCACTTGAATTATTTAAACAATATTCAAACTCGACTCACAACTCTCAAGTCAAACCATCCCAAGTTATCAAAACCATTAACAAAACTTTGAATAAAAGACCATTCAATTTCTCAACTCAAATAAACCAAGATCACAAACGAATCAAAAAGATTATCAAAACAGATGGTCGTATTTCCACAAAAGTCCCCTTTCGGGATGCAATTCTCAAAATAGATTATAAAACATCAAAATACATTTAAAGAGCATCCCGGTGGGGATTAGAGCATAGACAATTACCTGATATACTTCACAGCACAGTAAAAGAAGAACACACTTGAGCTCACTAACGTCTCGCACTAACTCGGGCCTAGAATAAGAATAATTATCTAATCAAAACGCGTTCTAACGAAGTTAGAATTATCTATTAACTACCTAACCCATCCCCTAGGAACACTTAGGTTCCTAACATTTACGAAATTACACTTAACATCTCTAAGATAACACATAACATGATCACACATTAATTTCACTCAACAATTCTTTATAAATAAACGCAAACAGAGGACAGATTATAACATTCACATAAAACGGGTCACAACTCGACTTCCCGACATCCTATGGGTCTGGTTCTGAACTTTTCGGAAACCTCGGGATGTCTACTAAAACTTCTATGTTGATGGCTAAGCCTAACTCAGTACCGAAGGACCTCAAAAACACCCGTCTTTCCCATTGGTCCAGATCTGACAGGTTCCGGTAAAACGGTTATAACTCGGGCTATACAAATCAAACGTTCGATCCGTAAAATTTCTATGGTTCCTAACATCTAAGGGAACCTCCAGTGCAAAGGGTTTGATCAAAAGGTAACTACACTAGCCGTGGCAACCCGATCTTTAGACACTAACAAAACTGTCCCGTTAACGGTAATCAATTAATTTGTTATTTCGGTTCTAACTTTTACCAAACGGTCTCGGGGTTCTAATTTGGACTCGAAACAGTAGCTAGGGTCTAAGATATGAAGTCCAACTTAACTTAGGTCCAACAATTAAACTTGTAGAAGTAAATTTAATTTAGAAAACATGAAAGACACTTTAATAAATTTAATCAACCCTAAAGTCATAAAAGAAAATAAAAATTACTTAAAACATAAATTACTTGACCAAGATTTTAAAGGTTAAAGCATGGATTATTTACAAATAAGTTATAACAAGGGAAAAAAAATAATCAAGAAACAAGAATTAATAACAAGAATCGAATTTCTTTTTAGTAATTTAACCAACTCACTTATTTAATCAAGATTACACATGAAATTAACATGAATGAACCCTAAGAGAATTTAAGGAACATATGAATATTTAACTAACGATTCAAGAATTAATCTAGATAATTATACTTTAAAGATTCGTGCATACAATAATAATGTTATCTAAACCCTAACATGAATGAGTCCTAAAAATAAAAGAACATACAATATTTAACTTAATGAAACAAGAAACCTAATTAATTTTCAAGAATCAAGAAGACTTAGGTTTTCATGTACAAGAACCATAAAGAACTTAGTAACATTAAACTACTAATCAAGAACCTAAGGTTTTAATAACAAGAAATCAACCTAATTCATGTAACAAACTTAACAAGATTTATTCCTAGGGAACAATAAAGGGCTTAACGATTAAACAACTAAACATTCAAGAATTTAACCTAAGTAATAAATTTCCAAATTCGTACATACAATAATATTGTGGTCTAACGATTTATGTAAGGAAAATAAAGAACATTAAAGAATCACTTTCAAACCTAATAATCAACTATTACAACATAAATCTAATTACAATTTTACAACATAAAATTACACATAACAAATAAACAAATTATACATAACAAATAATCTACACAATATTACAACCAAGAAATTATTTACACATAATTTTTCCTAATTACAAAACTAACAATACAATAATTATAAAAACAGAATATTAATTTTTGAAAATAAAAACAGAAAAGAAAAAGGAAAAAGAAAAAGGAAAAACAAAGAAAAAGAACACAGGTTATGGTTAGGGTTAGGGTTAGGGTTTTACGCAGAGATTAGGGCAGAGGGCGGTTCTGGCGTCGGTGTCGGCGGGCGGTGGTCGGAGGGGGTGCGTCGGGGTCGCAGGTGGCAGGCGTCGGCCGTGGGCTCGTCGGAGGGGGTGGTCGACGTCGGCAACGACGACAGCAGCAGGCGGCAGCAACAAAAATCCACGTCTTCTCGAGTCTGAGCGACGTGTAGTGGCTCCGGTGACGCAGGTGGTGCACTGCGGCGGTGGTGATGACGACGACGGGGACGACGACGGTGGTGGTGGCTGGTGGTTTGCGTCGGTCGAGCAGAGGGAGGGAGAAAGAGAAAGCGAAACAGAGGGAGAGAGAGAGGAAGAGAAAAAGAAAGAGAGAGAGAGTCGGTTGCGGTGGTTTCCGGTGCCCCAGGCGGCGGAGCTGCGGCGGTGGCCTGGTGGTCGGCTGCTGGCCGAGGGGAGAGCAGGGAAAGGGGTTGAGAGCTAGGGTTTGAGGGAGGGATTATTAGGGTTTAGGGTTTGAGAGGGGAAAAAGGGGGGTTTATATACTACCCACTTAATTAGGCCCAAATTACTAATCCTAATCCAACCCATTTAACAATTAAAAGCTGATTTTTCTAAAAACCTAATAATTCTAATAATAGTAATAATAATATTAATACTAATAATCATATAATCACATAGCAAATAATGTTCACGTAATTATTCACATAATAATATTAACCAGCGGAAATTACTATTCTACCCTTGTTAGCCCCTCAACGGTCCTACGAGCTCAAGCGTTAGCATAAATAAACACATTACGAATAACAGTAAATAACGAAGTCAAACCTATTCTATTAACGACGTCACGGTCAACATCGTTGGATTTTTCGGGGTTTTACATCATTACCTTCTTAAAAGAAGTTTCGTCCTCGAAACTTAAACTTAAACTTCACCCTAACGGTCCGGTAAGGAAAACTAACTGTTTCATTCCTCCTAAAATTCGAGGTTTTACATCATTACCTTCTTAAAAGAAGTTTCGTCCTCGAAACTTAAAGTCAACAGCAACGGTCTCCCAAACGGAACTAACACTGGCGCTAACCAAAAATTCGGGGTTTTACATCATTACCTTCTTAAAAGAAGTTTCGTCCTTGAAACTTAGAGCAGCTTCTGCGATGAAAAGGTGTGGATGCCTTGATCCTTTATCCTCCACAGCTTCCTAGATGGCTTCAGTTGTCGCATATACCATTTTACTTAGAAGGACGGACTTTTTGTGAAGCGGCTTCTCTCAGCAATCTAAAAGCTCCTGTAGCTGCTCCTTGTAGGTCTGGTCCACTTAGCCTCCGAATTCTCATCAGAGGTCTTCTGGTTTCAGGCCCTCCTCGGGGCTGTAGTCCGTACCCACCTCGGGTTTTCAAGTCTCTAACAGAAGCTTGGGTCAGGTACTCATAGCGACGACGACGATATACAACCCAACATATGAAAAATAAAATAATCAAGCACAGACTTACAACATATAAGAAATCCAAGAAACAGACAAACATTCCATACCCCCATCCTACACCCATCACTCCGAACGTAGCATCCTAAGGTCTAACTAAACCTAACGGACACTTAGGAGCTACCAGGTCGCAACCCAGAGCTCTGATACCATTCTGTAACGCCCCGGAAATTCAATTATAGAAAGTCAAAGTCAAACTGTCGTATCCCCGAAGGAATACAAGGCGAGAAAGGAAAACACAACTGTCTGCTAACGACAACTACTAACAACTCAACAAACTTTAAGAATTCATAACGAAAACAATATAAAAGATTCAAGGACTTCTAGACTCGTCGTCCTCACTTCTAACTCCCGTCCCCAGCATTTAGATCTTCACCTGAAATCAAAACATTTCAGAAAATGAGGGGGAAATCTCAATAATGTCTACCCCTAACGTTTAAAACAGTTTAAGTTCATTCCAATTCATTTTGGGGAGAGGGATCGAATCAAACATTTTACAAACCTTTAATCCCATACTGTTTCCTCAACCCATCCAATCCATATTTTAATTTGCGGGCGGGATACCAAATCCCTTAAAGTAACATCGCCTACCAAAGGCATCAAGAGCATCGCCTACCAAAGGCATAAATAACATCGCCTACCAAAGGCATCAAGAACATCGCCTACCAAAGGCATAAACATCGCTTACCAAAGGCATCAAGAACATCGCCTACCAAAGGCATAAACATCGCCTACCAAAGGCATCAAGAACATCGCCTACCAAAGGCATCAAAATACTATCCTATATCAGGGAAGGAAGCCCTGATCTCCTGGTCCATAACCCTGCAGGTTGTTACACTCCGCACAACAAAGTTATCCTCTAAACCCACTTGAATTATTTAAACAATATTCAAACTCGACTCACAACTCTCAAGTCAAACCATCCTAAGTTATCAAAACCATTAACAAAACTTTGCATAAAAGACCATTCAATTTCTCAACTCAAATAAACCAAGATCACAAACGAATCAAAAAGATTATCAAAACAGATGGTCCATCCGTTTGTGGATGACAAGCCGTACTAAACTTGAGCCTTGTTCCCATTTTCTTCCAAAGAGTAACCCAAAAGTGACTTAGAAACTTAGAGTCTCTATCACTCACCATAGTCTTGGGTATGCCATGCAATTTCACAATTTCATCAAAATATAAGGTAGCAACTTTCGTAGCATCATATGTAGTGTTGCAAGGTAGAAAATGCGCCATCTTTGAAAATCGATCTACAACCACCATAATAGAATCTTTACCTCTTTGAGTTCTAGGTAGACCCACAATGAAGTCTAAACTCACATCTTCCCAAGGGTGATATGGAATAGGTAGCGGCGTATATAAGCCTTGTGGTAACACATGTGACTTGGCAAGGTTGCAAGTACCACATCTCTTAACAATATGCTCAACATCCTTCACCATGCTAGGCCAGAAGTAATAATCTCTCAACATCAAATAAGTCTTCTCTATACCAAAATGACCCGCTAAGGCACCTCCATGAACTTCTTGAATCAACAATTCGCGCAATGAGGTCCTTGGTATACATAATTGATTCCCTTTGAATAAGAAACCATCTTCGATGTGAAACATTTCATGAGGATGTTTCTTTGACAACTCATATACTTCTTTGAAATCTTGATCATCTCGATATAAGCCCTTAATATGTTCAAATCGAGAAATGTTAGAATCAAGAACATATGTAAGTAAGTACCTTCTCGAAAGAGCATCGGCGCCCTTATTCAAATGCCCGACCTTATGCTTGATCACAAACTGAAAAGCTTGCATAAATTCAACCCATTTTGCATGTCGTGGGTTAAGCTTGTGTTGGCCTTGGATAAACTTGAGAGCTTCATGATCACTATGTAGAATAAACTCTCCACTTAGTAGATAATGCCTCCAATGCTCAAGAGCTCTTATAATGGCATAGAACTCCTTGTCATATGTACTAAACTTCCTTTTGGCATCATTCAACTTCTCGCTAAAGTAGGCTATTGGCCTTCCCTCTTGTGTAAGGACGGCACATGGACTCATGCTTGGACGAATAAGGCCCTTTTGGAGTAGTTCATCAACTTGCCTTTGAACCTCATGGGATTCTTTGGGGTTCATTCGGTAGGCTTGCTTATTTGGTAATGTGGTTCCCGGAATGAGATCAATCTTGTGTTCAATGTCCCTTCTTGGTGGCAATCCTTGGGGCATTTCTTTTGGAAACAGATGACCAAACCTCCTCATCAAGGGTGAAAGCCGAGGACGTTCATGAGTTGGGGAAGCTTGTTCTTCTTGGATATTCGCCAATATCAACTCTTTATGCTCAAAGAATTCATGTTGTTCTGCCTTTAGTAAAGATACAATGTTAGTCTCCTTTTCTTTCTCTTTTGTTGGTGGAGGCCGAATAGAAGAAGGGGGCAATGGAGCCAATGTAATCTTCTTTTTGTTGATGACGAATGAGTAGGTATTCAATCTTCCATCATGAGTTACATACCTATCAAAAAGCCACGTGATGTATAATGGGACCAAGGGATGATCTCATTACACAATATCTAAGGATCTTTAAAAACGAAGATAGGAATCTCCTTTCTCAAAGTTCCAAAGAACCAAAAATGGAATAGAAATGGATGAAAAAGGATGGAAAGAACTATGAAAGATGATTACCAAATGGATGGAAATAATGAACAAATGGACAAACGAATGATGAATGACGACGAACGAATGAAGCTTGGACGTGTTTGATGAAGAACAAACGTTTCTTGTTGAATGCTTGATGAATTCTTGTTGAATTCTTGATGAATAACACGAAATGGATGATAAATGGATGAATGAACGTTGGATAGTTGATGGCTTTTGAAGACTCTTGGAAGGATATAGCCACACCACCTTCAAGATACCTTCAATTCCTTCCTTTCACCTTCAAGGATGCCACCCTTGAATAGAAGAAGGGGATAACTTCGAAACTCCCTCAAGAGAAACGAAAAAGACTAGCACAAAAGCTAGAGAGAAAACAACACCTTGTGTTTGTATTTGATATATGAATGAATGAAATTACAAGAGGCCTAAGGGGGTTATTTATAGTAATCCTAGCCCTCCCTAAACGTGCACAAATCAAGAAATAGGCCCCTTGAGGCTTTCATCATCTATTCTAATGATTACATCATAAAGAAAACAATGAACTAAACTAGATTTCAAATGATGATAACTCCTTGGATTCTCATCCAAACTTAAAGATTCTTGAACCATATGAAAGCTCTTGGAATGTAGAATAATCCTCTCTAGGATGACTTCTATGATAGCTTCATGGTCCTTGAATTAAGGAGCAAAAGTATACGACCATATGAGTTGATCCTTCCAAGTAGAGATATATGAGAGACTTGAGCTCTTCTTTCTTCTAGGTGAGTATTAGATGTCTCCATGGTTGACCTTGATGCATAAGGCCATCAATTATGCGTCATACACCCCCGGTTGAAAAAGTTTGCCCTCAAACTTTGGATGAATCAACTCTCACTTGCCTTCTTCACAAAGACTTTCTTCTTGAAAGTTTTGAAGTCATCGTAGATTCCTTTGATGAACTTCTTAAACTTTCTTCCGCTCAATTCTCGAACAACGTAAGACTTGGATTTGCGTTTCTTCACCGTGAGCGTGGGTTGTTCACGTTGCTTCACTCCCAAGTCTATTCTTACCACTTTACCCTTGTCATTTATCATGAAACAATGCACTTTGATGACTTGGGCTATTTCATCCTTTCGAATATTCGGCCTTTCAACCAAGTGATCTAAGTAGTTATCTTTTGGATGCTCATACGCCACACTTGCTTCTTTTGTCACAAGCCACTTTTCCATATGCTCCTCTTCTACCTTTTCTTCCTCTTTATTCTCCTCCTCATATGCGACATTCCCAATTTCTTCTTCTTTATTCTCCTCCTCATATGCGATATTCCCAATTTCTTCTTCTTTCATGTCAACGCCAACTTCCTCTTCCTTTTCCTCTTCAAATGGTTTGTTATCATGTGTTTGGTACTCAACCAAAGACACATCTTTCTTCTTGTTAGGACACTCCAAATCAATGTGACCTAAACTTTGGCAATGACAACATCTCCTTTGTCTTTCAACATCGAGAGCTAAGGAACTTAACTCTTCCAAGTTTGTGAGAAGATGATTTGCAACAACACGACGAATGTAATCATTAAGACCAAGAGAGTAGTATACCAAAATGCGTGGATCGTCCTCCTTAAGGCCATTCTTCCATAATTGCCACTTGAACTCTATTGTATAATCATTCAGGACACTTAAAAAAAGTTTCGTCCTCGAAACTTAAACTCAACAGCAACGGTCTCCCAAATGGAACTAACACTGGCGCTAACCAAAAATTCGGGGTTTTACATCATTACCTTCTTAAAAGAAGTTTCGTCCTCGAAACTTGACGTACCTTATGTGTCGAATATGTGTGGATGCCTCGATCCTATATCCTCCATGGCTTCCGAGATGTCTTCAGTTGTGGCATATACCATTTCACTGGAAGGACGTCTGTGAATCAACTTCTCTCAGCAATCTAGAATATCCTACGGTTGTTCCCTGTAGGTCTGGATCTTCTTTCACCTCCGAATTCTCATCGGAGGTCTTCTCTCAGCCTCCGAATTCTCATTGGAGGTCTTCTTCTGGTTCTAGGCCCTCCTCGGGGCTATATTCCGTACCCACCTCGGGTTTTCATATCTTTAACAGAAGCTTGGGTCAGGTACTCATAGCGACGACGACAATATACAACCCAACTTATGAAAAATAAAATAATCAAGCACAGACTTACAACATATAAGAAATCCAAGAAACAGACAAACATTCCATACCCCCATCCTACACTCATCACTCCGAACGTAGAATCCTAAGGTCTAACTAAACCTAACGGACACTTAGGAGCTACCAGGTCGCAACCCAGAGCTCTGATACCATTCTATAACGCCCCGGAAATTCAATTATAGAAAGTCAAAGTCAAACTAACGTTAACAGATAAAACTTAGCGGAAGACTTCAAATTTAGTTTGGGCGTCACTGCCGTATCCCCGAAGGAATACAAGGCGAGAAAGGAAAACACAACTGTCTGCTAACGGTAACTACTAACAACTCAAAACAAACTTTAAGAATTCATAACGAAAAACAATATAAAAGGTTCAAGGACTTCTAGACTCGTCGTCCTCACTTCTAACTCCTGTTCCCAACATTTAGATCTTCACCTGAAAACAAAACATTTCAAAAATGAGGGGGAAATCTCAATAATGTCTACCCCTAACGTTTAAAACAGTTTAAGTTCATTTCAATTCGTTTTGGGGAGAGGGATCAAATCAAACGTTTTACAAACCTTTAACCCTTAACTGTTTTCCTCAACCCATCCAATCCATATTTTAATTTGCGGGCGGGATACCAAATCCCTTAAAGTAACATCGCCTACCAAAGGCATCAAGAGCATCGGCTACCAAAGGCATAAATAACATCGCCTACCAAAGGCATCAAGAACATCGCCTACCAAAGGCATAAACATCGCCTACCAAAGGCATCAAGAACATCGCCTACCAAAGGCATAAACATCGCCTACCAAAGGCATCAAGAACATCGCCTACCAAAGGCATCAAAATACTATCCTATATCAGGGAAGGAAGCCCTGATCTCCTGGTCCATAACCCTGCAGGTTGTTACACCTGCACAACAGGTTATCCCCCGAAACCCGCTTAACGTTTCCACTTGAATTATTTAAACAATATTCAAACTCGACTCACAACTCTCAAGTCAAACCATCCCAAGTTATCAAAACCATTAACAAAACTTTGAATAAATAACCATTCAATTTCTCAACTCAAATAAACCAAGATCACAAACGAATCAAAAAGATTATCAAAACAGATGGTCGTATTTCCACAAAAGTCCCCTTTCGGGATGCAATTCTCAAAATAGATTATAAAACATCAAAACACATTTAAAGAGCATCCCGGTGGGGATTAGAGCATAGACAATTACCTAATATACTTCACAGCACAGCAAAAGAAGAACACACTTGAGCTCACTAACGTCTCGCACTAACTCGGGCCTAGAATAAAAGCAATTATCTAATCAAAACGCGTTCTTACGAAGTTAGTATTAACTATTAACTACCTAACCCATCCTCTAGGAACACTTAGGTTCCTATCATTTACGAAATTACACTTAACACCTCCAAGAAAACACATAACAAGATCACATATTATTTTCACTCAACAATTATTATAAAAAGAAGCAAGCAGAGGGCAGATTATAACGTTCACATAAAACGGGTCACAACTCGACTTCCCGACATCCTACGGGGCTGGTTCTGGACTTTTCGGAAACCTCGGGATGTCTACTAAAACTTCTATGTTGATGGCTAAGCCCAACTCAGTCCCGAATGACTTCAAAAATACCCGTCTTTCCCATTGGTCCAGATCTGACAGGTTCCGGTAAAACGGTTATAACTCGGGCTATACAAATCAAACGTTCGATCCGTAAATTTCCTATGGTTCCTAACATCTAAGGGAACTTCCAGTTCAAAGGGTTCGATAAAAAGGTAACTACACTAGTCGTGGTGACTCGATCTTTAGACACTAACGAAACTATCCCGATCCCGGTTCTTATTTAATTTAGAAAAACATGAAAGACCCTTTAATAACTTTAATAAAACCTAAGGTCATAAAAGAAATAAAAATTACTTAACACATAAATTACTTGACCAAGATTTTAAAGATTAAAGCATGGATTATTTACAAATAAGTTATAACAAGGGAAAATAATCAAGAATCAAGAATTAATAACAAGAATCGAATTCCTTCTTAGTAATTTAACCAACTCACTTATTTAATCAAGATACACATGAAATTAACATGAATGAACCCTAAGAGAATTTAAGGAACATAGGAATATTTAACTAACGATTCAAGAATTAATCTAGATAATTATACTTTAAAGATTCGTGCATACAATAATAATGTTATCTAAACCCTAACATGAATGAGTCCTAAAATAAAAGAGCATACAATATTTAACTTAATGAAACAAGAAACCTAATTAATTTCCAAGAATCAAGATTTAACAAGAAACGTGAATTACTAACAAAATTGAACTGTTAATAGTTAAACAAATCTAATTCACTTAGCAACTTAATCATGGATAACCTTTAAAAGAGATCAATATGTAAATTTCTAAACTACTATTCAAGAAATCAAGATTTTATTAACAAGATTTCAACTTCTAGTAGGTTAACTAATTTATTTAACAAACTTAACAAGATTTACTTTTAAAGAACAATAAAGAACATAACGATTTTTATAACTAAAATCCAAGAATTAACCTAGGTAAATAAATTTCCAAATTCGTATATACAATAATATTGTGGTCTAAACGATTCATGTAAAGAAAATAAAGAAGATTAAAGAACTACTTTTAAACCTAATAATCAACTATTACAACCTAAATCTAATTACAATTTATTACATAAAATTACACATATCAAGTAAACAAATTACACATAACAATTAGGAAAAATTACACATAATTACAACAAGAAAATAATTACAATTAATTTCTCCTAATTACAAAAAAATTACAGAAATTAATAACAATAATAATACAAATATATAAATCAGATTATTTACTATTAAAACAAGAAAATAAAAGAAAAAGAAAAAGAAAGAAAGAATTAGATTAGGGTTAGGGCAGATTAGGGTTAGGGTTAGAGTTAGGTTTTTCTGCAGTGTTTCTCATTGCGTCTGGCGGCGGTCATCGGGCGAGGCGACGCGGAGAGTCGTCGGAAGTCGGCGTCGTCGGAAGTCGTCGAAGTCGCTCGACGGTGATACCGTGTCGTCGGTCGAAAGGTCAGCGGCACGCGTCCTTTTCGCTTTCGTGGCGTCGCGATGGTTTCCGGTGATGACGGTCGCGCGCGGTGGTCGAGTCGACGGTGACGACCAAGGTGGCGGTTGGTGGTGGCGTCGCGGTGGCGGAGGCGAGAAGGAGCGAGGAAAGAGAAAAAGAAAGAGAGAGTCGGTTGCGGTGGTCTCGGTGCTCGGCGAGGTGCGGTGCCGTCAGTGGTCGGTGGCGGACGCAGAGAGAGAGGGAGAGAGTTGGAGGGATTAGGGTTTGGTTTAGAGAGAGATTAGGGTTTGAGAGGGGTTTAGGGGGTTTTTATATTAAACACATTTAGGCCCAAATTAACCCAATCTAATCCAAAACCCAACCCATTAAACTAAAATCAGATTTAAAGAATTACTAATAATAGTAATAATAATATTAATACTAATAATCATATAATCACATAGCAAATAATATTCACGTAATTATAATAACACATAAATATTAACCTACGAGAATACTATTCTACCCTTGTTAGCCCCTCAACGGTCCTACGAGCTCAAGCGTTAGCATAGATAAACACATTACGAACAACAGTAAATAACGATGTCAAACCTATTTTATTAACGACGTCACGGTCAACATCGTTGGATTTTTCGGGGTTTTACATCATTAACTTCTTAAAAGAAGTTTCGTCCTCGAAACTTAAACTTAACCCTAACGGTCCGGTAAGGAAACTAACGGTTCCATTCCTCCTAAAACTCGAGGTTTTACATCATTACCTTCTTAAAAGAAGTTTCGTCCTCGAAACTTAAACTCAACAGCAACGGTCTCCCAAACGGAACTAACACTGGCGCTAACCAAAAATTCGGGGTTTTACATCATTACCTTCTTAAAAGAAGTTTCGTCCTCGAAACTTGACGTACCTTATGTGTCGAATATGTGTGGATGCCTCGATCCTATTTCCTCCATGGCTTCCGAGATGTCTTCAGTTGTGGCATATACCATTTCACTGGAAGGACGTCTGTGAATCAATTTCTCTCAGCAATCTAGAATATCCTGCGGTTGTTCCCTGTAGGTCTGGATCTTCTTTCAGCCTCCGAATTCTCATCGGAGGTCTTCTCTCAGCCTCCGAATTCTCATTGGAGGTCTTCTTCTGGTTCTAGGCCCTCCTCGGGGCTATATTCCGTACCCACCTCGGGTTTTCATATCTTTAACAGAAGCTTGGGTCAGGTACTCATAGCGACGACGACGATATACAACCCAACATATGAAAAATAAAATAATCAAGCACAGACTTACAACATATAAGAAATCCAAGAAACAGACAAACATTCCATACCCCCATCCTACACTCATCACTCCGAACGTAGCATCCTAAGTTCTAACTAAACCTAACGGACACTTAGGAGCTACCAGTTCGCAACCCAGAGCTCTGATACCATTCTGTAACGCCCCGGAAATTCAATTATAGAAAGTCAAAGTCAAACTAACGTTAACAGACAAAACTCAGCGGAAGACTTCAAATTTAGTTTGGGCGTCACTACCGTATCCCCGAAGGAATACAAGGCGAGAAAGGAAAACACAACTGTCTGCTAACGGTAACTACTAACAACTCAAAACAAACTTTAAGAATTCATAACAAAAACAATATAAAAGGTTCAAGGACTTCTAGACTCGTCGTCCTCACTTCTAACTCCCGTTCCCAGCATTTAGATCTTCACCTGAAAACAAAACATTTCAAAAATGAGGGGGAAATCTAAATAATGTCTACCCCTAACGTTTAAAACAGTTTAAGTTCATTTCAATTCATTTTGGGGAGAGGGATCAAATCAAACGTTTTACAAACCTTTAACCCTTAATTGTTTTCCTCAACCCATCCAATCCATATTTTAATTTGCGGGCGGGATACCAAATCCCTTAAAGTAACATCGCCTACCAAAGGCATCAAGAGCATCGCCTACCAAAGGCATAAATAACATCGCCTACCAAAGGCATCAAGAACATCGCCTACCAAAGGCATAAACATCGCCTACCAAAGGCATCAAGAACATCGCCTACCAAAGGCATAAACATCGCCTACCAAAGGCATCAAGAACATCGCCTACCAAAGGCATCAAAATACTATCCTATATCAGGGAAGGAAGCCCGATCTCCTGTCCATAACCTGCGAGTTGTTACACACACAACAGTTATCCCGAAACCGCTTTAACGTTTCCACTTGAATTATTTAAACAATATTCAAACTCGACTCACAACTCTCAAGTCAAACCATCCCATGTTATCAAAACCATTAACAAAACTTTGAATAAAAGACCATTCAATTTCTCAACTCAAATAAACCAAGATCACAAACGAATCAAAAAGATTATCAAAACAGATGGTCGTATTTCCACAAAAGTCCCCTTTCGGGATGCAATTCTCAAAATAGATTATAAAACGTCAAAACACATTTAATGAGCATCCCGGTGGGGATTAGAGCATAGACAATTACCTGATATACTTCACAGCACAGCAAAAGAAGAACACACTTGAGCTCACTAACGTCTCGCACTAACTCGGGCCTAGAATAAAAGCAATTATCTAATCAAAACGCGTTCTTACGAAGTTAGTATTAACTATTAACTACCTAACCCATCCTCTAGGAACACTTAGGTTCCTATCATTTACGAAATTACACTTAACACCTCCAAGAAAACACATAACAAGATCACATATTATTTTCACTCAACAATTATTATAAAAAGAAGCAAGCAGAGGGCAGATTATAACGTTCACATAAAACGGGTCACAACTCGACTTCCGGACATCCTACGGGGCTGGTTCTGGACTTTTCGGAAACCTCGGGATGTTTACTAAAACTTCTATGTTGATGGCTAAGCCCAACTCAGTCCCGAAAGACTTCAAAAACACCCGTCTTTCCCATTGGTCCAGATCTGATAGGTTCCGGTAAAACGGTTATAACTCGGGCTATGCACATCAAACGTTCGATCCGTAAAATTCCTATGGTTCCTAACATCTAAGGGTACCTCCAGTTCAAAGGGTTCGATAAAAAGGTAACTACACTAGCCGTGGTGACTCGATCTTTAGACACTAACGAAACTGTCCCGATCCCGGTTCTTATTTAATTTAGAAAAACATGAAAGACCCTTTAATAACTTTAATAAAACCTAAGGTCATAAAAGAAATAAAAATTACTTAACACATAAATTACTTGACCAAGATTTTAAAGATTAAAGCATGGATTATTTACAAATAAGTTATAACAAGGGGAAATAATCAAGAATCAAGAATTAATAACAAGAATCGAATTCCTTTTTAGTAATTTAACCAACTCACTTATTTAATTAAGATACACATGAAATTAACATGAATGAACCCTAAGAGAATTTAAGGAACATAGGAATATTTAACTAACGATTCAAGAATTAATCTAGATAATTATACTTTAAAGATTCGTGCATACAATAATAATGTTATCTAAACCCTAACATGAATGAGTCCTAAAATAAAAGAGCATACAATATTTAACTTAATGAAACAAGAAACCTAATTAATTTCCAAGAATCAAGATTTAACAAGAATCGTGAATTACTAACAAAATTGAACTGTTAATAGTTAAACAAATCTAATTCACTTAGCAACTTAATCATGGATAACCTTTAAAAGAGATCAATATGTAAATTTCTTAACTACTATTCAAGAAT
The DNA here is from genome assembly GCA_029582165.1 of Portulaca oleracea. Lineage (NCBI taxonomy): Eukaryota > Viridiplantae > Streptophyta > Magnoliopsida > Caryophyllales > Portulacaceae > Portulaca > Portulaca oleracea. Next base: position 17,728,983 of record CM055888.1, on the reverse strand, counting down.
TCAAGATTTTATTAACAAGATTTCAACTTCTAGTAGGTTAACTAATTTATTTAACAAACTTAACAAGATTTACTTTTAAAGAACAATAAAGAACATAACGATTTTTATAACTAAAATCCAAGAATTAACCTAGGTAAATAAATTTCCAAATTCGTATATACAGTAATATTGTGGTCTAAACGATTCATGTAAAGAAAATAAAGAAGATTAAAGAACTACTTTTAAACCTAATAATCAACTATTACAACCTAAATCTAATTACAATTTATTACATAAAATTACACATATCAAGTAAACAAATTACACATAACAATTAGGAAAAATTACACATAATTACAACAAGAAAATAATTACAATTAATTTCTCCTAATTACAACAAAAATTACAGAAATTAATAACAATAATAATACAAATATATAAATAAGATTATTTACTATTAAAACAAGAAAATAAAAAGAAAAAGAAAAAGAAAGAAAGAATCAGATTAGGGTTAGGGCAGATTAGGGTTAGGGTTAGAGTTAGGGTTTTTACGCAGGTGTTTCTACCGTGCGCGGCGGTCGGCAGGCGAGGCGACGGGCGGAGGGAGTGCGTCGGAGGTCAAGGCGTCGTCGGAAGTCGCCGGGGAGTCGCTCGACAGTGATACCGGTGTCGTCGGTCGAAAGGTCAACAGCAGCCGCGACCCTTTTCGCTTTCTGGTGGCGTGCGATGGTTTCCGGTGATGACGAGGGTCGCACGGTGGTCGGGAGTCGACGGCGACGACCAAGGTGGCGGTTGGTGGTGGCGTCGCGGTGGCAGGAGGCGAGAAGGAGCGAGGGAAAGAGAAAAAGAAAGAGAGAGAGAGGGTCGGTTGCGGTGGTCTCCGGTGCTCCAGGCGGCGGAGCTGCGGCTGCCGTCTGGTGGTCGGCTGGGCGGACGCAGAGAGAGAGGGAGAGAGTTGGAGGGATTAGGGTTTGGTTTAGAGAGAGATTAGGGTTTGAGAGGGGTTTAGGGGGTTTTTATATTAAACACATTTAGGCCCAAATTAACCCAATCTAATCCAAAACCCAACCCATTAAACTAAAATCAGATTTAAAGAATTACTAATAATAGTAATAATAATATTAATACTAATAATCATATATTCACATAGCAAATAATATTCACGTAATTATAATAACACATAAATATTAACCTACGAGAATACTATTCTACCCTTGTTAGCCCCTCAACGGTCCTACGGGCTCAAGCATTAGCATAGATAAACACATTACGAACAACAGTAAATAACGAAGTCAAACCTATTTTATTAACGACGTCACGGTCAACATCGTTGGATTTTTCGAGATTTTACAAGTACATCCATGCTCCCTTGCTTAACTCCTTCAAGATTGTTGATGGAGTCACCTTTGTAATCGGATGGCAAGAAATCTTCTTGAACTTTCTTCCCATTCTTTTTGTTGGAATGTTTACTCCGGGCATAAGGTGCTTCACATTCAACCTTAGAAGAGTGAACCACACGTGATCTTGTGCTTCTTGACCCCTTTGAAAGAATCCCACATTCTTCCATTTGCTTGGCAAGATCATCGATTTGTTGCTTCAAGTATTGTAGCTCACGTTGGGAATTCTTGCTGGACCTTTTGCAATCCATTAGAACCTATCTTGATTCAAAAGATCACAAGAAACTCATGGTAGGATGGTTAGCATAGAAGGGACGTGAGGGGGAATTAGTTAGATTTGTGTTTGGGCTCACGGGCTCTTTGTGGAGTTTATGATTCTTTATGAGTTCTTGATGGGTTCTTGATGAGTTCTTGGAAGAACTTATGGGTGGCGTGTGATGCAGAGATGATGGGGGATGAAATTTGTGATGGAAAGATGGGTGAAAGATGGTTCAAGAACTAAGAGAATCAAACTCCTAAGCTCTGATACCAAATTTGATGTATAATGGGACCAAGGGATGATGTCATTACACAATATCTAAGGATCTTTAAAAACGAAGATAGGAATCACCTTTCTCAAAGTTCCAAAGAACCAAAAACGGAATAGAAATGGATGAAAAAGGATGGAAAGAACTATGAAAGATGATTACCAAATGGATGGAAATAATGAACAAATGGACAAACGAATGATGAATGACGACGAACGAATGAAGCTTGGACGTGTTTGATGAAGAACAAACGTTTCTTGTTGAATGCTTGATGAATTCTTGTTGAATTCTTGATGAATAACACGAAATGGATGATAAATGGATGAATGAACGTTGGATAGTTGATGGCTTTTGAAGACTCTTGGAAGGATATAGCCACACCACCTTCAAGATACCTTCAATTCCTTCCTTTCACCTTCAAAGATGCTACCCTTGAATAGAAGAAGGGGATAACTTCGAAACTCCCTCAAGAGAAACGAAAAAGACTAGCACAAAAGCTAGAGAGAAAACAACACCTTGTGTTTGTATTTGATATATGAATGAATGAAATTACAAGAGGCCTAAGGGGGGTATTTATAGTAATCCTAGCCCTCCCTAAACGTGCACAAATCAAGAAATAGGCCCCTTGAGGCTTACATCATCTATTCTAATGATTACATCATAAAGAAAACAATGAACTAAACTAGATTTCAAATGATGATAACTCCTTGGATTCTCATCCAAACTTAAAGATTCTTGAACCATATGAAAGCTCTTGGAATGTAGAATAATCCTCTCTAGGATGACTTCTATGATAGCTTCATGGTCCTTGAATTAAGGAGCAAAAGTATACGACCATATGAGTTGATCCCTTCCAAGTAGAGAGATATATGAGAGACTTGAGCTCTTCTTTCTTCTAGGTGAGTATTAGATGTCTCCATGGTTGACCTTGATGCATAAGGCCATCAATTATGCATCACCACGGTCTACCAAACAAAATATGACAAGCATCCATGGGTATTACATCACACAACACATCATCTTTATAATTCTTCCCAATGGACAATGAGACTAACACACGTTTATCAACTCTAATGCCCTTCCCATGGCTTAACCATTGAATATTATAAGGGGATGGGTGAGGACTTACATCCAAATTCAACTTTTCTACCATTGTAGTAGAGGCGGCATTAGTACAACTACCACCATCAATTATAAGAGAACATACCTTTCCTTGAACGGTACACCTAGTATGGAATATATTCTCACGTTGCTCCATGTCATTTGGGGTAGAAGCCACACTTAACGCCCTTCTAAGCACCAACAATTCGCCTTCATCCGCTTGCTCAACCTCCTCATCATTATCCTCCTCATTTTCGGCAACCTCACAAGGTTCCACTTCATGTTCACTTTCATACAAGCTTGGTTCAACAAACAAAGCACTTTGATATTCAACAAGAGAAACCGTGCGCTTGTTAGGACATTCGGATGCAATATGACCCAATCCTTGGCACCTAAAACATCTTCTTGGTTGTAATGTCCTTGGTTCTTGGACTTGGGTTTTGGGTGGGGGATTTTGTGGCTGGTTTAATGTGGGTTTGGCGTTGTAGACGCTAAATTTTGTATCAGTATTTTAGTACTAGTTTTAGAAAATAAGCTAACCGATTAATTTAGTAGCATGCAAACCCATCCCTTTGCTAGTCTGACAACAATGGCCCAAATGTTACGGGCCTGAGCATAATAGCCCGAGAAAGAGCAGGAACCCGTGTGGGTTCTTGGACCTGAGCATGACTCAGCCCAGCAGGAACCCGCCCGGGTTCATTGGGCCAAAGCCTGGTTCAAATCAGCAGGAACCCGTCTGGGTTCCTGGGTTGAATTTCGGCGCGGCGACTAAAATCTAAACCCTAGAGCGCGCCCCCTATCCCCATTCCACTATAAATTAAACCCTTCTTTCCCTTCCAAAAATACACCAGAATATACTAGGAGTATTGACACTAGTGTATTCTCTCTCTTCTCTCCCCTTTGCATGCTACTTCACTAAAGGTTAGCGTGATTCTTGTATTAATGTATATAATGTAATTTCACTTTCTTTTTCTTTCGTTTCTTTGCATGACATTAATGATAAACTCGTGAAATTTATTCAATTCCTCCCTCTTTTTCAATCTTTCGCTTTAATTTAATTCTAGTAGAGTCTATTCGTTTGAATAGGCGGGTTTGACGATTTTGATTGTCAAATTCGTAACCTTACCCCCGAATCCATCTTTGGGTTCGTAGGCCGGAGTCTATTTCTTTAACGGTTTGTTGTTTTTCTCCTAAAATTCAACTGGCGACTCTCTTTTGCACCTTGTTTTCTTTCTTTTCCTTTTTTAGGGTTTCTATGACTTTTTTTTTACGTTTATTCGAGAACCCAGACGGGTTCCTCACCTTTCTCTTTTCTCTTTTTTTTTTTCTTTTTGTTTTCCTTTTCGTGGGGTTTAACAGTCAAGAACCCGTCTTGGTTCCGCCACGAACTCAGACGGGTTCCTGGTTGTTTTTCCCTCCTTTTTGTTTCTTTTTTTTCTTCTTTCCCTAAAGGTAAACCTCGAGCGCTAAATCGTTTTTAATCTGTTAACTCAAATTTATTCTTAAAAGTTCAACCTTATTTAAGGTTAAGCAATCCTAGTCGGCTCCCAATCACTTTTAAGTAGCGCCGCGAGAAAAGGTCATCGGCCGAATTTTTCGGGGTCTACAGATTGGCGACTCCACTGGGGACTTAAACTTAAAAAGAGGGTACAACTTGAAAGAATTAAATTTTAGTGTTTTTTGTAAAAAAGGAGGAATTAATTTATTTCACATTTTTATCATTTTTTTAGGCATATTGCATACTAGGCTACTCTTGGGCCTTTATGGCTGGGGAGCACAAAAGCGTTGGTTTAGGTTTTAAAACTAGGAATCAACCCCAAGAGCGGGAGGTCACTACTTGTGGGATGCACTTACATCGCCAAGCATTTGATCTCTCCTCTCCCCGTGTTACACTCTAAAGGTTTCCTTGAAACCCAAAGAGTAACACCCCACACATTCTTCCTTGAATTCCATACAAGGAAAATGCACCGGGGCGAGAACATGTGGTACCCTATTCATCTCCCTAAACCTTGAAAAACCCTGAATCTAAAGCCATGGTTAGGCTCATCCCGCATCTGTATGTCATGTGATTTAATCCTGTAAAAGTTGAGTCCCAGTGTTCAACCCATTCGTGAGTCGGGAGTCGCTCTAGTCCGCGTAGGAACATGCGAGGTGCATTTTGGCTTATCAGAAACCCAGACGGGTTTCTGGCCTGTCAGAGCCGACCCATTCTTGTCAATTGTCCGTCAGTGTGGGTCCAGCGCGTCAGAAACCCAGACGGGTTCTTGGCCATCAGGACTGGCCCATCTGCTGGTAATCGACGGAACGGGCCCGCAGAGGAAGAGGAACCTGCACGGTTTCCTAACCCAGTCTGGCCTTCTCTCTTCTCTTCGGGCCTGACCGTTTCACCCCACGGACAGCCCAATGCCTTGCTGATGATCCTATTCGGCCCTTTATGACGCCCCTTGAGTCAGTGTCAGTCCTGTCAGTCATCATGCTAGGTCCATATAGAGTTAGGACATGCATTCCCATAAAAGTGGGTGAGTCATCCTTGTGTCAGCATATAGGCGTCGTGTCCATGTCCTAGGTTCATATAGGTCCACTAAGTCATGCATGCATCGGGTGGGTGGCGTGAAAGTTCTTTCGAGCACTAATCAGTTTCCATGCAGGCAAAATAACAGACCATCTCCGAGCCCGCATCCGTGACCCACAAACCGGCAGACTTATTCGCAATCCCGGTTACAAACTGTCGGCTCAATCCAGTGAATCCACCATGTCAGGATCCCTCGCCAACAACCTTTTTGGGGAGAGTTCTGGCGACAAGCAATTTGACGACCGCATTTGCTGCATCGAAGCAATTGCCATTTGCATGGCAGATCAGGAGGACAGAACCAATGAGAAACTGGAAAAGAAGTTCAATGAAAATCAACAAACCATGAATGGCGTGCTGGAAGCCATTAAACAGATCAACAAAAAGCTCGGCATCGGACTTGAGGAAGAAGAAAACTATTATGGTTCTGAATCTGAGGCCGAAGCAGATGATGGGGTTGGAGAAGGTCACCCCAAATCCAAAAATGGAGGCCCAAAACCTAAGTCATTTGGTGAGGTCAGATCCAAATCTGTACTGAATAACTCTAGAACTTCGGAGGACCCTTACGTCAAGAAACTTGAGGAGAAAGTTGATATGCTCACCAGAAGGATGATGAAAACTGATCCGACCTTCACCGACCCCTGTATGGATTTCGCCATCCCCAAACATGGTGTATCGAGAATAAGGGACAAGGTTGAGGTGCCAAACATGAAATTTAGACCTCTCAAAATCCATCGCATCACTTGGAGGAATTCCCGAGGTGGCTCCTCCATAAGGTAGATGAAGGTCTCTACACTACGCCTTCCCTTCCACTCTAGAAGGTAAGGCCAAGGTATGGTACCAAAATCTACCTGAAGTTAAGACCAACGCAGATGAGCTATTCGAGCCTTCATAAGCCATTTCCGTCGCTGCAGAAAAGGAGGTCACGTGGATGATTTAACTTCCATGAAACAAAAGGAGGATGAATCGTTCCTCTTATTACGAACGATGGCATTCCATGCTATCCAAATCGATTTAACTGTCCCCTTTAGGATGCAACTAAGCACTTTCAGGCAAAGCATTCACCCTCGCATCACGCGACATTTCGGCTTTCAGTCCATCAAAGACTTCGAAACTTTGAAAGATTTGTGCACTCAAATTGAAGCTGCTAACAATGAGAAGAGCACGCAAGACTTTGGTTGGAAAGGATCTAGCTCCAACAGGAGGGCTACTAGCACACCTAGCCTCCCTCAGAAAGCTGTTGAGACTAATTCAATCCAACGGAGGTCCTACACCCCGAGGTATGACTCCTACCACCACTGGACATGTCCTACGCCAAGGCATTGGAAAGATCGTGAAAAAGGATTATCCAATTACCACCTTGCCGACGCCAACTCAAATTAAGCCTCCAAAGTGGGACTAAACAAATCCTGCAATTTCCATCATAATCGAGGTCACGACACCGAAGTATGCTGGATTGTGAAAAATAAGATTGAAGGACTAATCCGAGACGGTGTTATTTCCCCACCAAACCCACCTCGGAAGCCTACTACGGCTTCCCAGAACCGCATTATCTGAAATCTCAAGGGATCCTGGTGGCGGGATTAGAAATCTTCAATGATCTTTGTCACCACGACCGCTACATTCATCCCGCCAGAGGAGCCGCCCACCTGGAATGGACTCACCTACTGGAGGTGGCATCTTTGGAAAGCTCTTCGAACAAGAGGCCCACAAGGAAGAAGCCATCGACCCAGTCATCGCCGCGCTTTCTAACCCGAGCTTTAATCCAAGTCTGCTGATCGGAGAAGATGGCGGCCACCATGAGATCACCTATGAAGAGAATAAATTCACTCTGTCTGTAGGATAGTCTGTCCCAAAGGTCATAGAGTCAGGTTCTAGTAGTCCTAAGTTGGTCGGGGTAAACCCAGAGTCTGTTGATGTACCCATTTCTGCATTTAATAAGATGAACATTTCTGCTTACTCGAGATATTGTGCCAATACTGATAATAAATACAATGAACCCTTCGACTGGTTAGGCCAAGCAACTAGAATGCCTCTCTCTAGACACTTGGCTTTAACCCAGATGAGTTTAATGTGGAATATGGATGAAGAAAGAGCGACGATAGTTTAAGAGCGTTGAGAAACCCAGATGGGTCTCATGCGAAGATCACATGCGTAGACGGCGTCGCAAGGATGCTAGCGAAACCCAGACGGGTTCCACCGACCTAACACCGCAAGACGGTTTTTTTTTGGGCTCAACATCGCGATTACCAAACCAGAACCCTGCACGGTTTTGGCGCCTGCCCACATCGATCCCTGCCGTGAACCCGCACGGGTTCGTGGGCCATCAGACTCCTTCCTCGGCCCATCTGCTGTAGGCCAAAACTCCTTTCGGGCTCTCAACTTGGGCAGTTTTCCATTGGGCCCGATTATGGTTGCGATGCGGGTCCACGAGCTAATTATGCGTCTTCGCTAGCCCTGAAACTGTAGTTCGAATTTACTTAATCATCTTTTTTTTGTTTGGGGAAGTGGGAAGGATCCCACCATGTAGGTCGCATATTGCATTGCATAAGTTCCATGTCTCCCATCATGTAGGTCGCATATTGCATTGCATGAGCATCATATCAGTTTTAGTCATAAGGTTAAAAAAAATTAAAAAAAAAAGAGTCCATGACCTTTTTCTAAAAATTGACCTTTTTCCCGACTTAACTTGCTTCACTTAGGAAAATCTAGATGAGATCTCAAAAGTTTTCAAAAACCTTTTCTTCAAGCCTGCTGATTTTGAGACAAGTTATAGAAGACGATCCGTCGCTTTGACTATCTTAGAAGGTATAAATGTGCGTGCCGCAAATCTTTGGGCTAAGCTTAGTTGATTGAGCCCGTCCCGTGAGTCCACATTGCCTAAAACTTGAATTGATTACTTTCATCAATTCCATGATCCCTTGAGCGACTCACCCATTAGTTGCATCTCTAGAACTTGTTTTGCATCTTGCTTGAGACTACATGTTTGCATAGCACGCTGTGACAAAGTGATTAAGGCATTCAATTTTCTTAAGCTACATAGCCAAATAAGCCTTCCCTGCATTGTATTTACTGTTCTTTTTGCCCCGCCTAGCCTTTGTTCACCTTTTTTTTCATGATTGAACCCTGACAATACAAGCCTTAGCCTATGATATCCAGTACCCTTTGAGCCTTGCTTGGTTGGAAGAGAGTCTGTCATTTTTGGAAGGAACAATTGGTTTGGTGTGAGCAAAATATGAAGTCTGGGAGAATCTGAAAGTCCCATATCTTGAGCGAATTTGGTTATGCTGTTCAAAGTCGAGGTTGTAATAGAAATTTGTTCTCCCTGATCACCCAAAAAAAAATCAAAAAAAAAATCAAAAAAAAAAGAATCAAAAAAAAATTCAAAAAATAAAAGGGCGGTTAGGGAGATTCAACTTAAAGTCCAGAAAACTTTGACTCGGTTGTATTCGGTTGAGATGTTTTAGGATGGAAGGTGAAACGCTTTGCATACATTAAGTGAGAAGGAGAGTTTAGAGGATTTCATTGAAAATCAATCCAAGCATGGCTTTTAACTCCTCATTCCCAAATTTTACCCTAGCCTAAGCCCCGTTACAACCCGAAAAAGTCCTTTTGATTGTCACTTGTGCATTGCATACCAGTAGTGGAGAGCGATGTTCTTACCAAGCTTATGGTAGTTTGCTTCTATTGGTTTGAGCATGAGAGAAACTCACACACATATTCAAAATTGAGTGTTTGAGTGTTCATTCCTTCCCGTGAGGTTCGCTCTTTCTGCTAGCTTACGCCCATAACCAATCGCAGATATTTGCATTGTTCTTCGAATGGTGGACTTATGCGTCTGAGTTACTTGTTCTCTCCCTTAAGATTCAAAACTTCTTCCTATCTCTTTCGAATCGAGTTTTGATCTTGTCATTAATCTTTGTGCTTGCTTGATAGTTCCACTTTGTGTTGATCGAAAATCCTTTATCCGGATTGTTTTCAAGAAGATATAGAAAGTCATAATCGCATTGCATAACACCATCATTACATGGGCATTGCATCAATATGCATTAGTACATAAGTATAGAAAAATGCATTTAGTACATCATTGCATAACATTGTCCTAAGTACATAGCAAAGAGTCGTATAGCATAGCATAAGAATCTCGCAGACGCATCGTCATCACGCCTGCACCTGCGTGTCGCCAGCGCCACTAGCGTTATCACTCTATGGACCCCGCCCACCAGATCCGGTAAGTGTCCCACTGGTAGTAAGAGGAGTCTACCATCTCTCAGACGCTACTTGAGCCGATAGGTGCGACTTCGGCACCGCCTGCATTTTCGAGTGACGCCGGCTTAGAAAAAATTCAATCGAGTTTCCATTAAGCCGGGGGCTGTTTGAATCCAAAAAAGGAAGCAAGTCACTACAGCAACCATCAATTGACTCCCAGTTTAGCAAGAGTTAAATCAAACTGCCACTAAACTGGGGGCTATGCAGCCCAAGCAAGGGGACAAATCGGCTGGAACAGTCTGCCTAGGTCCACAAAGTCCACCATGGAAAAATTCAAGAAGGGGCAAGTCACTACGACAACTATCAATTGACTCCCAGTTTAGCAAGAACTGCCACTAAACTGGGGGCTATGCAGCCCAAGCAAAGGGATCGAATCAGCCTAAAAGCCAGGACGAAAGACAGGTGTGGGCCTTCTTTTATTCCATCTGGGCCGGGCCTTTTCACCTCACCCGACTCACGAAAAAACAGGAGAAGAGCCCAACACTTGACCAAACCCAGACGGGTTTGCTGGGTCGAAAATAAGCAATCGAGGCTGTTTTCGAGCCCAATACAAGCTTATGCTCATGCAGTTATGCTCAACTCGAGCCCGTTTTCGAGACACAAACCGACAGGTAAATTCTCTGACTCATTTTGAATTTCAAATAAACTGATGCCTTCTCTCTTTATTTCTTGCAGAACAACGCACGAAATACAGCGGCCGTCATCGGGCCCTAACAATACATGACATCAGCCGTCGCCGGGCTAATACGCGACACTTCACATCAGCCGTCGCCGGGCTAATACGCGACATTCACCATCACCGCCGCCGCTAATACGCCGACATATCACCATCACCGCCGCCGCTAATACGCCGACACTCATCCTCACCGCCGCCGGCTAATACGCGACACTTCACCATCACCGCCGCCGCTAATACGCCGACACTTCACATCACCGTCGCCGCTAATACGCCGACATTCACCATCACCGCCGCCGCTAATACGCGACATATCACCATCACCGCCGGGCTAATACGCGACACTTCACCATTAGCCGCCGGGCTAGTACGCCGACATTCACCATCGCCGCCGCTAATACGACACATCACATCGCCCGTCGCCGGCTAATACGCGACACGCCACATCGCCCGCCGCCGCTAATACGCGACATCACATCACCGCCGCCGCTAATACGCGACATATCACATCAGCCGTCGACGGGCTAATACGCGACAGTCACCATCAGCCGTCGCCGTGCTAATACGCGACACTCCTCCTCAGCCGTCGCCGGGCTAATACGCCGATCACCATCACCGCCGCCGCTAATACGCCGACATTCACCATCGCCGCCGCTAATACGCGACACATCACATCACCGCCGCTAATACGCGACACTTCATCGCCCGCCGCCGCTAATACGCGACACTTCATCAACAAATGCCGCCGCCGCTAATACGCGACACTTCATCAACATCACCGCCGCCGCTAATACGCCGACACTTCACATTAGCCGCCGCCGCTAATACGCCGACATTCACCATCACCGCCGCCGCTAATACGCGACACTTCATCAACATCACCGCCGCCGCTAATACGCCGACACTTCATCATCGCCGGCTAATACGCGACACTTCATCAACAACGGCCATCGCCTTAACAATACATGACATCAGCCGTCGCCGGGCTAATACGCGACACTTCATCAACAACGGCCGTCATCGGGCCTTAACAATACATGACATCAGCCGTCGCCGGGCTAATACGCGACACTTCGTCAACAGCGGCCATCGTCGGGCCTTCACAATACGACGAGGGCCATTGTCGGGCCTTCACAATGTGACAAGGGCCATCATCGGGCCTTCACAATGCGATGAACATCACATCTACATCGGCGCAGGACCCAGCTTCCAAGCGTCAACAGCGGCCATCGTCGGGCCTTCACAATGCGACGAGGGCCATTGTCGGGCCTTCACAATGCGACAAGGGCCATCATCGGGCCTTCACAATGCGGTGAACACATCATATCGACATCGACGCAGGACTCAGCTTCCAAGCGTCAACCAGCTTCAGAACAGACTTCTGATTCATATCCAAGATCATCAAGACTACTTTGATCGTCGTTTTACTCAAACTCGATCAAAGTGGGGGCTATCTGTAGACGCTAAATTTTGTATCAGTATTTTAGTACTAGTTTTAGAAAATAAGCTAACCGATTAATTTAGTAGCATGCAAACCCATCCCTTTGCTAGTCTGACAACAATGGCCCAAATGTTACGGGCCTGAGCATAATAGCCCGAGAAAGAGCAGGAACCCGTCTGGGTTCTTGGACCTGAGCATGACTCAGCCCAGCAGGAACCCGCCCGGGTTCATTGGGCCAAAGCCTGGTTCAAATCAGCAGGAACCCGTCTGGGTTCCTGGGTTGAATTTCGGCGCGGCGACTAAAATCTAAACCCTAGAGCGCGCCCCCTATCCCCATTCCACTATGAATTAAACCCTTCTTTCCCTTCCAAAAATACACCAGAATATACCAGGAGTATTGACACTAGTGTATTCTCTCTCTTCTCTCCCCTTTCTAAAGGTAATATAATAAAATCGAAACGACACATTTAAAACCATACTCGATATTAATACTTTAATAATACTATTAACGTAGAGTTTTGAACATAATACTCATATTATCACAAAACATGAGAACTTTATAACAACAAAGAACATAATACATGAAACCTTATAATAATAATTATAACATGAAACTTTATAATAATAACATGAAACTAATAGCATGAAACCGTATAATACTAATAACATGAAACTAATAATAATAATAATAATATGAATCTTTAAAATAATATGGAAACTTTAAAATTAATACGTCAACTCAATATGAAAAACTAATGATACTTGGGACTTAATAATAATAATAATATGAAACTTATAAAACTTAATAATAATATTACGAAACTTAATAATAACAATATGAAATACTCACTAATAATATGAACTTCATAATAATAACATGAACTTATTAATTTAATGGAAATTTGATAATATCATAGAAATTAATACTTACTAAAGGTATAAAACTTAATAATAATAATACAAAACTGAATAAAATCATTAACTTAAAAATTTAAAGAATCAAATACACTTACTAGGAAGAGAATTTCAAAATAATATTAAAACTTAATAATAACAAGATTACTTTGATAATAATATAACTTATGAACATAGAAAATCTTTATAACATAAACCCCAAATAAAACAAGGAATAGAAGTAATTTACTAACATCAACTAATATGGATAACTTATTATTAACATGGATATTATACATGAACCCTACTAACAACCTAGGGCTAAACATGCATCTTTGGGTCATAATATCAATACATAAACACCCATTAATCCACTCCTAATCATCAAGTTCTAAAACATCAATATAATCTTCCATATTACTACCATTAAACAACTCTTAATAACATATTAACTAACCCAAACAGTAACTCATTCTAGTAAAATATAGAGAGAGAAAAAGGGAGAGTTTTAGGGCACAAACAATGGGTCCGAGCTACAGCGCGTAAGGGTGGTCGGAGTCCAGTGGCAAGGTGATCGGTCGGCGGTAGAAGGTCCCGGCGGTGGGTCGTTAGTGGTCGAATGGAGGAGCAGTTGGGGTGGTCGAGGGCAGCAGCAGCTTCGCAATCTGGCCCGGGTTTGCCTTGTCAAAGTTGGACGTCGCCGGTAACTGAGGAGGTGCCGTTGGTGGTCGTCGGAAAGCACAGGGGTGGCGGTGGCGGTTCACACTAGGGCACGGGAAAGAAAATGGGTGGTGTGTGGAGGTGCTCGGGGTGGCGGTTTTGAGGTGTGGTGACCGAAGGGGGTCGGGGTGGCGGTCGGAGCTAGGCGTCGGTGGTGGCGGTGCAGTGGCGCAAGGTGGTGTTGGCGGTGGTTCGGGGTGCTCGGGGTTGGTGCAAAAGGTGGTGGCTGCGTAGGGTTTGAGGGGGGTCGGGGAAGAGCAGAACAAGAAGAGGAAGAAAAGAAGAAGAGGAAGGAAGAAGAATAAAGAATGGAGGGAGAGGGAGGAAGAAGAAAGAGTAAGAGGAAGAAGAAGAGGAAAATGGTGTGAGGATGATGGCTGGGGTTTTTCGAACAGCAGCAAAAGAAATCAGTACATATTTGTACTGCTAAAACGTAGGAGAAGAGAGAGAGAGAGAGAGAGAGAGAGAGAGAGAGAGAGAGAGAGAGAGAGAGAGAGAGCCAACAAGAGGGTGTCAAGCGTCAGATGGAGATGGGGTAGCAGAAAAAGTATACCCATGTAGTGGGTATTGCATTTGCAGACACAAAACCGTTAGAGCAACAACAAAAAAATCCAAATATGATAAAATTTTACGAATGATGTCACCTAGGTGACATCATAAATCTACCCAAAAATTTCCAAATAAAATTATATTACCTCATAAATCCTATAACACCAAAACCTAAGAAAAACTGATAAAAACACTCTCAACTGATAAAAAGATTTTACACCCGAAGTCCCAAAAATTTCTAACTGATATTTTTAGAACTCTAAAAATTACTACGAAAACACTCGCGGTCCTAAAAGCTCCGTGTGAAAACAAATAAATAAATAACATAATAAAACGCTCGTTAGGAATTTTAACGGTAAACGCGATTGAATTTTTTTCAGGGTTTTACACAAGGTGTGTGCATGGCCATAAAGGCGCAAGTGTTCCTTATCGCAGAGTATGTTTTTCTATAGGGTTGATACGTGTTGTGGGTGTCTCAATCAAGATCTTTCAAGTTCAAGGCTTAGTCTACTTGTAAGATTATTGTTTGTTGCCTTACATCACTAATGTGTCAATTTAAATCGAAAGATATTGAACCCTAAGTATCCGACCCATTTTTTCTTAGTTTTCATTCTTTTCATTTCCTTTCTTTCCTTGTATGTCATTAGTGGATGATTGTTGGAATTGGAGAGCTTTGTGGTAATGGCAACAAGGTTTTATTTCTCTTTCTATACCTTTTGGTGTCCCACATAGGAGGAATAGTGAAGTTGCAAGTGGGTTTATATACCTCACTATTCCTCTTAGTGTTGTATCAAGTTAAAAGTGAGTTTTATGGAGGAGGGTGTGGTTTGGGCCTCCATATGCGCGCGTGCGCCGCCGTCCGTCTGGGCCGGGCCGAGCCGGCCGCGTGCCGCAGGTCGTGGTCGGGTCGGTTTTGATTACCGTCTCTTCCTTTTGCGTTGACTGGTTTAATTCAAATTTATTTACGCAGATTTTCCACCCTCTTTTAATGGCTATTAAATCCGTTGATTCTCTCCTCTCTTTATGGTCAGTACCATTTTTGTCTCTCCAACAGTCATCTTTCTTGCTATAAGATGACTGCTTTGCTTGGTTGTTGATACACACACCTCAAAACACACAGTCCATTCCCTTCTCATCTTTTCTCAACCTTTCTGGGCATTTAGATTTACATACTCTAAGCCTTTGGCCACGAGTGCACGTGTCCAGAGAGGTTGTCTGAGTTAACCTTGGGGAGCGACCATCGTATTCGATTGGCACCAGGTCGAGCCGCAATTACTTTCAAGGCAGTGGTCCGTCCATGACTCAGATAGTGTCCTTCTCGCAACCTTGATTTTTTATTATTTTTCTAACAGTTTCTAGTTCAAGGGCGTAGGAGAAATCAAATAATGCTTGTCAAAATAGTCAAGCTTGGCTCCCTATTTGGTGATGAAGATGAGACTTCTTACTACAATAACTCTCTTTATTATCAATATTGAGCTCCTGGCAGATTGAACTTGAAATTTTAGATTTCTTTATTATCGTTTCTTTGGCTTGGTATCCTTCCGTAACAATTCCGACTTCAATCATAGATATAATTGGCTAAAATTATTGGGTTTCTTCGTCTCTTTTTCGGGGAATGATCGGAAATTTCACATAAATATCTCTCATAATCATAGATTTAATATCCATCAGGGTTTAAAAAATTATATATTGGAGGAAAGTTGGACAATTGGGTGAGGTTTTTATTTGCGTAAACAAGGTCAAGATATCCATATTTGTAAAATTGGGATATTAAAAGTCTCGGTCTACTTTTTTAGCTAGTATTCTTGGAAAATTGGCTTCTCCAAGAGAGTAAAATACATTGGGAAATTATGAGATCTTGGTGTAGGCAATTTAGTTATTCTTTCTATATTTGGTGTAAAATGGCCATTCATATCAACTAGAGAAATTGTCTGGGCAATCATGTTGCCTGTATTTTGAATAACATATCTTTGAGCTAGGTATCTAACTTGCTTTCTTTGCATCTTCTTCTTCTTTTCAGATGGGAAGGGTAAGATGTTTTTCCCTTAATGTTATCATATTTATTATTTGTTTTGGATTCTTCTTCAGTCTTTGACGTTTGAGATCCTTCTAATTGTCCAATTAGATATTTTTCCAAGGTTATTATTGCGTCTTCTACATCAATTATTAGATGACTTTTAGCATTTAATTTTATCATATACTTCATATTTGTAGATGCTCTACTCCACCAATCATGAATTATTCATTGAAATGAGTTTATCATTACGTTAAAAATTGCAACTATATCTCTTCCTTCATCAGCATAAGTTGGTGTCGTTATTAATGAATATATCATTGTTGCTTTCCGTGAATCCAAAGTCGGTCTTATATCGATTACAACATCTATATTTAAAAAGTATCCATATATTGGTATAGGTTTTCTTAAGGGATTTTGTGGAATGAATTCTTCATTAATTTTTGATGTGTTTCTTCTTTTTTTTCTAGGTGTAAATGAAAATGTTCGATCTCAAGTATTGAAGTCCCTAAACGAGTTGGAAGTTTCTCCTCTTTCAGTTGTGAAGATACTACTAGTTAGACATGTCAATTCAGTCTGGCGGGCGGTTTCGGGTCGGTCATATATCAGGTTCGGGTAAATACGGGTCGGGTGTATTTTGGGTTCGGGAAAATACGGGCGGTGTATTTCGGTTTCGGGTCAACCCAACGGGTTATGATTGCGACCATTTTTCGCTTTTTCTTTTTCAAAAATGGTCTCTTAATACTACTTTTTGTACAATATACATAATAAAATATGATTATCTTCTAGCAACGACAGATAATTGTAACTATTTTAACTTAAATAAGAGAAATAACAAATAAATAAGTTGCGCTTGTAGTTTAATAGTTAAAAATTTGAATGCAAAGTCACAAATTTTAATAAAGTTTAACTTAAAAAGTTAAATTTTCGGGTCAAACGGGCGTGTTGGGTTTGACCCGCTAATTTTCGGGTTCGGTATACCTCGGGTTTAGTTGAAAAAATCGTGTTCAAAACTCATAAATTTCAGGCGGGTTCGGCTACTAATAGTTGATCCTACATTACTAGTCGGTCCGCATGTATTCATATTTACTTGTTTTACCATTTCAGAAATTTGTAAATCTTCCAACCCTTGCGATAATTCTTCAATAGACTTATTATATTCTCCCATCATTCATCATTTGATTCATTCGATTCACTAGATTGAGGGTCTTTATTATATTATTTATTTTCTAACTTAAGCTGGTCTAATTTTTGTTGTTGTCTCCTTTAATTTCATTTGATATTTTTTTCTTGATATTTTTTAGCATATAAATCGTGGTCACTTTCTAGTGTAATTGTTTTAGGGATCTTTATTTCTATCGCCTTAAATTGCAAATTGTTTTGGGTTTCCCATATTTTCAACAAAAATTGTCATTAATTACATTTGAATTACAGTATTTGACTATTAATACTGACTTATCTCTTCAACTTGTTTTGTTAAACTTTTTGGTTGGTTTTCTATTTTAGGAAAATTGATTTTTTTTTTTTGGCTATGTTCAATCCAAACCCCAAATGGGTCTTACAATCGCCGTTTTGAAATGCATTTAACGTATTTGTACATTCTGTAAAATAAATAAACAAACAAATACGATTTTCCAATTATTTCATTTGTTTTCATAAGTAGTTTTGTCGGTACATTTATCTAGTTAATTATGAAAATCTTTGTGGTTTTGTTTAATTTGAGAAACTCTTTTTAATGCCAACGTACTTCTCATTTTGTTAGGGTGTGTTTGTACTAGGAAAACAGGATGAAAAAAATCTCGTGGGAAAAAAAATTAGGAGGAAAATTTTTTTGGAGTAAAGTAAATTTCTTTCTCTTGTTTGGTTTAAGTAAAATTTTGAAGGAAAAAAATTGATTTTCTGCTATTCAACTTTCTTTTCGTTGTTTGATTTGATGAAAAATATATGGAAAAATAAAATTTGCATGAAAACTTGTAGATGTCAAGCTTTATTTTTCTAGATCATATGATGTGATTTGGGAGGGAGAGAAATTTAGAGAGAGAGAAGAGAGTTAGAAAGAGAGAGAGAGAGAGAGAGAGAGAGAGAGAGAGAAGAGAAGTTAAAGAGAGTTAGAGGGAGAGAGAGCGATAGAGAGAGAGAGAGAGAGAGAATTAGAGAGAGAGAGAGAAGAGAGAGTTAGAGAGAGAGAGAGAGAGTTAGAGAGAGAGAGAGACGAGAAAGAGAGAGAGAGAGTGAGAGAGAGAGAGAAGGGCGTTAGAGAAAGAGAGAGAGAGAGAGAGAGAGAGAGAGAGAGAGAGAGAGAAGAGCATTAGAGAGAGAGAGGGTCGAGAGATCCGCGAAAGATGAAGGAGGGAAATGTTGACTTGTATATCCAAAATTTTTCTCTCAACTTTCCTTTCATTTTTAAAGGGAAAATTTTTTGTTCTTTAATTTCCCAAATTTTCCATATATTTTCCAACTATTTTTTTTCATTAATTTTTCTTCAATCCAAACAAAGGAAAAATTCTCATTTTCTAAATTATTTTTTTTCCCATGTTGTTTTCCTAGGTCCAAAGGACCTTTAGAGTTTACTTCTTCTTTGTTTATTCTTAATATATTTCTACGTATTTGTTGTTGCCCATAAATCATAATGATGACCTAAAAGAATACCAATAGGGATGACAACGGGGCGGATCGGGGACGAGGAGTATATCCCCGTCCCCATCCCCGTTCCCAAAACTCGTCCCCATCCCCGCTACGGGAATTGATTCTTGCCCCATCCCCATTCCCGCGGATTCCCCATCTCCAACGGGGATCCAACGAGGATTTTTTAAAGCTATCCAAAATCTAAACAAATTTTAATCGGACCCGGTTTTTAATCTGTTCAAAATACAACGTATTTAACTTGCTCAAACAATAATACATCAAAATCAAACAATAATACATCAACAACTGTTATTCGGAAAAAAAAAAAAGATTACAATAATACATCCTCCTTAAGTGTGAATTAGAGCAGCGAATGGAATTATGGAGGAGGAGGGAAGCGAGTTTAGGTTAGGGTTTCTGACTTAAAATTCGAAAATTATTACTTTTTCCTTGCTATTAATATATATATTGAATTAGAATAAAGGTTATTTGGTAATTTTAAAGTTTTCGGGGATGAGGATTTGGGGATGGGGCAAGGAATTATCCCCGACGGAGAAAAATGGGGACGAGGATGGGGAAAATTTTGTCCCCATCCCCGCCCCGTCCCCGAGCGGATTTTGAAAAACGGTCCCCGTCCCCCTCCCCATCCCCAATGGGGGTGGGGATTTTTCCCCAGAGCGGGGCGGGGCCCCAGCGGGTTCGGGGATTCCCCGCCCCATTGCCATCCATAACTACCAATGACGTTAACGCAAAAATAATCTAATCATTTAATTAAGGTCATGTTCGGCATAATTAGTGTTATAGATAACAGATAGCATATAACGTAACAGATAGTGGTTTAGACAGCGGATAACTATTTAATTGGTGGATAACAGATGATTTTTCAAATGAGAATTATACTCGGTAAATTTAGCGTTTGAGTTAGCAGATTAATGTGAATTGACATAACAAGATATGAATAATTTCCAAATATGAAATTTTCAAAGGAATTTTTTGACCGAAAAATATGAAATGTTACTCCAGACACTAAATGTTAACTTTATTAATGTTTCACAAAACGCTACTTGAATTGAAACCCTAAAAATTAATCAAAACTCTACCGTACTGAACGTTGATATTTATGTAATTAGAGTTTTGACTTAGTTAAAACGCTAACGTTATTCCAAACGTTGTTGCCGAACACAAAGTAAATATTTATCAATAGTAAATTGGCCATGACTTAGGCAACAATTAGTTGGGAGAACCACTGCAATTCTTACATAAATTCACACTTTCATCACAAACACTTAATCCAAACACTTAATTTAAATTTTAATTACTAAGGTTCATTCTAACTTGATTGTGTACTGCCACCCAATATAATGGGTGCCCATTTTTTCTATAGTTTTTTTTCCCCTCTTACATGTAGGGATGGTTAGGGCTATTCGGCAAAAACCTAAATAAAAAACCGAATAATAAAATTGAAAAAATCGAACAGGTAATATTGGTTAATCGTTTGAGCTTTTTAAATTTACGACTTCTCAATTAAATAAACCAATTTAATTGGCTACGGTTTTGGGTTGGTATTTTTCAGAACGATTAATTGATTTTGAGTAATTGGAAAGAACCCTAAGTGGGGCATGTCTGAGTTGAAATTTGAATCTCGAATTTTTAGGAATCGACAATTAATCATAAGCAGAACCCAAAAAAAAAAAAAAGTTAACCGCATTTTCAATACAGTTTACTAGTAGTTTGAGTTTCCAGTTTCCAAACCTGATTAACAGTATAATATGTTTTAGGTTAACAAAATCCATAAACTAAAATTGCGGTTAACTGGTTTACAATTAATCGATATTGGATGCCTCTAGGGTTGACAGTAGGGCGGGAACCCCATTTTATTGTGGGGAAAAATCCTCGGCCTTGCTAGGGGATGGGGCGGGGATGGAGGAAGGTTTTAATCCCCTCGCGGGGACAAGGTAAGACCAGGGACAAAATTTTTCTCGTTCCATCCCAATTTCCTCGTTGGAGAAAATTACACATACCTTTATTTCTCATTCTCATCATCACATTATATGAAATGACATAAATACCCTTAATTTGTTAACATTACATACATGAACTCAAGGGTCATTGTTGCAATTTTAATTACCAAAAATCCCTGCTCAGATGCTGCATGTGAAGCTTCAGAGCTGGTCAAACTAGGCATGATCATGAGGGATGAAGCTGGAGAAGTAACAATTAGCCATTTGAATGGAGTTTTGGATGGGTACATGCCCGCGCTAATTCATTCTTATGTCTCATGAAAAAGTTAGCCATTTGAATCGAGTTTTACTCTTTGGATCTTAAAAAAGATTAATTTTAAATTTTGAATTTGATGGTATGTTAATATGATGTTCAACTATGTAACACCCCCAGGTTACTAACCACAAGATTAAGCTAATAACTTACTTAATCTAATGACTAGTAGCGGATAAACACCTGAGAGCATTACCGCCGTCCGTGTTAACGGACAAGGCTAAAGCTACAACCCAAGGCAGGCAATCAAGCGTAAGACTAACTTAAACGCACATCATCAAGACAACACTTAACTTAACAACCTCAAATCAACATAACAAAACCCAATAGAAATTATACAAGCCAAATTATCAATGATTTCTCTTATTTCCTTCAGAAATTGTCTTTAACCACCTTTAATCTCCTTAAGATGCTCTAGGGTTTCATCCTTCTGGAGCTTTCCCTTTCTCCTTTGCCAAGGTTCCTAAAACGAAAACATAAAACTTCGAAGAGTGAGATAAACTCAGTACGCATACCCCCGATAATGTAAAAATCTTTACGAAATTAATTACTTACTTAAACGCAATTCCGATAAATGCAAAACAATTAAAAGAAATAAGATATGACATGAAGTAAAGTATACTTACACAATAAAGCCATACTTAAGTCTTTCAAGTAACTGAACTTCAATGAAAGCCAGAATCGTGAGTTCCTTACTTAGTCCGTACTTGATCATAACATAAAGAAAGAAAATTAAACATGAAGGACTCAACTTAAAACATGTGTGGAAAATAGAATAATTTAAGATTCACCCTCATGAGACTTGGTAATAAAACCTTGAAGCTTTTCTGGAAAATAGAATAACTTACAAATGTATAATTTAATCTTTAAACAACCACTTGGTTGTCTTAATACTAATAAAATGGGCCCCTATTTGCGATCATCGGCTAAGCCTCCGTATGCGCATACCCGAACTGATCGGGAGATCCGGATGGTGGACGATGTCCTATACTGGCGGCCAGATTTTCATGGGGTGCACTTTACGCACTATATTCTTATTTTTCCCTGGTGTGCAAAAGGCACGGTTATTCTGGTGTGCATTACGACACGGTTAACAAGATGTGCTCTAAGGCACGGGTACCCTGGGGTGCGCTAAGGCACGATTAAGCACGGGGTGCTCTAAAGCATGATTATTCATGGTGTGCTCTAATGCACGATAAAACATGGGCGGGGCCTTTACTAAAAATCTTAGAAAATGGGAACCTTGACCTTGGGTTCTTAATAAAATTGGATACTTAAACCACCTTCGTAATCATAACCTAAACCTATCTTTGAAATCTCCTTGAATAAGAATTGTACTTATAACGAAATTTATTCATGGACTACCTTTAACATCCAAAGTATGGATTTGTCGTAAAAGTTCCTAACATAAAGGATGCTTAACATAAAATCTTAGAATAAACGGTATAATTAATCTGAAAAGTCAACCTTGGTACTAAAAAAATCCATGAGAACTTGTATATAATTTTGAACATAAATCGTGAGGATTTACATATAAACATGAGTGATAAAAAAAATATAATTTCATAACTTAGCATAACAAGATTAATTCATAATATCATACATAAAAAAATATCAGGCGATATACGTACCTGAAAACTTAGAAACACGTACTGGACGGGCAGAGACTTGAACAATAGTGTAATGATCCCTTGTAGGGACTTTAAAAGAAACGGAAATCATGAATTAGGTCTTAACTTAGGTGGTATCATGGAGGAATAACTTAATGAATTTTTCTAAGAATAAAAGTAACGAACTTGATTTCTAAGTCATACTCATGAGATCATATCTTATTCCTCGAATATCGGATCATGGCATAAAAGGACTTTTCGGAAAGCTTAGAACATACACTCCAACTTTGTAGTTGACCATGAAAGCTAGAAAATTGGACAAGGAGGGTAAAAACTAGCATCTTTATAAGCTGCCCAGAATAACGACCTTTTAAACTTCAATTGTTCCGAAAATTGTAACTCGAGCTCTACTTATCGGTTCGAAACGGATAAGATATCTACGGAAAGCTCGTAATATATACTTCAACTTTCATTTGAACTCCAAGTTGATTTGAGCATGGGAAAGGGTTGGATTTTGACCAAGAATACAGGAAGTCACAAAAATACACTTTCTGGAAAACTCATATTTTTGCCTTCCATATAAAAGCTCATAACTCTCTCTCCCGATATCCAATGAAGGTATACTATATCATTCGGAAAGCTCAGAATGTCCCCTAAAAGTTTTATGTTCAGCATTTAGATCATAGAAGCCTCCAAACATTCGAAAAATTCCTATCTTTGAACTGACGTCAGAAATTCTTAGTTTTGCGCAACTTTAGGAATTTGGCCATAGCTCCTAATATACTTATTGAAACGACGAACCACAAAAGCGGGTGTTAGCTAACACTTTTATCTACCTATTCATGCCATAAAATAGCCCATAATCACATTCCTAATCTTCTGAAAAATCTATTTACCAACCAGATTGCAAAACACTCAATAAAACCACTTGCATGCATGATCAATATCATGATTTACCTTAAACACTTATACAATCCTATCCTTCCATCATCAATACAAATTTTTAGAATTAATAACATGAAGAAACCTTCATCTTTGACCAATTCTTACACATGCAAAGCCCAATTCAATACATATCATGCTCCTAGACATTATACTTGACAATTTCAACATTAAAAGTCGTAAAACTCACCATTTTTCTAGATAAATTCTATTTTAAGCACATGCATTCACATTTGATCCACAAACTCACTCTTTCATAAGAGAATAAAACCTCCTAAACTATATGCATGTCACAATCCACCATCATCCATACTCATTTAATCATAAAAACTTAAGATTAACACAACTTACCCAAAATTCATCATTTGAAACTTGGATTTCTTCACTTCTCACTTGATGAACTTAAGAATACTTGGGTTACCTATGAAATAACATGAGAAATCTACACAAATTCAGATTTTATTTAAGAGTTTTTATTAAAAAGAGAGAGGAGAGGAGAGATGACATTACACTTGCAAGAGGTGAAAGAATGAAGGAAGGATGATGGTGGAGGTGTGGTGGTGCGTCGGCGGCCGGAGGGTGGCCGGAAAACTTGGCCGGCGGCGGCTGATGGCCGGCGGCAGGGAGGCAGCTGGGGGACCTGCCTGGTGGTGTTGGGGGAGGTGAGAGGACACAAGTGAGGGAAGAGAGCAAGAGTGAGAGCTTAGGAGGGAGTTTGAATTATAACTTACAATTCACCTAATATCATCTTAAGTAATATCTATAAAACACTCAAAGGCCCATGTCCAAGCCTCCCTCTTCCCTTTTGGCCGGCCACATGGCCCAACTAAAACAAAACTTATCAATTTTAATTCCTCCCTCTTATACTTATATCTCCCTAATTCCCCAAATTACTTAAATTTATTAAACCATAAAAATATTATCGGTAACCCAAATAAGATACTCTCATGCACCTCTATGAAATTTCTCATATTTATTATCCTAAATTGCCTTGAATAAAAGAGGGTCCCAATATATCGGTCTCGAAAAAGAATTCATAAATGATCAGAATCACTAAAAAGATTATCGGAAGATGTTTCTCAAGAAAAGAAAATTAAACTGATTCGTTGACGATCGTTGCACTGTTCAAGTCCTGCAAAACACACACTTGGTTAGAAAAAAAATGGAACACGCGCTTTAATTAACCGTGATTTATTCGTAACCTTGATTATTTTAAACTAATTACTATGCATTAAGGGGTGATTTTCTTTAGGTTATTACAAACTATTGTTTGAATTTATAACAAAGGAACGTGTCAATAGTTTGTTAATTTTGTTAGAAAATGATGTTTAAGTAACTTGGATCTTCATCATCTTCGTTTGGATTTCTTGACCTTCTTACGTTATGTACGGCAAGATGGAGTGTAACATAGGAATAAAAAGGATTCACTCATGAATATGACTAAAGAGTTATGAACAAACTCATTTGGCTTAAAACTTTAGTCTAGCTTGTAGCACAACTTGGACTTGTTTTTCACTTATATAAAGAGTATTTCTCTAAAATGTTGTGTGCACCAACACCAGAGATAAAGATATGTCTTGATACTTGTTGATGTATCTTGTAAATGGGTAGAACACTCTTGTTTATAGGAGAGAATGAGAGGAGTAACGTACTTGTAACATCCTCACCTAAAGGCACTTAATGATAGACCTTAAAGATGACATTGACTTTGACTAGGTCAATTGACCACATGCGACGTTAGAAATATTGATGTTGGGGTCAAACAACATATGGTTAATTAGGACTATATATTAATTATTTGGATAACTAGTCCTGAGGCATTAATAAAAATTCAGGTACTTGACCTACACTGTGCCAAGCTGACACGGACTGTGTCAAGCTTGCATGGACCATGTTGGGGTCAACAGAGTCAACACGAACCGTGAACTAGTCTCTTGAATTGTTACTTTATGAACACTTACATGGCCCGTGTCGTACCTAAAACCATTCGTGTTTATCATATAACTTGTGTAAAATCTTATTATGGTCCTTATACGTGTCTTATTTAGTTTCTACACGTAGATAATTCACTTATAGTCTTGTATTATTTCCACAAATTTCCTATTAAAGCCTGGCTAAAAATGTGAAACCAGTCGATGGAGATGGGGAAGGAATTTTCCCTCACAGCGTGGAATGTGATGGTGATGGTGGGTGGGGGCAGCAGGTGCGGTCTTGTTGGCTGTTGCCATCTCTGCCTATATGGAACATGAAACCTTAGATTGGGATGTTTATATTCCTCATCCTTTTATTGTGGCCTTGTGGGTGAGGAATGAGTACAACACAAGCACATGCACAACATCCGCCCACCCGATTCAAACCCTTGCTATGCAAGTTGTCAGATCTTGGCCACTTTTCCCCTACGAACTCCTAGCAACTACTAATTTTGGTGAGTTTGCAGTCATCTCTACTATTATTAACAGACATAGTTCTTCTACAAGTATCAAAATTTACAGCTTACTCTCATACTATCTTTCCTCGTATCAAATAAAAGTTTTACAATATTTCACAACTTTGCCCTTGAGTACACAAGTGAGAAGCTCATCATGTTAACTGTTAAGCCTTGTAGAACTATTTTGCTATTGTGATTTGCACACAAGTCATGCAAATATAGCTTTCATGTCGATGGTATTTCCACAACACCATTTTTGCATCTGCCTTTCTACAGTCATTCTTCTCGTTATTTGTTCTTTTTTTTTTAACATTTCTTTCAAGAAAACACTACCTAGATACAACCTTATCCTAACCTTACTTGCATAAGTTATTCTGCAACATAAAACTACTCTCCTATAGGTAGGCAATAGGCTACAGTTCAGTTGTGCTACCAACCATACATTCAAGATAAATATGTACAGTACTATTGCATGCCTCTTAGGCCTTAGCCTAGTATGAGAGGCCTTCCACTTTATACAACCTTAGCTTCATCCATGGCTTCTTCATCCCTCAGCCCAGCTTAAACCTGGACGCCTATCCTTTGTGCTACCTGAAACCCACATGTGTATAGCCTTAGTTCCTGAATTAAATGTGCTTACTAAAAAACAAAAGGACCTAACAGCATAGAAATTTAGATTAAAAATGGTATGAACTCAAGATGAAGCTATAAACTTTATTGAATGAATGTTAATTGCGTGGAACAGTATAACAACAACAACAAACTTTGAGGGAAAACACGTATGAAAGAATTTAGGGATCTATAAATGTAAATAGTCTTCCCTTCATAAACAGAAGTTCATGGAAAGGCCGACTCTTGTAGACCCACTAAAAAACCTTTTGAAAAACTACCTTAAGAAAACCAATTTAGGCTCAAAAAGAAACCAAAATGGAAAAACATTTGGCCACAGAAAAGGCTTTCGAAAAACTACCTTAAGAAACCCAATAGACTCAAAAAGAAACCACAAATGGAAAACCTTTGGCCACGGACAAAAATTTGTGAGAAATTATGATTATTTTCTTAGAAACTCTCAAAATCAACACCCACAAACTTAATTGCTAATTATGAAAGCTTGAAAGTGGATACCCTTGCAAAAGAAAATTCAATCCCTCAAAAGAATTTAAGGTGATCATACCTCCTTGAAAGAATGAACATCACTTCCCCAAAGCCAAGCATCACAGCCAGCATCCCTAGCACCCCATATGTCATTTCTACGGTCATCCCCAACATGAACAGCATCCTCTGGGTTTACCCCCAAAAGATCACAAGCCTTGAGGAATATTATGGGATTTGGCTTCTCTGCAGCAACCTGTACAATTTTTACATGGCCACAATATGTTGAGAAATCCGCGGCGACAGGTGCAAAATCTCAGGTCAAAATTCAAACAGGGAAGAAAAAATGTCCTTACTTCAGCTGAAACGGCCACAGCATCAAACCAATGCTCACAATTCAGAGCCCGCAACAAAGGTCTTAGCCGGGTATCAAAGTTAGAGCAAACTGCCACTTTCACTCCTGCTTTTCGTAGAGCCTGAAATACTTTCTCCGCATTTGGATCGCAAAGTTGCCATGCCTTCACATATGTACAATAAAATCAGCTATAGTAAAACTGTAAAAAAGCATGCAAAGTTCCAATGATGAAAACTAGGATGCTGAAAAAGTTTCTACATCCGCCACTGATCAAAGTGCCACGTTATGAGCATCTTATTCTTAACCCACCTTGTCAGTCATGTAGTAGTTGTATAGCTCTTCAAAGTACTGCTCATCAGAGCAGCCAGTGGAAGAAGTAACAATGTGTTGCCAGAAGGGTCTGCCATCATCCACATATCTGCACAAACAATTTTCAAAATAATTAATCTCTCCCCCTCAATTAGAGCAAATTATTAGACAAACCCTGATCTATCTATAGTAAGGTAGACCCAACAACTAGTTCTACCTTGCTATATGGATCAGGGTCTACATAACGACAACTCCTCAATTAGAATAACATCCTAGTGTGATATAGCAAAAATCTTAGAATGAAAGGCCCCCTTCAGAAAAGAGATGGGGGCAGGAGATTTCATTTAGAGATTAATCATGCTGAACATTAAAACAATTCACATTTTAAACATATTTGATGAGAAAAACCAGCTTGATATTTACTTTCTTTTCACCCTCTTTCACAGAAGAAACAGCCCTAGTGTGGATTCAGAGGTAATCTATTATTCCCCATGACCCAGACCGATGAGTACGACCCTATCTTTTTTCAAAAAAAAAAGTTTGTCATTAAATCAACATTCCATGCTTTAGGAGAGAAAAAGTGGAAAAGAGGTGAGTGTTGGATGGAATAAAGTAGCAATTCTTTACAAAAGCTTAACATGTGTAATTGTTCACATGTGGACCAACTTAGTTAACACTACCACTTATCAGATTACATTACAGCACACATCAATCCCACTAAAATTGCACGAGATCAAAAGTTCGTTCCGCTAATGCAATGCCAAATCACTGCATGTAACTCCAGATAAGGATTCTCAGCATAAAAGACAGATCAACCAACTACCAAGCAGAAGAAATATATTGAACAAAAGAAGTGAGATGTATAAGGTAAAGTCCACAGCAAGTTCTACACTATAGTAGTTCTTTTTGTTGATATTTACTCAAGTAAAAAGTGCAAAACCATTGAAGGACAAAATAAGCACAACCACAAGTTTGACCACCACGCATTATTAGTAGTTCTTAGATTCACAAATTAAATCTCACTCAGTTTCAGACCCATGGTCCATAGAAGACAGTTGCCAATATCTTATAGGTCAGAAAAATTACCCATCTGAGGTATTTCCTATTTTCATATTGAAGGGTCCATCTAAGGTTCTTCATCAAGGGAAAAAAAAGTATATATTCAGCGCATGGATTTCTTTTTTTTTGTTCAGAGATCACTAAAAAAAGCATAATATTTGGAACCAACTTATTGACGAGACTCTGGCTCGATTTTCACGTTCTCATTATTCCTATGCCTCCGTGGTAGCATAAACATCTGCAGTGCAGTTAGGTGTCATTTTTTTCGCCAGGGCCCAGGTTTATGACTAAGAATATCTCCATTCATTTTGCTCTTTTTCTTTGAAGAAGAGGGAAAACAGAGGAAATAGGGATGAATATTTCACAGTACAAGCTCCAGAGAAAAGGTGAACATGTGCAAATACAAACAAGTGAAAGCTTAATCAAATCAGATCAATGCAAATGGAATCAGTCCCATAAATATCAGACAAGGGTCTGTCAGTTTATTTTCTTATTACAAAACTGTATAATTATCCTGTAACTAAGCTTCAGATAAGGATTAAGGGGCCAACGTTGGAAGACAGAAACGCAACGAAACCGGCCAGTAGAAGACATCGCATTACAAAAGTCAAACATAATATCATATGACTCAATATAAAGTCTGCAATCCGTTTAAATTAAATAATACCCTAGATTTATGATTAGGAAATAACTATATCTACGTAGTACTTAGATATTATTTCCCCCCTAGATTAATGGTTAGGATATAACTATGAGTTTGGCTGTTTAATTGTTGTTTTATTGAATCAACATCTAATCATTTATCCTTGGGGAGGAGCCAAGTAGGACAGGATCTACACGAAAGCTAAACATAAGGAAATGGACACAAGTGGATCATCTCAATATTTAAAAAGTCAATTAACATAAACTATAAACCTTGCAGAAGAGATGAATAATTTATTCAATTAACAGAATATGATATCCCTTTACTTGAACTTCTGATGTTCAGATAAGATAAGGATGAAGAGGAGGGAACAGTAAGCAAAACCAGAAAGCAGGACGAAATGATTACTATGTAGTGTACAACAATACACAGGGAGTACTAGTATTTAACCAATTCACGTCAACCAATACAATTACTAAATTACCACTTCCTACTTCCGGTTCAAAATGTATTTCATTTTAACTATTTCTTTTGGGATCATGATAACCATCTTGACTCAAGATGGTTCTTAATCTTCTTAAATTGTTCATATTTCACATTTTTGTAACTTTTATTAATAATTTATTTAATAATTATTTATATTTATCAATTATAATGATACAATACTTATTAGTAAGGTCTAAAATATAATAATACCCTAATTTTATCAATCATAGTAGAAAATGTACATTTTATACATAATTTTATATTTATGAAATAAATATAAATAAATAATTATTTTTAAATTGTTTATAAGTTGTAGTAAACCTGAAAATAATGAAACATACCTTTAGAATGATTTAAATACACTTACATTTAATTTTATTAGTGATTTAAAAAAAATGCAAGATGGTTAAGAACCATCTTGAGTCAAAATGTTTATCATTTTCATTTCTTTTGTCGCATTTACAATTTCAACTACTATAATTCATTTTTACTCTACTTAATAAATTTATTTATCCCTTTTCACAATTCAAACAACTATCATTCTTAGGCATAATTTGGTTAAGTTACATATTTTTCACTATCATTTCCAATTTAGTGAGTTAGGGTGACAAAGAAAATAAGAAAGAGGTGGTACACAATTAACTTAGTTCCGGGTCAAATCCAACAATGATTAACGATAAACAAGCGTAGAAACCTAGAACAAGAAAACACCACTATAGACCTAAACCCATCAAATTTTCCTCCTAAATGGGGTATACTCTATCCACTTTATGGTAAGAAAAAGAAAATAAAACTGCAGTAAAAAGTGTAATCCTGGCCCCAGCTTACAAACAAACGAAAGCAGTAATTTGAAAAAAAATCAATGCTCTGTAACTGTAATACTTGCTAGTTGCTCCCATTATTCAGGATTTAAAACATCAACATCAAGATGAAGACTACTGCTAAGTGCGAAAAT
Source organism: Portulaca oleracea (assembly GCA_029582165.1). Taxonomy (NCBI): domain Eukaryota; kingdom Viridiplantae; phylum Streptophyta; class Magnoliopsida; order Caryophyllales; family Portulacaceae; genus Portulaca; species Portulaca oleracea. The sequence continues at coordinate 17,698,069 of CM055888.1, read as the reverse complement.
ACGCTAAATTGACTCCGAATTATATTCAAATATTCCTAACCTGAGACGAGATCTGCCCCAGGGTTGCTCATATGCGCGTCTGTATCTGCTCAAAATCTCATCCTCTGAATACTTGACTCCATATTTCTCCCCAATCTGTCTATATATCTTTAAACAAGTCATAAACAAACGCACAAATTAAACCCATGAGATGAGTATGATCACAACAACCCTAAATTCAAACAATGAGCAAAATCTCAAAAACATGGAAATGAACCTGGGCAGTGGGTTGAGCGGGAACAACAAGAGTGCCAACAGCGTCGACTAACAGAGCCTTGTGTGTGATCTTTCCGCCATACAAGGACCTTCTATAATCCTCGTAGTCCTTCAACCAGAGTCCCATTGAGCTCACCCCAGCCTCCGCCGTCGCGGCCTCCGCCGAGTACGGCCGCTTACCGCCGGAGCTCCGGCTAGGAGACGGTGGAAGCCGGGAGGAGATTACGGCGGTTGCCCTGGAGGGTCCTAGCGCGCGAGAAATTCTTGACAATACTGCCATCGTTCAAGTAATTGGTGTGGGGATTCAGTGAATTTGTATCAAGGTGTCGAAATTTTATCGCATTTGAGTGGGATGGTGTAGTGACGAGGCGAATGGTGTGAAGAGTGGGCATTTATAAAGAGCTTTTTTTTTTGTTTTTTTTTTCAGTTGATTCATGGTAGGATAAAATTGAAAATGACGAGTGTGTTGATATATTTAGACAGATCAGGCGTTGATTCAATAGGGTTATTAATTATTCTTTGTTTCGATTAATTATCTTAAAAGATACTACGTTAAACCCGTACTGTGCACGGGTGTATTAAAAAGTAAATGTTTAATAATTAAAAAAATATTTATTATATAAATGAATATAAAACTTAATTATAATGAAAACTCATAGGTGTAAATCGTATAATATATATTGTTAGTTACAATCTGTGTCAGATATAACCAAAGCTATAGTGGTGATAAATTTTGTAAAGTGTTTATATTAAAAAATAGACATTTATTATAATCTAAAGTCATATAAACAATTATTATGTTTCTAATTTATTGTTAAACATAAAGAAAAAACTATAATTTTAAATTACAAACAAATTGTTATATATAAACATAAAGAAAAAAAACATAAATTTCATAAATTATAGTTTATATAAAGATTATTGTTAATTTAAAGTCATATAAATTATAAAGAAAAAACATAAATTATAAACAAATTATTATATATAAACATAAATTATGTATATCAATATTATAATTGTTTATATGACTTTAATATACCTGTGCATCAAACAATTATTGTTAAATTATAGTTTACATGACTTTAAATTTCGTAAAGTGTTTATATAAACGTACAATTATAACATTGATATACATAATATATGTCTATTTTTTCTTTATAATTATTGTTAAACATATAAACACATAATATAATTTAAGTGATATAAACAATTATTATAATTTATGTTTATATATACACCAATGATTTATAAAATTGATAAACATAAAAACAATAACGGGTATAACCAAAGCTATTGACTTGAAATAATATAAAACAATTAAAACAAAAAATAATTTTCTTTCGCACAGTCCCACAACTTTCTGTCATCAAGGGCAAAACCATGTCAAAGCTATGCAATCAAGCTAGCAAAAATCAGTAAATACTTCGACTAAATTGGATAACATTACAATGAAATTAAGATAGTAACATACAAAATCGCAATTGACGACATAAATACATAAATTAATGATAATTACATACAATAATTTCATTTATGACACATCTCTCCTTGTGGCTTCAAAATTGAATCAAAATTATCGTTGTCTTGTAAGTAACCCTGCAATTATTGGAGCATAATTATAGTTTAACATACCTAAACATTGAGCTCAAACTCTGGAAAGCATGAAAAGATTATGCACATCCATTATTGCATCTTCAATGCATGCTTACTGACATAAGAACCCCAGCCGAAATTGTCATATCAAAAAAGCCTATACGCCCATTATCAACCTCAAGTTGACCACCATGCTATTATTGCTGCTTCCATATAGTCGTCAATATCGTTGAAAACACATTTCTATCCCTATTTGCAATATCGGAAAAAAAATTCAAGAAACACAAAACTAAAATCCACGAAAAAAAATGAATGAAGAAGCATTAATAATCCATGTAGATACTCATCATTACTGTAAAGAGTTAAAAAAACAAAGGTACTCAACAAAGCAACAATAGTACAACACACATAGATAAAGAATATATTAACCTGATTAAAATGAGGATTATGCATTTTCACACAATAGAGTATGGATGATATAGAAAATGAACTTATAGTAGGGAGCATATAATTGATAATTGCCAACATGCACATGGTATAAAGATTGTGTTTTTATAGGTAGGTTTCAGTTTAGGGTTTTTAAGATAGGTTAGTATTAGAGACAGATACTAATAAGAGTTTTACAATAGGTTGGGAGGTAGAGTTCTAATTAGATTTGGGGTGAGAGGTAGAGTCCTAATTAGATTTGGGTGGAAGTTAGACTCCTAATTGGGTTGGGAATAGATTTCTAATTTGATAAGGTAGACTTTTAATCTAATTAGATTTCTTGTTTATTATTTTTTCAAATCGATTTTTTTTATTATTATTTCATGGGCGGGAATTTTTTACTATATTTTTAAATCGATTTTTTTCTTTAATATGATTGGTTAATAACCCCTACAATCATTCTGGGTTGAGTATTTCAAATTTCGAATATATTACTTTTATATTATTATAGATGTACTCCCTCCTTCATATATTATTTGTCCCTGTAGACATGATTTAGAAAATGTAAGAAAATTCAGAAAAAAATAAGTGCAAGGTTATAGCGAAAGTGAAACGAGATGACGGAAATTATGACAAAATTCAGGAACGAAACTTAAGCGATAAAACAAACATCATGTATACGTGGGAAACTGAAGAACTCGGAGGAAAACTCACGGACAACGACAGTCAGGAAATAATCCACTATGAGAAGGGAAGAATACAACTTGATCACTATCACAGGGTGTGATACGATCAACAAAGGAGATTACAATAAAATCTCTCAAACTATCAGCCCACAATCTTTCGGGATAACACTGGGAAAATATTGATGAAACTGAATCTCTCTTAATATTTTTTCTCTGATCTAATTGATCTGATTGATGATTAAAGCAGAGAAAATTGTATCCTATTTATAGGTCAACTAGGGGAATTAAAGTCGTATTAAAACTCAAATAATAACAAGTAGTATCTGACTTGAAGAGAGAATTAGAATTAGATTAAAATTGTATCATCTACCGTTTCGGACCTTAGCGGATCATATGGACCACTAAAAAACCCAACAATCTGCACCTTGGACCATTATCTGAGTTATCGGTCCAAATAAACTCCTCGACTGTCACCATCAACGTGCCCCTCCGTAGGGCATAGTGATACACTGCAAGTGCATGTTATACAATGTAGTATATCAAGGTCGTTCTCTCAGGGACTTGTTCAGACTATGCACTAAACTATCTTGAAGAAGCTGTAATGCCCTCCAAGACATCTGTATTAAGGACCTTTGCCATGCCCAGAAAGTTTTGTTTGAAAGAACAAATTAGGGAAGTATCTTGAAAATCTCCAAAAATGATTCCAGCATATTTTCTGAATAAATATCTACCGATTCTATTGTATATTCTTGCAGAAAAACATTACAAACGAAAAGGCCAAAGACTCCAAAGCAACAAAGATAGAAGATCAAAGCGAATATGGAAAGGATCAAAGATCAATCAAGGAAGGAAAGAATCAAGAGAAGACCGTTGCTGATTGAAGACCTCGACTATAAATACATCCAACATCTCCTTGTGCAAATTAGTCGATTTAAAGAAAGTACTCGAGTGTAGGAAATCTCGTGAGATTTCTAAGTGTAGCCAATGAGTCCTTGGTGAGTTATGTAGCCAGTAAGGTACTTCTGGTGAGGTAACCAAGGATCTTGGTGAGTTATGTAGCCAAATATGTTGGTGAGGTGTTGTGTAGCAGAGCCTTGAAGCACTAAGACTTTGTAAGTTTGATATCCATTGTAATCGGTTCATGTTCTTCTCTGCCTCATCTGTGAGGCCCCTCAACAGAACCTGAATCTCAGTTTCTGTCATCTCTGCTTCATCTGTGAGACCCCTCTACTTTGCCTCATCTGTGAGGCCCCTCCTCTCTGCCTCATCTGTGAGACCCCTCATCTCAAACCTCGTCTGTGAGGCCCCTCAACAGAAACTGAATCTCAGTTTCTGTCCATGTAAGTAGTCACCAAGGACCTCACTGTCTTGAACCTGCTGAGTTCCCTAACCTCCTCTATTTCTATTGTACCTCAAGCTTATCTAATAAAGAAGTATTATTCAATTCATTCAAGTGCTATCAACATCCTTGTGTTTATAAGTGAAGAACTCTGTACAAACCTATTTACCCCCCCCTCAAGGGCCTCAACATATCTCGCTACTAAGGATGCTAGGTCATCCGAGGTGTTTATGTATTTGTAAGAATTTAAACTGAAATTAGAAAAACGATAAATCTTAAGGATTCTAACAGATAATTATGGGAGTTTAGGGGAGTCCACTCTAGTTCATCAACTAATTACGAGCTAATTCCAGTGCGAGGAAGTGTTGATAGTGTCGGGGTCTATAATCATTCTAGGTCTATCGCGACAATCTTTCGATCCAAGGTGAGTTGTAGTGATTAAAATAAACCCCTATTCTCATGGTTATTTAATTCAATTAAAGAAAAACACAGATTATAACATGACCCTAAGCATGAACTCATTATTTCTAATCGTGTTCTATGCCTATTCAATCTTCATTTATCCAATTCAAAATAACAATCTTTCGATCCGATATTAAGAATCCAAACCAAGTAAGAGGTGATCAATCAAGTACTATGACATACAAAACATGAAGATAAACGACTGTATTAAAACTTCACATTGAATTCACATCAATAATCAATCGATAAACATCGAGTTTATCCCTTAAACAAAGAAATCTAGCTGCTCATGATAATAAAAACTGGCAAAATAACAACGGAATTCGAATCACAAAGCATAATGGAAACTGCGAATTAACCGAGTATCCAAAGAATTGAATTCGATCTCTTCGTGTCACCCAATTCAATCTTGTTCTCCACTTTGTTCCTCTCAAGAATACTACAAAAATCTCTCTAAAGTTTGTCTAAGAACAGGAATAAAATTCTGCGGAAAGTTAAAAGTCCTTTCAAACGACCGCTTGGAATTTCTTTTATACGCTATGTTTAGGGCATGAGGCGTTAGCAGCGCCCTTGGAGATGTTGGTCGCATCTGGGGGTCTCGCCTTGGCACCCGAGAAAAAGCGCTGGTGGAGTTTGTTTCCCCCCAGCATCGTCTTCCCATTTGCACCAATATGGACGCCTCTGCCAGTGGTGCGGGCAGCGCCCCACTAGACGCTGGTTGCACTTTTCGGTGCTGCCTTCAACTGGGCTGGGCCTACTGATTTGTGGGCCGTTTCATGCTCCTTCTCCTTCTCTTCATTCTTTTCTATTATTTTCTTCATTTTTGTTCCTTTTCCTCTTCAATTTTCTTGCTTTTAAGAGGATTTTCCTTCAACCTTGCAAAATATACCAATCTACAAAACCAAGTGAAGGAATCATATAATTCGGTACAAAAGCGCAAGATTATAGTACATAATTAGTTAAAATATACAAATTAAAGACCTACTAAACACTATAAAATAAACACTTATCAAATCCCCCCATGCTTAGCTCTTGCTTGCCCTCAAGCAAGTTTGACACGAGAACAAGAAAGAGAAATGAAATACTCAAACTTAAAAGACAAAGACTCAAGAGGAAAAAAAATGGAAAAGAAGAAAACAAACCAAAGAGGGTCAGCGTTAGGGTTACAAATACAACTATACACCTCCTCAGGCTAGCCAATTAGAACACATCAATCCACCAAGAAAATACCAAGAACAATATGGAAGAGAACAAAATCAGTGTAAAACAGATAGAGGGAAGTTTTCGAAACCTTGAAAGAGAACAAGCACCTCGAACGCGAAAAGCCACCAACAGTCTTAAGATAAATGCAAATATGCACGGTTGGTTATGGACGTAGGTCAGTCGACAAGCAAACCTCACTTTAGGGTAAAGTAAAACACTCCAACACTCACTTTTTTGTGCAAGTGGGTGTTGGGAATGTCCCAACAATGTTCGATATACATAGAGTTTAAACCAAAATAATATGGTAATTATATGTCTTGCTAGAGACCTCTATAATTGGTAATTAACGTGTTTAATTACAATTATATTATTTGATCCTACTGGGTCACACAAGTCAGTGCCATGGAACAATGTATGTAATCTAAATAATATCGTATTATGCTTAGGGATATTGGGAGTCGATTTCTATGAGGAATCAACCCTACACGGACCAAATTGGACTCACAACGGATCGTGGTGGTTTGCCACGAACCGTGGTGATTATGGTCCGACTTAATGGACATTTTGGAGGACAACACGGACCGTGTTGGGCCTCAGAATGCGCCATTACGTAAAGTAGGCCATTAGGGTTTTTAACTGCTCTCTCCCCAAGTTATCTAAACACTATAAAGGGGAGTCTCTACGAGAGATTAAAGATCACCAACTGCCTGAGGCTCGATCTTAGAAAGATACCAGGGTGATTTCCTGAGTTACTCTCTCTTAGTTTGGAGTTCTTGTTTCCTGAAACAACCTCTTATACCGAAATACATACATCGTAGATTGAGATCTGTCTCGATCAGGTCGATCAAGTAATTGAGTTCCCGGAGTGCTGCGTGGGCTTACAGCAGAGGATTTCTACATTGGAATCTCAAAGGTCAACCTCTAAATCAGTCGGATTAGCGATCGGGTATAATTACTAAAGCCTCTGCAATTGTTTCTTTATTGGTTGATTAATTGTTCTATAATCGTTATGAATATTCCGCCAATTAATCTGGACCTGTTTAGGAAATAGATAACCTAAAACCTAACAGTGATATCAGAGCCACCGATTGCATGCTAAAGTATTATACCTTAATTCATAAATAATTTTGTAAATTGTTGAATTATTTTATAAATTTGCTAGAGTAGTTTTAATGCCTAAATTTTAAAACTTTATGAAAGTTTTAGTCTTTGTTGCTCAAAATAATAAATCTGGAAATTTTTATTGAAAAGTACCTTCAATTAATCAGTTTATGCTTGTTTAATTGTTAAAATTAGCACAAACTTGGTATAACTTAGATTGTCTTAGAAACAATCATGTTTAATGTTGTTAAACAATAGTTAATACATGAAATAAGTCTAATTCACAAAATAGGATTTTGTAGAATTATTTTCTGATTTGGATTATTTACAGTAAATTTAATGAAAAATCAAAATAAAATATCAAACGAATTCGAAAAATTCCAAGAAAATTACTGGAGATGTGTGAAAGTGTTTTGGACTCTCTGTAAGTTTTGTAGATTTTTCCCAATTGCAATATATTTTTTAATTGAATTTTTCAGTTCTAACGAGAAATAAATTCAGTTACTTCTTTGAATTTTATAAATTTATAGAAATGTGTAAAACTTCTGAAAAGTTTACAGTAGATTATTGGTTAATCATACTGTCAAGGATAAATTTTTCATGAATTTTCGAATTCGTTAAGTTAGTTTTCCTTCAATTTTCAGTTATGCAACGGAGTATAATTGTTTACTCTTCTGATTTTTTTATTCTAATTTTAGAAATTTGATAAAAATCTGAAATTTTACAGTAGCATATTGGATGAATCTACTGTATGGGAAAATTGTAAAATTTGATTTTTGAACTTATCCGACTGTTCTCTTTTATTTTCCTATTAAAGGGCGAGTTAAAATGTTTAATTCCCTAAAATTTTACAAGTTTATGAAAATTGATAAAATTTTAGAAAATTTCATAGTAGGTTATTAGATAACACTATGATATGAGAATTTTGATGTTTGGTAGGTTTTGATATTTTATTTAAGTTTTTTCATGCACGAAATAACCATCACCGGGAAGCAACACGAACCGTGTTGAGTCAACACGGACCGTGTTGCCAACAATGATGATAATTTCATGCTCTTTTAAGGTTTAAAATTAGTTTTAGAAATTAATTATCGAATCCTATTATTACTAAATCAGTTGTTAGGCATAAAATATAATAATAACTTGTAAAGTTTAGGAAACTTGCAATATTTTTAAAAGATATAATATCTTTCAGATCTCTTGATTTTAGGAAAATTGAGTGACTTGTGTGTAAAGGTATTTTATAAAATCCTAAATGTGTTAGGTGACTAAGATAAAAGTTGGAATTTTGTTAACTTTTGTCCAGCATGCAAACTGTTTAGAAAACCTTTATTTAGTATTTGTTTCCTTATATATGTTATATTGCAATTAAATATGTCTTTATAATTTGTTATTTAAAGCATGTGTTATATTTGATATAATTATTACAATATTGCTTGTTTGCATGTGCTTCTAGCATGGCCATAGATAGTCGGTTTTACAGGTCTACGTACCGGGTTGGGTGAAATACGGCCTGTGTGCCGTCATTGGATTATTTAAATTTAAATTTCAATTGAGTTTATTTTAATTCATGTAAGGCATCTTTGGAGAGGTCAACTTTGTAATTTGTTATACTTGGAGACGTCAAGTCGAGTGGGAGCCCAACATCAATGGAGGTGTTGATCCGAGTGGGAGCCGTATCCGAGTAAGTTGCAAAATCCAAGAAGAAATTCTTGAATACTGTCAAGGCTTAGTTAAATTAGTTTGATTAAGTCTAGGTGGTCATACTAAGGGTTTTACTTTATGCTTTAATTTGTTATAGCATGTTGTTTTATTATTCCTTTTATGCTTTTCGGAATAGTTCACCTAGAACTGCATGCTTAGGATAATAAAACCTACTCTCAAAATTGAATTATTGTTCAACTTATCGAAACACCATGATGGAGGTCCTCCATCTGAAGATCAGAGTCCAGAACCAGCAGCAGCAACAAAGGTTGTTAAAATCGGGATCCTAACTCGAAACTATGAAGAAGTTAGGATCGGAATTTAGCCCATGTAGGATCGTGGATCGTGTGTAAATTGTAGAATCGTTTCGACGATTTTGGACCATAAAATCGTAGGATCGTAAATCAGGATCGGGATTTTAATAACTATGGCAGCAATGACCTCACCAACACCAACTCCAAGGCCATCATCAACAACATCAAACACTAACATTCAAGAGTGTTTCATGATGGTCCAGCAAGTCCTGAGGTCGTCCAGCAGCAACAACATCAGCATCAACAGCAGCAGCCAGCCAGTGAGGTTATTTCTCAATTCCATATCTTTGGATTGAGGTCCTCACCCATCTTTGAAGACTTCACTTTAGAGCTGTTGAGGACATTCCAGCTCAGTGGAGATATTTTGCCAGTTCTGAGGCCCTCTTTGAAGACATCACTTCTGGACTGTTGAGGATATTCCAGTTCTATGAGGTGATCCTGCATTGAGGTTCTCCATGAAGACTCACTTCCGAGCTGTTGAGGCCATTTCCAGCTTGTGAGGTGATTTAACCGTTTGTAATAAAGAAAACGAGTTTGTTAGATTTTATTTCATTTTATTTTGATATTATCCAGTTTGTAATGAGCCTTAATTAGCTTACTAAGTTAGTTAAGTAGCTTAATGCCGGATTAGGAAAGTTTCTTGAGCAAGGGGAAACCCTTAAACTCTCATCCTTGGTTAATTCTACTACAGTATCAAGGATTTGGCAATCCTTGTGGTGGGTGTAGAGCTTGATAACCTCAATGGTGGTGTGCCTGTATCCATTGAGGTCATCCAGTCCATTGCCCTTGAAGTTCTAGCTGTGATGGGCCTGTATGAGCTCGAGCCTCAAGACTATCTTTGGTTACTGTTTGATTGTAAGTTGGTTCATCCGATCATCATTTCATCATCATCCATTTCATCCACTTGTTCATTGGTGTTTGTGCTCTGTTTTGAGGAGATTGTAGTTGACTTTCTGTGTGAGGTATGTTTTGGGTGTGATTGTGCTTGATTATCTGTTTTGAGGTCAGAATCTGTGTGTTGTATGTTAATGTGTTGTACTGTGAGGTCATTACTCTGATCATCGCGACCTTGCATACATCACACCACTTAGATGGAAAAGTAAAGAACGCCAAAGCGAATTATTTGTCCGTCATTAATAAGTAGGGTGGGAGTTAGGTTAATTCAAATTAGCAAGCAAAACAGTTTTCGGCTAAGAGAGGAAGAGAAATATTGTATTCGATACAAATTTCTTGCCAAGAATCATTTTGAATGATCGATCATTAGATGATCCACCAAAGATGACATGGGCTCGAGTTTTGTTGGGCCAAAGTCCACTTCAGCCCATGAGTCTTTTGAGTCTTGGTTAATTAAAATACTAAATGAGAGTTGATAAAGTGTTTTGATTTGAAATTAAATTAATTTAATTTCTTTTGATGAATAATAACAAAAATGAACCAATTTGTCTCGTAGAATTAATTATGTATTTTCACTCAAACATCAACCACTAATAAAATATTGTTCTCTTCTTGAGAAAGAGAAAAATAATTACACCAATTCCTTAATTGGCATCGCCATCGCAAGATTGTCTCGGAGGCGAATAAAAGGAACATATCTTTGATATAACATTGAGCTAGGCATCAATATTAAGGGGTCAATCAAGCCAAATGGATACATGTAATGTCATATTATTCATGCGACTTTAACTTCAAAATGTTTGAAGATTAGAAGAAGGATTTCAATGTTATCAACTCAAAATCAAGTTCATCGAACTAGTTAGAGTTTATAAATATGAAACCAATAACCAGATAGTCTCGGTTAAGCTAGATAAGGATGGCGCTCATGTTCTGAAATAATTTGACTATTTTTTTTTGAGAGAACCACCAAAAGTGGGTTATTGATTTTAGATAAATCAAATCAGAGATGACCATGCTGGCCACTTCCTGGGGATAACAACCCCACCAAGTTTGGTTCCAGTACTTAGAAACTGCAAGTCTTGCCAGAGAGTAAGCTACGCCATTACACTGCCTCCTACAAAAGCTGAAAAAACAAGAATCAAAGTTCTACAATCTCTAATTACTATCTCTGCTTGGAAACCAGCTTTCTTGCAGTGTTATAGGGCATTATAGACAGATAGGCAATCGGTCTCCACCACCACGTTCCTCAGATGCATTTCCGTCGCTAATTTCAGCCCCTATCGAACTGCACCCGCCTCCATCGCTTCAATCTCCCACCCAAACTCCATTGCGGTTGTCCGTGCACTATGGACGGTTCCGTTACTAGACCGTATTACAGCCCCCAACCTCCCTTGCCTGAGCGGTCAACTGTCGCATCCACATTGATTTTCCACACCTCAGTTTCCGGAGGGCGCCAGTGGGGTTCGGTCACAGTCGAGGACTTCTCAGCATTATTTTCTTTTATTGACTCCAAGAACCTGTGGTAGTAAGCCGTTGCTCGATTTACCGCTTCAAGAGGGTCTTCCTTTTGGTTCTTGAAGATCCGACTGTTCCTGCTGGACCAAATTGCCCAAACCATCGTCACAATCAGACCTCTTTCCTCCTTGTTGACCTCTTGCAGTTTTGCTTCAAGCCATTTTTCGGCATCCGTTTGTTCTCTATTTTCCACCTCAAATCTGCACACCTCGGCTCTCCAAAAAACCTTCACCCATGGGCAGTCTAGAAACAAGTGGTCGTTTGTTTCATATGCTTCCCCACATGCACTACACACTGGATCAATGTTGGACTTCCGTTTGACAAGATTAACCCTTGTCGGGAGGGAGTCTCTCCACATCTGTCATGCACATTGTTTTGCCCTCGGAAGTCTGGTTGCTCTTCATATTAGCATACTTTTTTTTCCATCCACACTCGAGTTTCCGCCTTCTTCCATGCTTCGAGTCTTGAGTGTTGCTAGAGCCGATTGATAGGCTGATCTTATAGTGAAAACGCCTGTATTTGTGTGTCCCCAGACCATTTCATCCTCTGTATCAATGTCACCGATGGGTATGGACAGAATGCCCTTCGCTATACCTGTATTCAAAGCAAGATTGCACCAAGCTTCGTCGCTGTTTAGACCCGATTTCGTGTCTAAATACCGCCTAAATCCTTAGGCTTTTGACTTGTTTCGTAGTTTGTTCTAATAACTTTTAATGCGTTTTAGTTACTTTTGTAGTTTCCGAAGGGTTTCACTCAAAACGATTCCAAATGGGCCAATTTTGCACCAATCTTGGGAATCCCGAGACTCCCTACGATTCCCCGAGCCCTGGTCGTGTCAAAGGCAGAGGATTAGAAGGGCCGGTCATGTCGAAAGGCAGCGGAAGCGGAGGCAACGGTTGAAGAGTACTCTGAAGGGAATTGTGGCCGAGAGAGTCCGTGGCCACGGTCACATCGACCGTAGCCACGGTGTGATGGAGCCAAGACCAAAGTGAAGACGACTTGCACCCGAACTAGACCGTGGTCACGGTCACTTTTACCGTGGTCACGGTGGGATCTTCACCCTGCCTAAGGAAGAAGCTGACCGAACTAGACCGTGGCCACGGTCTCCCAAGACCGTAGCCACGGCGGTGCGAAGGAGCGAAAAGTTGTCAGCCCTGTCGCCTGGGACCGTGACCGCGGTGCATGGGACCGTGCCCGCGGCGATACGGTTTAAGAGAAGAAATCGCCGCGCTTACGCGGAGTGGCCACGGTCACGCCACTGCGTGCCACGGTCCCTGGAGCGATTTTGTCTGTTGTGTAAAATGATGAGTTTTGAGTAACAACCTTGATTACTATTTAATGTATTTAGGTCATTTTAGCTAAAGGAGGAGATTAGACAGCAGCTTTACCTATCTTTTATGATACTTTAGCACTCTTTATCATATTTGAAGTCTTAGATTAGAGGGATTAAGGAAGATCTTTGCTGAGATTATTAGTTCTTGTATTGGATTCTCTTGATTATTATTGGAAGTTTGAAGATTATTCTCGACTTTGGAGCATTGGAGCTTTATTATTCTGAAGTTTTCTCCCTTGTCATCACAATCAATGAGCATTTCTTAACCTTTCTCTCTCTAATTTATTGCTTATTTACTAATCTCTGTTTCGTTATTATTGATATTGTTGGTGTTATTGAATGTTTATTGTTATCTTGTTTACTCTTTTAAGCATGAATGAAGTTGTTGATGTTATTATCATGATAGTTAGGATGTTTAGTGGCTAGAACCTTAATGGGTTAGGGAGATATTAAGGGTGTGAATGGGTGATTAGGTTTGGGTTAGCAATATTAGTGAGTAACTAGTTAGGAAATCAACTTCCTAATCCTATCCTTTCCTTAAGTAGGATGTATTTAGGTGCGAAAGCATCCGAATACATCCAATGCTTGTTGGAAGGTAGGAATTAGGATAGTTAGTGTTCTAGTTCGCGAAAGCGAATAGAAACTAACTAGGAAATTCTGTTCTATTAACTTTCCCGGGTCTGTCTATGGATTTCGAGGAAGTTAATCCGGATTAACCTTGAACGAAGAAGTCCGGTGTTTTCTAACGGAATTACCATTTGATTTCCCTTTCTCGTCACTCTCTTGTTGCGAAACCCATTTCCTCATTCCCGTTTGCATCCCGAAAGTCTCCCGACACCCATTGTTTCACCTTTTTGACTGAACATAGCGTGTTTGCGTTGTTTTCACCCTAAAGTCTTTCATCCTTTCATGATCATAAACCATACCTAGAATCAACTAGTTTCAGCTAAGGCCCCTAGCTCCCTATGGAAGAACGATAAAATCGTGGTCTTACAAACCACTCGACTAACAAAATGGCGCTGTTGCTGGGGAGCAAGCGCACCTAGCTTAGCTCTTTGTCTTTGGGTTTATTTAAGATCATTTCACTGTTAGAGATTTTTTTTATCCTCTGTTACTGGAAATTTGATTCTTCTGTTTATTCCTTTTGTGCATGCGGACTCGCTCTCGACGAGGCCAAATTCTTGTAACTCCACGGAACCCAAATCTGGAGAGTATTATTCGACAAGCTAATGCCGGTTCGAGACGAGCTAGACAACAAAGAGAGCGACAGACTATCGAAATTCCAATGGCTGAAGGAGAGCAAATTCCACCCCGTACCTTAGCATCATATTCCTTACCATCGTCGGGTACGGGAGGCGATCCCATCACATTACCAGATTTACCACCGAATGCATCGTTCGAGTTCAAGCCGTATTTATTGGAGATATTTGAGAACACCCCGTACCATGGAGGAGAGCATGAAAATCCTATTGACCACATCAACAGATTCGAGCAACGCATTGGCTTCGTACAAATGAATGGAGTTTCCGCCGAATACATGAAGCTGAAGTTTTTCCCTCTTACCTTGAAGGGGAAAGCATTATTATGGCTCAACACGTGTCCGCCCGGAACTTATTCAACATGGGATGCCCTTAGCCGCGACTTCCTTCAAAGGTTTTTTCCGAACGATGAGACGTGTCGGTTGAGGCAAGCCATCATGAGCTTCAAGCAGAGCCCGATGAGTCGTTATTCGAAGCATGTGGGAGATTCAAAGGTCTCCAACGGAGGTGTCCACACCACAATCTTGAGGATTGGTTATTATTGCATCACTTCTATTCCGGATTGAGTAGCTCTTTGCGAGAATCCATCGATCATGTCTCGGGGGGCATGTTCCTCAAGAAGACGGCGGAGGAAGCAAACGTATTTCTTCACGAGCTATCTCAAAAATCTCCCCATTGGGGAGGCGGCCGTGGTCCAAGAGATGGTCCTCCTCTAGAAAGCAACCATACCATTAAATTTTTCATGAATGCCGTTCTTGAGATGCAAGCTTTGGAGGAAACCACGAGGCAAGTAAAGGCCGCTCAAGAAGTACCTATGCTTATTGCGGATGCCCGAGTCTTGGTATGTGATTTTTGTGGAGGGCCACATTCTTCGAAGCGATGTGAAGAGTATCAAACCGAGCAAGTCCAAGCCATCTATCCCAACAATAACCCCTCCTACACCAGTCAAACCCCCATTCGTCCCCGTGGGAATTACGCCTACAACCAACAAGCTCCCCTAAACCAAAACCCACCCCCCGATTTCCCAAATCAAAATCGCCGCCAATACCACCAAAATCACCACCAAAATCCTCACCAAGCTCAATCTTCCCAAGCACCCAAACCACCACAACAAGAAACCCTTGACCAAACCCTCCAAAAGTTGGCTCTAACTCCAGAGAAGATAGCCTTATCTTAAGAAAAGATGGCCTTAGACCGAGAAAAAGACCAAACTCGCATTAAGAACCTCGAGTTACTTTTGGCCCAATTGGCACAACAATCTCAACCTATCCAATCTTTGCCTAGCCAATCCCAACCTAACCCGAAGGGGCAACTTAATGCGATTACTTTGAGGAGTGGCAAGGAGATTGATGGACCTAGAATGGTGGGAGAGGAGGTCTTGGGTGACAAGGAAGGTGACATGGTGGATATCTCGGAGGAGGAAGATTTGTTGGAGAAGCGGGAAAGTGAGTTAGTATTGGGTGAGGAAGTTGAGAGAGCACATGAGGATGAATTGGGAGAGTCTAGTAAAGAACAAGAGGAGATGGAGAAGTTAAGGAAAGGGAAAGGGAAAATGGTGGAAGAAGAACCAATCCAGACTATTGAGAAGCCCAAGCTACCACCAGTCCCTTTTCCCGATCGGTTAGCAAAGCCAAAATCCGATGCAAAGTTTTCAAAATTTATTGAGATGCTCAAGAAGCTTCAAGTGAACATTCCATTTCTTGATGTCATTTCTGAAGTCCCGTCCTTCAAGAAGCATTTGAAGGAGCTTCTCACGAGCAAGAGCAGAATTCAAGAGAAATCTACGATCCATTTGACGGCGGATTGTAGTGCAATTATCGATAACAAATCACCGGAGAAATTAGCCGACCCTGGAAGTTTTTCTATTCCATGCACCATTGGTGATATGCGGATTGGCCGTGCCCTTTGCGATCTAGGAGCAAGTGTAAGCGTCATGCCTTATTCGATTTGCAAGAAGTTAAATCTCGACGATCTAGCTCCTACAACAATTAACCTCCAATTGGCCGACCGTTCTGTGCGAAGACCTTTGGGAATATTGGAAGACATCCTGGTCCAAGTGGGGCGGTTTTTGATTCCTTGTGATTTTGTGATCTTGGAGATAGAGGAAGACAACAACATCCCTATTATTTTGGGAAGGTCGTTCCTTGCTACGGCGGGAGCAATTATCGATGTGACGAATGGAAGCATGTCGTTGAATGTCGGGAATGAAAGCATAATTTTTCAACTTGAGGGGTCATTGAAAGGTCCTTCGTATGGGGACTCATGCTACGCTATTGATATGATGGAATTTCTTGTTGATGAGTATATTGAGGACTCCCATTTCCTTGAATCTATTTGCGACGATCCCTTGGGAGCTTGCTTATTGGAGTCTTTCCAATTTGAGACCGACGGCACCGATATTGCTTTCTTCACCAACCTTCTTGACTCTTCACCCATGCATGCGGAGATTATTATTGATGAACCTTATATGGAGTGCATGGAGATTCAAGATGCGATCTACAAAGGTTTGTCTTGCTCTCAAATTCAATCTTCTACTCCTTTAGAGCTTAAAGCTTTACCCCCTTCCCTCCAATATGCTTTCTTGGATGATGAGAAATCTTATCATGTCATTGTGAATGCGAATTTGAATGATTTTGAATTATCCAAGTTGCTTGATTTGCTTAGAAAACATAGGGGTGCATTAGGCTATAAAATAGAAGATTTGAAAGGTTTATCCCCTTCCATATGCATGCATTCGATTGACTTGCTAGAAGATGCCAAGCCTACTAGGCAACCCCAACGTCGTTTAAATCCCAACATGCAAGAAGTGGTTAAAATGGAAGTAGTAAAGTTGCTAGCTGCTGGGATCATCTTCCCCATCGCAAATAGCGAATGTGTAAGCCCGGTTCAGTGTGTACCCAAGAAGGGTGGATTGACCGTAATTGAAAATGACAAGAAAGAACTAGTTAGTACCCGGACCGTCACCGGTTGGCGGATGTGTATCGATTACCGCCAATTAAACTAAGTAACAAAGAAGGACCATTTCCCCCTTCCCTTTATTGACCAGAAGTTAGAATGGTTGGCGGGTCATTCGCATTTTTGCTTTTTGGATGGGTACTCGGGGTTCTTTCAAATTCCAATCCACCCCTCACACCAAGAAAAAACCACCTTCACTTGCCCTTATGGGACATTTGCTTATCGTCGCATGCCATTTGGTTTATGTAATGCCCCTGGGACTTTTCAACGTTGTATGATGGCTATTTTTAGCGATTTCATTGAAAAATGCATGGAAGTCTTTATGGATGATTTTTCTGTGTACGGTAATTCTTTCGATGACTGTTTGTTAAATTTGGAGAAAGTGTTAAATCGTTGTGAGGAAGTGGATCTAGTTCTAAATTGGGAGAAATGCCACTTCATGGTGGAACAAGGTATTGTTCTAGGTCACTTAATCTCTTCTAAGGGCATCGAAGTAGATAAGGCCAAAGTTGAGGTTATAGAGCGCCTACCACCCCCAGTTTCCGTTAAGGGGGTGTGTAGTTTCCTTGGCCATGCCGGCTTTTATCGCCGGTTCGTCAAGGATTTTTCAAAAATTGCTCGACCTCTAACTGACCTCTTGTGCAAAGATGCCCCTTTCATTTTCACTGATGAGTGCACTGAGTCGTTTTATAGGTTGAAGCAGGCTTTGATTTCCGCTCCGGTAGTTCAACCTCCGGATTGGACGCTACCCTTCGAGATTATGGCCGACGCGAGCGACTTCGCCGTGGGAGCGTGTTTGACCCAACAGTAGACAAGAAGCCAAGGGTCCTCTATTACACAAGCCATGAGCTTGATAGCGCCCAAAGGAACTACACTACCACGGAAAAGGAGCTTTTGGCGATTGTTTTTGCGCTCAACAAATTCCGGCAATACCTCATGTTCTCTAAGGTGGTAGTCTACACGGATCATGCCGCTATCAAATACTTGATGGGAAAGAAGGAGACAAAACCGAGACTTATACGGTGGGTCTTGCTTATGCAAGAATTTGATTTGGAAATCCGCGACAAGGCGGGCACGAAGAATGTCGTAGCCGATCACCTTTCGAGGATTCTTGTCGACTTGGAAGACACCCAACCAATTGTAGATGCTTTCCCGGACGAGCGACTCTTGGCTATCAACTCGCATCCTTGGTATGCGGATATTGTGAATTATTTGGCGAGCGAAGTGATCCCTCAACACTTGAACCATCATCAAAAGAAGAAATTCCTCCACGACATGAAGCATTACTTTTGGGATGACCCTTTCCTCTTTCGTCTTGGAAATGACGGGATGTACCGGCTATGTGTTCCCGAGAGTGAAGTGCAATCTATTTTGACCCATTGTCATGAATTTCCGGTGGGAGGTCACGGTGGCCCCCAAAAGACGGCGGCGAGGGTTTTGCAAACCGGCTATTGGTGGCCGACTCAATTTCGTGGACCCACTTGCATGTCAAGCAATGTGATAGGTGTCAAAGGTCCGGTAACATCTCCCGGAAGAATGAAGCGCCATTGAACTATATTCTTGAGGTGGAAGCTTTCGATGTGTGGGGATTGGACTTCATGGGTCCTTTCCCGTCGTCACAGAGTGGGTTGAGGCCATACCATGTGTAAGATGCGATGGGAAATCCGTTTCGAAATTCTTGAAAAAGACCCTATTCCCAAGATTTAGCATTCCACGGGTCATCATTAGTGACAACGGTTCCCATTTCATCGAAAAGAGATTCGAGTCTCTCTTGGAGAAGTACGGCATCAAGCATAAGAAGGGACTTCCTTACCATCCACAAACACAAGGTCAAGTGGAAATCTCCAACCGTGCCATCAAGGAGATCTTAGAGAAGACGGTTAGCTCTTCAAGGAAAGATTGGGCAGAAAAATTGGATGAAGTCTTGTGGGCATACCGCACCGCTTTCAAGACACCGATCGGCACTACTCCTTACCGTCTTGTCTACAGGAAGGCGTGTCACTTCCCCGTAGAACTTGAGCACAAAACCATGTGGGCAATCAAGAAGTTGAACTTCGATCTCAAGGCGGCCGGAGGTAGTCGGTTATTTCAATTAGAAGAGCTTGAGGAGTTGAGGCGTCATGCATATGAGAACAACAAGATCTACAAGGAGAGAACGAAGGCATGGCATGACAAAAGGTTGAACCGACGTGAGTTTGTGGTAGGCGATAGGGTTCTCATTTTCAATTCAAGGCTGAAGTTGTTCTCTGGGAAATTGAGATCACGGTGGTCCAGACCATTCGAAATAGTGAGAATTCTTTCCGCCGGAGTAGTCGAGTTGAAAGATGCCCAAGGAAAGTGTTTCAAAGCAAACTTATCGAAACTCAAACCATACATCATGGGCGAGGAATATGTCGGGACGCTTGTGACATACCTCGCGGATTTTGGAGATTGAAAAGCATCGGAAAAGGTCGAGCTAGGACCTACAAAAACAAGCACCCGGGAGAGGTATGAACTACTTCCCCCTCTTTTAGTGTTTTTCTTTCAATTTTTAGTTCTTTCATTTTTATTTCCTTTATTTTTGTGCCTTTCTTCTTCCTTTGTTTTATCTTATTAGAAAAGATTTTTGAGTTAAAAAAATCAGAAAAAAATCAGAAAAGTTTGAAAAGAAGAAAAAAAAATCGTGAGTGGTTCTATGAGAGTCGGGGTTTGAAAGTGTTCTTGAGCGATTGGAGAGTGTCCTTGAATGATAATTGAGCAAAAAAGAAAAGGGAATGGATGACAAGAGGGTAGATTTTAGGACTTAACATTTTTTCTCCAAGTTTTGAGCCTTGTAGATGCTGGAGATGGACCGAAAGGGACCGTGCCCCCGGTAGAAGTCACCGCAGCCACGGTCAGCATACTCAAAGCTGCTCCTAGTTTAGCCAGGCCGAAGGTCACCGTGACCACGGTAGAAGTCATCGCAGCCACAGTCTAATCGCAGCATGATTCTTGGAAATTTTGGTCCCGAACATCACCGTGACCATGGTGAGGTTCACCGCAGCCACGGTCTCCGCCCTACTTTTTCCCTTCTTTTTCCCTTGCCCGAATCACACCGTGCCCACGGTCAAATGGACCGTGGCCACGGTCTGTCGAAAAAACTGCGATATGTCGGGACTTCAATCTCATTTCCCCTCATTTCTCTTTCACTTTCTTCCTCACCCTCACACTCGAAAACCTCCCTAAAACCCTATAACACCAATTCCCTTCCAAAATTTGACAAATCTCTTGCCAATTCCTCCATTTCTTCAAGCATATCGTGCCCTAGCTGCGCCGCTCGCCATTTTCGGGTCTTCTTCAAGCAAATTTCAGGTCTCTTGTTGCTTGTGAGGGTCGAAATTAGCAAGAGGAGTTCCCCATCACTTCAATCCAGGTATTCCTTGATTTATTAGTGTTTAAATACTAAAATTCTTGTTTATTTGGGTTGAATTTGGTGAAATTGCTTGTTGGGTCTTGGTTGGGTGAGTAAATAGAATTTGGGGTTGAAATTTTGATTGAAATTGACTGTTGGGAATGTTTTTGGTGAACTTGTGGTTGAATCTTATGTGAATTGCTTGTGGGTTTGGTTGGATGAATTGATTGAGTTTGGAGTTTGAGTTTTTGGTTGATATTGTTGAGATTGGGAGTGTATCGCTTGTTTTTGGGATTGAATCTTGTGGTTGGTTGTGAATTCGTGTTGCTCGGGATTTGTGGGTATTAGTTGTGTTGCGTTTCGGTGTTTGGTGGTTGATTTTCTTGCAGAGTATCCAATGGGTTGAGCGAAACGTTCCCGGACCGAACCGGAATCAACCCCCGCCCCATCAACCTCGGCTGAGCCCGATAAAACTCGGTACAAGGGTCAACCGGCCTCGATTATTCAATGCGACCCGAAAATTAAGGTCAATTTTCGGGACGATATGCACAAGGCCCAGTATGAGAGGCTAAAGAAGCGAAAAAGTTGTGCTCCGGATCTCTATCATGAGGAGACGGCAAGGGATGTTTTCTGTAAACCGAGCATGGACTTCTTCATCAAAGCCATGGGATGGGAAGTCTTCGCCACAATCAACGAACCGATCATTGAGCAACCGGTGCTCAAATTCCTCAGCTCTTTGGTGGTAAAGGAAGACGACACATCCAACGCCTCCTTTTCATACATCGTGAAAAAAAAGGAAGTTGAATGTACGCTCAAGGACTTATGCAATGCTCTAGGCCTTCCCGAGGACGGCATACCCTACGGCGAGTGCGTCAAATTCGATGAACAAGAAGCTATAAAAGCACTCACTTGCTGGAGGAGACGTTACCCGAGGGTTCGATCGCAACGAGCAAAATACTATTGCCCAAGCAACTCCAAGGCGAGGGATTTTTGTAATCTGAGCGTCCGCATCTTCCACCGCATCATCTCGAACTCTGTTTTTGGCCGTGACGCCGGGAATTCAAGCATCCTGAAAGACGACCTCTTCGTCCTCTTTAATGCAATCAACGGTCGCCGGGTCAACACTGGCTCCTGCATTCTCCATTGCCTTCGGGAAATAAGTCTCGAAACCCGGAACATGACTATTGGTATGGGTCACGTCATCACCCATTTCCTAAGGAAGCAAGGGTTCGAGTCCTATCTGAGCAAGTGGACTCCTCGTTTTTTCCCCGATCCCATCGAAGGTGTTTGCCTACGAAAGATGGAATTCTTGGAGAAACACAAAACGCGAACACTATACCGTCACGGGAACGAACCCCACAGCGTCGTGATCCATTTGGGCGACGATAATGCTGAACAACGCCTAGATGTCTCCGACCAGCACAATTGGTCGTGCGGTCAAACCTTTGGGAATCGATTTGTGGTGGGTGGTCCCGGGGTTCGAGCAGAGGAAGAAGAAGAAGAGGAAGAAGAAGAGGAAGAAGAAGAAGAAGAAGGAGATGAACAAGCACAAGGGGATGAAGCCGAGCCGATTCAACAACGGGACGCCGCTTTTGAGCATGTCAGCGAACAAATCCAGGAGCTTCATGATGAATTCCAACGGGAGCTCATCCAAAACCAGCAGCTATTGATCGAAAATTTGCAAGGATTGCTTGAAATCCAGCAGGAGACGCTGACTAGCATCCTGTCGTACCTCCAACCCCGTTCTCTGCCGAGAGGGTCCGCTTGAGGACCGTTTGTAAGCACCCCCACCCGACCTTTATCATTGTTCCATTTACTTTATTTTGTGAAGTATAAGTGTGGGGGAGTGGTTCTTCAGGGTTTTGGAGTTGCGATGTCTGGTGGTTTTGGATTGTTGGTCTCTCGATTTCTTTTGGCATGAGCTCGCATTTTTTGGGGATTGTTCGGTTAGGTTGCTCGAGTTTTTCCTTGTCTTGTTTGTTTGTCATGTATGGTTGTCTTAGGGTTGTTGGTTGGTTGTTTGATGGATGTCTTATGGTTGTTTGTCGGTTGTTTTTGATGGGTTGGATTGTTGTTTAAGCATTTCTCGTTTGTATCTTGGGCATTGATGGATGTAACCGAATGTCTTTTATGATGAATGAAATGATTTAGTTATTTCGGTTAGTGCGTATTGAGTTTCACCCTTATTTCCCGCCTCAACCAGTGAGATTCGGGGATAAGGTAAATCACTGGCAATGTATATATTGTTCATATTTTCAGTTTTTCATCTTTTCAATTTCTTTTCATAATCTCTTAAGTTAGATTTTCTATTCTTTTGCTTTTGGTCTCGCATGCGAATTCTATAGTTATAAAGTCGTCTTTTATTCTAACATTGTTTTGACTCTCTTGAACGACGACTTCGGATCGCTATTTTCAACGCTTATGAAGAAGTTGAGGTAATATCTTTCCACCTTACTCTTTTTATGTGAATCCTTATCATGATCCATCGCATGCGTGGTTTTCTTTTGGGTGGCAAACCCCTATGAGTGTCTGTGTTGGGATTTCGATTGCTGTTGGAGCCGTGTGGGCTCGGGTCGCCACCATTTTCTACCTGCTAGTTGTTTTGTTTGGTTGTGTTTTGTAGGCTCTCTACCCTTTTCATGCGACACCTTCCCACAATGAGAACATTATGGAGTTTTAAGTGTGGGGGGGGGGATATTCTATTTCAAGGGTAGATCACCTAGTCGTTTCGTTCTTTGTTTCCTAGTTTTTGCTTAAAATTAAAAAATTTTTGTCTGAAAATGGAGAAAAAAGGGAGTGAAAACCTTTTCGGTTTTTCTTTTCGTTTTGCTTTGTTTCCTGGATCTCGTTATCGAAGTTGAGAAGCCGTTCTTAAACTTCTTTCTAAAAGTAATCGGTTGGAGCATTTTTTTTCGACCCTAACTCGGGTTCTAGTCGAGACTTATCCTTAATAGACTCCCTTCATTAAGTGTCTTGTGAGACTCCCGTTCCTTTCTCGTTTTGTTGGGAACCCGGAGATTCTAAGGGCTTGTGTCTGAGTTTGTTTTGTTTCTCGTTTAGCAAAAGCAAAAAGCGCAAAAAGAAAAGAAAAGAAAGAAAAAGAAAGAAGAAAGCTTTCATAAGACATAATAACCTGAATAAGTGGAGCGTGTCGCTGAAGACATTAACCACCATACACTTAGCCAACCTACACGGGCCCTATTCGTGATGCGGCTGGATACCCCTTAACCCTCCTCCTATATCGCTTTGCGACGGAGAGGCATATGGAAAAGACCGTGTTGGGAGGGTATACCCCTTATATGGGCCGTCCAATTCCCGAAAGTAAGGCTAATACCGACTTTTAAAAACCAAAAAGAAATGAAAAAGAGAAAAAAGAAGAAAGAAAAAAAAGTTTTGCTTCTAAAAAGAGAGCGGGGCCTCCCCTTGCATCACCTACGGCCCTTACCAAGCCAAGGGCGACCAAATGCGAGGGAGGACAACACTCCTCTTGGTGGTTTCGTTGCTTTCAAATTCGGATGCGAGTTTTTAGAGTGTCTTGGTTCCCGCTAAACCCTTGTTGTGCTTTTGCTGTGGGGTTTCGCTTGTTACAAGGTATAGGGAGTCAAAAATCTTCAAGATCGACCTTTTTCTGAGTTTGGTGTTTGTGAGATGCTCCTAACGGTTACTTTGGGAGGTTTAATCGCGTTTTCTTAGTTTGGATTGCGAGATCTTGCGAATCATAGCCCTTGTTTTTTTTCGTTCTTTTTGTTTTCTTCGGTTTTGTTTTCACTTTCCCTCTCTCCTTCTTCTTTGGCTTTTGTGGGTACAGCCGCTACAAACCCTCACGAGTCCATCTCGTCCACCCGGGCTGCCGGGGGGTTCAAAGGGCTTGGTGCATACGCTAAATGCACTCGTTTCTCTCCCACGATAGAGGAGTTTGTGTTAGTTAGTTTAGCTTTGTTTTGTTGATGCTCGGGACGAGTAAAGGTTTAAGTGTGGGGGGGGGGGTGTTTAGACCCAATTTCGTGTCTAAATACCGCCTAAATCCTTAGGCTTTTGACTTGTTTCGTAGTTTGTTCTAATAACTTTTAATGCGTTTTAGTTACTTTTGTAGTTTCTGAAGGGTTTCACTCAAAACGATTCCAAATGGGCCAATTTTGCAGCAATCTTGGGAATCCCGAGACTCCCTAGGATTCCCCGAGCCCTGGTCGTGTCAAAGGCAGAGGATTAGAAGGGCCGGTCATGTCGAAAGGCAGCGGAAGCGGAGGCAACGGCTGAAGAGTACTCTGAAGGGAACTGTGGCCGAGAGAGTTCGTGGCCACGATCACATCGACCGTAGCCACGCTGTGATGGAGCCAAGACCAAAGTGAAGAGGCCTTGCACCCGAACTAGACTGTGGTCATGGTCACTTTTATCGTGGTCACGGTGGGATCTTCACCCTGCCTAAGGAAGAAGCTAACAAAACTAGACCGTGGCCACGGTCTCCCAAGACCGTAGCCACGGCGGTGCGAAGGAGCGAAAAGTTGTCAGCCTGTCGCCAGCCGTGACCCGCGGTGCATGGGGACCGTGCCCACGGCGATGCAAAGCGAAGAGAAGAAATCGCTTTTCACGGCCCTCATGGGCCGCTTTGTCTCTGTGTAAAATGATGAGTTTTGAGTAACAACCTTGATTACTATTTAATGTATTTAGGTCATTTTAGCTAAAGGAGGAGATTAGACAACATCTTTACCTATCTTTTATGATACTTTAGCACTCTTTATCACATTTGAAGTCTTAGATTAGAGGGATTAAGGAAGATCTTTGCTGAGATTATTAGTTCTTGTCTTGGATTCTCTTGATTATTATTGGAAGTTTGAAGATTATTCTCGACTTTGGAGCATTGGAGCTTTATTATTCTGAAGTTTTCTCCCTTGTCATCACAATCAATGAGCATTTCTTAACCTTTCACTCTCTAATTTATTGCTTATTTACTAATCTCTGTTTCGTTATTATTGATATTGTTGGTGTTATTGAATGTTTATTGTTATCTTGTTTACTCTTTTAAGCATGAATGAAGTTGTTGATGTTATTATCATGATAGTTAGGATGTTTAGTGGCTAGAACCTTAATGGGTTAGGGAGATATTAAGGGTGTGAATGGGTGATTAGGTTTGGGTTAGCAATATTAGTGAGTAACTAGTTAGGAAATCAACTTCCTAATCCTATCCTTCCCTCAAGTGGGATGTATATAGGTGCGAAAGCATCCGAATACATCCAATGCTTATTGGAAGGTAGGAATTAGGATAGTTAGTGTTCTAGTTCGCGAAAGCGAATAGAAACTAACTAGGAAATTCCGTTCTATTAACTTTCTCGGGTCTGTCTATGGATTTCGGGGAAGTTAATCCGGACTAACCTTGAAAGAGGAAGTCCGGTGGGTGTTTTCTAACAGAATTACCATTTGCTTTCCCTTTCTCGTTACTCTCTTGTTGCGAAACCCATTTCCTCATTCCCGTTTGCATCCCGAAAGTCTTCCGACACCCATTGTTTCACCTTTTTGACTGAACATAGCGTGTTTGCGTTGTTTTCACCCTAAAGTCTTTCATCCTTTCATAATCATAAACTATACCTAGAGTCAACTAGTTGCAGCTAAGGCCCCTAGCTCCCTGTGGAAGAACGATAAAATTGTGGTCTTACAAACCACTCGACTAACAGTCGCCATGCTCTATTTTCCATATCTATAAAATCTGTCGGGCCCCGAGAATGCTTCGCCATGTGTAGCTTGGTTGGTGCCCCAAGGTGGTCGTCCAGAAGTCACTATTTGCAAAATATCTCGCTTTTATCACCCTTGCTGCGAGGGACCTTGGGTTTTGGATGATTCGCCAAGCTTGTTTCGCAAGCATTGCCTTATTGAAATCCCTGTAGTTTCTGAAACCTAAACCTCGTTTATTCTTAGGTTTGCATAGCGTGTCCCATGAAATCCACGAAATTCCTTTGTTCTCTTGGTTCCTCCCCCACCAAAATTCTCGACACACACCATCAAGTTTTTTGCATATCGAAACTAGTAGCTCGAAACACTGCATAGCATACATAGGAATAGCTTGAGCAACCACCTTTATTAGAACTTCTTTTCTCGCTTTTGACAGTAGCCTCTCCTTCCACCCCTTAAGCTTTTTTTCCACCAGTTCTTGGACAGTTTGGAAAACTTGCTTCTTGGACCTCCCAATATATGTGGGCATACCAAGGTACCTATCATGGACTTCCACGGCCTTAAAACCCAATCTCATTTCGAGCATATTCTTCTGTTGTTCGCTCACATTTCGGCCATAAGATACCTCAAATTTGTCCACATTAATCATCTGCCCCGAAGCTCTTTCATAAACATGCAGTAACTCCAGTACCTGCGTTGCTTCCTCAATTGTAGCTCTTACGAAAAGGAGACTGTCATCGACAAAGAAAAGATGGGAAACTATCGGCGCTGATCTCGCAATTTTTAGCCCATGAATTAGATTTCTCCGCTCCCTGTCCTTGATAAGCACTGAGAGTCCCTCGGCACATATGAGGAAGAGGTATGGTGACAGTGGGTCGCCCTATCGAAGCCCCCGTTGAGGGAGAAAGCCTTCCGAAGGGACTCCGTTGACAAGTACTTCATAAGACACTGTCGAAATACATCTCATAATAAGATTAATAAAATCAGCATTGAAACCAAGGGCTTTCATCATTCTCTCTAGAAAAACCCACTCGATTCTATCATAAGCCTTACTCATGTCCAGTTTCAGAGCCATATGACCCCTTTTGATATTTCTCGGTCTTTTCTTCAAAAAATGGAAGTGTTCGAAGGTGACTAAAATATTATCTGTGAACAGCCTTCCCTTCACAAATGCACTTTAGGACTCATGAATGATGTCGTTCAGAAAAGTCTTGAGGCGATTTCCAATAGTTTTGGCTACCAGTTTATAGACAACATTATAGAGACTAATGGGTCAAAAATCTTTAGGACTAGTTGGGGTTTTGACTTTCGGGATAAGGGCTATAAGAGTTTGGTTTATGTTATGTGGAGAGTGGCCCTCATTTAGGACACCAAGCACACAAGATAGGACATGAGGACTAATAACGTGCCAATATTTCTGAAAAAAATAAAGCGGGCATACCGTCAGGCCCGGGGGCCTTTAGAGGGTGCATTTGATGGAGCGCCGCCTGGACTTCCTCGCTAGAGTAGGGCTACGTCAGCCTAGCGTTCATCTCAGCTGTGACCTTGGGTTCAACTAGGCATGTGATCGGGTCAGTGTCTATCAGATCCTAGGATGTAAAAATGTGTTCGAAATATCGCAACATCACCCTCTCCACTCCCCTATCCGAATCCACCCATCTGCCATGTTCATCCATTATGCGTTTGATTTTGTTTCTCCTCCTCCTTTGTGAAGCCTTCTCATGAAAAAATCGTGTGTTTTTGTCTCCTTCGCGTAACCAAGCTTGTCGGCTTCTTTGAGCCCAATACACCTCTTCTCTTTCTTCTATGGCCTCAAGAGTCTGGACTAACTCTCTTACTTTACGCATATTCTCAGCAGTAGGTTCACGCCCTTGGACCTTTTCAATCTCACTTGATAGCTGTTCTATTAGTCGTTTTTTATTTCTCCGGCCACTATCTAGTCGGTTCCCCCCTTTAGCCAAAAAGTTGGCGACCAAAGATAGTCTTTTAGTGATAGGGGAAATAAGATTTAGGAAATCTATCAAAGATAAGAAGTCAAAGGAAGAGTAAGGACAAATAGTTGTACATACCCAACCAATGACAGCAACCGGTTAATAACCAGATCCTGTATGACACTGGAAGCGTGAATGTCTAAACTATAAGGAAGACTTGAAATGCAATAATATGATTTCATTTCTAGGCCAGTGTGTATATGGTACTCACTATCCTTATTAAACCCACTTTGAGTATTAGATACCGGCTGTAAAACTTGCATTTATGAAAATGTGAAGGATCTACAGCAAAGTAGATGTGCTTTGAAGGATGAGGGTCAGCCTACAAAAGGGAACATGCAATTAGTTGTAGCTTCTCATGAAGAGTTGGTTGTTTATCCGTTTCCTCAAGACTTATAACGGAAATTTACAGGTGATTCTATGTTCTCATTATAAGTAGAAATTTGATTTCAAGCTCTCAAATTAGAGAGAGAGGATCTCGGATAAACACATCCGACACATAGAAACCAAAAGGATTAAAAGGAATAACTCATGTTCAAACGTGAACCTTGTAACTATATATTAAGTCATTCAAATAAGAGCGCATTCGGAAGCGTCACTGTGATAGACTTTTGAATAATAAGACTTTGAAACATATGATGTCTGCAAAGCATGACTGTACCTTTTATAAGAAAGGGTAAACGTGCTAACAAACACTCATACATATGGATGTATGTAGTCCAATTGAGCACAAGTAGAAGGGATGAATTACTTCAAATCTTTAAAGATGAACAAAATAACACATGGTGATTCATGTTTATGAGATTCATCTCAAGCTGGAATGTTAAAATAGTTTGAAGATTTCCAAAATGAAGTAGTCTTGGCGAAACAATGAGAGCACCTAGATACGATCGAAAGGATGCTAATGGTTGAGCCAAGAGTTTAAACAAATGACTCAAATGAAACATAACTCTATCACTATAAGCTTAAGTCATATTAATTAGAAATGCATTCAGAAACTGCATGGTTCAGGATTTTGGAAAACCTAAACTTTGAAAAGTTCAATGTTTGTAAAGCATGTCTGATGGGTAAGATGACTAAAATCACCTCTTATTGGAATTGGTGAACAAACTAATGACTTATTAGGATGCAAACATATTGATGTATATGGGCCTATGAGCACTAGTGCTAGAAGAAGGTTTATTGTACTATTTCATCACTTTTAGTGACGATTTTTAGTAGATATAGATATATCTACTTAATACGCCACAAGTCTAAATCCTTTGAAATGTTCAAAGAGTTTCAAAGTGAAGTACAAAACCAACTTGGCAAGAAAATCAAAACCCTTCAATAAGGTTGAGGAGGTGAGTATTTGAGCCATGATTTCACTGACCATTCCAGAGAATGTGGAATTGTTTCATAACTCTCTCTTCTAGGAATACGACATCTCAATGACGTATCTAAGAGGAGAAATCATACCTTATCAGATATGGTGCGATCAATGATGGTTGAGTCAACATGACCGGTTACCTTTTTTTGGGGATACACGCAGTTCACCATAGCTCTAATTACTGAACAAAGATTATCTGAAGCACTAGAGAAGACACCATATATGATATGGAGAAGAGAGGTTCCTGAACCGTTTTATGAAAGAAAGGGGTATCACTTCTACAAACTGTTGTAGAGGAAAGTGTTTGTGTCTCAAAATGCTTTCTTCTTAGAGAATATGTTATTCTTTAAAAGAAAGAGAGGGAGAGTTTTGAACTTACCGAAGTTCAAGAGGCACAAAACAATATAATCATCACCTAAAAACTCTGCTACTTGATCCTAGTTCAAGTTTTCCTATTGGTTGGGAAATTAAGAACGATGTCGAGGCAGTAGAAGTTCCTCAAAACATTGAGGAGAAGGTGCCATGAACATTACTCCTAGCAAGGTCAGGTAAACAACTCCGTTAGCCACAAAGATATCGATCTTCTATGGATGAGCGTGAGATGTTACTTTTAGAAAGTAATGACTCTACCTACATCAAAGAAGCTTTAGCAAAATTCCATAAGGTCTAAGATAGACTCCATGTATGCAACCAAGTTTAGAACTCGGTTGACTTGCCTGAAGGTGTGAGCCATCAGGCATAAGAGGGTTTTTAGGCAAAACATGGGTTCATCAAGATAGACATCAAGATCGACTTCAAAAATTAGATTTGGAAGGAAGATGTGTACTTGACACAACTAAATGGTTTAGATTGGAATACTTGTAAACTTCAAGAGACCATCTGTGGTCTTAAGGAAGCTTTTAGGAGTTGGAATCATTGATCTTTTTGACGAGAATATCAAAAGGTTTGATATAATGATAGGTGCTAAAATAATATTGTGTTTGCAAGAAGTTCAGTGGGAGCAATGCATTTCTAACATTTGTATGTGATTGACATACTACCTACTGAGAGGAAGATTCCCATGTTGCGTCTACTGAGGTTGACTTGGGAATAATTTTTAAAGTGAAGGATTGGTGGGGCTAAGAGTTTTCTTGGAGACAAGATCTATTATATAATAGATTAAAAGATTTTGATTGTTTGAATCAAAGTTGACTAGGTGTTGAATAGTTCAACCCACTTCGAGAATGAATTAATTTCCATAAATCATGGCATATCCTTAGGGAATCTGATTATCTCAAAACAATCAGGAGACTTAAAAAGGATGACACATATAACTCATGCTTCAAGCGTGAGATTAATGTATGCCACGAGATGTTCAAAGCCCGACATAACATATACATTGTATATATGTATAAGCAAAACTAAGGATGTGTCCTAAGTCTAAAGTGGTTGATAAAAGCTAAGTGTGAAGAGTTGCAATGATGCTACGTACACTTATGTCAGAGAAATATGATTATCTGAAAAGTCAGAGAAAATTATACGATATGTTTGAGTGGTATTGAGGTTAGCTGGAAGAAGTTCCTAACATGACATGCGTTTAATTCTACAAATAAGACAAGCATGGCACGACTTTAGAAGCTGTACGTGACAGAAACTGTTAGGATTGTGAAGTTCGTCTTAGAACTAGGTGATGTTTCTATCCTTGTGAGAGGAATGGAGCTTTGTTGATAGGAGTCATCACTCAAGCAAAGGAATTGAAGCTCACTACAAATCCAAACATGAGCTCCGGAAATATCTTCTTGTATGAAAGGTCATCAGTGAGATGATATATGTGTGAGGTTCATTGCAAGTATTGTGTACTAAACCCTTGTTGTAGTTATAGCATGATAGTCATACATCGGCAATAGGTATTGGACACATTCCGGAATATTAACAAGTCAAGTTTACATGAATTGTTCATGAATTATGACCTTATTGATTCATCATTAAGAACAAGATTCCAAATTTACATTAACTGTGGTTTAGAATTATGTAAATGTCCAAAAAGGTTAGCGAATTCAAAATGGGAAATTGGATGAGGTCCGATTTCTGAAACCCCATTGAGTGAATTTGATGACGCTAGTCTTGGTCGAGAGTCGACCTAGTTCCTAATTGTATTATCACATAGGGACAGTGATAATGTCAACACAATTAGCATGTAGGATTGAGGTGATGATTGAGTTTCATGATCATGGTGATGTGATGACATCATTAATCAATCACATGGGTATTGTTGAGAATAACTACCGAACTGACTCGCAGTGGGAGCTCTTTAAGTTATAAATTTCATAAGAGTTCTCACTACTCAAAATTCCTAAATCCTGAGTTCAGTACATTGACTATATGGTCTGTTGTAACTTTGGAGCGCGTCAAACGCTTTTCGTAACAGTAGGCTATAAAGGCGGAGTCTGGGTTACAGTTGGATCATGTGAGAATATGTATTTGAACAAGATGACATTTTCCTCCCTATTAAGGACAATTGTTCGTTGGCCACTCGGTGAGTTTCGACTGAAAAATGATTGGCCGAGCTCAGATGAACCAATAGACGATCATCTGCTTTTCAGAGTCGAAACTCGGAGATTGAGGAACGTTCGGGTCTTACATAAGGATGACTTCATCTTACCTTATCCGAACTTGAGACAGTAAGTGACAAGGGAATTCAAGGAATCGAACACTTGTGGGACAAGTGGGAGATTGTTGGGAATGTCCCGACAATGTTCGATATACACGGAGTTTAAACCAAAATAACATAGTAATTATATGTCTTGCTAGAGACCTCTATAATTGGTAATTAAATGTGTTTAATTACAACTATATTATTTGGTCCTACT
The DNA here is from genome assembly GCA_029582165.1 of Portulaca oleracea. Taxonomy (NCBI): domain Eukaryota; kingdom Viridiplantae; phylum Streptophyta; class Magnoliopsida; order Caryophyllales; family Portulacaceae; genus Portulaca; species Portulaca oleracea. Next base: position 17,665,787 of record CM055888.1, on the reverse strand, counting down.
GGGTCACACAAGTCAGTGCCCTAGAACAATGTATGTAACCTAAATAATATCGTATTATGCTTAGGGATATTGGGAGTCGATTTCTATGAGGAATCAGCCTAACACGGACCAAATTGGACTCACCATGGACCGTGGTGGTCTGCCATGGACCGTGGTGATTATGGGCAAACTTAATGGACATTTGGGAGGCCAACACGGACCGTGTTGGATCAACACGGACCGTGTTGGGCCTCAGAATGCGCCGTTACGTAAAGTCGGCCATTACGGTTTTTAATTGCCCTCTCCCCAAGTTATCTAAACACTATAAAAGGGAGTCTCTATGAGAGATTAAAGATCACCAACTGCCTGAGACTCTTAGAGAGATACCAGGGTGATTTCCTGAGTTCCTCTTTCTCTTAGTTTGCAGTTCTTGTTTCCTGAAACAACCTCTTATACCGAAATACATACATCTTAGATTGAGATCTACCTCGATCGGGTTGATCTAACAATCGGGTTCCCAGAGTGCTGCGTGGACTTACAGTAGAGAATTTCTACATTGGAATCTCAAAGGTCAACCTCTGCATCAGTCGAATTAACGATCAGGTATAATTACTAAAGCCTTTGCAATTGTTTCTTTATTGGTTGATTAATTGTTTTATAATCATTATGAATATTCCGCCAATTAATCTGTATCTGTTTAGGAAATAGATAACCTAAAACCTAACAGCGGGTTCACTCACTCAGATCAAAAGAAGCGATCTACCATAGACTTGGTAAGAATCTTGTTCTTCACTGCTAGTATGCAAAGCACAAGTGACAATTAAGAGGTCTTTTAGGGTTGTAATGAGGCTTAGGTTAGGGGGAAAGGAGTGATGGGGTAAGAGGAGTTAATAGAGCCATGCTTGGAGTTAGTCTTACCAAAATCACCCTCAACTCACACACTTGCCGAATGTAGGCAAGGACTCACCCTACTCCCTCATCAAGATCAAACAGTTCATCAAACCTCATAACTATAAGCTTCTATGAAGTGTAATAGAATCCCCTTAATCACCTTTTTCTTCTCTTTTTTCTTTTTTTTTTTTGATATATATTCTTCTTCTTTTTTGTTTTGTTTTCTTTTTTTTCCTTTTTTGTAGTTGATCAAGGAGAAAAGAAATGTATCAAGATAGCTTTGACCTCATTGCATGTCAGATGAACAACAAAACCAACCGGTAAACTCATGATAATTTGGGAATGTAAATTGCCCCAAATCAATAAAATCAGAATCACATCCCAACATCTCACTCCATTCATACCAACACCAAACCAACGTCACCATCAAAATAAGAACTCTCGAAACATCCAAGAAAGGCAAAGGGTAGGAATATAACAAGGTCCAAGGCTTGTATCGACATGGTTCAATCACAAAAAATAGGCACTCAAAGGCTAGACGGGGTTTAAGAACGATAGTAATATTGTTAGGGAGGTCATTTGGCTATGTAGTTCGATTAATTATAGAAATGAATGCCTCAATCATTTTGTCACAACATGCAAATGCAAAAATGCAGTCTCAAACAAGATGCAAAACAAGTTCTAGAGGTGCAATGAGTGGTGGAGTCACTCAAGAAATCAAGGGATCGATAAAGATGTCAATCCAAATTTTTAGGCTATATGGACTCACGGGATAGGGCTCAATCAACTAAACCTAGCCCAAAGATTTGCGGCACACATATTTACACCATTAAGCCAATCAAAGTAGCTAAACACACTCTTCATAGCTCAACTCAAAATCAGAATGGTTTGCAAAATCAGTTTCAAAAACTTTTCGTTCTCAACCAAACTTCTCAAGGTAATGCAAGATAAGCTGAAAGTCTAATTGATTTACAAATCATTATGGGAGATGTTCTGGATCATTAATCCTAATCCTATATATATATTTTTTGTTTTTCTTGCCTTTTTCTAATTTTTTTGGTCTTTTTCTATTTTTCTGTTTTTTTATTTATTTTGTGGATGCAAAATAAAGAAAAAGGAAAACTAAAAACAAAGGAAAGAAAAGAAAAGAAAAATTTAGCATGCTCTAACTAATGCAAACTAGATAGATGCAGGGTTTACCTAAAAAACTTAAAAGAAAAACTAAAAACAATCAAGAAACACGCTAAAAACATGATGACTCTAATAAAATGGAAAGAAACTAAACACACTTAAGAAAAACAAGCATAAGAACGAAAAAATAAACTAAGGAAAGAAAGAAAAAGAAAGAAAATTATGAAAATAACGTGAAAATAAGGGAAAATAAAAGAAAAGCATCAAATATATACAATAGGGGCGGAAAAAGAAATCCGGAATCGACACACCGAACCGGAAACCGGCTAAAAAAGTCGGAAACGGGCAACACCGAACCGGCTTAAAATCCCGGTGCACCGCACCAAAAAAACCGGATGCTAAACGGGGCGGTTCCGATTTAGGATATTCAAATTGACGGGGAACCGACATCGAACCGTTAATATATATATATATATATATATATATATATATATATATATATATATATATATATATATATATATATGGGTTTTTGGCCGTAAATAATCCGTACTGAGATGCTTGTGATTGGGAATAATCCAAGTGATTTTTCGGCCACTGACAGTCTGTACTTTTCACTATTTTCTCATAGTAGTCCAGAATCAATTTCCGGCACCGGAAAGCCGACGTGGCGACCGGAAATTTCCTTTTTAAAGTATGAATTAACCTACTTTCTGGTTGCTATGTCAGCTTTCCGGTGCCGGAAATTGATTCTGGACTGCTATAAGAAAATAGTGAAAAAGTACAGACTGCCAGTGGCCGAAAAGTCACTTTGGATTATTCCCAATCACAAGCCCCTCAGTACAGATTATTTGTGGCCAAAAATCCTATATATATATTGGTTAAAGAAAATTCTACCCAAAAATTAATACAAAAATAATGTAAATTAACTTGTTAAAAAAATTAAGAACATTAGGACATTGGGCTTATGGGCTAAGAGGAGTAGCTGGCCTGACTGGGTCACAAAATTTGGCCCTCTACTCTCTGGCTCTCTCATTGTCGAGTAGTAAGGGGGAGGGGGGAATTAGGTTTAGGGTTTCAAATTTTCATTTTCCAATTTAGGGTATAGGGTTCTCACTTCTCACTCTCTCAACTTCTCTCTCACTCTCGTGCCTCTCACTCTCAGACTCTCTCAGGCTCTCACTCTCGTCTCTCTGTCTCTCTCAGCCTCTCACTCTCACTGTCTCGCCTCTCACTCTCTGATTCCCCCGGCCTGCTCTGCTCATCAGTGCAACGACGACCGCCGCCCCAGTTGCATTGTCGCACACCGTGAGGTATGTTTTTGTCGCACAGTCTGTCTCTCTTAGCCTCTCACTCAGTCACTCTCACTGATTTTGATTTTGTATCCTTATTGAAAATCATCAATTTTTATTATAAAATCCATCATAAGTATCAACATTATTGTTGTATTGATGCCTAATGCTCTCAGTTCTGGGTTAGTTAGAACTGCCATGTGTTTCCTTTTGTATGCTGGCTGGGTTAATCTCTCGTGGGTTTAGGTAGTTGGTGTCTGTTATCGCTTTCGACTAATTTTAGCCAGAAAGTTAGGAGTTTGTGCGATAATCTGCAGAGGTGAAAACCCTATACTAATTTCTATATTTGCAGTAAAAGTATTTGTATGTGCTTTATCTTATATTGCCTTCTGGTTGCTCTTCCTTTGTTTCACATACCGTGGGCTGGTTTGGACATTTGATTGGTATAGCTTGACTTCCTCTGCCCTCTTTATCTATGATGACCTTTGATTGGTATTGATTTTGTCGCACACCGTGAGCTCAATGTTATTGTCAATCTATTCTCGATTTTCATTTCCTTCTTGTACTACTTAGTTGGTTTTAATTTTATAGCTTTATTGACAATAACATTAACCCTGTTAACTATTAAGTTTTGTTTTATTATTCTGTTTTAAGTTTGAATATGTTTTTATTGCTTATTTCCTTCATGTTCAGTGAAGTGTCAATCTGTTTGAATCTATTTTATTAAGTTTGAATCTGTTTTATTGCTTATTGTTCTGTGAAGTGTGAAGAAGCTTTTATTAAATTATGTTTTTATTGCTTATTGTTCAATGAAGGAGCTTTTATTGATTATTGTTATGTTTTATTAAGTTTAAAATCTGTTTTTCCATTTAAAGAAGAAAAAATTGATTCGTTGGTTTTTTCATTTGGTTAAGCGGATAAATGTCTCTCTTTAATGTTTATTTTCATTCTACAGAAATGTCAAGTGTTGGTAATAACAATGACCATATGTTGAATTTGGAGATATCAACTAATGATGAAGTTGAGGAAGTAGAGGGCACTCAAAGAGGAAATGAACCAACCACACCAACAACACCTAAAATTCCCAATGCAAGTGATTGTGATAATCTTGCTAGTGGGAGTAAAAGGAAGAAAACTTCTAAGTGGTGAGTTCATTATAATGAATGTCCTAGAAATCACGTTGAATATGTCATTTGCAAGTATTGTAAAACAAGAATCAAATGCACTTCAAAGAATTGTACTTCATCCATTGGGGGTCATATTAAGAGATGTAAATTTTTGCATCAAAGTTTGGATAAGAACCAACGTACTTTAGGCTTTCATGCTCAAACCACTGTGAATGAAGATGGTGTTGCTGAGACTATGTATATGCCTACTGTCTTTGACTTTGATCCAGAGGTATCTAGGAAAGCGTTGGCTAAAAATGACTGTTGTAGATGAGTTGTCATTCAGTCATGTTGAACAGGAAGGGTTCACGAATTTTATAAATCCTTGCGACCTGAATTTGTTGTTCCTACTCGTCCAACTGTGACAAAGGATTGTTCTACTATCTTTGTGGAGGAAAGGAAGAAGTTGAAAGATACTTTTAAGTCTTTATCTTCTCGTGTTTGTCTCACAACTGACACATGGACCTCTGGCCAAAATTTGAGTTATATGTGTTTGACTGCTCATTTCATTGACTGTGAATGGAGATTGCATAAAAGAATAATAAACTTTTGTCTAATTGCGGGTTATTCTGGGGAACTCATTGGTAGATCGGTTGAAAAATGTTTGATTGAATGGGGAATTAAAAGGGTGACGACTTTAACTGTGGATAATGCCAGTTCTAATGATCTAGCTGTTAACTACTTGAAAAAAAGAGTTAACAATTGGGAAGGAGGTGTCTTAAATTGTGAGTTTCTCTATATGAGGTGTACAACACATATCTTGAATTTGGTTGTTAAGAAAGGATTAAAATATATTCATGAATCAATAGCTCGTGTTCGTGCGGCTGTTAGGTATGTGAGGTCTTCTACGGCAAGAGTTAAAAAGTTTGAAGCATGTGTAGAAGGTGAAAAGATAGAAGCTAAAGGTCTTGTGTATTTAGATGTTGAAACAAGGTGGAATTCTACATTCTTCATTCTTGAAAGTGCTTTGAAGTATAAAAAGGCTTTTCTTAATTTGTACTCTTATGATCCTAACTTTCACAAGGAAGTTAAGAAGTTTGGTGGTGATCCTTCTTCAGAGGATTGGGATGTAGTTAAGAGTTTCTTGCCTTTTCTGAGACTATTCTATGAGACAGACAACTTTAAAGATGTCAGGTACTCATTTTGTTACGGGAAACTATTTTGTGCCTCAAATATATGGTGTTAAGGCTTACATTTCCCAGTGTCGTGACATAAGTAATGAGGAGATTCGCAAAATGGCATTGCAAAAGAAGGGTAAATGGGACAAATATTGGGGTAACATGAATAACATCAATCTTTTGTTATTTGTTGTCGTAGTTCTTGATCCAAGGAAGAAATGCAAATATACTAAATGGGTTATACGTGATACTTATGATAAAGAGAAGGCTGATTTGTTGTGTCTTAAGGTCAAAGTGACTTTGCAGTCTTTGTTTGAAGCACATGACAGGTCTCAACCTTGTGACTTTGAGAAAGAACAATCTCATGGATCTTCTGGTTCATTGCATCCAATGGATTGTGAGGATCCATCAATAAATTAGGAAGCAATTATGAATGCTAAGTACAAGATGGAAGTCGGTGAAGGAGGTAAGGAGAATGAAAAAGAACTTGACAAATACTTGGGTGACACACAAGAAGCTGATACTCCAAAGTTCAACATTCTAGGGTGGTGGAGACAGTGGCGAAGCTAGTAAGGGTCAAGGGGGGTCAGTTGACCCCTCAGCTTTTTTGGGAAAAAATAAATCAGTTTACAGTTATTTTAATCAATACAAATGGATATATAGAATATTGTTGCAAAAGAATCACTAAGATTTACAATGGCTGGATGGTTCAATTCGTGAACCTTGTACTCGTGTCAGTTGCCCTGAGGTCTTAGGTTCGAGGGACACTTAAGTCAATTTCCCTCTTGCATTTTACCTTTTAATGTTGTTGACGTCTCTCAACTCAAAGCGCCAATACCCCAGAGGTCATGAGTTCGAGGATGCTTTAAGGCTTAAGCCAATTCCCTTGCCCCCCTATGTTTTAACTTTTAACGTCTTTACCGCCTCCCACCTCAAGTCCATTCTTATGTTCAATTTATCAATTTTTTTAAAATTTGTATTGAATAATTAGTAAATTTGCTAATTTTGGGATGAAATCATAATCTATTTATGCATTTTTTTCTTAAATTTGTGTTGAATAATTAGTAAATTTGCTAATTTTGTGATGAAATCATAATCTATTTATGTATTTTTATTCTTAAATTTGTTGAGTATTTAGTAAATTTGCTAATTTCGTGATGAAATCATAATCTATTAATGTATTTTTATTTTCAAAACTATCTCATTAAAATGTTATTTAAATATGTTAAAATTTTAAAATTTGTTCCAATATAAATTTTCTTTTTTTATTAAATTTTATTTTGACACCCCTGGTATCGATTCGTGGCTTCGCCACTGGGTGGAGAGATTCCCAAAAGAGGCTTCCTATTCTTGCTTCTATTGCGTGTGATGTACTTGCTATTCCAGTTTCTATTGTAGCCTCTAAATTGGCTTTTAGTACCGGTGGTCGAGTTCTAGATTCTTTTTCGTAATTCTTTGACTCCACGAATGGTGGAAGCTTTAGTTTGTGCACAAGATTGGGTTCGCAAGTCCCGTACTCCTATTGCCGTTGAGGAGAACATTAATAACCTTGAAAATATTGAAGAAGGTTGGTTATTTATATTAATTATTGGTTTGTTAAAATACTTTTGCTTAAAGTGTGAACTAATTTTGCCTTGTTTATTACTTTCATTAACAGGCATGAAGAATCTTATTTTGGAGCAACCAATCATTAAAAACCGGGTGATTCGGTTCCAGACTGGTTTAAGGTTTTAGCGCACCGTTTCGTCCAGTGCACCACTTCGAGACACCAAAACTGCACTCCACCGCACCGTTTCTACCCCTAATATACAGAATATACAACCCCCCCAATGCTTGAACAGAGCTAGGGTTGTTCATAATCGATCGGTGAAAAATGGGTGGGCCGAAATCTTGGACCGAATATAATTCGGTCCAGTCCTCGTCGAAAAATCTTGAGTTCGGTCTTGGTCAGATCCCGGACGATCGAAAGACCAAAGACTGAACCGAGGACCGAATAACTAAAAGACCTAGGGTTTCATATGTTGCTTCTCCAGACTTAGCGCCTCTCACCTGGCTGTTTCATTTCAATTTTCAAACTCAAAAATCAAAACCCTCGCTTCTCCAGTTCTCCAGCGCCTGGCTCTCACCCTCTCAGACTCTCACTCTCAGTTACCACTCTCAAACTCTCATCATCCATTGCCGTCATCCCTCGCCTGAGAAGCCTTGCCGTCGTCCGTCGCTCTCGCCTGTTGCTCTCGCCTGAGCAGCGTCGTCCCTCGCCTGAGCAGCATCGAAGACTCGAAGTCTCAGACTCTCAGTCGCTCTCGCCTCACGCTCAGCCTCCTCACCGCCGTTCTCGCCTTTCGCTCTCGCCGTTGTCAGTCTCCCTCGCCTCGGCCCCCTCACCGTCGTCCGTCGCTCTGGCCCCCTCACTGTAGACCGACAATGTTTAGATCTAGCACACTGCCCAGAAATGCCAGCAGCGAACTCCATAGTCAGTTCGTGCGTTTCCAGCGGTAGAACCCCTCCTCGAATTGTTCTACCTGACGCTCAATTGCTCATCACACAGTTTCGAAACCTCCAGCTCAGTTTCAATTTGATAGCAGTCTGCCCTTATTCGGTCCATTTTGGTCGGTCCAGTACCGGACCGAACTTTTTTCGGTCGGTCCAGCCCCGGACCGAATAAAGTTCGGTCCAGTCCTCGGTCCACTTTAGTCCCTTGTTCGGTCTTCAGTCCAGTCCAGTTCGATCCAGTCCCGGACCAATGAACAGCCCTAAACAGAGCATTGTCTTCAATGCTAAGGACATCAGTAAGAGGGGAAGGTTGAGGAAGAGACCTACTCAACATCGCTCGAGGGAGATAGGGCGGAAGGGCCTTGGGGAGGAGGTGGAGGGGAAGTCGTTCAACAGGGTATGTAGCATGTAGACATCGGCCCTAGTAGCCTTGTTTGAACTACCCGGTCTCCCAAAAATTCCGCAAGAAAGGATGCGGTGGGCATACCTAAGCAAAGGGTTGCGTATAAGGGCGGAGGGGTGTTGCTAAGGTCCCATTCATCGAATCTCGATATTTCTCTAAAGAATCCTACCCCGTCCCAGTTGTGAGGAATGGTTTGCTTTTTGCGACAAGTCTTTTCAGGTAGGCCAAACACTCTAGCAACTTTGGATCTAGTCATTTGGTGAATCTCCCCTAAAAGTTGAAATTGATCAAACCATCCCAACCCTGGAGGGTGACCTCAACGGTACTCATCAATTCTAGGGTAAAGGACCTAAAAGTGGGTTCGTTTGAATGAGCAACATGCAACATTTGTCCTTGATTTCGCAACTACAAAAAATCGTCCAACATAACACAATCACATAAAAACCCCTCATGTAAGTATTTAGTAGGGGTTATAGTGCGTGGGGCAAGGGAGTCATACCTGTCTTTGGTTGCTCCTTCAAAATTGAAGGGGTTGTTTAGCCATGTATCCTTCACTGGTGTAGCCTTTTGTTTGCCCTTGTCCGATGTGGGGGCTTTCCTTTTCCGGTTGCTGCTGCTGTCACCGTCATTCCAAGAGAGAGGTCCCGTGAAGTTTGCGTTTTTAGTACGAACCATCTACACAATACGGAAAATAAGTAGCTATTCCATCATAATGAATGCAAACCTAAAAGTGGCATCAAAGTATGATAATTCCACACATTAAAGACTCCCCTATGCTTGTTGATATTTAGTGGGTATAGAACAAAAATTTCTCATCCACAAGACACTAAAATAGAGTATGGTAACCCTACTCAATCACCAACCAAAAATTACTCTAATTTGAACTCAACCTTCATCACATTGCATCCTAATACTAGCATTAGCACAAAATCTAATTCCTAAAGCAACAAGGTATGAATTTCAAACAATTTCATAAACCCTAGTTAAGGTACTTAGATCAAAAACAAACCCAAGCAAGTATATTGATAATCTTGAGCAAGAACGATGGTATATTAAACAAATTCAACAAGTAAGTCATGAATTTATGCATAATAATACCACAAATACTAGTAATTGACAAAGAAGATGAAGAATTTGAAGTAAAACATACCTTTTTGAAGTTGAAGGAGGAAAACGTTACTTGTAAGAGTTCCTCAAAGAGAGGGTGAGGAAGGAGTGAGAAAGTGAAGAAGATTATGAGAGAAGAGAGGTGTGGTGGTGGTGGGCGTGGGTGTCGTCGGTCGAGCAAGAGCAGGGAGAGGGAGAGAGTTGAGGGAGACGTGATAGAGGTAGAAGAAAAAGGGGGTGGGGGGTCGACTTTTGTAGGGTTTTAAATTGGGGTGGGGGCCGACTTAAAACAAAAGGCGCGGAGGTGAAATTCTGTGAAAAGCTTAGACACGGCCAGTGTCTGTGAGACGCGACCTACGCCTATGAAAAACACAACTTATCTGGCCTTCTGGACTCGTTGCGGGTAGCGTTTTTTGGGATGCTGGTAGCGTCCAGCTACCTGATGCTCGTCCTCCTCCTTTTTCCTTGTTTTTGCTAATTTATTCCATTTTCCTCATAGTGTTCCTTTGTTTTCTCTTTTTTTCAATGGTGAAGCTCATCAAATACTCAATGCCCTACACTACACTCATGACTATGTTGTTAGGTTAGATCAAAGAATGCCGAGATATAGAATCGAGCCTTTTTATTTTGTAAAGTAAAAGGGAAAAAAAAAGTTAGAAGAATGACAAAAAAATTAAAATTGTTAAAGAAAGGAAAACAATGAAGTGGGGAGGGGTAGATAATTGAAAATTTGAGATGCCTCCCCATGAGTTCTTTGTTTAACATTGTTAGCTCGATGATGTTGACCTCTATTCCTTAGGGTCCTCGAGCCACCTTTGGGCTGTTTGATGAAGCGGATCACTAACGATTCTGACCTTGTTCAAGATGTTGACTGGAAATGCTTATTTCCTTGCTACCTATATTCCATCGCTGATCCTCCTAGCTTGATATACATCGCCTTCCCTTTCATGTCCATTATGCACCCTACTGCTGCGAGGAAGGGCCTACCTAGTATAACTTGCGTAGAGGAGTCATCTCTCATATCCAAAACTATGGAGTCTACCGGGACATGGTACCCTTCTAACTTAAGGGGGAAGTCCAGTAAGATTCCCAAGGGATACCTAGGGGATCGGTCAGCCAAGTGAAGTGCTACATTTATGGCTCTCATCTCTCGAGGATTTAATTTCTTAAGAAGGGCGTACGGTATATATAAACTCAGAATTAACGAACTCCAACCCATTGTCTGTCTTGAGTTTCTTTATCTTCCTACCTATCTGGTTCTCCACCAAAGCTTTAAAATTCTAGAAATATGAGAATGTCTCATTCTTGTATCGCTGGAAATAAACCCAGGTTGTTCTCAAGAAGTCATCCACAAATGTCAATATATAGCGTTTGCCACCCAGCGATGGCACTATAGTAGAACCCCATAAGTCTGAATGAATATAGTTAAGGATCCCTGTTGTTGTATGCATAGCCTTGCAGAAACTGACCCTCCTCTCTTTCCCATAGACACAGTGGTCACAAAACTCCAACTTGCCAATATGTGCGCCTCCAAGATATCCTTTCTTGCTCAATATTGACATCCTTTTCTCTCCCAAGTGGCCTAGTCTCATATGCCATAGCTTTATGTTGTCGGACTCATCAAGGTTTGTAACTGCCGCTGCAATTCCTGTCACCGTAGTCCCCTGCAGGATGTATAGGCCGCCCTTCCTGATTCCCTTTATCAGAACCATGGAATCCTTGCACACTTTCAAGACGCCATCTCCTTTGTACCTGCAACCGTTAGTCTCAAGAGTACCCAAAGGAATCAAATTGCGGGTCATGTTAGGAATATCACGAGCCTCTATCAGGGTTCTAACAATACCATCATGGGTTCTGATCCTAATGCTACCAATCCCTACAACCCAGCAGGCCGTGTCATTAACCATGACCACAACGCCGGTGTCAACACTCTTATAAGACTCAAACCAATCCTCATGAGGACACATGTGATAGGTACACCCAGTATCAAGAACCCACTCATATCTAGTTATCCTACTAGATTTGGTAGCCAAAGCATCATCCATAACAATAAACCCTTCAGCATCTGACTCAGATTCAACACAGTTTGAGGTACCAGGTTTGGTGTGGTTATCCTTACTACCCTACTTCTGGTCTCTCTGCTTTGCCCAACAATCACTCTTTATATGGCCCTTCTTACCACAATAATTATACTTCTTATTCTTGTGAGAATTCCTAGACTTTGAATGGTATTTAGACTTCCCTCTAGACCCGTTTCCCCTACGATCATTGCCCCTTCCCCTTACAAACAAGGCATCACTACCCTGGTCATTACCCTCAATATCAAATTTTTCCTTAGATAGTAAACTAGTCTCTTCACTTCACTAAGGTTAAGGACACCACGGTTCCCATAAAACTTGATCTCCTTAAATTGTTTATGTGACGCAGGTAGGGACAAGATTAAATGTAAAGTCTTATCCTTATCAGTATGTGTAACGCCCCAGCCCCTCCCGGGCCACGGACATTACCGATAACTGCTTTAAGGATCGTAGACTGGCCTCCACAAATCACCACGAGTCTTTCCAGCGTGCTTCGTCTTAGCTCACACGCTGCTTGGGAAAACTTCCCAGGAGGTCACCCATCTTGAGATTGCTCCCAACCAAGCATGCTTAACTGAGGAGTTCCCAACGGATGAGCTACCATAAAAGAAGGTGCACCTTGGTGATATAAGAAGTCATTTCAATCCTCTTAAGCCACATTTTAACCATATACCTGGGGTGTTACAGTCACCCCCACTTGAGCGCACAAACTTCCTCGTTGTGCCACAATCCACTCCAAAATCTTTGCCCCGTGCAGCTCACGGTCCCAGGTCGGCTCTGATACCATCTGTAATGCCCCGCCCCTCCCGGGCCGCGGACATTACCGATAACTGCTTTAAGGATCGTTGACTGGCCCCACAAATCACCACGAGTCTTTCCAGCTTGCTTCGTCCTCACTCACACGCTGTCTGGGAAAAACTTCCCAGGAGGTCACCCATCCTGAGATTGCTCCCAGCCAAGCACGCTTAACTTACGAGTTCCCTATGGATGAGCTACCATAAAAGAAGGTGCACCTTGGTGATATAAGTAGTCATTTCAATCCTTTTTAAGCCACACTTTAACCATATACTCAGGGTGTTACAGTATGCTTCACATTCATTGATTCTAACTCAGTAATAATAGAATCAAATTCGCTAAGAGTATTTGCATAGAAGTACCTGTGGGAATTCGTAGCCAGTAGAGTTTCTCCTTCATTCGATACTTGTTGGCGAGACTCTTCGACATGTACAACTCTTCCAGTTTAGTCTAGAGCTTCCGAGGTTCCTTGATATACATAACCTCTCTATGAATATGCTTTTCCAAACACAGCTGAATCCCTGCCAGAGGCTTATCTTCCAGCTTCTTCCACTCCCTTGGTGATGAGGGCATATAGTGACTAAATATTTGGAGTATTTTGATAGTGAAATTTGGGGAATAATGTGCTTAATTGATCTTTTATGTCTTTATTTCACTATCTTAACTGAGTTCTGTGTGTTTTGTTCAATTTGTGCAGATTAATGATATGAACGCCAAAGCTAACATTCATTCCTTGGTTCCTCATTGAAAGAGCTTTCTGACGATATATTATAATCTCAATTCTGAGTTGAGATGAAGGAGTTATGAGTAAGATTGTAGAAAGTGTGCGAAAACTGATATATGTTCACTCTTTTGGTCACCATTTTTTCCACACTTATGATATGCCTTTCAGGCTTATGCCAATGAAAATTCGACTCCTAGAGCTTTCCGAAAAGTCAAGAACCAAGTCAATCGAACGTCGGACGAAGGAGATATGACCAAAACAAGACGACCCAGAAAATTCCAGATTCAACACGACCCATGTTGACACCAATACGGTCTGTGTTGGCCTCCAGAGAGTTCAATTTCTCTAGAAACCATCAACACGACCCGTGTTGGTTCCAACACGGACCGTGTTGAATCTGTTTATTACGATTTTGCCGTTTCGACTGCTCTTAATGGCTATATAATTGTAGATTTAGCTGTTTCATCCATCACCATCCACCTCCATCCATTCCTTCCATACCATCCATCTCCATCTCTACCATCATCCATCTTCCACAATCCCATAATAATCAAGAGTTTGAGAGCGAATTGAAGATTGAAGATTACTCAAGATCGATATGGTGTTGGAGGAGCAAAAGTCCACAATTGCCAAATTCTTTCAAGGGTTTTCTGCATATCTTTGGTTATTTCTTCATTCTCTTTAGATTCATATGCTTTTTAGAGTAGATCTAGATATGCTTTGTGATTCAAACATGAGTAGTGAGTAGTTTTTTTTAGTTTGGGGGACAAACCCTTGTTAGTTTATCTTATGGATTGGATTTTTGTTGGATTGAACAAGTTTATTAATCTAGTTTGAATGCATTTTATTTATCCTTTGATTATGTATGTCATTGCTTTTGCTTGAACACCATTAGCATGGATTTAGATTGTTGAATGAAGTACCGAACGGAGAAATTCGATAATCGGAACCCTTAGGATTAAACTGGTAAATGAAGTGAACTAGAGATAGAAGACTTTGTAATTAGGGGCCATTAGATAATTTGATCTTTAACTTAGATAAAATTGACACAATAAAGAATCCAAGAGATCAATTTTACTAAGCAATTCGTTTAATTGCTAAAAGCTTGCTACAAAAGAATTTATGCGATTATCGACCCTAAAATGTGCCAAATTAGTGACTTACATGTTCAATCCACTTGTTTGATTCATAGAGTTACTTAGGTGTTATCCCCTGAACGTCTTTTTCCTATTGGTTTAATATTGTGATTTGTGTGAATAGTAGTTTGTTTGCCTTTAGTAGTGAATAGCAATAGAATTAGTTTGATCCAAAAACAAAAAACCCGATTGACTTAGCAATCAACTAGAGGGCTAGTTTGGTGTGTTGTTGAGCAAGTCCCTGTGGGAACGACCTTGATACATGCTACACCAACACTTGTACACTTGCCTAGTATCAAGTTTTTGGTGCCGTTGCCGGGGACTTTGTCTCTAGCAGCCACCGAACAAATATTCTAAGATTGACTAAGTTTTTATTGTTTTTTTTCAAAAAAAAAAAGAAAAATCCAAAAAAAATGGCAATTATCTATTTCCCCCAATTTGAGCAGGAGTTATTTTGGCGCTATTTTGAGCGATTACTTGCTTATCCTGTTCCATGTGGTATTGTGCCTGGGAAATCAGATATTCTTGATATTGTTGTTGAGGGGGTGAATAGTGAGACTCGTACTCTTTTAGAGCATTTGGGTTTTTATACTAAAATTGTTGATGAAGCTTGGACTTTGCTTGAATGGCTTGCACGTGATACTCGTGATTTTGAAAATTCTTATTGTGCATCTAGGTACTCTTACCCTAATCTTTATGCTTCTCATGCTAACTCCTATACTCGACCCCATTGTTTACCTCCATGTGGTTTATGTTGTTCTTTTGGCCATGATGATTCTACATGCCCTAGTTGTGCCAGAATTGAGTTTTTGGTGAGAGCAATATTAAAGCAACAAGCTAAGACACTTGACTTGATGCAAGGGTTTGGTCCATTGCATAATCTTGACCATAATTCTAGTTCTTTCAAATTGAATGTTGCATTATGTGATGATGGTGAGTTTACCGTCCCTTTAGAGGCTACCCTAGAGGAAATACTTGATCCGTCTGAGGCATCTTTGCCAATTATTGCTCCATCTTACCCTAACGTACCTAGAGACACTACTGATGGTGCGTCTACATTTCATGATGCATCCTTACCTTTTTCTCAGTCGACGGGGTTTAAGGTGAGTGAGTCTTATGGGTTTGATGCTAGGTATGATGATGATTTTTGTCATGGGTTAGTTGATACTATTGATGGAGAGGCTTGTGAGGGGGTTGTGGGTGGATTAGATCCTTCAAGCAAAGAATTTGATGATGTTGTACTTCCTACTTCCCACTTCCCATGTCTTATTCAATGTTTCTACTCCTTGTTCACCACCTTCCTATTCCCCTAAGGGCCCGTTTGGTAAGAGGGAATAGGGGGTTGGGAATGGGAATGGGAATGGGAATAGGGGGATGAGGAATAAAATTATCATGTTTGTTTCATGGTAATTAAAAAAAAAGAAGGGAATGGGAATGGGAATTAAATGGGTCTATTCCCAACAGTCTATTACCATGGGGGGGGGTGTGGTAATAAAATTGGGAATTCATTAGTCAATATTAAATACCAAAACTACCCATATTTAAAAAAATAAAAACTCACATTTATTCATTTCTTTTCGTTATATTCAATAAAAACTCACGTTTATTTTCAATCTTGTCGGCTACCATCACCTAAATATGGTATTACTTTTGCTTATATTAATTAAATATTATTGTTATTACATATCCTTCGGTTGAGATATTACTAATGCAGTAGGGTTTACGCATTTTCCTTCTATTAATTAAATATTTATTATAATTAATATATTAGTAAACACAGTTGAGTTATTGAATCTTACGGCAACTGTCAACAATTGGTCTATCATGTTGATTTATTGAATCATTCATACTTTGAACGTTAATTTATATACTTGTTTTTAATTTTTAATTCTTATTTGATGCTTAATTAACTTTTATTAAAATCTTTATGAACTTAATTTTTTTTCACATGGTAATTGATTTTCTAGAAGTAAATGTGTGTCATTTATGGCCTTCCATCTATTTCAATTTATTAAATCAATAGAAGGGTATTTTAGTCAATGTGTGTTTATTCCCAATCCTATTCCCAATTTGAATTACCACAAAACAAACAAGAAGGTTGGTAATTCGTAAAGACATATTAATTCTCATTCCCATTATGAATTCCCATTCCTAGTGTCATTATGAATTTCTATTCTCATTCCCAATGCATGCCAAACGGCCCCTAAGTGGCTAGATGAACCCACTTTTGTTGAAAAGACCATATGTGTTCATGTTGATGTGGGCTATGTGGCTAAGGTTAATTCTTGTCACATGCTTGAGGGGAATAACAATGTTCTTGATTTGTCCTTAGGTACAATAAGAGGGTATCATTCCTCTCTTGATCCATATTGTTTATACCTAGAGGGCTTGCCTAGAAAACTCATGTGGATAACTTATTTTGATTCTTTTGATTTTTCTAAGGCCTTTGATCTATTTAATAGAGCGATACTTACATTTTCAGTTATAAATCTTTTGTTGCTCTAAGGGCATTGACAAACATGATAATGTGATAGAAGCATGAAACAAACATACATAGCCTTAAATGACTAATCATTTTTATTAGTCTCATATTTTCTATGTGTGACTCATCCTTAGTTGCATTTTTTAGAACTTGCTTTGCATCTCTTTGGAACTGCATTTTTGCTTGTGCATTGATAATATGATAGAAGCATTGTTATATATATTTTAGCTACATAGCCAAAAAGTCACCCTTATTTCATGTGAATATCCGCCTTTAACCCTCTTTGAGCCTTTAATAACTCTTTCTTTTGATTACCTATATCTTAAGCCATAGCCAAATATCGAATTTCCTACCCTTAAGCCTATGCTTGGAGTGTTAGAGTGTGAAGAGTTGGGTTGATTGTGGTGTTTTTGTGGTTTGGTTTTGTTGGGGATGTTGTGAAGTTGAACATCATGAGATTGCTCCCCATTGTAACTTGATATGGGTTGAGTTGGAAATTTGCCTTATTATTGTATAGATATTTGTTTTGAGTTGTAGTTCATTTTAAAAAAAAAAATAGAAAAAACAAAAAGAAAAGCAAAAAGAGAAAAAAAAAAGGAAAAAAGAAGAATGAAAAAGGTAGAAATAAAGTGTTTAGTAATTTTTAGTTTATTTTCTTTGATTTGAGGCGATTCCCACTTGATTATGCGATGCGTTGTAGTGAATATAAGTGGTGAATGTTCTTATTTGAATAATTTGGTGAGGTTTATGCTCCAAGCTTGGGTTTTTAGCTCCATTTTCTCAAATTATATTTCACTTCTTACCCTTAACCTTAGCTCCATTACAACCCATTTGAAAGTCCTCTCGATTGTCATTGTGCATTGCATATAAGCGGTGGAGAATTGAGATGTTTTGCAAGCTTATGGTAGGATGTTGCTTTGGTTTGAGTATTGAGCAAACCTTCAATGATTTATTCATATTTAAACACATGAGAGGAGTGTTTCCACATTCCAAAAAGTGAGGTTGCTCCCAATCTGCCAAGTTTCTTATTTAAACATGTGTCTGTTTGCTTCATTTGTGATTAAGGGGTGATTGATTTGAACTTGAGAAGTGTAGTGCTTGTAAATCTTTCCAAAGCTTCTCGATCTCTTGTATAAGACTTTGATTCACTTTTGGGGTGTTCTAGATTAGATTTAGTTGATTGAATGATCCTGTTGTTGCTTTCCTGAGAAGGATTGTAAATAAAATCTTTGCTTTCATTTTGAGTCTTTTGTTTTATTTTTTTTTAAATCTTTTGTCCCCGTGTTTTTATTCTTTTCTTTTCTTTTCTTTTGCGAGTCTGGACTTGCTTGGGGACAAGCAAGAATTAAGCATGGGGGAATTACAAAAACTTGATACTACGCAAGTGCACGGGTGTAGGTGTAGCATGTATTAAGGTCATTCCCACAGGGACTTGCTCAACAACACACCAAACTAGCCCTCTAGTTGATTGCTAAGTCAATCGGGTTTTTCGTTTTTGGATCAAACTAATTCTATTGCTATTCACTACTAAAGGCAAACAAACTACTATTCACACAAATCACAATATTAAACCAATAGGAAAAAGACGTTCGATCAGGGGATAAAACCTAAGTAACTCTATGAATCAAACAAGTGGATTGAACATGTAAGTCACTAATTTGGTACATTTTAGGGTTGATAATCGCATAAATTCTTTCGTAGCGAGCTTTTGGCAATGAAACGAATTGCTTAGTAAAATTGATCTCTTGGATTCTTTATTGTGTCAATTTTATCTAAGTTAAAGATAAAATTATCCAATGACCCCTAATTACAAAGTCTTCTATCTCTAGTTCACTTCATATACCAGTTTAATCCTAAGGGTTCCGATTATCGAATTTCTCCATTCGATACTTCATTCAACAATCTAAATCCATGCTAATGGTGATCAAACAAAAGCAATGACATACATAATCAAAGGATAAATAAAATGCATTCAAACTAGATTAACAAACTTGTTCAATCCAACAAAAATTCAATCCATAGGAGAAACTAACAAGGGTTTGTCCCCCAAAGTAAAAAAACTACTCACTACTCATGTTTGAATCACAAAACATATCTAGATCTACTCTAGAAAGCATATGAATCTAAAGAGAATGAAGAAATAACCAAAGATATACAGAAAACCCTTGAAAGAATTTGGCAATTGTGGACTTTTGCTCCTCCAACACCATATCGATCTTGAGTAATCTTCAATCTTCAATTCGCTCTCAAACTCTTGATTATTATGAGATTGTCGAAGATGGATGATAGTAGAGATGGAGATGGAGGGCATGGAAGGAATGGATGGAGGTGGATGGTGATGGATGAAACAGCCGAATCTACAATTATATAGCCATTAAGAGCAGTCGAAATGGCGAAATCATCATAAACAGAGTCAACACGGTCCGTGTTGGAACCAACATGGGCTGTGTTGATGATTTCTTGAGAAATTGAACTCTCTAGAGGCCAACACGGACCGTGTTGGTGTCAACATGGGTCGTGTTGAATCTGGAATTTTCTGGGTCGTCTTGCTTTCGTCATATCTCCTTCGTCCGACGTCCGATTGACTTGGTTCTTGACTTTTGGGAAAGCTCTAGGAGTCTACTTTTCATTGGCATAAGCCTCAAAGTCATATCATATATGGAAAAAATGGTACCAAAAGAGTGGACATATATCAGTTTTCGCACACTTTCTGCTATCTTACTCATAACTCCTTCATCTCAACTCAGAATTGAGCTTATAATATATCGTCAGAAAGCTCTTTCAATGAGGAACCAAGGAATGAATGTGAGCTTCAGCGTTCATATCATTAATCTGCACAAATTGAACAAAACACATAGAATTCAGTTAAGATAGTGAAATAAAAACATAAAAGATCAATTAAGCACATTATTCCCAAAATTTCACTATCAAAATACTCCCAATATTTAGTCACTATATGCCCTCATCACTTGGACTCAGATTACCCTGGATCTCCGTCTGGAGCTTTTTGAAGTTTACATTGCTCATAGTTGCATCAATCTTTGTGTCGGGATACTCAATCACATCCCATAACCTGTGCTGAATTAGGATCGCCTTCATCTGCAGTCTCCATATTGTGAAACTCCTCATCCCATCGAATTTTGGAATATCGCACTTCATTGTAGAAGCTATCTCAACCTTGCCCTGATACCACTTGTAAGGAAATTTAGAGAAAAATAAGTGCAAGGTTATAGCGGAAGTAAAACGAGATGACGGAAATTACGACAAAATTCAGGAGCAAAAATTAAGCAATAAAACGAACACCCAGTATACGTGGGAAACCGAAGAACTCGGAGAAAAACCCACAGACCGCGAAAGCCAAAAAATAATTCATTATGAGAAGGGAAGAGTAGAACTCGATCACTATCACAGGGTGTGATGCGATCAACAAATGAGATTACAATAAAATCTCTCAAACTCTCAACTCACAATCTCTCGGGATAACACTGGAAAAATATTAATGAACCTGAATCTCTCTCAATATTTTCTCTCTGATCTAATCGATCTAATTGATAATTAAAGTGGAGAAAATTGTATTCTATTTATAGGACGGCTAGGAGAATTAGAGTCAGATTAAAACTCAAATAACAACAAGTAGTATCTGACTTAAAGAGAGAACTAGAATTAGATTAAAATTGTATCATCTGTCGTTTTGGACCTCAGCGGATCCAATGGGCCACTAAAAAAACCCAACAGAAAACAAAAAAAAAACTTTCACTTTACATTAATTTAACTCATTGGAAATGTGAAAAACTGAAAATGGTGAATAAAATGATGAATAAAAAAGGAAAAATGTGAATAAAAAGGAAAAATGACAGAAAAAGATGTAATTAATAAGGTTAACTTGATAAATAAGTAATTAATGGGTTATTGGAATTATACAGTGATTGATATTATTGGGAAAAAAAGTTAGTTAAAGCGACAATTAATAAAAATGAGGGAACATATTCTATGTATATTTAAATTATTATAAATATGTATTTTATGAATTGTGTAATTTGTTTGAAAAATATAGAATGACACATAAAATGTACAACAAATGGGAAAAGCTTTGAAACAAAATTACTCCTTATCATATTTGAACTTGTGACCAAAGATTAAATATTCTCAAGGTACTACCATCCAACCACCAAGGTATTCTTGTTACACTTTACACATACTAATATACATAGGTTTACTGGAGTATGGGGGTGTCATGGCCACACCACCCCCTAGCTCCGCCCTTGAGTTGCGGTAGATTGCGTTAAGTTGCGGTGAAAATAGTTAAAAGGTAATGGTAATTTGCGGTATGTTGCGGTGCAGTTAGTTGCGTTAACGCACAAAAGAATGGTGTCCCCCATGGGTTAGGCCCTGACTTTTTTTCGTGATGTATGATAATTTATTTTATTCATCATAATTTTAGTTATTTTATCCCATCTTTTTCACATTATTCATGCTTTCTTATCTACTTTTATTTAAAAATTTATATATTTAATAAATATTGTAAATGATGTGACTTTTCTTACTCACAATACCTTATTACAAATTATACACTATATTTAAAAAGGATGCACTTATAGTGGTTGTCATTGCTAACCATGACAACCACTGTAAGTAAAATAAACCTTACTCATACATATGTCAAGTTTTATCTTGGCCATTAACTTTTTAATTTAATATAAATTGTAAAATTTATTTTTTAAAAATTTATTTTATTTTTAAAAAATTTAAATAAATATTTTTCAAAATATGCTTGTTTACTGGGCCAAAACTTAGAGTTAAGATAGTTAAATTTTAAAAAAAAATCATAAAAATTTTTAATTAAGAAAATATATTTTATAATGTTGTACTAAATAAAAAAAAATGAATGACGAAGAAAAAAGTTGGCACATGTATGGATAAACATTGTTTTCATTGTGGTGGTTGTCATGGTTGACAACCATTATAAGTTTTTTCATTTAAATATTCATCTTTTTAAATGTATGACTTATGTTTCCAAACACTATCATATCCACCCACCATATCCCACCTTTTCCACCTTTCAACTATTTAAGTAATTAGTTTTTACTTGAACCTTTTCCACTCTAAAAGATCATGACCCAAGTTTTGCAACTATTTAAGTCATCAGTTTTTACTTGAACCTAGATACACCGACTCATATTTTTAATGTCAAAATTGTTTGACCGAAAATATACATGACTTGCAGTGGTCTTTACCAAATATACACAATCTATATTCAACCATCCGTCCGAATCGATAGATCTAATAACATAATTTTCAATTGATGTTAGATCCTTAGTTATTGTATTCGAGCTTTGAGGGCAAAACAATAAATTCAAGTGCGAATATAAGCTACAAAACAAGTAATTTGTTATCATATTGTATTCGAGGACAAAATAGTAAATTTGAATGTGAATATAAGTTACAAAATTCCTTATTATTATATTATATTTAAGGATAAAATAGTAATATTGCTAATTAATTATTATATTCAAGGGCTAAGAAGTACCATACTTCGGAAAATAAAATGTAAACATTATTTTCTACTTTATGAATGAAATTTATTGGAACCAGATTTTTGTTTTGCCATAGCTCAGTCTAGAAACATCCATCAAGTACAAATTGGGGATATTTATTGGTCCAGACCAATAACCCCTGCAGGGGAAATATTGTAAATAATATATAATTTCATAACCATTTACCTTTTACTTTTATGATTCCTAAATCCTAAATTTCCAATATTAAAAATTGGCCGGGTTTGCTTGACGAAATAAAGATGATTAATAATTATCTTAAATTTTTATAAATTTATAAATTTATGATTTTGAATTATAGTTCTTTTAAGCGATTACATTCTTTTGTCAAGTGTAAGAGTATCATAATCAATAATTATATCACAAAATAATATCTAATCTAATAATATCAATTATTATAAGAAAAATACACATTTTATATGGGATTGTATATTTAAGAAAAAATAAAAGTAATATACTGGATGATAATATTATATTTTGAGGGTATTACATAACTATGCATTGTAATATTTTTTTTTATAGTTTAATACATTATAATATGAGGATGAGTAACGCTTGTCCATTGAGAACGATTTCTGGGGACAATGACTCATCAGAGAGCATACGAGTCAATTGGGGGGAAAACATTTGGCAAGTTTTTGAAATTTTAAATGAATATATATATGCCGAGTAATCTTAAAATTTACATGTTTGAATTACGTCATTTTCTCTTCCTTTATTTTTTTTAAAGGACATAATTAAGTCAAACACATGAGTGTAAGGGTTATTCGATATAGATTCTGTTAAAATTTCAAAAACTTATCAAATGGTTTTCCCATTGTATGTTGGCATGGAAGATCTTTGATAAGTCATTGTCACGAAGTTCGTTCTCAATGCACATGTGTCACTCACCCACATATTATAGAATATTAGCATTCAAAAAATAGTGCAGTGCATGATTGTCCAATACCTCCAAAAGACAGTATATTATAGTCCAATAATTCTATTAAATTTTATGTAATTTATGAGTAACAAAACTCTCCAAATAATAAAATATATATCCAGACTAGGGGTATAAACTTTGTCAATTATGACCAAGCTAGGCCTCGACGAGCCGCACGATTGGACAACAGCTCGGTCGGGGCTCGGTTCAAAAAGCTTAGGCTCGTGCTTAACTCAACGATTCTATTTTCTTATAATTTATTTTTTTTTCAAATTCAAAGCAAAAGTAAAAAATAAAAAGTTCTAGATAGTTACACAATGGACTAGAAAATGACATTTTTTCGATAATAAGGGTATAATAGTGTACAACATAAACATTAATGCTTGAGTATTCCATAACTTAATTTAAATAACTAAAAAAAATCAAAATATGCTTTATAGTAAATTTAAATATTTAAATTAATATAAAATTAATTTATATAAAGACTATTTCCTACTTAAATTTCTTAACGAGCCTACCCGGCTCGTAGGATCAGGCTTGGCTTAATAGATATATGATGGATATTCAAGC
The DNA here is from genome assembly GCA_029582165.1 of Portulaca oleracea. Lineage (NCBI taxonomy): Eukaryota > Viridiplantae > Streptophyta > Magnoliopsida > Caryophyllales > Portulacaceae > Portulaca > Portulaca oleracea. The sequence goes on along the minus strand of CM055888.1, from coordinate 17,641,948 downwards.
TTTAACCAAGTCGAGTTTGTGCCACTTGCAAGTTGGCTCGGTTTGATAACGGTTATAATTCGGATAATTTATGGTATTCATATTTGGACATGACAAAAATGTATGGAATTAATATTTAAATAGGATTTAGGTTTGGAAAACTTGTGTAGATGTGCGTAGACCTTAGCTTGTTTTGTAGAGATGTAAGTAAGATGTAAGTAGGTAAAGTAGAAAATGTATATAAGATTTTCTAAAATGTTGGTATGTAAGCACTCCTATCAATTACTTCACTTTAATACATAAATTTTTAAATATATATTTTACAATTATTAATAAAGTAATGTGAGTATCACTTATTAAATATATGAATTTTTAAATACAAATTATCTAAGATATTTTAAGTTGTGCAAGTAAGTTAAATAAAAATAAATAAGATAGAATAAATATAAGTTATAATATCCATAAAAAACTCTCTCCGTTCCAAATTAATTATCACTTTCACTAAATTTTGATTATTAATTACTAACAAATTAAAATAAGTTACAATACTAAATTACTGTTATTAAAAAGATATTTCACTAAAAATAAACATAATAATTAACCTTAAAAATTTAATCAAAATGATAATTAATTTGGAATGAAAAGAGTAAGATATACTAAGCAACTTTCGATTTTCTTTTGTGGAGTATTGATAGATTGGAACCCGACGATTTTTTTGCCATATCTAGAGTCTGGAAACATCCGATATATGTTGTTCACACAAATTGCAAACGTGGGGATATTTAGGTAACCGTGGCCTATACCAATACTCTCTGCAGGGGCAATATCATAAATAGCTGACAATTTAATTATAGCCATTTACCTTTTACTTTTTATCTTAAATTCTTAATACGAAAAAACTTTATTCATTCATCAAACTTATTATTTTTAATTTCTTTTAATGTTTATTTTGTAGTTTACTTATATTAACTATTTTATTTATTTGTCTTTTTTTATTTTTTGAGTAGTCATTTCAACTAGATTATGAGTTAATTTTAACAATTATAATATTAGATCTCAGTTTGTATTTGGTCTCTTAAACATGTATGCATTCTTGTTTCAACCTGTGCACTACATTAAATACTATAGTTTAAAATATTTTAATAAATACTTTTCATAGACTTATATTTCCCTATTTTTCATTTTAATATATCATTACAAGTTTTTCTAAAATATTGTTTTTACTAATAGAATCAACCTATTCATATACTCTTCATGTACTCTCATATATAAAAAGAAATTTGTCTATAGCTAGACCGCTAGATCAGACCTCGCGTTATCGGACTATAATGGGATATGTTATTGTTCTTGTACTTGTTGTAGTATATTTCATTGTGAGCTCAAAAGTTAAATAAGTATTTTTGCTAACTATAAAAAGCTTGAATAAAAGCTTAATAAACAAGTAAGAATGAATAATTTGAAAATTAAACTCATGATAAACAATTGAAAGAATATTAATATACCGGCACCCCCAATAAATTTTTTCTGGCTTCGCGCCTTTCGCAACTAAACGTAACGTAACGCAACGCAATGCAACGCAAACGCAACGCGCAAAAGAACGGGGACGAACATGATGGCTAGTACTTCTCCAGAAAAGAAAGTAGAAAATTGTTTACTTGAAAACAATTTTTATTCATATATGTATTAATTTTTATCTTTGCTATTCAGTTTTTTATTTAGTACAACATATAAAATATATTTTCTTAATTAAAAGTAATTATAATTTTTTTAAAATTTAAATATCTTAACTCTAAATTTTTGCATAGTAAACAAGCATATTTTGAAAAATATTTATTGTAAATTTTTTAAAATAAACTAAAATTTTAAAAAATATATTTTACAATGGAAAATTGGATTCTAATAATCCTTAATTTCACGAATTGGATGACAATAATTGGTACTATCAATTTGGATTTTCGACCCATTGCCATCCCTAAGTCCCTCTGTTTGTATTCAGGTTATAAGAGGGGAGGGGAGGGGAAGGGATGAGAAATATATTAATTAACTCTCTTTCATCTTGTTTGGCAAAAATAATAGGAGGGGGAGAGGAATGGAACCATTAACCCCCATTCCCTTCCATTAACCTCCTTTTCATTATCTCCCAATATGAGGGTTAATGGAGGGGAGGGAAACTCATTATGTTTAAAAAAAAAGAAAATAACTTTATTAATAGAATAACTACTTTATTTTTCTTCCCTCCCTCTCATTCCTTCCCTTTTCTAATCCAAACACAATAATTAACCTCTCTTACCTTTCATTCCCCTCCACTTATAATCCAAACAAGATAGAAATAAGTCCCCTCCCTCCCCTCCCCTCCCCTTCCCCTCTAATACCCTCCCCTCCCCTCCCCCTCTAATAACCAAACAGACTGTCATTTCTTCCCCTTATCAACCTTACTTCACATAACTTAATGCTACAATTTTAAAGAATATGACCTTAACCAGATTTGAATGGATCGGATTTGTTAGGCATTGCCTTAACAATTGGGCTCGGGTCTAGACATTGTTTGCGTATGTCTGATCTCTGAACTTTAATTTTACCAAAAATTCGAACAATTTGAATTTCGAGCCTGAACTTGATCTAGATTTAATTTTCTATTCAAACATAGTCTCAATTGGTTGAATTAAAAATTCAAATAAAAAATAGCAAGCACGTGCAATTCAATTCGAAAGGGCAAATTCAAATATTCAAATTGGACAGGTTTTGACAAGTGCTAAATAATTCCTTACGCGTGCTCCACAATACTACTGCCTCCATTCCACCATATTCATGGTCATTATATGCGTGGGGAAAGTTTAAATCACATAAACAACTATATTAATTTCATTAAAAGATCTTTCTGATAAAAAAAAAGAGTACATTTGGTTGCATGAAAGCATGAGGAAACTAGTCGACTTTCTCAGTTAGACTAGTTTTCCATGTTTGATTGTCATTTTACGTTGGACTAATTTTATAATAATCATCACAAAAATTATAGGGTGAGGGCAAAAAATTTCATTGGTGGGAAATGAAAATTGAAGTGTAAAATTTTCCAAAATACTTCTAATATAACAAAGTCAAACAGTTATAGATATAAATAGTTTGAACATTTCAAATATCTTTTCACGAAAAATTACAGTTTTAATCAAATACTATAAAATTCATATATTGAAAAAAGTTCCTAATAAAAAAGTTCATCCGAAAAAAAGTTCATCAGAAAAAAAAAGTTTCAAAAAAAATTTTCTCTAAGATTCTTAAATGTTACAAATTATACCGTTTTTTCGTAGTGTACCTACCTAGATACAACACATATACTGTTGAAATACATTAATTTTTCATATGAATTTTTATAAAAATTTGATAACTTTAAATAAATATTGATGAATTTTGTAATAATATTCATATATTTATGATAAATTTTATAATTAATGTTGATGAATTATTTAAAAAATTAATGTAAATGATATATTCTCTCTGTCCCTAAATAAGTGTCAATTTAACTAAATTTTGACCATTAGTTCTTCACAAATTAAAATGAGTTACAATATAAAATTAATACAATTATAATTTTTAATACATTATCTTTCTAAAAGTGGTAATTTCATATTATAACTTATTTTAATTTATGAATAATTAATTATTAAAATTTAATTAAATTAACACTTATTTAGAGAATAATATTGTATCTAAGTAGATACAAACAATTGAAGAAACGCTGTGCATAGCCGGAATAAGAAGTGGTGTTACCCCATTTGGCAATTTGTGTAGTTACGATCTTGAATGTTTGAGGGTGAGGGTGAGGTGGCAGAAGAACATGACTACCATGGACCCTACGCCCTTCATTATCCCAACTGCTCAAATCACCGTACGTCATCCATCTGATTATCTGATCTCCCAATTATATGTGTAGTGATGGACTGCTGGTATCTAATTCTACTTCCATGGACCAACTTTCATCCATAAAGAAAAGAAGCATCACTTCAGTTACAAATTAACCACTCCAGAATGTTAATCATAATCTCATGCATATGCAACTAATGAGGCCCTCACCATAATGCATCATCATGTTTAAACCCTCAAAAATAATTTCATCAAAATTCTCAATTTTAATTAATCCAACTAAATATTCTAAAAAGCATTATTTAATCCTACACTTACAATTTCTCGTCCAATTATTGAAATTGTGGTCGGAAAACCCTAAAAATAATCTTCTATATATTATAATAGAAATCATTATGGGTCCCACGTAATAGAGCCACGGGAGTGACTATAGGAAAATTTGTCAATCACAACGTAAAAAATAATATTTTTCTATTTTCAATTTTTTTATTTTCAATCCGGATTTTATTTTAAAATTAAAAAAACAGAAAGTATCACTAATCCTTGACTGCTTTGGACTCTGAATTTAATTATTTTGGTGCAAATAACAGTAATTTTGGTGTTACCTATAATAATAATAATAATAAGTAATAATAATAATAATAATAATAATAATAATAATAATCTATATAATATTAATAGTAAAATTTTTGGGTCCCGCTAAATATAGAAAGGAGATTAATTGTAGGGATTTCGACGAATCAGAAGATAGATAAATACTGAATTAAATTATTTTGGTCCAAATATCAGTAATTATTTTTGCAAAATAATAATAATAATAATAATAATAATAATAATAATAATAATAATAATTGATATAACAATAATCTATATCATATTAATAGTAAAGTTTGTGTGTGCCGCTAAATGGAGAAATGAGATTAATTGTAGGGAATTCGACGAATTAGAAGATAGATAAATACTGAATTAAATTATTTTGGTCCAAATATCAGTAATTATTTTGGCAAAATAATAATAATAATAATAATAATAATATAGTAATAATAATAATAATAATGATAATAATAATAATAATCTATATAATAATAATAATAATGTCTTATATCTATATATTATAATAGAAATCATTGTGGGCCTCACCAAATAGAGCCACAAGAGCGACCGTAGGGGAATTAGTCAATCACAACGTAGAAAATTATATTTATTTTCTATTTTCTATTTTTTATTTTCAATCCAGATTTTATTTTAAAATTAAAAATCAGAAAGTATCACTAATTCTTGACTTCTTTGGACTTTGACCACGTTTACAACTATTCCATAACTGTTTTGGATTTTATTTTAATGCAACAACGGGAATCACAACGTAGAAAATTATATTTTTTTTCTATTTTCAATTTTTTTTATTTTCTATCCGAATTTTATTTTAGAATTAAAAAAAACCAGAAAGTATTACTAATCCTTGACTGCTTTGGACTCTGACCGTTTTTACAACTGTTCCATAACCCAACTACTCACCAAAAAATCCGGCACTATTGCGGCTAGGTCAATTACATTTACGACTTTTTGAAAACATATAAATACAATACATTTACAAGCAAGACACTAATTTTCGTAAAGATCTCTTTTCATCAACTATACTGAGCAATCATAATCTTGATTTTGTGTATATTTTATTTGAACAATTATGTTACGATTCATTTTCATTTGATAATATTATTAATGTTTTGCTCTTTCTAATTTATATTCTCATGTTATATAGTTTATTTTTTTTATTTTCTATGAAAATAACTATTATTTCCTACACTGTGCATTGCACGAGTTTAAGACTAGTTACATTAAAATTAATGTTACTTATAATAGTTTTCCTAAAATATAACTCTTATAGTAATTTTCCTAAAATATAGGGCTTTTAAAGTCGGTTTTTTTATCTATAAAATATAAATATATTATTTTTAGGATAACTTTTTTTTTTTGTTCATACCTAGAGCATATATTGAGGCAACACTATTTATATATTAAATTTTTTTGAATAATGTACAAACATAGTTCATGTTTTTGTCTGCTACGATCATGTTTAATGTTTCAACCTACGCCTCTTTTATTTGATTAGCTACTCTGATGCTAGGTTGAAGATTTCTATCTCCTTGATTGCTCATGTTTTTCACATTCATTTGGATTGTATGATATGAGGAGTTGTTCATAGGTCAATGGATACTCAAATCTAGTCTATTATCAGTTTCTATAATCACTATGTAACAAACAGAGTGAAAAAAAAATGACAAAAAGGAATCTGAGTGACTACTTATATTACCAAAATGTATCTTACCTATAGGAAGTTCATCTCTTGAGAGTTTCATAGTTAAGCGTGCTCAGTTTAAAGTAGTAGAGGGATGTGTTATGTCATGGAAGCTTTTCCAAACAACTTGTTAGTGAGGACGAAACTCGCTAAGAACATGTGCGGCCATTGTCACAAGTACGTTCCTACCTCTCTCCTTTTTTCTTACTATTTCATAGGTGAAAGAACACTGTAGTGTTCTAGAATTGTTGGGAATGAGAACAAAAGAGGAGAAAAATTGGGTCATAGATGAGAGAGAGTATGAGCAAGTAGAGAGAGAAGAATGGAATGTAAAATATGGAACTTTGGCGCTGCTTATGTTCTAAAAAGATTCGTGGTAATTTGTGGAATAATCGTCAATCCTTAAAGCTATTCCCCAATAATGTCTATGGCCTTGGGAAAGGATAATCGTGTTATAGATGGTATCAGAGCTGATCTAAGACAGTGAGTTGTGCCACTAATAAGAGATTTGTGGGAAGCCGCCTAATAGTCAAAAGTTTTGGATTGCATTGTAGGTCAAGTGGACTGATAAATCGATCATTTGTGAGGCACAACGAGAATATTCTGCTCTTAAGCAGGGGTTGATGTAAATATTGAAAATTAGATGGTAGACCCGGGTGTACAATGTTTTTGCATGCCCATGGGCTACATGCTGCGTTCAACCTAGCCCCCTTTTTGTTTGGCATCTATTCGTTTTTTTTTTTGGGTGATGGAGCCAAATAGAGTTCGATTTATGTAGCAACCCATTTTTATTTCAGGAGCAAATTTTTTTTTTATGTGCATTTTTAGATTAGTTTAATGAGGATTTTTCTATGGGTTTTTGGATTTAAATAATCTGAACTTTAGGCCATTAAAGTCTCAATAATATGAATATTAAAAATACCGTGGAATAATTTTAGATTTCAAGGCTCTTGGATTTAAATAGCATGTCGCCGAATTTTCTAATAAAACTCAGCAAAATTCAGATTATTTAAATCTAAAAATTCTCTATATATATCACAGTGATCCAAAAGCATTAAAATCTATATTATTCCACAGTATTTTTAAAGTTTAAATTATTGAGACTTTCACAACCCAAAGTTCTAATTATTTGAATCCAAAAACCTTTTTTCTAATTTAACTTTATAAGCACTCGGAAGTTTTTTTCAATGAGCATCATGTGCGGTTTTTTTAAAGCAAATAATGATTTTGTTAATGAGAACTTATAAGGTAACTTATGAGCATTTTCTATCTTAGTTCATGAGCATTTTCAATTTTCTTCTTACAACCATGTGAAGTTTTTCATGAGCATCCACTTTAGTTTATGATCATTTATAGTTTTTTTTTTAAAATTTTTTTAAGCACAAGGTAATGTTATTGTTGGTTCAGACCTATATTTGAGGAATCTTCGTCTTTGTCCCAAATTTTTATATTGTTTTGATAAGTTTTCATGATCACGATTTGTTCAAGCATGAGTTGCGTGATGCCACGATTTAACCTTCTTTTTGAACTTATGTTGATATCAAGACATTCTAGGTGCACGATTCTTGGTACTCTTGGATATACCATCCAAGCATTGATGTTATATCTGGGGTAATGATATGAAAATAATGACTTAAAGAAATTGAAATGATTATATATTTCATTAAGATACAATTTTTTTTTTTTAAGAAGTTCCTCCTAGAAAACTCTACAATTAAGCTTGTTTGCCTTGGAGTGCTAGAAGGATGAATGAGTTCCTCAGAAGTTTCCCAAGTAGCATATAGGCGACGATGGAACATTTTGAAGGATCCATAATGATTTGTACCTGTGGCCATTCATCGATCCTTGAAGCAATTATTAGTAACGTCAACAGTCTAGGAGGGATCGAGGGGTAAAGGGCGATATAGAATGAGCATGTGGGTCAGCCATGGGTGGTAATATACATAAATACAACAAATTCCCGTGCATAGGTCCCCCTATTAGGGGTCCTAAAATGTATTGATGTAGTAAAATTTTACTTCCTCCGTTTGTTTATCTGCCATTTACGTTTTTTAAGGTCAATAGCCAATATGTATTATGTACTCCAAGAGCACATGCTCCAATTCCACGCAATCAATTATTTAAAAAAATAAAAATAAAAAAAACTACCTCACCCATAATTTATAACCTACGTGAACTGCATCCCTTAGTTTTCAGTCCATGCCCCCCTCCTCTTCCCCCCTCAACCTCCTAACCACTGTCATTGCCGGCAGCATCACTGTCGTCGTCGTCGGCACCGCTACCACCACTCAACTCCTTGTACTCTTCCATCCTCAATCCCTACCATCATCATTTGCACTTCTTGTCGCATATCATATCGCAATTTCGTTACAGACTTCGATTTCCTCACCGTCAATTACTGGCGCAAGTGCTTCTTCATCGCTTTTATCATCGCCGTCTTGATACAAAAGAGATTGAATTGAATAGACCAGATTCGTGTTTGATGGAAGCTTTTCCAAGTGGGATTTCATTGTTTACTAATAGGTTTAGACCGCTCATTAGATTTATTGAGATTGTTCACTAGATATAGTGTAATTGTTTACCAAATAACTAATGGTTGTTCACTAAAAAAACTTCCATTGTTCACTGTGTTATTGTTCACTATACATCACTTCATTGTTCATTGTATATAATATCATTTTTCATCCTATACATTGTTCAATTTATCATTGCATCTTATACTAGAAATGAACAACACCGAATTAGCCATTGAACAACAACTTTAACGACTTTCAATGTTAGAAATTTTTTCATATAAGAAGAATATAGATTATGAATTGATTTTATGAGTGAACGATCTTAATCTTTCATGTGAATAGAATTATCTTTAAAAACAAGTTATGAGGAAGAATCTAAACTTTTTAAAGTGAACTATACAAAACAAGTTCAATAAACAATGTAGTTGAAGTAAGTGAACAATGCACTTGATATGAGTGAACAATGCACTTGATATAAGTGAATAATCATGTCACTGTTAGTTAACAATTTAATTCAAGTTAGTAAACATCTTGTGGTGAACAATGATATTATTGTCAGTGAACAATTCAGTTCAGCTGACACAGGTAACCGACTAGCAGTTACTAAAATTTAAAAAATAAAAAATAAAAAATCTGACATGGACGCCGTGTCATCTCCTAGAGCACATGCTTCAGGAGCATACAATAATTTGCAGTCAATAGCTGTCATCAATAATTTTTTATATAATTTTTTATAAAATATATAATATTATATTTTTTTAATAAGACTTTTTGTATCTAATATAAGATGAATTGTAATACAAATTAAGTATTACTGGTTAAATTTTTACACAAAATTTTGGGTGATTGATAAAAAAAAAAGAAGGTAGTAAGATTATGAGATACACATATTTCTATGTTTAGGTGTATTGGACACTAATATTTTCAAGTGAGAAATTGATTAATGTCATGATACCACACTGGGAAATTAGATGGCCATAAATAACCTCTCTAGTTGACATCCCCGACCAAACTAAATTACTATGTACGTACTCCCTCTGTTTTATATTAATTGTTATTTTTGAAATTTGTGCAGTCAAATATTAAAAATTTTTGTCCATAAATTTCTCAATATGTATAATGCCTTGTTACATAAGATTATTACTAGCATTAGATTTGTAATGAAAAATATACTATCATAAAAGCATAATATTGTAATTGTTCATATAATATTATACAAGAAATAATCAACCAAAGAGTGATATTAAAGACCGTAACAATAAAAAAAATGACAACTAATATGGGATATAGGGTGTAGTTCTCTGTCATCATGGTATCCTTCTTGTACCTCTTCTCAATCATTCTTTAATTTCCTACAATTTTATGTCAACAATTATTGTAATCTTGAACATCCTTTTTCTCATTCATGGGATTAGCCGATTGGTACAATCTATCTTTTATTATTTATTTATTTATTAATTAATTACATTATTAGGAAAATTTTATCTAGTAAGTTTTAATTTTTGTCTATTTCAAATTTTCAATCACTTTACATATTACTCTAAATGGTAGAGACTTATGTTCAAAACTATTCTATCCCATATGTTCTTCTGGTTGTGCCATGGTATTAATTATAAAAAGGACAAATGGGAGGGCAGGTGGATTTGGAAGCTGGATGTCCAACCTAAACTAAAAGCCTTTCTATGATAAACTTTTCATGAGGGTCTTCCTCTTAGGGGTAACTTAGTCCGATGAGGTGTCAACATAGATCCTACTTGTGCCATGTGTTTGGATCACATTGAAATTGATCAACATTTGATTCATCAATGCCACTTTACTGGAAAAGTGTGGAAAATAGTAAGGGAGCACAATTGGTTAAACTCCACAATCGATTGGCTACTTGATTCTAGTGGCAAGGATATTCTTTTAATTCTTCACAATACACTTTCCCTTAGTGAGCTCAAAAGAGTCACTTACCTCCTCTGGAGCATTTGGAAGGAGAGGAATGACTGCACCTACAACAATTTCGTCTTCAACAGTATTAGAGTTATTATCCGAGCAAAGAAGAATTACGCGGAGTGGCAAGCTAGAAGCTCCTTCAACGCTTCTCCCTGTTCTCTTCAAAGGCGGTGGGCTACCTCTTCTCACACCCAAAAAACATTGCATATTGCTTGGGATCGTCCTAATCTCCCGGGTGGGTTAAACTCAATTGTGATGGTTCAGTAACTCAACATGGAGCAGCAGCTGGGTTCATCATACGTGACTATATGGGTAGATTCCTCTGTGCTGGGTCATTCAAACTCCACTCGGAACCTATTTTACTTGCGGAAGCCCTGGCTCTCAAAGTAGGGGTTGAATAAGCTCTTCAAGCAGGGTGCAAGAAGGTCGAGATTGAGAATGACAACTTGGTTCTTGTTCAGGAAATTAAAAGCGTGTTCAAAGTGCCGTGGCAGATTGATATGACTATTAGAGATATTAAGATGCATCTTCAAATGTTCGAGGATGTTTCGGTTAAACATATTTTTAGGGAAGCCAATATGGTGGCAGACTGGCTAGCAAACAAGGGGCACTCCACTCAAAACCTAGAAGTTTGGAGTCTTAGCCCGTCATTTGAGTTTTCTTTTATTTTATTTCATGATAACTTAGGAAGACGCCTTGAGAGAAGGGTCTCCTAAGTTCCTTTGTAATCCTCTTTTACCCGAATTCAAAAAAAAAAAATAAAAAAAATATCGTTGTTAACTCATATCCAAACTCTCGTCCTCTCTCATACCATGCACAGTCACTCACTCTCAATCAGTGGCAGATCTAGACTATGAAATTAGCGGTGTCCACTTAATAATTTTTTAGATAGTTGCACTATTGTGTTAAATTGGACACCCTTATTATAATATTTTTTCGGTCTTTTCTAGGGTGTCCACTTAATATAAATATACAATAACCTCCTAAAACATAATAGGTTTCTTCAATTTTTTTTCGGAGTTTGGGGTGTCCGTGGACATCCTTAACATCAATGGGGATCCGCCTCTGCTCTCAATCAAGAATTTTGATTTCAATTTAACGACTTAAAACAGTACTAGAAAAACTCACAAGATGAAATAGTTTCGAAAATAACCCTACTACCTTTTTCTTCATTTCAATTTCATGGGTAACTTCAGTTTATCAAATTTTTCAATTTTACCTAATTTTACCAAAATTTACCAAAGTTAAAAAAAAATTAATTTTGATATATTAGTGTAAATTTGCTAAATGTTCCCAAAATTTACCAAAAGTTACAAAAAATTATCAAAATTTAACTTTTACCCAACTACTTTTTACCCATGAATTTGACATACTCTTATGCCTCGTTCTTTTATGCGGTAACTTGCGGTGCGGTACCGCACCACACCGCACTACTCAATATTCTACCACAATTTATCACACTCCACCACACTTTATACAATCATTACCAAAATATCTTTTTACTTTTCTCTCTCCTCATTTTTCTTCTCTACTTTTTACATTCTCTCTCCTCCCCTACCCCACCTATCACAACTCTCACCGCAACTCACCACAACCCACCGGCCACCATACTTCACCACACCTTTTCAAATACCACCGCATGACACCATTACCATACCGCACCGTATAAAAGAACGGAGTCTAGTGGGCAAACAACCCAAACTTAGTTAACAAGCCGAAAATACCAATAAACATACCAAAAAAACAAAACACCACAGCCCATATGTAAAGGGCTACAAATTACCCATTATTATTAGGGAAATTGGATTCTAATAATACGAACTTTGGGTCATATAAGACTTAATAATATGAACTTTCGATTTGGTTCTTAATAATATGAACTTTGACCCCCTATTGCCCACAATAACACGCCACCGAGTTAGCTTTATTCTAACTCGCCAGTAAAAATGACATGGCGGAGGCGACACGTGGTCTTTGCTCTCAGTCTTTCCCAGGTCAGATTTTGAGTTAAAAAAAGGGCAATGCTATACGCCGCCCCCCTTTTTACTAATGTCGCCCCCCCAAAAGACGTTTTTGCCCTTACTATATTTCAACCCACTTTCTCTCTAACTCACATCCTCTCACATTCTCTCTCTAAAATTTTGATTTGTTATTGAAATTTAACCTAAAATGTCGATAGAAGGTGGTAATTCAAGTGAAGAACAAGAGGTTAGTTTGTAAATTTAAAATTTAAAAAAAAAATAAAAAACAAAAATTTTCCGGAAAATTGCCAGGTTCAGCGCTTGGATCGCGGGCGCAATGCCGCGCGAACGTCTTGGCGACGGCGCGTGTGCCAAGACGTTATGCACGGCAGTGCCGCGGCCCAGCCGGGATCTGGGCGCGGCAGCCGGCAATTTTCCGGAAATTTTTGTTTTTTATTTTTTTTTTAAATTTTTTTTTATAAAATGTTAATATTATTGTTTATGAAAAAAAATATTATTTATTTATTTATGTTAATATTATTAAGGTAATCAATGTCGTTAATTATAATTGTATTATCAATGTCGTTAACAATAATAATAATATTAATAACAAGTATTATCAATAATAATATTAATAAAAATAACAATAACAATATTAATAAACATAACAATAACAATATTAATAAATATAACAATAATAATAATTAATATTAATAAAATTAATATTTAAAAAAAAATTCGGGACAATTTACGCATGCGACGCATGCGCCGCGCCGTGCCTAGATCCCGGCAAGGCCGTGGCCTTGCCGCGATCTAGGCACGCGCGGCGCACGGCTTGCCGTGTATCCGAATTTTTTTTTTTTAAAATATTAATTTTATTAATATTAATATTGTTATTAATATTATTATGGTTATGTTTATTAATATTATTATTGTTATTAATAATAACATTTTTATTGTTATTAATATTGTTTATTTCTTCATTTTTCAAAACTAAAAAACATAAAACCATAAATTTAAAACACAAATTCATAACTGAAATTCGTCGATTCAATCCCGATATGAGGGTGGTTTGTAGTGGTAGTTGGTTGAGAGCGTTTTCTAGAGAGATAAAGTAGAGAGAGAGTGAAGAGTGAAGTTTTGAGGTTCAAGGGCGTGGGTTGGAAATATTATGTGAAAGATGGGCGACAATAGTAAAAAGGGGGGCGACGAAAAGCAAGCGGGTAAAAAAATGCCATGTCAGCAAAAATTTCCCTCCTTCACTTATTTCATTAACAACCATTTTCCCTAAAATTAATTCCCGTTAGTTTCCTCCATCTCCTTCCTTCATCTTCATCGTCAGTCTTCACAGCCCAGATCTGAGTTTGAAATTTTTTTTGCTCATCTTCTGCAAAAGCTCATTCCTATAATTTCGAATTTCGAAGTGATGAAGTCAGATGGAGTTTCGAGTGGGGCGTCCTCTGGGTGGACTGCGAACCATGGACGGATAAAGTGTGAACATGGGATCCATGCTGTGCGTAAGATTTGTCGAAGGGGAGAAAATGCTGGGTTAGGGTTCTATGGATGTCCAATGTAGAAGGTAAACCCTAAAATTTGTGGTTTTTGCTTGTGATTTTCGTATATGAGGGAGGGGGGTTGAAATTAGGGTTTTTTTTTCGAGTTTGGGTTTGGGGTTGGTTTTTTCAGAAATTGAAATAACTGCTGGTTCTGGTTTCAGTCGAAGCACCTTGACTGTGGATTCTTCAAATGGGAAAAGGATTTGGTCGGGGAAGTTGAAATTGGAACTGTTGAAGGTTTGGTGGAGCAGAACAAGATGCTGAATGAGAGGATTGACCAATTGTTGTCAGAAATTGGAAGTGTTGCACACTTGAAGGAGGTGAATCTGGGCTTGAAGAAAAAACTTACAAAGGAAAAAGAAAAGAGAATGAAGGTAGAGGAAGAAAATGTCATGCTGAAGAAGAAGGCCTTTAACAGGTCTTTAATGGAGGTTTTAGGCATAGTTTTTGGTATGTTGCTGGTTGTTCTAGTTTCAAAGTGAATGTAAGATTTAGGTGGGTACAAAGTTAGGTTGTGCATCTGAACTATATGGGGTAGTTTAGGGTGGGTAGTGATGAATTTTGTGGATGTAAGCATGTAGATGCTGTGGATGTAAGCATCTTGGGGTGGATATGTGTTGTAATTGGGTGAACAATGAATGACAAATTGAATGAATGGATCAGTTGCATTAACTGTTGTCAGTTCATGAGTTGATGTAGTTGACAATTTGTGACAAAAAACAGTGTGTAAATCACATCAAATGAAATAATTCATGTTGATCAGACAGATATAGACAATAGTTCATATTATTCAAACTGACAAAATGAAAGTATATATTATTCATACATTGAATAATTTAACTTCATATTATTACTTGTGTCAAATGTAGAAGTCCATGTTACTGAGACTTGTATTATATAAACTTCATATTATTGAAACTGACGTATTTAAAATTCAAAAACAGATGTAGACCAAAACAGATGACAGATTTAGACAAAAACAGATGACACATTAATTAAGAAACATCAGATTACATTTACTAAATAACATCATCCAAATTACAGCCAAAAGATTCCATGTGTTTCAATCACAAAATGGAATTAATCAGTACCAAAGATACAACATGATCAACTTAATTACAGCAATATAGAGTTCTAGGGTTTGCTGCTACAAAAACATCAATATGGAAGCATCTTTTGAGCATTGAAAACAGAAGCTTCTTCCAACAAAAAAAAAAAGTGGGTGGTGGCATAGAGAATATTTAGGTTTGTATTGCCCCACTTTGTTGACCATTCCCTTCACTTTGTGGTCCTCCACCAACAACATCACCAACTACCTATCCAATAGAAAAAGTGGGGAAACATATTTAATTATTAAACCCTAAAAACTCTATTCAACCCGAAAATCATACAAAATCTCTATTCAACCACCATTGTCTGTCTATCCTTTCAAGATTTTAGAGAGCCTACTGCATCTCAATTTTCCAGATTATCTAGAGACAACAAATAACCTGAACATATGCTTGTCATTCCATGAGTGATTAAATGATATCCATGATAGAACTGACAAAGGAATACAACACCGGCAATAGAGAATGAATCATGCCGAGCAACTCCCAAACATAAAATTCTCCAAAGTACATAATTCAAGACGCAGAAAGAGCCAAGGTTCAAGGGAGTTTTTTATTCATCAACATTATTTGCATTTGAAAGTATTTTCAAGGTTTCAGAACCTTTTCATCTTAATTTGTCCTTTATTATCCACAGACGACAGTTTCTCTTGCAAACATCCTCTCAAGTTGCAATATCATCCAACTCCGTGGCTCTAGTATGACTGTATGAGTATTTTTTATATTGATATGACACCCTTAGATTTTGAAAAGTTGGGAATGAGATCTGGTGAATGGGGGAATGACATTGGGGTTGTTGGGAATGAGATGCGAATGGGAGGTTTGAAAATGGTATTTGGAAATCTAAATTTGGGTGTGATTGGAATTGGAGTTGGAAACTAGGCTCAAGGAGGGATGAGATGAAGAAATAAGGGTTCTTGTTTTCTGGGGTTTTCTGGGAATAGGGAGAGGGAGGATTGAAGAAGATGAAGATGTAAAAATGGGATCTAAAATTTTTAGAGAGAGAAAAAAGTTCGTATTATTCAGAGCAACATAGGTAAAAGTTCGTATTATTTTTTAAGTCAACGTAGATGACGTGGCAAAGTCAAAATAACCAGGCGTGTGCCTCCGCGGCCACGTCAGATCGCCACCGAGTTAAGTTCAACATAACTCGGTGACGTACTATTGGGGGCAACAAGGGGTCAAATTTCATATTATTAATCACCAAATCAAAAGTTCGTATTATTAAGTTTTATATGACCAAAAGTTCGTAATATTAGAATCCAATTTCCCTTAAAATTAATTTATTTTTCCCATGCCATTTTATGATTTACTGATAAATTTTTGGCCCCCTTCGAGAATAAGCCACATGCACTAATACTGAATATTTGTAGTGGCTGGATCTCGAGTGTTTAACAGACAACAATGACAAGATCACTTCTTTTTTTTTTTCTCTAAGAAAATAAATAGCGCCCCAATTTAATCCATATGAGTGATTGAGTTGACCAACTTAATGGATCATGAAGCATATGTTGGGCCTTAAACAAAACCTGCAAAACACATACAAGTTGGAATAGGGCTAGGATACGAATTGATTAGCCTTTTTTTTTTTTTCCCTCGGAGTTTCCAACTTGTTGCTTCCCAATTATGACCTTTTTTGTATTTAGTACAAAGACCTACTCATATAAGATTTCTTCCGTAATCACAACCTGGACGAATCTTATCAAATCTTGAGCAGATAAAATTTATCTATTGGAATGGTAATTGGGCTAGATGATTCCAATCGGAGCCTTGTGCAGTATTAGTGCGGCCTGTCGGGGTTGTCGAATCCACAGGAAACTAGGGGCCTTTTTCATAATTATTTGTCTTTCGAGTTAGAAATAAGTCGATCATGAGTTTGAGTGAATGATTAACTAGAGACTCAACTACAACTATCCTAAAATCAGGCAAACATAAAGATTAAGCTAAAAGGATGAGCAATCAATGAAGGGAATAGACTTGGGGGTATTTTTTTTCATTTGTCTATGAAGATAGAAAGAGTCGCAAATTTATTTCTATATTGAAAGTAGATGACAATATTTGGATAGGTAATCAAGTTATGATAAAAAAAACATGTTCATTAGATTACCGAGCTCGGTTTCGTAGTCATGACAATTAGGAGTTGGTTTGCGTCTTGGTCTTACTGAGGATGATAACAACTGCTTAATTAAACCTGTCCCAGGCATTGAAACTCGTAAATTTTTGTTCAGGCAGGATAAGTATAAAACTCTTGGTCTAGATGGTTTTGGGATTTCTTTTTTTTTTTTTTTCAAAATCACTGGTCAGTCATACAACATGATGTTTGTAATGCTATAAAATATTTTTTTCAGCACGACCATATGCTTTGACAAGTCAATCATAAATTAATTGCCTTAATTATGAATATGGAGAATCCTTCTGTCACTAGTAACTTTAGGCCTATTAGCCTTTGTGATAGTCTTTATAAAATTATTGAAAAAAATTCTAGTAAGTCACCTTCGACATGTTTTAGATAAATTGGTTTATCCGGTGCAAAGTGCCTTCATTCTGGGAAGATCTATTCATGAGAATATTCTTTTAGTACTTAATAAGTTCCATAATATGAAAGGGAAAAAGAGTTTGGTTACCTTGACACTAGATATGGAAAAGACTTATGATCGAATTACTGAATCAAATTTCCTCAAAGAAGTTCTATTCAAATTAGAGTTTCAGCAGAAATGGATAGACGATGTGCTTATATTATAGTTATGCAGATATATATAGAATCTGTGTAAATCAACATATATGTCTTTCTATTTTTTCGGAGTTGCGTGATTTTAAACTTTCGTATAATTAAAGTATATGTGTTTGTAATCACTCTCCTAAATACTGTTGAGTTTTATTTTGATATAAAAAATCGTCACGCTAAACCGTCTCACAATAAATTATCATGAGACAGTCTTATACTAAAAACAAATTAAAAAAGATGAAATTTTCATCCAAATTTAAATTTAGTTTAACCAAATTTGGTTAGGCCCCTTTTTAGTTTTTACAAGTACTAAATGAAATAAGTGGATCCCTTGACTTGGCCCTTGAAATAGATAAAACAATTTTAATACAATACAACAATTTTATAGTTGTGTAAACAAAAATTTCAAGTGGAAAATAAAGCAAACTTTTTGTCTCTTGTTGATTTATGTGGTTCTTACTTTCCATTTGGAAAAGCAAAGCAGTTAGTTTGGAGGTGGGATATTTTTAAGCAGTACACCATTACCACTAACAAGCTTGTGATATTATAAACTTGGTGATATAAGTGGTGATAATGATTTGCAAAAGTTTCTTCCGTTTTTATTTTAGCTTAGCTAGCAAAACATATTTGAGCAAATATGATAATGAACTCATTTGAAAACTTTCAAATAATGTTGATAAAGTCTAACTTTAATGAAATATGAATTTTTTATGTTATTATTTGAGAAAACTTTGAAAACATCTAATCATAGAATACAACAAGTCTGTTACTAAATTTAAACCGCCACTAAATTCATATGATTAAGCAGTAGAACAACAATCCATTAAAAATAGTATTATTATGTTTTATTTGGGCATAACTTTTTGAAGCTTTTCAGATTATTCATCCATAATACTTTTCTTTAATATGCTTTACGACAATTTTCGTAATTAACGGTTTCAAGTCTAAGAGATTTTCAATTTTCATTAAATCACGAGTCATTCGATGAATACTATTAGAACTTGATTCAGTAGAGCTTGGATGATTCTTATTACCTTAACTGTTAGAAAGAATCCTACTAGTGAGTCTTCTTTTCATAAGCTCAAATCTATGCCTCTCCACATTTACAATCTTGATGTTGCAACCAATTTCAAAATTGATCTTAATATTCATTGTCTCAACACTGCATGAAGACGACTTATTAATCAAACAATCTCCGTAGGACATCTTGATATGGAACATAACTTGAGCGAAAAGAAAGAAACAAAAAGCAAAATTTGTAGAATGTATTATTATTGAAGTACATATGATAGAACACTTATGACTATATATAGGAAATATAATATCAAGAATAGGGTTGTTCATCGGTCCGAGACTGGACCGAACTGGACCGAAGACCGAACAAGGGACTGATCTAGACCGAGGACTGGACCGAACCTTTTTCGGTCTGGGACTGGACCAACTCAAAAAAAGTCCGGTCCAGGTCTGGATCGACCGAAATGGACCAAACTAAGGGGTTGAATTCTGCAAATTTTGTGTGAACAACTAAACTTGTGCAAATAGATCAACAAACAAACTAATACTTAATTTGAACGTTTTGCCTCTTCAAAGTTGGGGTATATAACATAAAAGGTTAAGTCTTCATTCCGGATCGAAAAATGTACTAGTCCGGACTAGACCGAGGAGGAGGGAGGGAGTTATGATCTTTGAAACTGAAAGAGGCACCGAATTGAGGAGAAAAGAATGAAAAGTGATATGAAAAACCCTAGCAACTATTTTAATTCGGTCCTCAGTCTATTAAGTTTGGTTCGAGGACTGGACCGAAGACCGAAATTTGATATTTCATGGACCGATGATGATAAACTGGATTTTTACGAGTTTTTAGCCCTCTTTTCTATGCTAGTTTTTTCTCCTTTTAAGCTCCTTTTCCCTAATTTCTAAGTTAGAATCACTTACTTCATTTACAGCTAAAGTGTGTGAATTTCCTTGTATTTAGGTGTTTTTGCCCCTTATAATTAAAGATCGGCGCTTTTATGACGATAAAGAAGAGGGCAAGGAGCAATGGAAGGTGAAAGAATGAAGAAATCAAGAGAAGGCAAGCTAGCACAAATCCTAGCACAAGATATGCTGAAGGAAAGAGAGAAAAAAGGGTTTGGCACAGGCTGTGCAAAGTCAGCACGGGCTGTGTTGTTGCCTGGAAGTCATTTCTGCTGATTTTTCAAGTCAGCACAGGGTGTGCTGCTGGCAGTTTCGGCTTTTCATCATATTAATTCATAATTCTAGGGTTTCTATTCATTCTAGTTTTCTTTCTATCTTTCATCTAGAGTTTGTGAGAGTTTTCTCTCAAGCCACTCTAGAGGCTTTAGGGTAGTTTCTAGGTTTTAGATTATGATTTGCATGGATTCATCAAGTTCGTTCTTTGATTTCAATTAAGACTAAGTTTTCTTTCTCTCGTTCTTTACATTTTTGCTAATTTACTTTCTCGTTTTCTTTCGTTCCTTTTTAATTGTTCTAATATGTTAATTTGTTGTTAGTTTAGTGTTGTTTGGGTTGTGATCGAAGTATTTGATGATGAATTAATTTGTTTAGGTTTAATCTACCAAATTCATGCTTGTAATGTGAGGTTTTCTCTTTTCCCACCACATGTTCGATGAAATGCTCGAGAGAGTGTTCATTTGTTTTCCTTAGGCAATTGATTTATGTTGAGAGGTGAGATCAATTCGCTAGTGCAGGTAGGGAAAATGGTTAGGGTCAAGGCACGAGAGTGTTGAATTCTGACTAGGTCTAGGTTGTTAATTCTATAGTTTAATTATGCTAACTCTATGAAAATAGGTAGTTAGAATAGTTAAGCCAGCCATTGACCCTCGAGAGAGGGTTTTGGCGAATCACTGAATTAAGTTAGCCTCTGACCCTCGAGAGAGGGCTTTGGTGAGTCTCTGACCCTTGAGAGAGGGCTTTGACGTTTAATTTTTTGCAATCGACCCCTCTTGATTACTTGTTTAGAATTGGTAGGTTAGGCCGTTCAAATTAATCAGTTGTAGAATAATTATATTGCAACTTGAACAAGTTTTATTGTATCTGTAGTTTGTAATTTGATCATCACCACCATCATTCCTGGTTTATTTACCTAACCTGAAACACTTGAGTTAGTTCTGATTGCCTGAAACACAACTCCCTGTGGATACGATAACCATACTCCCAAAAGTATGACAACAGATGACTGGATCGAATTATGTTCGGTCCTTTCAGTCCAATCCTCGGTCCAGTCTGGTCTAGTCCATTTTTCGGTCCGGATTGTACTATGAACAACCCTAATCGAGAAGGAGCTAACTAATTCTTGATAAGCTGGATAACTCTTGATTTAGTTAGTTTTCACATTCCCCCCTTCCTGGAGGTTTGTCAAAAAGACCTAACCTTGCTGACAGATAATCATTCTGATGATCTCCTAGTGGCTTGGTTAGTATATCTGCTATTTGTTCACTTGAAGCTACGTGAGAGATACTAAGAAATCCTTCCATTAGCTTATCTCTTGTATAATGACAATTAATGTTTATATGTTTGGTTCTCTTAGGGAAAACCGGGTTCTCTACAATATGCATTGCTGCCCTATTATCACAATATAACGCAACAGGAAGCTCCAAAGGAATTTTCAGAACTTGTAGAAGATTAGTGATCCAAACTCACTCAGAAGTAGTAGTAGACATCACCATATACTCTGCCTCTATTGTAGACTTTGCCACTGTGTTTTTGTTTTTTTGTTTTTGTTTTTTTTTGTTTTCCATGACACCAAACATTTGCCAAGGAACACAACGTACCCAGTAAGTGATCTTGTTGTCATCTGACATGTCCCTCAATTAGCATCACAATATGCTTGAACTTTGAAATATGATCCTGCTGGAGAAAACATTCCTTTGTTGATTGTTCCTTTTAGATACCTCAACACATGAAGTGCTGCATCAAGCTGTGGTTCAGTTGGAGCTTGTAGGAATTGACTAAGATGTTGCATAGAATATGACATGTCTGGTCTTGTGAGAGTCAGATATAGAAGTCTTCCTACAATCCTTCTATACTTTTCAGGTACATCAAGCAACTTCCTTTTATTAGTAGACAACTTCAATCCTTTTGAATGTGGAAATTTTGCTGGCTTTGCTCCTGATAATCCTGCATCAATCAGAATGTCAGAAATATACTTTATTTGATTTGATAGGGTACCTGAACTTGCTCTTGTTATCTCTATTCCCAGGAAGTATCTAGCCAATTTTAAGTCCTTAATAGTGAAGGCTTGATGTAATTGGTATTTGAGATCCTTAATCCCTTGTTCATCACTACCTGTAATGAGAAGAACATCTAAACTTAACATTCATATTGAATTGAGTTTCCACCATTCTTAGATACTTATCAATAGCATTTAAAACATGTGTCTTATCTTGCAAAAGTTGTGTCCAAGTACATCTAGTAAAATCATCAACAATTGTCAAAAAATACTTAGCTCCATTGATATTAGGAATTCTATAAGGACCCCATAAATCCATATGAATTAACTAAAAAGCATGGATAGTTTTTATAGATCTTCTAGAGAAAGGTAATCTATGAGCTTTTAACAAAATACAAATTCCACAAAAGAACTTGTTATTATTAGAAACATTTCAACCTTCAATGTGTTCAAGCTTAGAGAAAGATGTATGTCTCAGACGATTGTGTAAAGTTTGTAAAGAAACAGTATCAGTAACATTGTTTTTAGTAGTAGTAGCAGCTAACTTGCACATAGAATCAAAAGAAGATTGAAAATCTTGCTTCTTCTTCAACTCGAAAGTCATCACATATAGCCCATGTTTCTCATTAGCAACAACAACAGTTGACTTACTTAAAAGATCCTGAAACAAACATTGATTATATAACAAGATCATATATAATCTTTGGTCATGAAACAATTTAGTAATTGAAAGCAAATTGAATATAAAATTAGGAACATAAAGAATTTTTTTTAGAATAATCTGATTATCAAGAACAATTGTGCCAGCTAAGGATACCTTCTTAATCAATCCATCTGGCGTAGAAAAGAAACACACTTATCAAGCTGAAACATAGATTCAAACAAAGCAAGATCATAACACATATGATCACTAGCTCCAGTATCTACTATCCATGTAGATTAAAAAAAACTCATCAGAGTTATATGCTGCACAATACACTGTCAATTCAAAAATTTTACCCTTATTACCTGAGAAATGAGAATAATGACCAAGATTGCCTTGATTTGCTGATTCTGTCTGAGACTTGGAAGATTGTCCTGCCTCAGACTAAGAGTGAGACTTAGCAAAATAAGCTGAAGAATGAACTATCTTTCCTTGATCAATTTTCATCTTATAAACTTCTCGAGTAATCTGTTGAATGAGCTTTAAATCCATCTGAGGCACGTCACCACCTAAAGGATCATCAGCTTCTTCGACAAACACATTGGCAGCTACTTTCTTACCCTTTTTCTTTCCATATTTATCATACCACTTTGGATAACCAATCAACTTGAAACATTGATCCCTCTCATGTCCATGTTTCTGACAATATGTATAAAATTTATTTGCCTTTTCCTTCTTATTATCCTTCTTTGGTGGCCTAGAATCATTTCTTGCAAGCAAAGCCTGACTACTGTCATAACTATTCATGTCAGAACTAGTCTGAACACAAGCAGCAATTTCTCCATTAACAACCATCCCTCCAGAAACAATCTTCTGGCTTTCTGCCCTTTGAACTAATGAATATGCTTTGTTAATAGTAGGAAATGGATCCATTAACAAAATCTGACTTCTTCGACCATCAAATTCATCATTAAGATGCATTAAAAACTGAACCAATTTCCTTCTTTGATCCATTTCTATAGTAACTTTAATGTGTAGACAAGTCACAGCACAAGTGCAAACACGCACTTCAGACATCTCTCCCAACTCATCCCATAATTTCTTTAATTTGGTAAATATACAACTACTGAATTTTTCCCTTGAAAAAGCTTACAATGTCCTTTTCCAACTGACAAAGTAAAGGTCCATTACTTTGCCCAAACCTTTCAATAAGCTCAGCCCATAATTCATGAGCAACATTGACATATAAGAAAGACTCAGCAAGATGCGGAACCATACAATTCAAAAGCCAACTAATGACCATATTGTCACATTTAATCCACTGATTCAACAAAGAAACTTGAGTAGGTTGAAAACATTCACCTGTAATAAACCCAAGCTTCACTTTAATCTTCAAATCAATCTTGATTGCTCTTCCCCATTTCGGGAATTTGCCCCTGTAAACTTGATGTTTACTATCTGCAACCCTGGATGATCTGATCCTTGCAAATAAAGAGGATCATTGTTCTAAATTTCTTCGTCCATTCTGATTCTTGATTGTTCAGCAGTACCTCCACGACCAGATGAATCTTCTCCTCTAGTGGCCATTACAATTCAAAAAACTGAATTGATTTCCAGATTTCAATCAAACAAACTCAAGTAAACACCTTGAGCTCTGATACCATGAGAAAAGAAAGAAACAGAATGCAAAATTTGTAGAATGTATTATTATTATTATTATTATTATTATTATTATTATTTTGAAATCAAACATATTTCATTAATAGTAAGCCATACAGCACTTACAATGAAAATCGTGATTGAACAATTGTAGATCTAAAACATAGATATGAAATTCAACTTCCAAATAACTAATACTAATCTTACTGACGTTCGGCTCCGATTTCTTTGATGACTCAGCATCTTTACCATTGACGGAGAATCTCACAACCCGTGCTATAGCGATTTGAAAGTAGATCTTCATCCAACGTATAAGTCCACACCAACTGAACAAAAACTCTAGAAAGAGACTAAAACCCTAAATAAGGGTACAATAAAACTCTAGAAAGAGACTAAAAACCCTAAATAAGGGTACAATAAAAAACTTTTACAAAAAAAGATACTAACTTTCTTTGCGTAAACGTAAAACCAAACTAACAATTGAAGTAGAAATCAATCAAATTGGGGCTTACCATCGACAAAAGAATCGATGGCTATACAATATGATAGAAGTAAGTACATATGATAGATCACCTATGACTATATATAGGCAATACAATATCAAGAAGGAGTTAACTAATTCTTGATGAGCTGGAGAACTAACTCTTGATTTAATTAGTCTTCACATAACTAGTA
This sequence comes from Portulaca oleracea, assembly GCA_029582165.1. Lineage (NCBI taxonomy): Eukaryota > Viridiplantae > Streptophyta > Magnoliopsida > Caryophyllales > Portulacaceae > Portulaca > Portulaca oleracea. The sequence continues at coordinate 17,616,841 of CM055888.1, read as the reverse complement.
TTATCAATGTTAGTACAATTAGAAATAGTTTTATTCATCTGACAGGAATCATAAAGGTCACCCTTGCCAAGACTAACATTAAAATGCCAACTATCACAACTATTTGCCACACAATTTCAATAAAATCATTGACAACAATATCTCTATCCATAATAGGTAATTCAATGTATAGAAACATTTTTTCTAAAATATATTACTTAGAATGTGTTAAATATTTCAAATGATCATTTGTGAATTTTGTGTAAGTTTTTATTTTAACTAATTTCCCCACCCGCAACCTCCAAAAAAAGCTTCCTTGTTTTAGAGGTTTATACCTGCCTACTTTTTTTTAGTTAGTACTATATCTTTTGAAATTTGTATATCTTATTTTTCTTTTTTTGATAATTTTTTTCTTATAAGGTAAAACAATTATAATTAAGAGTTAAAGCACAATATGATATAATTTGACTCTTATACAATGTTACATGAAATCATTATAAATTTCTAATAGAATTATTTGCACACAATACCTTTCATTTATCTTTAATTCAAGGAAAGATATATAATACAATAGATCATCATATGCCAAACACAAAACACGTCAGTCTACAACGAATTATTTGCGAGTGATGAAGCATATGTATTATGCATTCATAAATCCACCGAAAATTAACCCACAAACAAGCAGAAATTCTCTCCAAAAAAAGTATTCAATGAAATACCACATGCCCTTAAGACAACCTTGGTCCCGCCAAATATTTTGAAATCAATTAACTATTTCGATCAGTGATTGTAGAGTCTAATGAAATAACATCTCAAGAACTCATAATTATACTATCTGAAATACCTATGATCAGTCTATCACAAATAGAGTTCTCTTGATTAAATTTCTACCTTATGTAATGTATTCTTTCACCTAGTAGCGATTATACATCAAAATTTCATATCATATCAAAATGTTCCCAAAAAAAAGAGAAAGAAAAAAAGTATTTCTAAATTGTGGTATTGTATCCCTTGTAAAAACCAGCAAAGGGCAAAATAACAGAGCCAAACCACAGGTTGCCATCCTTCTCCGTAACCTCACTAATAAACTTCAACTTTCCAGTTGTGTCCTCCAAGAGATGCAGTATGTTACCGTCTCCATCGAGCTTGAGAGCGAATCCAATGGCCTTGAGCCTGGCAATGAGTTGGGCGAATTTGACAGCATCAAAGGGAAGGTTATCAATGTTATTTCGCAGCCATTGGCGCGAAAGTATCCATTTCAGAAACCTGCTTCTCTTGGCGTAAAGTCCCACCCAGTACTCCCCCTTTGAGCTCATCTTGATGTTGTCTGGGAACCCTGGGAGCTCCACTAGGACCTCGGGTTTTGACCCGTTTTCGAGCCTGACACGTAGAATCCTGCAGCTTGTTGTCTCTGCTACCAGAAGGGCGTCCCCGGTTTCGGTTAAGGTCACCCCATTAGCAAATGCAAGGTTGTCAAGGAGTACTCTCACTTGCTTCGTTTCTGGGTTGTATGTTAGGAGCCTCCCTGTCTTGTCGTGGGTTAGTATGAGCGACATATAATCCCTGCACAAGTTTCAATGCCTTCTTATTTGTTTCAACCAAACAACCATGTATTAAAGTGTGACTAAATAGAATGAACTGATGGTGGATGCATTGATGCATGTAAATGGTGTTGGGCAAATGCTATAAAAAAAGAAAGGGAAATAACCTTCTTTGATAGCGAGTACTACTATCGGTAAAGTAAAGGATGCCAGTTCGTTGATCAATGTCCAAGCCATTAGTGAAGCCAAGAGGAATGCCTTGGGCTTCAGTTACTACTGTTTGGGCCTGACCACCATTTGGGCCAACCACAAGTAAGCCCAAATAGGCATCGGCTATGTAGAGGTCCCCTGTCTTCTCGTAAAAACGTAGCCCCAATGGTCTTCCACATATATGCTCCATTTCCTCCTGCTTCTCTTTCTTTCTTCCTTTTCCACATTCTGCTCTGCAGACAAAACATCCATCCATTCAATCACATCAATTTGCTTTAATTAAACTCAATCAATGAAAAACTGGATTATAATAATCTCTACTTTCACCAATTGTATAACAATAATCCTTACTTTCATTTTGGATTCCAGTGGTTAAAAAAAAAAAAAAAATCTTGTGGCAGCCAACCACTGGCCAAGAGTATACCCTAAATATCATAAATTTTGAGTTGTATTTGATTCAAAACTTAATATAACATTTTACCATGATTTTTAATGAATTTACGGCGTTATCTCCTAATTTTTTACGATTTTTTTTACGACATTTTCACTTTTATTTCTTTTTAAAAAATCATAATAATTGCTCAAATTCTCAAAAAAAAATAATTTGAAAATTCTTTTAGTAATTACGTCTCATTAACTTTCTGGCGGTAAGAATGAAAAAACCAAAAACAATATGGGGCAGGATTGAAAAAAAAATTTAAAAAAATGTGGAGGTGGAATCCAAAATAAAAGAAGAGATTATTGCTATATAATTGATCAAAGTAAGGATAAGTAGGGATTATTAAAATCTAATTTACATCAATCACTCATGATTCTTTAAAAAAGAGGACAACAGCATATCTGTATATGTCTCTAATATGTGCTCAAATAAACTGATTGATCAAAATAGCATCTATCAACAGTATTTCCTGGTGGTTAAGGTTCTATGATTAGGTGAGACACCATATTTGATTTTACCCCTTAGTCTTTTCAATTTACTATGAGCAAATTGTTGATTGGTTTAAACATTGAAGTTAAGAATATAACTTGAAAATATGATTCCATGTTAATCATAAGTGTCAACTACTACCCACTAATGCTGATTTTACGGACTAATGGTAAATAGCAAAGAATAAGCCTTAAATTGATATGATTACAATAACCTACATTATTCGGACCCTTCAATTTTCCTACTGCATATGTGTTTGATCCTTGACACTCGACACTTTAAATTGTATCAAAAATCTACCCTTCAAGTTATACCAAGAATTTGCAATTTTTTTTTTTTAAAAAAGCCGTGTCGAACATTAATAACTCTCTCTATTATGAACACTCATACATTGTCTTGAGTTTCACCTCGATTATTTGATTTATGGTTTTCAGTTGATGTTGTATTTTTTTTTGCTCCCTTCATGACTTGGCCTCATTCATTCCCTCTTAGTTTTCTACTACTGTAGTCTCAATTTTCTCTTTGGATGTTGCAGTTGAAAACTCTTTTCCTCTCCTTTCAAGTTAGGGTTCTAAAAACAATTACAAAATTTAAGTATTGGAGTTTTGGTTAATGATAAGGCTAAGTGGAAAACCCAAAAGAAGTGCATTTCTTGCATAGGTGTGAGCGCGTTAGTTGTTGATTTGGATAGATTAGTTTGGATGAGTCATACTTGAATTCTACTCAAAGATAAAGAGATGCATGCGAATTTTATTAAACGTGATAATTAAAATGATGGTGATGGTGAGCCATTGAGGCTTAACCATGGGTACGTAGTTGTAATTTATTAGGTGCATCCGGAGCACGTGCTCCGAATGGTATGATTATTCACCCGCATATATTAGATTGTTCACTACATATATTAGATTGTTCACTCTTATTATAATGATTGTTCACTTATAAATATCTGGAGCTCGTGCTCTGGGTATATGTAATACATTAACAGTGAACGTTTGAGAGTGACAGTAACCAACTCTGAACGGCCACAAGTTACAAGCTACGACATAATATATATGGCTATAGATGGATCACGCATACCTATTAATGCCTTTCCAAACATTAGAGTTTTCAACCTAATTCCCAACAACCTGGGACATTCATTGCATCGCTACATACATATTTACTCTTTGTTGCTTCTTATTTGTTAAATTACTTAATTTATCTATTTCTTTTTATTTACTAATTTTACAATTGCAATAATTGTTCATTTGTTATATACTGTACATTTTACCGTTATCATCATCATATCTTTAGAGAAAATTGTTAGAGTGATTTAATTAGGGAATTTAGATGTATGTCTTTCCCTTATGGATTGAAATTCATGGAGAAGTTGATTATTGCAAGTCCATAGAAAAACCTTTCGGAAACTAATTTAGATCAACACTAGGAAATAAAGAGATATATATGTGTGCTCCATGTAGCTAAAAAAGAGCAAAATTAGCTAAAAGATACATGACAGTTGATGAAAGGAAAACACGATACATTGCCAAATATTCTCACCCTACAACCTTAACTCTATCCCACCAAGTGTCTCTATAGAATATCGTATCATCTGTTAAGCCTAAGTACCTCAAATTTGCTCTAAATTATCTAAATTTTACCCTTAATAATTAATAAACTTATTTTTATTTAAGTTTTACAATGTCAATAATTAATATTCCAACAATAAGTTTTTTACTAAGAACTTTCAAGGGACCTCTTTTATCAGTTACAAACTTTTTTTTTATCGGAATTTACAAATTTTTTACTCTATTATCTATATTCATTAATTTTTATCAGAATTATCCCGTTTACATTCAAAAAAAAAAAAACTAGGGTGACAAAAAAAAGAAGCGATGAATAGAGTATATTTCTTTTTTTTTCTGATGGAAATAGAGTATATTTCTTATAACATTTGGAACTGATAAATATAATCCATCTAACTATTGAAGATTTTCTATTTTATTATTGAAAGTTAGAATGTATTTCGCTCATCACCCAAAAAAATGTCATTTTTTTGAAAATTGAAATGGATATAACATGGAAATGCCAACATATTCAATATGGAAGTATATGTATTTCTTATACTATTTGGAATACAGGTATGCTTATTTTTTTGGAAGGCAAAGGTGTACTTATTTTTATTTTAATTTATTTGTCACTTTAGTTTATTTTATTGTTTACAAATTTTTTTATAGCTTTATAATTTCAATAATATATTAATTACAAGTTTATTAATTTTGTCCCTTGTCAATTATTCTTTTTATTTCTTATTATTTGTCACTATGAGCCACATGCATTCTTTGATAAGTAACTAACTAACTAGTCAATATATCCCCATTAACTAAAAGTTAGCATGTAAGTCTCCTCCTCTTTTTCTTCTTTTCATTTTAGAAATTCATATATAGTCTCCAATTCTTTAGGGACTACCATTGACTCTATTCATGAATGGTAAGCTCAAATTTAATTCTTTTACATTCCAATTGTGGATTCAGTTTTAAATCTTGATAAATAAAGTTTGTTTATTTATTCATGAGAGTTTTAGTTTATCCTTATATAGAGTTTTAGTATATTATTAGAGTTTTTCAATTAGTGTGATTTGATACATGTTATGAAGATCAATGTTCAAGTCGTTATAGCATAAATTGTGAGATTCTCTACCATACATGTATAACTGTATATATTTACAAAGGTATTGGAGAGAAAAATAATAGATTAGCAATTTCTCCTCAAAAGAAACCAGTATAACCTCTTTGAGTGGAAAATATTATCAAACTCCCTTATGTTTAGGTAGTCCCATCTTTCAATTATTGACAAATTATGACTATATTTAGAAATCCAATCAACTATACCATTAGTTCACTTCTTTTTAAAACTTTATAATAACATATATACCAAAAATAAAAAGGGAAATTGGACGGTAATATACCAACGTTTAGGGGTGTTGAATAGCAATATACCGATCTTCACTTTTGGACAGTAATATCACTGACCTTTATAGTTTGGTGACATTAATGTACCTTCAAAGATTTTGTGGGCGGCGAACCGGTTGACGGTCTGATGTGACAGGCGGTGCAAATCATTTTTAGGTATTTTAAGGGGTGTTGAGTGTTTGAAGGTACATTAATGTTACCAAACTATAAAGGTCAGTGATATTACTGTCCAAAAGTGAAGGCCAGATATCTTTATTCAACACTTCAAAGGCCAGATATTACCGTCCAATTTCCCAAACAAAAAAAACAAATGTAGTTTTCTTTGAAAAAGGATAATGATAGAAAAACTAGCGGCATGTAGAGCAAAAAAAGAGTTGTCATTTTATGGAAGAAACGAAGTTACAATCGTAATTCAATGTAGACTTGGAGACAATTGACAACTGGTTTTACACCTCACTACGTACCTCCGGCCCTCTACGGTCTATGGGCCATTGCCTCCCTCTTCAATTACTCTCAACAATAAAAATTTAAAAAAAAAATAATGCAGAACATGTTGAAGCCAAAAAATAACATATGTTGGGATAAAAGATAAATTAAAAGCCACAAGTTTGAGCAACAAAATTTGACCGCACAAAATTTTATGCCTTACGCTCCCAATCCACATCTATTTTAACCCTTTTTTTCCCCACTTTCTTTTTTCTATTTAAACTTATTTTTAAAGAAATAGTTCCTCTCAAAAGTCAAAATTAAACCATGGGGAACAAAAGGAATCTAGTTATCATAAAATCTATCCCATTTGCACATATATTATTACCACGTCCACCCACGTATGTTCATTATTACCATTCACATGTATATTATCACCACTAACATTATTTTAACCACATTGTAATAGTTGATAAAAAAACACACACACTACTTAAAAAGGATATTCAATTTTGATAAATTAGTGGGGACAAATTTGAAAAAATGGGAAAATTTTAGAAAGGGTTAGCTTTGTTATTTAGATTGGTAACTGTTTTCAATTCAATCCAATCTAAACCTTAAATAATTCCCCAAAAAAATCATCTCTAAAAATACTATTCCTCAAAAAAACATCATTAACTTATCCAATTCAATCCAATCCAATCCAATCCAATCAAATCCAATCCATTCAAAGTTCATTTTATTCAATCCTAAAAACATGACCTAATTCAGTGCTCCTTCGTGTCATATCTACGGACCTTTCTAGTAAATTAAAACTTTAAGAAAATATCATTTAACACTATTTTATGATGATTTTAAATGAGAAACAATAAATTTAGTAACATTAATAGTAAACGAATAATATTTTTTAAATTTAGTAACATTAATAGTAAACGAATAATATTTTTTAAATAATGGAAAAACGGAAAGACTGATTTTAAATATGAGAATGAGGGAGTACAGTATTAATATGCTTTGTAAAAGTTGCGGTTTTTTCACAAGTGCCCAAATTTTACCGACCAAGCAAAATTAACGGAAGGCACTGTTAATCTGTCGGCTCCAGAATAAAGTAAAAAAAAGAATACCTGTTGGGAGAAGTGAAGGCGAAGTCAATCCAACGGCGTTGATGTGGGACCCATTTGAGAATCCGGCCATCGGAGACGCCGGCGTAGGGACCATCTCCGGCTGGGTCGAATGCGAAGCTTTCTGGTCCGAAGGCGTCATCCACTGGCAGAGCTTCAAGCATTGATGCATTCAAAGTGTTTGCAATAATTGCATTATGATTGAATAATAATTTATTGGGAAAGTAGTAATGATAATATCTGGGAATTAAAAGGGCGGATATGAGGAGAAGCATGGCAGATGTCACCATCTTGGTTGAATATGAAGCCATATTCATATCTTACGGTTGATTCATGTGATGGATAGATACGCTATATTATGATGTCAAATATAATATACACACATATCATATGGTTTTATATGTTGGGTGCTTACTGCTTACTTTAATTTCTGGGATGCAATTGCAGCACCGAGAGAAAGGGAGAGTTTTTGTTGTGGGAGTGTGACAGAGAGTGAAAAAGGAAGAATTCTAGAGAGAAGGGGTAGTTAGGGATTTCGTGTCATGCTTTCCGCCTACCAACCGAGGTTGGAAACTTTATTATCTTTTCTATTCCTTCTTTCCCTTGCTAACCCTCAAAATAAAAATTCACTGGATGAGCTTAGGGCGTCACTTGGTTCATTTATATTAGGGTTAGGAGTTGGGTGGGTATGAATGAGCATTGTCCATATTTTATTCATAGATTATAGGGTCTCTTTTGACATTCGGACATAGAAAATCATGAAGGATCGGACATAACCAACACATATAACTCGAACATGGGAATCCTGATTGGATGATCCAGCAAGAACTGTTGCGCTAGAACTGATCCAAGGTCGTCTTGATTACAATCCTTATATGGGTCACATATTAAGGCTCACTGGGTCAGAAATGGGTCCACAAACAATAAAAGTCAGATGACTTTTGGAGCGTGGCGCGGTGAGGAATTGATGGCTCTAGCTTGAGTTGTTGTTGTAGAAGAGAGGAGAGCAATCCATGAACAATAGAATAAGGGGAGAAAGATGAACATCTCAATCACCCATGCTTGAACTTCTTATCAATAGCCTTGAACTTGAATAATAACAAGAATAATAACCAAAATCAACCAATATCAATAACCTTGAACACCAAATGGGATTGGATATGACCTTGGATAAAGGTAGTCCACCACCAAAGCCTAACACCCCACCATGACCATCATAAAGGAAACAACCACCAAATGATCAATAAAGGAATGACTAGAAACACCACTAAAAGATTGGATAAAGTAATCTGGATTTTTAAGAGAAAAGGGAGCAAACCCTAACAATGCCTTAGCAATTCATTCAATATCATAATATGCCTAGAAAATGGTGCTAAACGAGCTATTTATACTAAAGCATAAAATTAAGCAAAAACAGCCCTAAAAGACGCCACGGCACGCGCGTGTCGCGGGAACGGCGCGGGCGCGCCAAAGCTGACTCGGGCGAGTCGACCGTCTGTCCCTCAGCAGCTCGTCGCTGGACAAAGCATGTCGCAGGCGCGACGTGACGAGTAGCGGGCGCGACACTTCCTTGCAGAAGCTGGGCGCGGGCGCGCCAAAGATGACTCGGGCGAGTCATGTTGCTGTTTGCCGGCGCTCATTTTGCCTCGACTTTTCAGGTCCTTGGGTACTTCCGAGCCTCGACACTCTTCATTCTCGGGACGACCCAGCCCGATCCCGAGGCCTCCGGGTCGGAAGCCAGTCCCGAGCCTCTCCAAGCTCGTCCAACGCGCAACTTGCCTAAGCCATTCCATCGTGACACTCATCACCCCACCCTTTACAAAGATGTAATGATTCGTGAATGCTAGAGGTCGGGTGGGTTTCGTTCGAGATTGTCGGGTCGGGTTTTTATCCTTTGAGTCTCTTTTCACAAACCCGGGCAAGGAAGCTCGGGTCCAAACCCAACACGGTCCATGCTCCCCCTCTTGAAAAAGAGTTGCCCTCAACTCTTGGGGGTTAAAATCAGGATACTTCCCTTCAATTAACTCCGGTAAACTTCGGTCATCCCAAAGGCCACGATCAATCATGCGAGATATTCCACAATCTTCAAATCCCACAATGTATCCATCATCCATATGCAAAAAAGTGGAAGGAGGCTTGTTTTGTGGAGGTGAAGGGTTAAGGGGTGGTAGAGGAAATTTATGTGGTGCTTGGGAACTCTCAACCTTACTAGGCTCGCTACAAGGCAAAGAAGAAGCAAGAGGTAGCTCGTCCTCGCCAAGAGCATGCTCTTCCCGTGTTTCGCTCATCATGAGAAGGTTCCTCAACTCACTGTCCCTCCCAGTTTTGGAAGTTTCGGTTTCTTGGGGAGAAATGGGAAGTAGCTTGACCTTCTTGCTTTTATGGGTGAATGTGCAAGTGTTGTTCAACCCATTATGCACCGCTTTCTTGTCATATTGCCATGGTCGACCCAATAAAATGTGGCAAGCGCTTATAGTTACAACATCACAAACAAGGGAATCATCGTAGTTAGATCCAAAAGAGGAATTCACTAAGACTTGCTTAGCTACCTTGATGCCGTTGTGATCGTTGAGCCAATGGAGTGAATAGGGTCGAGGGTGCGGTAATAGAGGCAAGCCAAGCTTCTCGACCATAGTGGTAGATGCGACATTCGTGCAACTCCCTCCATCGATGACAAGAGTGCACACTTTTCCACCTACAAAGCAACGCGTTTGGAACAACATTTCCCGTTGGGCCTTGTCGAGGGGAGACTCATGGGTATGCAAAGCTCTCCTCACAACAAGTGCGCCTCCACGCACGGGGGGAATGGGAGCGACATCCTCATCATCACTAGAATTCGCATCTTCTACCAACACTTCTGGTTCCTCTTGAGCCTTTCGAAGCTCAACATCGATGTCATGGACCTCTTGGAGTGTCAAAGTCCGACGGTTTGGACAATCGGCTTGAAAATGGCCATAACCATGACATTTAAAGCACTTTCGGCCTTCCGTCTGTCGAGGAGGTTCCGTTGGAGTCTCCGAAGCAAGTCCCTTTCCTTTGTCAATTCTTGGGGTCGGTGTGGACTTGTGTATCGCTAGACTTCGGAGTGCTTGAATCCGGAGGGGGCCGGTTAGAAGGTGAGTAGGCGGGTCTAGACAAGGGCTTGGTGTTGGACCTTTCCATTCTTCTTCACTGAACACGGAGAGCTAAACTACACAATTCATCCATGGAATAGTATAGTTGGACCTCAACCCTTTTAGCTATTGTGGAGTCCAAAGTTCCAAACCATTCAAAAAACGCATCATGGTTTGAACTTTCGGCTCTTGAAAGCCACTTTTAATAAGAAGTTGCTCGAATTCCGAAACGTAATCACCGACGGATCGTTTACCTTGGGTAAGAGCATACATTTTCCTCAAGAGATCCTGTCGGTAGGTGTTCGGCAAGAAGCGGCGATTCATCACTTGCTTGAGCCGTGTCCAAGTAGAAATCCTTGCCTTTCCTTTACGAACCCGTTGTACCTTCATATTCTCAAACCAAAGCGAAGCGGCCTTGGTGAGTTTCAAGCTCGCGATTTTGTAAGGCTTTTCATCATCATTCTCCTTGGTCTCGAAGATCCTATCCATCAATTGGACCTATTCGATGTAGTCAACCAGATCATTGGAACCATTGAACTCGGGGATGTCGATCTTGATGTCTTGGAAGTCGTCACGAGGAAGCCGATCATGCACGTCTCGACGAGGACGACGTTGAGGGAAGTCTCCATCTTCGTCACTCGACTCAAAGACAGGAGGAGGAGGGATAGGGACTTGGGCACGCCTCGGACGTTCAACTTGTGGTGGAGCTTGACGCTCTAAGGTGAGGATGTCAAACTACGCCATAAGTGCTTCCATGTTGCGTTCGAGGGTGGAGAATCGATTGTTGAAGGCGGTGGTAAGTCGGTTCTCGAGAGCCCGAAGGTGAGGGCTAGATTCCTCTCGTTCGAAATTAAATTCTCCGTCCATAACGAGGGGAAAAGGTGAGGGACGGTATGTGTTTGGGAATATTTTGTGGAGTTTGGGGTTTTTTGTGTAGTTGGCTTGTGTTTGGCTAAGGGTTCTTTGTGTTTTTCTCACTTGGGCATTTTATTGAACACCTTGTGGGCACAAATTTCCAACTCTTCCTCAAAGCTCCAAAATGCATCAAAATCAACAAACACAATAACAATAGCAACTTCTCCAACACACTTGGAGGCACAAGGGATGGGGAACACCAATATTTTGTTGGAGTATTTCAAGAGTTAAGAGGCATAAAATACAAGTTATAAGCATAGGATCGACCGGATAGGTCGAAAACGAGCTTAACAAGAGATATGGACCCAACACGGATCGTGTTAAGTATGACATGACCCGTATTGGCGTCCGGAGAGCACGAAAAATGTGCACAGGATTAACACGGGTCGTGTTGATCCAACATGGGTCGTGTTGGCTACAACACGGACCGTGTTGATCTAACACGATCCGTGTTGATCATAGTCGGGATTGAATTTCAAATCCCTTGATTTATGCCTCGTGTTGAAATGAATTTGGTCATGTTTTGGGATGATATTTGACTGAGAAATCAGTCATGATTTCTCATTAATATCATCCAAACTAAATCCCTTGGATTGTAACTATGCATTTGGCAAGTTTGACCACCTTATGACTCCAAAGGCTCTCTATATAAGGAGGATGAATCTCACATTCATCCTCACACCCTCATCTATCTTCTTCTTCCTTCTAGAGACCATTCAACACATTCTAAAGGTGTTGACTGCAGCAACTCTTTAAGTCCTTTTGAGAAATCTTGTAACTTTGCTTACAAGATGTTAGGGTTTTACCCTTGAGTCTTTTCACGGTCTAGTGAATAAGTCTTAAGGGGAGACGGGCTTGCCCTCGACTCCTAGCCACCCAAGTGATCCCCTATCTTCCGTGATTCTATATTCCATCTCATTGTTTTCACCAACAATCTTAAGACTTATTCACTATGTCTCACTCATTGAAAGACATGACCAACAACTTTCAAAAGTTGGATAAGTTTGAGGGGATCGATTTCCGTAGATGGCAAAAGAAGATGCACTTCATGCTCACCACTCTCAAGGTGGTGTATATGCTCGCCTAAGACGTTTCGATGGAGGGTGAAGACGAGACGACGAAGCAAACAAGGCGTCGGCTCAAGATGGAGAACGACAACTACATTTGTGTAGGCCACATTCTCAACGGTATGACGGATGCTTTATTCGACGTCTATCAAAACGTCATGTCCGCCAAGGAGCTTTGGGAGATGCTTGAAGTTAAATACATGTCGGAGGATTCTACAAGTAAGAACTTTCTCGTTAGCCAATCTAATAATTTTAAAATGGTTGAAGGTAGAAAAGTTCTTGACCAATTGCATGAAATTCAACATATATTAAGAAATTTTGTTCAACATAAAATCCACATTGATGAGGCCTATGTTGTATCTTCAATAATTGGCAAGCTCCCCCCTTCATGGAAAGAAACTAATAGAACCTTAATGCATTCTAAGGAACCCATATCTCTTGAGGGTTTGGCTAACCATCTCCGTATTAAGGAGGAATTGAGAATGCAGCATGTTTCCAAGGAGAATCCCTCCAAGGTGTATGTGGTTCAAGAGAACACAAGAGGAACAAAGAACAAGAATAAGTTTGAGAACAAGAGCAATAAGAAACCAAAATTGGTTTGTTGGGAATGCGGCAAGCCGGGTCACCTCAAGAGGGAATGTCCGGTCTGGAGGAAAAAGCACAGGCTTTCGAACAACAACACTAAGAATCACAGTGGTAAGAAGGAGTCCAATGGACCCTTCGTAGCTATGATTAAGGACCAAATTAATGTCGTCTCGAGCGACGATATTTGGTGGGTTGATTTGGGTGCGGCTCGGCACGTGTGCATTGATCGTTCTCTCTTCAAGACTATCCAACCCGCCGAAGAGGGGAGGAAGCTCTTTATGGGCAACAACTCCCCGGTCAAGGTGGAAGGAATAGGACAAGTTGAACTTGTATTTACTTCCGGAAAGACATTGCTCTTAAACGATGTGTATTTAGTTCCGGAAATATGTAAGAATCTTGTTTGGGGTTTTCTCTTGAGTAAGTTTGGGTTTAAGCAAGTGTATGAAGGGGACAACTATGTTTTGTCTAAGGGAGGGGTCCTTGTAGGCAAAGGCTATGCATGTGGTGATATGTTTAAGCTTAACGCTACAAGTGGCAATAAGAATGATGTTTCCGTTTACTTGCTTGGTTCTTGTTCTTCTTTATGGCATTCAAGACTTGGACATGTTAATTATAAGAAACTTAAATTCATGTCTAATCTTGGTTTAATTCCATCTTTGGATGATAAGATAGAGAAGTGTAGAACATGCACGTTGACAAAAATCACTAAAAGTTCCTTTCCAAATATTATGAGAAATTCTAAATTGCTTGAATTGATTCATAGTGATTTAGGAGATTTCCATAGCACTCCTTCTATAGGAGGTAAGAGATACTATGTGACTTTCATTGATGATTATTCAAGATATTGCCAAGTTTTTCTTTTGCATTCAAAAGATGAAACTTTAGACAAGTTTAAAATATACAAGGTTAAAAGTGAGTTACAATGTGAGGCCCAAATAAAAAGACTAAGATCCGATAGGGGTGATGAATATTATGATCCAATTTATTTTCAAGGTTGTGGTGTGGTGCATGAGACAACGACACCTTATACACCTCAACAAAATGGTGTGGCCAAAAGGAAAAATAGGACATTAAAAGAAATGGTTAATTCCATGCTATCTTACTCCGGTTTAAGTGAAGGTTTTTGGGGAGAAGCCTTATTAACGGCTTGCTATGTTTTAAATAGAGTTCCTATCAAAGGGAACCTTAAGACCCCATATGAATTTTGGAATAAAAGAAAGCCAACTCTAAAGCATTTTAGAGTATGGGGGTGTCGGGCCATTGTAAGGCTCCCGGAACCAAAGAAAAGAAAATTGGGTGAAAGGGGAATTGAATGCATCTTTATAGGCTATGCCTTTGAAAGCAAAGCCTATAGCTTTATGGTTATCGAACCAAATGACTACATAACGGTGAACACCATAATAGAGTCAATAGATACAATATTTGACGAGACTCGATTCTCTTCAATTCCTAGACCCAAGGATGTCACTCATGACATGTTTCCAAAGGATGTTATTCAAGAAAATCAACAAGATGTTGAGGAAATAAGAAGGACTAAGAGAATAAGAAAATCCAAAAATTATGGATCAGATTTTGTTGTTGTAACGTGGTTTTGTACACCTCGGTTTTTATCGTTCTTCTCAGGGAGCGAGGAGCCTTGGTCATAGAATCTAGGTCAATGGTCGGGATGAGATTGCTGAGGTAAGGATATTTGTTTGAAGGCGTCACAAAACGAGAAACAAAACTAAGGTTGGTCAAGGAAAGGAAATGGGCTTCGGAGGTTTTTCGGGATGCAAACGGGAACAAGGAGATAGGTTTCGCAACAAGAAAGCAACAAGGAAATCAAGTGACAATTCCGTTAGAAAATACCCACCGGGCTTCCTCTTTCGAGGATAGTCCGGATTAACTTCCCCAAAGTCCACCACGGACCCGGAGGGTTGAAGAAACGGAATTCCCTAGTTAGCCTCTATTCAATTTCATGAGTAGAGTACTAACTATCCCAATTCCAACCTTCCAACTCAAGTGTTGGATGTGCTCGGGGACTTTCGGACCCAAATACATCCCACTTGAGGGAAGGATTGGAGTGGGAAAAGTGATTTCCCAACTAATTACTCACTAATATTGCTGACCCAGACCTAATCACTCATTCACACCCTTAATTACCCCCTAACCCATAGGGTTTCTAGCCACTAATCATGATAAAAACAATGCTAACAACATCCAAACTAACCCTAAACATGATTTCTAACATCAAACAACCATAAACAAGCAAGATAATCAAATAACAAGTAAGAACAATTAAACAAGCGAGAAAGTAATTAGTAAAGCAATTAATGAAAGAGTTAAGGGAAGAGAAAACTTATCAAAATGCTGCAGATGAACAAGAGAAAGCAATAAAAAGATGATCCAACAATCTCTCAATTGTTTGAATGCCCAAATCTTAAATAACAAACACAAATCTCCAAAATCCTAGATTAATCTCTCACTAATCTCTCTCTAAAATCCACTAATTACAAGCTGAAAATTAGAAGTCTACAACTAGAGTCCAATCCAGTCGACCCCCTTGCCAATCGCAGCCTAGGAGCTATTTATAACTGCGAAAACAGTTGAGTAAAACGCGCCGTTTTAAAGCCCGAAAAATCGCACAACAGCAGGGGGGTCGCGGGCGCGACCACCCCTGTCGCGAGTGCGACCAGCGAAGAACGCTGGGCGATTTCTCCTTCGTACGATCGTAGCTACGGTCTTGCTGACCGTAGGTGCGGTCTTCCTCGGCCAAGTGGAGGTAGCGGGCGTGACAATTAGGGTAGCGGGGTCTACCTTACTCTTTTCTTTCCCTTTGTTTCTTCCTTCTTTCCAAAGCATGTAATGCCCGTTTCGAGGGTCGTAGCGGGTGTTAGCTCACTAAATGACACCAAAGGTGGAGAAAGTGGTCCCAGGTCAACTCCGCCTTGGCTCTCGATTCGGCTCGGCTCGGGAAATCACAAAAAATGCTCTAAAATGGCCGTTTTTGCTATGTTTTCGTGTAAAACGCCAAAACCTACAAAATAACCAAAAACATACTAAAAAGCCATGAAAATAAACATGAAACGAGTCAAAAGCCTAAGAATTAAGGTGTTATTTAGATACAAAATTGGGTCTAAACACCCCCCCATACTTGAACTTTTGCTCGTCCCGAGCAAAACAAAACAAAACAAATAAGAAAACTAAACACCAACTCCTCTTTCGTGGGAGGAAACGAGTGCATTTAGCGTATGCACCAAGCCCTTTAAACCCCCCGGCAGCCCGGGTGAACGAGATGGACTCGTGAGGGTTTGTAGCGGCTGTACCCACAAAAGCCAATGAAAAAGGAGAGATGAAAGTGAAAACAAAATCGAAGAAAACAAAAGGAAAGAGAAACAAAAGCTTCGATTCAAAGGATCTTGCAACCTTAATTAAGAAAACGTTATTAAGCCTCCAAAAGGAACCGTTATGGGCATCTCACAAGCACCCATCCCAAGCAAAAGTTAGTCTTAAAGATTTTCAACCCCCTACACCTCATGCCAAGCAAAACCCCATGTGCAAATGTGCTAGTGGGTTCTAACCAAATTCAAAAGACTCCAAGGACTCATGCCCGAGCTCAAAAACAACGAAACAAACAAGGAAAGAGTTGCCCTTCCTCGCATTTGGTCGCCCTTGGCTTGGTGAGGGCCGTAGGTGATGCAAGGAGAGGCTCCACACTTTCAGAAGCACAAACTTTCTTTTTCTTTTTGGTTGGTTTCACCAACGAAATTACTTTTTCTTTTTTTCTTTTTATAGTCGGTATTAGCCTTACTTTCGGGAATTGGACAGCCCAAATATGGGGTTTACCCTCCTAACACAGTCTTTTCCATACACACCTCTGTCGAGAATTCGATATAGGAGGAGCTTAAGGGGTAATAGCGTCGTACCGCTAAAACCGGTCCCGTGTAGGTTGGCTAAGTGTATGGTGGTTGATGTCGTTCAGTGACATGCCCCACTTAATCTGGTTATTGTAGCTTTGCTTTCTTTTTCATTCTTTTTGACTTTGTTTTTGCTTTTGCTAAACAGGAAAAAGGAACAAGCTCGGACACAAACCCCTAGAATCTCCCGGTTTCAACCAGAACGTGAAAGGAATCGGGGGTCTCACTAGACACTCAATGAAGGAAATATAAGAAGGTAAGTCATGACTAGTACCCGAGACAGGGTCGAAATTGCTCAGACCGGTTTCTTTTAAAGAAGATTAAGAACGACTTCTCAATTTCGACAACAAGATCTAAGAAACAAAGCAAAACAAAGCAAAAACGAAAACTGAAAGAAAACTTTTAAGGTTTTCACTCCCTTTTTCTCCTTTTTCACACAAAAATTTTCAATTTTTAGGCAAAAACTAAAGAAACAAATACAAAAACAAAAATACTAGGTGATCTACCCTTGAAAGAGAATATCTCCCCCCAACACTTAAAACGCCACAATTTCCTCATTGTGGGAAGGTGTCACATGAAAAAGGTAGAGAACCTACAAAAACAAACAAACAAGAACAACTAGCACATAAAAGTGGTGGCGACCCGAGCCCACACGGCTCTAACAACAATATAATCCCAACACAGACACTCAAAGGGGTTCGCCATCCAAAATAATAATCAAGCATGCAATAAGGATCAGGATATATACATGACAAAGAGAGCGGAAAGAGGTTACCTGGGGGTCTTCAAATAAATAACGAACCCAATCCGCGATCCAAGAAAGCGTCACACTTTCATTAGGAATAAACAAGAAAAACATAATATGTGTGAGTGTTCGCATGCATAAAAGAAAAAGAACAAAACAAAAATAAAAATAAGACACTAGGGTCTATAAACTAAGGAAAAGCGAAAGTATTTACAGTATAAACATTGACACTAGCAACCTCAACCCCGAATCTCACTAATTTGAGGCGGGAATTGAGGGTGAAACATCTCATAACCGGCCTAACCAATGATGAAGCAATGAAATGAAACAATCAAACCATGGGGACAATGAACTCAACAAAACCAACTAATCGACACACCTCCATGGTTTGAGTAAAGTGGGAGTAAAGTGGGAGTGGGGGGCACTTACAAATCATTGCTTGGGTCCTCCCGGGGGAGGATATGGGTAATAAGGAAAGAAGGTATGGTAGTGGTGGTTCATGTTGTGGTGCCGGGGGGTTGTTTGCAATGGAGTAGTGATAATACCCCCAGTCATGCCAATAGTGGTTTTGTTGTTGAAAATACTCCTCGTGCCTTTGAAGACGTGCATGCACATTGTTGAGCGTAGACTGTTGGGCATGTAGCAACTCTTGTTGGGTCTCCAACAGATTGTGCTGACCTTAGAGTATCGTTCATTGTTCTCGAAGGTCAACCCTCATTTGTTCGAATTGAGAGTTGAGATGCTCAAATGAAGCTTCCCATGGATGACTTCCACTTCCGCTTGCTTCACTATGGCCAGTATGCTCCTCTTCTTCCTCCTCATTTCCTTCTTCTTCCCCTTCTTCTTCATTGTCCTCTTCTTCTTCCTCACCATCGGACACATCCGGACCACCCACCTTGCGGTCACTAGGAACCTGACCACAAGACCAGTTATGCTCCTTAGTGATATCCAATCACTGCTCGACATAGTCCGGATCCAAGAGAATCTTCATTTTGTTGTCGTGTCCATGGCAATAGATCATGTTAGTTGGGTACTTGGCGAGGATATTCATTTTCTGCAACCGGACCTTGTCGATAGGATCCGGAAGATAGCGCGATGTCCACTTCTTCAAATATTTCCCAAAACCTTCTTGAACTAGGAAGTGGTAAATGATGTGCCCTATCCCAATAGTAGTAGGTCGGGGTTCCATGCTAATCTCCCGAAGACAATGTAGAATGCAAGATCCGGTGTTTCCCTTTCTACCCCTCATTGCATTGTAGATCACAAAGAGATCATCTTTCCGAACCTTGGGGCGTCCATCATCTCTCCCAAATACTGAACTAGTCACGATTCTATGGAAGATTCATATGACCGGATTGCAAAAATCACGCGCCTTAGAGTTTCGGGAGCAATGATAGCGTGGTTCTCCATTTCTTGTGCCATGATTCATCCTCCTCCAACAAGTTAAGTCCTTCATTGCCTTTTGCTCATCAAAATTTTCACATCGCTCATAAAATCTCCCATCCTCGGGCAACCCCAATCTTTGGCAAAAACGCTTCAAGGTGCATTTCTTATCTTTGTAGGCGACTCGGTATTCAAAATGCGTATCTTTCTTGCCATCATCGTGAACCTTCAAAGAGCTTAGAAACTCGAGGATGGGTTAGTCCACAATCGATTCATCGATCATGATGAATACTTCCCAACCAAGAACACGAATGAGATAATCGAAGCTTGGCTTGCAATGGATAGCTTCGATCGTTGTCGCATCATAAATATCCAGCGCTTCATACCGTTGTCTATGCTCTTCATCTCGGAAAGTCACATCCGCATCTGGTTCCCACCGAATTAGTGTGGTCGGTTGCGCATTGTAACGTTCCTTTGCAGATAAGGATGGTCCTGGTTGCAATGAAGAAGCTTCCTCGATGCATGAACGCTTGCTCCTTCCTCTCATGATGAACAAAAGCAAGACTTGGCAAGATTTTTGACAATAATAGTGCCTAATCACAAAGGTAAACCAAAAACAATCGACACAAACAACAAACACGTGAGTTTGAAAAGCTTATGCACAAGTTACACAAGGGATTACCTCAAATTAGAACACTTTGAACGTATATTCACCAAGGAGGAGCGATTTTTTTGCTTGTCAAAATGAACCAAAACACACAGCACACAAATAGAATGCAAGAATAGCACACTAACGCAATGCACAGTGTAATTGTGTGTGAAAATTAACAAGAACTTAGTGCAACTAGTATACTTGTGCTTTGACAGATGAAGTGCAGCAATTAATCGCACAAAACACTAATGAATACGCACAACATACACAAAGAATACCCAAAACAGCACTCAAATGCACTTCACTGCGTGGATGTGTGTGTGAACCAACAAGAACTCATAGCAAGACCCGTGTGTACATGTTGTGACAGACCAAATGTAGTAGATAATCGCACAAAACATCGAGCAAAAACAAAGCATCTGAACTCAGCACACAATGAGGTAGAACATTGTGTAAAAATTGACAAAATCTAACCCTAACTCCACCAAGCATGACAAACGAACCAAAATCAGGGGGGAGGGGGAAGAAATTCACACAATTTACACTAAAAATACCTCACTTAGCTGTGTAGAACAAGAGCATGAACAATGTCGCACACCTAGGACAAATCTGTGCAGAAATTCGAACTCTAGCAGTAGATTTTCGCACAAACGGAGAAGAAATTATGGCATGGATTCGAAAATGGGGAGAAATGAAGGACGAATTGAGAGTTGAGAGGAAGGAAGGGTGTGGGTGAGAGCTTGGTCGTGGTCGCTCAGGGCTGTAGAGAGGGTGAGAGTCGAGTTGAGTGAGAAAAGGAATGAGAAAAAATGAGAATGAAGTCGGGTTTTAGGGCTAAAATAAGCCGCTGACAGTCCCAGATCGCGGGTGCGACCGGAAACTTTCGCGGGCGTTACCTATGCTGGCTGGGAGTGCTGGCGTGCTCCTCGCGGGCGTTGGGAAACTGTAACGGACAGTACCAGGTCGCGGGCACGACCGGTACTATCGCGGGCACGACATGCTTGGCTGGGAATGCTGATCACAGGCGTTGTCTCCTTGCGTCGCAGCTGCGGTCTGCGTCTGGACGCTGCGCTGCTGCTGCTGTTGCTTCATGGTAGCGGGTGCTGCTCCTTGGGTAGCGCCTGCTACCCTTTGCTGTTGATGTGCTGTAGCGCTATAGCGGGTGCTACGGATGGGGTAGTGCCTGCTACCTTACTCTGGGCATTCGCTTAGCACTTACAACATCAAAATTATTCTAAATCCTAAAAACTTCTCCCTTCTACACTCAATTCTTATAAACTCCCTCACATTCAATTCAAAAATCTTTCTTACTTTCAAACTCTCTCAATACTCATAATTTTTCCAAGCTTCACTCACTCACGCTACTTCTTTCACTCTAAACTTCAATTTTCTTATTTTCTACTCTAACTTTTTCTTTTTTTCCACATCATTTTTTTTTCTCTCTTTTTTTTTTACTTTTTCTTTTGAACTTAGAACTAATACCTCAAATTACAAAAGAAAGAAATAAAGAAAAATTAAAAAGACAAGAAAAATAGAAAAACCTAAAGAAATCTAGAAGGAAAAATTAAAAAGAAGAAAATAAATAAAATTAGAAAAATGCAAAATTGAAATAAGAAACTCAAAAATTATGGGGTGCCTCCCATAGAGCGCTAGTTTTAGGTCCCTAGCTCGACCTAAATACCCGTTTGATTCTAGAGAGACGTGGTGCATGAGAGGTACATAATCAGCTTCTTCCACCATGATCGCTTCTTCTTCCTTCCTCCCCACCTCCTACCATCCTTGGACAATCTCAAGTCAAGTCGTCCTTCCGGTCGTTTGGTTGACCATAAACAAGGAGAGGATGATGATATCTTCAATTTATTCCATCGTCGCTTCCTTCTCTTTTTCCAACACCTCCTCATCACCTCCGCAAATAGAATAAGTGTCTCCTCCGGTGGTTTGATTTGGTGATGGGGATGAAGAAGTAACTTAGGCCCTTCTTCAAGTGGTTAAGTTTCAGACACATGGGAACAATCTTCTCAATATCTATGTCCTCAATATAAACTTCATCCAATGAGATTTCCCTCATCAATGGAACAATTTTGAGGGAATCATCACGAGATGTATTTTCAATTACCTCGGGTTCGAGACATAAAGCCTTGGGATGATTGTTGTCCTTCCCATTGTCGGAATTCACTTCAAGAATGTAGACCTCCTCTCTATGCTCATGAGCAACCATGGTCACTGAATTGACTTCAACACAAAGCGGCTTGAGAGAAGGTTTCTCAATCGGAACATCATACCTTACATCTTGATGTATTTTGGCGCAAGCCTGAAATACATCTGTCTAGCTTAGGTCTCACTTTTGGGGACCCTAGGTTCATGGAAGGAAATGGAGGCTCACATAGCCATGGGCTTACCTTTGGAGACTCAAGATTCATAGAGGATGATGGAAACCTATCCATGTCAAGTCCAAAGAAGAAGGCCCAATTCAATTACAAGGAAGTAGAACGGGCCAAAGAGGAAAGAATGAGCATAGAGGCCATAGGCCCATTCATATGGCAAGAGGATGTCCAAACATCCTAATATCTGCAAAGTCACGCCAACAAGCCCAAGGCAAGGCACAAGATCACGTCCAAATGGAGCTTCATCAATTTTGATTTAATCTTTTGGATGTAACTTTATTTTATTATTTTGGTGTAATTTCTTTTAGTTTTATTTTAGAATAATGTAAGATGCCAAGTATATTATAAACTTGAGCATCAAGTCATATGAAGTCCAATAGGAGTCTAGATAAGTCTAGAATATTCTAAGTTGTTCTAGAATATTCTAGAAGTGTGTGTGTGAGTGTTTAGACGTGTGATAGAGTTAGATTAAGCGCCAATTTTGGCTAATATTATCCTAGATGAGGTTGGCTATCTTGTAACTAATCCATATTGGATTAGGAAGCCAATTGCAATTAGGATAAGGTTGTTGTAACCAACTCCCCTTAGGATAAGGAGTCCTAATCCAATGAGGAGATGGAGTAGTAGGCGTCTAGCTTTAGAATTATTGGCTTGCACGCCAAGCTAGGGTTTACTAGAAGCCCTAGGTTTGAGTCTAGTATAAATAGCTTAGGCTTGTAATCGTTTGAAACACACAATCCAGTTTAGAAATATGAATCAAGCTTTGAGCTTACTCCCTAGAGTGTTTGGATAAACCTCTCCCCTTTCTTCTATTGTATCTTGGCATGGCACCCAAGTGGTTAGGAAGAGCTTGATCATAGGTTGCGGTCTAGATCAAGTTAGCCCTAGGTTGTCTAACTTGTGGATTCAAGTTAGAAACTTAGTTCTATCCGATTTTATCTTTCTGTCAATACAGTTAAGATAATTTCTCAATTATCTTTCTATCAATATAAAAGATAATTCCCTTTGTTTACCCCCTCCATCCCAACGTCTCACTCCCTCTCTCTCTCTCAAACGTTCACTTCTTCTCTCTCTCACAAAAGCTCCAACAAACTCCCTCTCTCCATAACAACCTTCCAACAACTTTCTCTCTCCTCCAACAAACTCCCTCCATCATTATTCTCTCCATCTCTCCCATAACTCACGCCACCTCCCCCTCTACTTCCTCCATAATTCGTCCAACTCCCTCACACAATCCTCCATCAAGAATCCCTCTTTCCTATTCAAGTTTCAATCTTTACTATTTCTTGAATCCATAAAAGTCCTCACGACAAAAGAACCTGTTTTCCCTCCACTTTCTCTCTCCTTTTCACGTGAACCATCCCCTCTTCTACTCTAAATCACGTGAAGTGTCCCATGTTGAGATTGGTTGCACGTCTCCCTTGATGTGTAATTGATCAAGATACAATCTTTGATCCCATTATACATCATAATTTTTGTATCAGAGCTTTAGGTTAGTGTTGAGTACAACCCTGAATTCCCCAGAGTTAAACCAAAAACATGACCTTCAAGTCCAAAGCTTAACCTGTAAGTCCAAAGCTTAACCTGCAAGTCCAAAGCTTAACCTGCAAGTCCACAAGCTTAACCTACAATACCAAACACGTAACCTTCAAATCCTCAGTGCCAACCTGGCATTCCAAACCTGCCATGACTCACGAATTGCTCTTTATGAGGAGGATCCTTAGCAGTTTGATCATTCCCGAAGTTCATCAACAACGAGAGGCTATCTTTCAGTCTCGTTGTACCATCAGAGAAAAGTCTGCTCTTTGATCGTTGATGGAGGCAGCCGCACCAACTTAGCCTCAACAACTTTGGTGGACAAACTTCAGCTGGAAACTAGTCCACATCCCAATCCCTACCCCATTCAATGACTCAATCAGGGTGAAGGATTACAAGTTACTCGACAATGTTTGGTAAGCTTTTCCATTGGCAAATCTTTTCAAGAATCTTTATGGTGTGACGTTTTGCCTATGGATGCTTGTCATATTCTACTGGGAAGACCATGGTTATTTGACAGGAGCGTGATACATGATGGAAGAGCCAATACCTACACTTTCAGGCTCAACAACAAGAAAATCACCCTAGCTCCACTGAAAATAGCCAATCCGTCCCCACCCAAGAAGGATGATCAAAACCTCGTCAATTCTATGACCACTGAACGCCCTGAGTTTAGTGAGGATAAGGAGATCATCTCTTTGGACCTAAACACAAACCCTAACCACGAAATCCCCCATCCTTTCGTCACCCCTCAGTTGGGACAACCTTCTTCTGTGTTCCAATAAGAGATATTACCAGGATTGCCCCTCCAGCATGGTCTTATTCCTGGATATATTCAGTATGATGAGTCAGCAAGTCACGTAAACCCTAGTGACGTTCAAGGGATTCAAAAGCAGGGTGACGATCTTCAAACCAAGGGTATGATTAGGGAAAGCTGCAGTCCATGTGACGCCCCTACCCTTGTGCAAACAAAGGAAGTTGGAAACCAATGTCTGTGCATCAACAAGAGTCCTATCAAGTACAGGTTTCCTAACATTGAAGATCTAATGGACGAACTAGATGGAACCCGAGTCGTTTCAGAGATTGGTCCAAGAAGTGGGTATCCTGATCCAGTTCGAATTCAAGAAGAGGACACTTCTATCAAAACCAAAGGAGATCTCTATGAATGGTTAGTCATGGCTATTCGACTAACTAATGTTCTTTATGCTTTAATGAGATTGGTGAATCAGGTTTTGGAGCCCCTTATTAGCAAGTGTATCGTTATCTACTTCGGAGATATACTTGTGAATAGCAAAAGTGAGAAAGGTCGCATCTTTCACCTCCAATCTTTTTTAAAAACCTTAGCTCACGTGAAGCTGCATGGTAATCTGTTCAAGTGTTACTTCTCCATCAACAACATAGTCTCTCTTGGCTATGTATTCTCGAAAGAAACGATCAAGGTTGATGAAGGAAAAGTCAAAGCTAAGGAGTGGTCTACTCCAACTAGTATTCTTGATGAGCGAATCTTCCACAGCTTGACTGCTTTCTATAAGAGGTTTGTGAAGAAATCACCTATGACCAAGCTATTTTCGTGGACCCCAGCAGCTCAGTGTGTTTGCAACACCAGCAAGGAACGACTCTGCACCACATCGCTCCTAGCCCTAGCAAACGTTGATGAGAAGTTTGAGGTAGAGTGTGATGTTTCTGGAGTTGGTATTTGGAGCTGTTCTATCTGGCCGATCTCAAGAAGGTAGCCCCTTAGCCCATTACAGGGAGAAGTTCGGTAACCCAAGATTCATGGATGATAATGGAGGCCAGCCCCGCGCAACGAATAAGAAGTTCTCATTCCTCCCATCAAGTTTGAAGACAAACTTTTTCCAACAAGGGGGGAATGATGTATTTTGGCCCAAGCCTGAAATACATCTGTCTAGCTTAGGTCTCACTTTTGGGGCCCTAGGTTCATGGAAGGAAATGGAGGCTCACATAGCCATGGGCTTACCTTTGGAGACTCAAGATTCATAGAGGATGATGGAAACCTATCCATGTCAAGTCCAAAGAAGAAGGCCCAATTCAATTACAAGGAAGTAGAACGGGCCAAAGAGGAAAGAATGAGCATAGAGGCCATAGGCCCATTCATATGGTGTGCTCCTTATGGCAAGAGGATGTCCAAACATCCTAATATCTGCAAAGTCACGCCAACAAGCCCAAGGCAAGGCCCAAGTTCACGTCCAAATGGAGCTTCATCAATTTTGATTTAATCTTTTGGATGTAACTTTATTTTATTAGCTTTAATATTTTGGTGTGATTTCTTTTAGTTTTATTTTAGAATAATGTATGATGCCAAGTATATTATAAACTTGAGCATCAAGTCATATGAAGTCCAATAGGAGTCTAGATAAGTCTGGAATATTCTAAGTTGTTCTAGAAGATTCTAGAAGTGTGTGTGTGAGTGTTTAGACATGTGATAGAGTTAGATTAGGCGCCAATTTTAGCTAATATTATCCTAGATGAGGTTGGCTATCTTGTAACTAATCCATATTGGATTAGGAAGCCAATTGCAATTAGGATAAGGTTGTTGTAACCAACTCCCCTTAGGATAAGGAGTCCTAATCCAATGAGGAGATGGAGTAGTAGGCGTCTAGCTTTAGAATTCTTGGCTTGCATGCCAAGCTAGGGTTTACTAGAAGCCCTAGGTTTGAGTCTAGTATAAATAGTTTAGGCTTGTAATCGTTTGAAACACACAATCCAGTTTAGAAATATGAATCAAGCTTTGAGCTTACCCCCTAGAGTGTTTGGATAAACCTCTCCCCTTTCTTCTATTGTATCTTGGCATGGCACCCAAGTGGTTAGGAAGAGCTTGATCCTAGGTTGCGATTTAGATCAAGTTAGCCATAGGTTGTCTAACTTGTAGATTCAAGTTAGAAACTTAGTTCTATCCGATTTTATCTTTCTGTCAATACAGTTAAGATAATTTCTCAATTATCTTTCTATCAATATAGAAGATAATTCCCTTTGTTTACCCCCTCCATTCCAACGTCCCACTCCCTCTCTCTTAAACGTTCACTTCTTCTCTCTCTCACAAAAGCTCCAACAAACTCCCTCTCTCCATAACAACCTTCCAACAACTTTCTCTCTCCTCTAACAAACTCCCTCATCATTATTCTCTCAATCTCTCCCATAACTCACGCCACCTCCCCCTCTACTTCCTCCATAATTCGTCCAACTCCCTCATACAAGCCTCCATCTAGAATCCCTCTTTCCTATTCAAGATTCAATCTTTATTGTTTCTTGAATCCAAAAAAGTCCTCACGACAAAAGAGCTTGTTTTCCCTCCACTTTTTCTCTCCTTTTCACGTGAACCATCCCCTCTTCTACTCTAAATCACGTGAAGTGTCCCATCTTGAGATTGGTTGCACGTCTCCCTTGATTTGTAATTGATCAAGATACAATCTTTCATCGCATTATACATCAGATCTATATGCTCTACATTCATCAAGTATTGAATCAACCATTCGAGGAGTGGAATTTGCATTTGGTGTGGATCAAATTGCTCTTTGGAGCATTCACGGATATTTCCTCCCAAAATCTCTTCTCTTTGTTGTTCTTCCTCCATCTTCTCATCCAACACTTCCTCATCTAAAACCTTAGCTTCCTCAACCATAACGACTCCCTCTTCAACATTCGTCTCTACCTCATTCTCTACTTTTTCCACCAAAACACTATCCTCTACCCAAGAAAACTCATCAACCTCTTCCCCACTCCCTAGATCGACAGAATTTACTTGTACCATTGGAGTCGGTGAAGGTTGGGTGGCTTGAGCTAGTTTGAGTTCGAGACTTTGAATGTAGGCTTGGTTTTTCTTTTGGTCATCCATCATCTTCCTCAACCTCAACTCACCCGAGAATTCTTGGGGTGGTTGAGAAATTTGGGGTGGTACTATGTCTTGTTGAGTTGAATAGGAGGATTCTTCTTGGATAAATGAGTGGTGATCATAAGGTTGAGAAATGGGGTTGAATGTAGGATTGATAAACGTGATATAGTCATAAGCATGCTCCCCAAAAGAATCGGAGAAAAGTGGGTTGAAATATGATGGATAGATAACGTTCACACGCTCTACTTGATTATACTCCCTACATTGATGCTCGTGATGTGGACTCAAACACAACTTACAAGTATGCATATTAGGAACAGAAGTATATGTAAGGGTTTGCACGCCTTGGGCCACTCTCAATTGATTTGGAACTTTCTCATTCGCCTTCTCTTTTTGCATTTCGTAAATAGAAGCTAAAAGAAGTGTGATAATGGAATCTTGCTCCAGAGATGAATCTCCTCCTCTTGATTTGTAACCTCCAAAATCAGGAGCATATTGCACGAGCTCATGAAGGAATTGGCCAGCCACCTCCGCAGTCTTCTTCAAAAATGTCCCTCCGGATGCTACATCGATTGATTCTTTAAGAGATTCAAAGAGTCGACAATGAAGTGCTGAAGTAGCATCCAGTTGGGTAGGTTGTGGTGCAGGCACTGACGTTGGAGACCTTTGAATCTTCCCCATGCTTCAAAAAGTGTATCTTCGGGTTCTTGCTTGAAGCTCATAATATCTTACCGGAGTTTACATGTTTTATCAGTCGGGAAGAATCTTTGAAGAAAATCTCTCTTGAGAGCCTCCCATGAAGAATAAAATCCAGGTGGGCATATATCAAGCTACATCTTAGCTTTCCCTTTCAAAGTCAGAGGAAAGAACTTCAACTTTAGAAACTCCGAAGATATCCCAGGTATATGCATGAAACTAATGCGCTTTTCGAATCTCTCCATATGAGCAATAGGACTCTCGAAAATATCTCCATGGAACGGCATATGATAGAAGAGTACGGGGTGAACTCAAATACCGCGTCAGGTGGTAATGGTGGTAAGATGATCGGGTTGCCTCCCATACTCGAAGATGGAACGACATATGATAGAAGAGTACGGGGTGAATCAGCTTGGACTTCACCCATTAGGACTTGAAGCCTCCTACGATGCTCGGTAGAACATTAGGGCGTACCTTCATGCACCAACAAGAACCAATAGAAGACACGGCTTGAACTCAAATACCGCGTCGGTGGTAATGGTGGTAAGATGATCGGGTTGCCTCCCGTACTCGAAGATGGAACGGCATATGATAGAAGTGTACGGGGTGAATCAGCTTGGACTTTACCCATTAGGACTTGAAGCCTCCTACGATGCTCGATAGAACATTAGGGCGTACCTTCATGCACCAACAAGAACCAATAGAAGCATAAAATTCATCGGGATTAACACAAACTAATTTCTAGCGTGAAAGCAATCTCAAATAACCAAAAACCAAGAAACTAAAACTAGGGGCGCTGGCTCCCCGGCAACGGCGCCATTTTGTGCAATGTGGTTTTGTAGACCTCGGTTTTTATCGTTCTTCTCTGGGAGCGAGGGGCCTTGGTCATAGAATCTAGGTCAATGGTCGGGATGCTGAGGTAAGGATATCTGTTTGAAAGGGTCACAAAGCGAGAAACAAAACTAAGGTCGGTCAAGGAAAGGAAATGGGCTTCGGAGGTTTTTCGGGATGCAAACGGGAACAAGGAGATAGGTTTCGCAACAAGAAAGCAACAACGGAGGAAATCAAGTGGCAATTCCGTTAGAAAATACCCACCGGGCTTCCTCTTTCGATGATAGTCCGGATTAACTTCCCCAAAGTCCACCACGGACCCAGAGGGTTGAAGAAACGGAATTCCCTAGTTAGCCTCTATTCACTTTCGTGAGTAGAGTACTAACTATCCCAATTCCAACCTTCCAACTCAAGTGTTGGATGTGTTCGGGGACTTTCGGACCCAAATACATCCTACTTGAGGGAAGGATTGGAGTGGGAAAAGTGATTTCCCAACTAATTACTCACTAATATTGTTGACCCAGACCTAATCACCCATGCACATCCTTAATTATCCCCTAACCCATAGGGTTTCTAGCCACTAATCATGATAAAAACTATGCTAACAACATCCAAACCAACCCTAAACATGATTTCTAACATCAAACAACCATAAACAAGCAAGATAATCAAATAACAAGTAAGAACAATTAAACAAGCGAGAAAGTAATTAGTAAAGTAATTAATGAAAGAGTTGAGGGAAGAGAAAACTTATCAAAATGTTGTAGATGAACAAGAGAAAGCAATAAAAAGATGATCCAACAATCTCTCAATTGTTTGAATCCCCAAATCTTAAATAACAAACACAAATCTCCAAAACCCTAGATTAATCTCTCACTAATCTCTCTCTAAAGTACACTAATTACAAGCTGAAAATTAGAAATCTACAACTAGAGTCCAATCCAGTCGACCCCCTTGACAATCGCAGCTTAGGAGCTATTTATACCTGCGGAAGTAGTTGAGTAAAACGCGCCATTTTAAAGCCAGAAAAATCGCATAGCAGTAGGGGGTCGCGGGCGCGACAACCCCTGTCGTGAGTGCGACCAGCGAAGAACGCTGGCCAATTTCTCCTTCGTACGATCGTAGCTACGGTCTTGCTGACCGTAGGTGCGGTCTTCCTCAGCCAAGCAGAGGTAGCGAGCGCGACAATTAGGGTAGCGGGGGCTACCCTATTCTTTTCCTTTCCTTTGTTTCTTCCTTCTTTCCAAAGAATGTAACGCCCGTTTCGAGGGTCGCAGCGGGTGTTAGCTCTCTAAATGACACCAAAGGTGGGGCGAGTGGTCCCGGGTCAACTCCGCCTCGGCTCTCGGTCTGCCTCTGCTCGGGAAATCACCATAAATGCTCTAAAATGGTCGTTTTTGCTACGTTTTCGTGTAAAACGCCAAAACCTACAAAATAACCAAAAGCATACTAAAAAGCCATGAACATAAACACAAAACGAGTCAAAAGCCTAAGAATTAAGGTGTTATTTAGACACAAAATTAGACCTAAACAGTTGTCTACCTAGTAGAGGGAGATTGAAGCTCTATAGAGCATAATACTCCCTACATCTACAATGTAGATGAGGATCCTAAAACTTTCAAAGAGGCAATGGAGTCACAAGATGCTTCTTTTTAGAAGGAAGCGGTACAAGATGAGATAGACTCCATTAAAGAAAATAATGTTTGGATTTAGTAGACTTACCATTGGGATGTAAACCTATTACATCAAAATGGATCTTTAAGCGCAAAAAGAAAGTAGATAGTACCATAGAAAGGTTTAAAGCCCGGTTAGTAGTAAGGGGCTTTACACAAAGGTATGGTATCGATTACTTTGATACTTATGCACCCGTGGCTATGATTGCAACTATAAGAGTACTTATAGCTTTAGCCACTATCCATAAGCTAGTAATCCATCAAATGGATGTCAAGACGGCATTCCTAAATGGAGAACTAGAAGAGGAGGTGTATATGGAACAACCCGAGGGGTTTGTTGAAAAGGGTCATGAGAATAAAGTTTGTAAGCTCATAAAATCTTTGTGTGGTCTAAAGCAAGCATCTAAGCAATGGCATCATAAATTTGATGAAGTAGTGCTTGGATTTGGTTTTAAGATCAGTGAGTCGGATAAGTGTGTCTATTCTAAGTTTGAGAATGGAAAGGGGGTGATTATATGCCTATATGTTGATGACATGTTGATATTTGGTACCGACATGTAACAAGTTGAGAAAACCAAGAGTTTTCTATCCGCTAAGTTCTCTATGAAGGACTTGGGAGAAGCGGATGTGATACTTGGTATCAAGATCATTAGAAATAATGATGAAATAAGTCTAACCCAATCACATTATGTGGAAAAGGTGTTAGGAAAGTTCCATAAAAGTTCCTATGTGGCAACTACTCCGTTTGATTCAAACATCTAACTAAGTAAGAATAGTGGTAGACCAATTGCTCAATTGGAATACGCCAAAGTCATAGGTAGTCTAATGTACGCTATGACTTGTACAAGGCCGGATATAACTTTAGCGGTAGGGAAGCTTAGTAGATATACTAGCAACCCAAGCAAAGAACATTGGCGGGCTGTCAAGAGAATTTTGGGATATTTAAAACTTACCCAAAATTACAACTTGCAGTTTAAGGGAGAACTTTCGGTCTTAGAAGGATACTCCGATGCAAGTTGGATGAGTGATAAGGAAGATTACACATCAACTTCCGGTTGGGTGTTTCTACTTGGTGGATGTGCTGTTTCATGGGGTTCTAAGAAACAAGCATGCCTTTCGGATTCCACCATGGCTTCCGAGTTCGTAGCATTGGCCGCCGCTTGTAAAGAGATGGAATGGCTACGGAATTTGTTGTTGGAGATTCCTCTATGGAGAAAACCCATGCCTCCAACAACACTTTATTGTGACAACAATGCCACAATTGCGAGCATATATAATCGTGTATACAATGGCAAGTCAAGGCACATTGGGTTAACACACGCTTATGTCCATCAACTCATTAAGGATGGAATTGTAGCGGTAAGCTACATTAAGACAAGTGAGAACTTGGCCGATCCTTTCACCAAAGGATTGAACAAGGAAATGGTGAAAATCTCATCAAAGGGGATGGGAGTTAGCCCAAGCAAATGATTATCATCAACGGAGCTCCAACTTACGCTTGACACCTCTTGTCAAACCTTGAGTTCAATGGTCGGCGACGTTGAATGATAATGGGAGCAACAAGAGTTTCAAGTTAAATCATCTCAAGAATAAGGTGATGCTCAAGAACCGTAATGTTCAAGAGGTTTGAGTGTATGACTCATGAACAGACTTTGAATCGATGAGATGGGGAGCTCTATTACGGGGCGTAAAAGTCTGCCTATGTGAGGACGTGAAGTGGGTCGCTTCGGATAGCCTAGGGCTGGGCGTGATGGTTCTCGAGGAGGGTATGAGACACATGGCCGGTTATAAAATAGTGTCTTTATTTTTTAAGCAAGGTTTTGGGTTGTGTGTGGTATATGTATCCAATTAGTTAAATAAGAATGTAATAGTTCAAGGACTTGTCTACTTATGCATTCAAACTAATTGAATTTATATACACTATGTGAAGGTTCCAGTCGTGAGACACTTTCATGACGCATTACAACTCCTCGATTTCTCGGGTGTTGAATCTTTCTAGAAGTCGCCATGTATGGCGAGGGTATTTTTACCCAAGTGACGGATCCCGGGCTATTTCAAGTGGTACTCTTGAAATGACGGGGGATTGTTGGAGTATTTCAAGAGTTAAGAGGCATAAAATACAAGTTATAAGCATAGGATCGACCGGATAGGTCGAAAACGAGCTTAACTAGAGAAATGGACCCAACACGGATTGTGCTAAGTGTGACACGACCCGTGTTGGCGTCCAGAGAGCACGAAAAATGTGCACAGGATCAACACGGGTCGTGTTAATCCAACATGGGTCGTGTTGGCTACAACCGGACCGTATTGATCTAACACGATCCTGTTGATCACAGTCGGGATTGAATTTCAAATCCCTTGATTTATACCTCGTGTTGAAATGAATTTGGTCATGTTTTGGGATGATATTTGACTGAGAAATCAGTCATGATTTCTCATTAATATCATTCAAACTAAATCCCTTGGATTGTGCCCTATGCATTTGGCAAGTTTGACCACCTTATGACTCCAAAGGCTCTCTATATAAGGAGGATGAATCTCACATTCATCCTCACACCCTCATCTATCTTCTTCTTCCTTCTAGAGAACATTCAACACATTCTTAAGGTGTTGACTGCAGCAACTCTTTAAGTCCTTTTGAGAAATCTTGTAACTTTGCTTACAAGAAGTTAGGTTTTTACCCTTGAGTGTTTTCACGGTCTAGTGAATAAGTCTTAAGGGGAGACGGACTTGCCCTCGACTCCTAGCCACCCAAGTGATCCCCCATCTTCCGTGATTCTATATTCCATCTCATTGTTTTCACCAACATATTTCAATCAAAACCAACGAAACCCAACAATAGAAATCACTACTTGCAAGAACAAAATGAAAACTCAAGCTAGAACAAACCGTAGCTCTGATACCAACTGCAGCGTGGCACGGTGGGGGAATTGATGGTTCTAGCTTGAGTTGTTGTTGTAGAAGAGAGGAGAGCAATCCATGAACAATAGAATAAGGGGAGAAAGATGAACATCTCAATCGCCCATGCTTGAACTTCTCATCAATAGCCTTGAACTTGAATAATAACAAGAATAATAACCAAAATCAACAACCAATATCAATAACCTTGAACACCAAATGGGATTGGATATGACCTTGGATAAAGGTAGTCCACCACCTAAGCCTAACAGCCCACCATGACCATCATAAAGGAAACAACCACCAAATGATCAATAAAGGAATGACTAGAAACACCACCAAAAGATTGGATAAAGTAATCTAGATTTTTAAGAGAAAAGGGAGCAAACCCTAACAATGTCTTAACAATTCATTCAATATCATAATCTGCCTAGAAAAGGGTGCTAAACGAGCTATTTATACTAAAGCATAAAATTAAGCAAAAACAGCCCTAAAAGACGCCACGGCACGCGCGGGTTGTGGAAACGGCGCAGGTGCGCCAAAGCTGACTCGGGTGAGTCGGCTGTCTGTCCCTCAGCAGCTCGTCGCTGGACAAAGAAGGTCACGAGTGCGACGTGATGGGTAGCGGGCGCGACACTTTCTTGCAGAAGCTGGGTGCGGGCGCGCCAAAGCTGACTCGGGCGAGTCATGCTGCTGTTTGTCGTCACTCATTCTGCGTCGACTTTTAAGGTCCTTGGGTACTTCTGAGCCTCGACACTTTTCATTCCAGGGACAACCCAGCCCGATCCCGAGGCCTCTGGGTCGGAAGCCAGTCCCGAGCCTCTCCAAGCTCGTCCAACGTGCGACTTGCCTAAGTCGTTCCATCGTTACACTCATGACCCCACCCTTGACAGAGATGTAACGATTCGTGAATGCTAGAGGTCGGGTGGGTTTCGTTCGAGATTGTCGGGTCGGGTTTTTATCCTTTGAGTCTCTTTTCACAAACCCAGGCAAGGAAGCTTGGGTCCAAACCCAACACGGTCCAACCTTACTGCTCGATGTGGGCTTGTTTCTTAAGCTATTTACTGATTCTATGCGGGCTATTATAATGCCCGACACAACATTGAGCTAACTTTTTTTTAACACAAGGTATACAACAAGTACATAACATACATATGAGGGGTTAATCTTAACAAATGCTCTAAGTTTATGGATCACTATGTCTAGGATAAGATGGGATACCACATGTTCTTGACTCGATGCACTTCACCTATATGAAATTTATAGGTAAAGTGTGTGAGGTGTTGTTATTTGTACTTCACGGAAACCTTGGAGTATAGAATGGGTGAGAGGAGAAACCAAATGTTTGGCGATGTAGAGTGCATTACACAAGTAGTGGTCACCCACTAAAGAGTCTTGGGTTTCGTTCTCGTCTCTCGTGACATTTGCCAAGCGAGTCGCCTCAACCACGGTGAATCTCAAGGTGCGATTCCTGGTGAAATCCAGAAACACAAGGGTAGTCTCGGCCATCCATTTGATGGGCTCCGAGGCCTTCTAAGGAGGCCCGCTTGATCCAGCGACCCCGGAGGCCTCGGGACCGTACCGAGCCGTCCTGAGATGTCGAACTATGAGGTATCGAGGTTCGGGTTTTGCCCCGGTTCAAGAGCGTACAAGGAAGAAGGCAAGGAAGAAGAAAAGGGCAGCCCAGCCGAAGGTAGCGCCCGCTACCAGCTCGTCGCGCCCGTTACGCCTGGGCTAGAGCAAGGTAGGGCTCGCTACCCATTGGTGACACCTGCGACCATCTGGTTGCGCCTGGGAAATTTTGGCCTCTCCACTAACCGCTGCCAGCGTCTGTTCTAGAGAGGGCTGTTTTCTTGGCCGAATGGAAACGCTGCGAGGGTCGGAAAAATGCTGACAACTCGTGCTTATGACTCAACTGTCGCGCCCGCGACATGGGCCTTAGCGGCCGCGACCATTGCCTGCCTGGATGCCCAGCGGCTGCGTTGCTGCATTGACGCGCCCGCGACCAAGACGTGGTGCCCGCGACGTCTGTGCTCGGTTGCCGTTGCTGTTGATGCTGCTGTTGCTTAGCTGCCAGGTCGCGCCCGCGATAGTTGTGTCGCGCCCGCAACGACCATAATTCTGCCAAGTTTTTGTAATCAAAACGACTGAGTTTTGGGGTTTTTTTATGTTTTTATAAATACTCTTGTGGACTGTTTTTTGGGCAGTTTTTGCTAAGTTTGAATGCTATGCTAGAGTGCTCTCCAAGCCTTTCCCTCAAAATTCTTGTTACTTTATCCAATCATTCCTTGGTAGTGTTCAAGTAATTTCTTTAGTGATTAATGGTGGTTTTAGTCTATTTAATCATGGTGGAATGTTAGGCCAAGGTTGTGGACTCTCCTTGCCAAGGTCATATGCAAACCCTATGGTGCCCAAGTTTTGTCTCCTTTGATTTTCTTTCGAAAACTTAAACATCCTTCAACCCATCACGACGCTAACGCTCCATTTGGTATCAGAGCTTTGGTTCTTCATTTAACTTGAGTTTGTTCATTGTTCTTGATAGTGTTATTCTCTAGTGTTGGTTTTTGAGAATCGTATGCATCTATTGGTGTTCCCCGTCCCTTGTGATATCCAAGAGTATTGGAACATCTTGTATTGTGTTTGTATTTGTCTCCTTTGATTTTCTCTCGATATGGATGAAGAAGTTAGCTCCAATTGGGAGTCACCAAGCCATTGGAGTTGTAATAACCCGAAGAAAATCCCTCTCTAATATGTATTAAGTAGTTTAAATAATCAAGGTTAAAATTAAATAACGGATAGTTAAAGCGCGTGTTTCAAAATTTATTTTCTAACTAAGTGTGTGTTTTGCAGGACTTGAACAGTGCAACGACCATCAAGATATCAGTTTAGGAAATTTCTGTTAATTTTGCCTTCTCTCGATTAAATTTACGGATATCATGGGTGATCTAATATTCTTTTACGGGTTCCAATTTTATTTTTTTACCCGGTTCAAGTTAAAAATAATTATGAGAATATCCAAGGAGGTATATAATTAGTTGGGTTTCTATAGGTTACCGACAATACTTTTACGGTGTAGTAAACTTAGGGAGTGTTTGGTAGGAACCCCAGGGAAATTTTTTCCATGGGAAATTTTCCATGGGAAAGTTTTCCCTGGGAAAAATTTTCTTTAGCCCCTTTCTAAGGGAAATTTTCCCTAAGAAAATGGAGAAAATGGTGGGTCCACAGTGAAAACTTTCCCATAGTCAACCCGCATCCAAACATGGGGAAAATAAGTCAACCCGGGAAAATTGACCATTTCCTCGGGGTTATTGACCAACCAAATGCACCCTTAAGTAATTCGGGCTTAGGGAGATATAAGTGTAAGGAGAGAGTTAAAAGTGATGAATTAATTTGCTTGGGCCATTAAGTGGCCAGCCAAATGAAGAAGTGAGGTAATCTTGGGCCTCACTAAGATTATTAATATAAGTAAGGGGGTGGGGGCTTAGTTTATGCTATCTTACATACAAACTCTCATACACTCCCTCACTCTTAATCTCACCCGGCCCCTCACCTCCCTCTGCCCAGCCCCTTGTCGTCGTTGCTGCTATTCGCCGGCGTCGGCAACCACTAGCGACGGCCATCACACCGCCACCATGCCCACTTCTTGTCTTCTCCCTACACTCCTCTTGTATGGTAATCTTTCCTAACACTAGAAATTTCTCTTTTAATTAGGAATTTGGTTCATGTCATCTAGTTTAGGGGGTGAACTTTATGTTTTCCAGATTTTAGAGGTATTGGATATAAGATTAAATGGTGGTTTTTGAAGATCCTAAGGTATGTAATGGTTATGTGATGTTTGGCGCTCATTTTATGAAGATTATGTATGGGATGTTGTTTTGAGTTAGAATTATATCATGCATGTAGATTTTGTGACCTAAGATAAGTGGTCTTTACTATGTTGATTCTGGAAGATGATAATCCATGCTTGAGAAATATGTTTTGGGTGAAATTAGTGTAAGATTACTACATATAACTTGCATGCAAGCTAAACTAGAGCCATGTGTGCATTCTGGTTGCAATATAGATTTTTTGGGCAGTATAAAATAATATTTTAGCCCAAGTTATTGTATAAAAACATAGCCTAAGATGTTAACTAACACCTAATTTTTGAATTTCATGATTCCGATATGTATAACCCGAGTTATGGTCAAAACCGTGAAGGTGTGCAAATTGATACGTGTTTTGAAGTCAGTACATAAATGCATGTTTTTCGTCTATTTAGAGACCCTTTTGATCCAAGTGTTGAACATGAAAGTTTTAGAGCATTTATCAAGCTTTCCATGATGGTAAATTTTGTAGCTATCGGATATCGGGAGTGAGAGTTATGAGTCTCCGAATACTGAGTAATAATCTGAGTAGCCTAGAAAATCGGTTTCATGGTATGATGTTTATGGCCAAATCCCGACCCTTTCTCATGTTCAAATCAGTTTGGGTCCAAAATGAAAGTTATAGTATGTTCTTTGAGCTTTCCATAAGTAGCTAGCACGCCTCAAGCCGATGTCTGTAGCCCGAGTTATGATTTTTCGAAAAACCGAGGTTCAGTTTCCTATGTTCTGGACAGCCGCTGTATTTAGGGTTTTTATCCTTTTCCTATCGTTTTTAGATCTTACGATCAACTTAAAAGTGGTAGAATGGGAGCCAAGCTTTCCAAAAAGTCCTTTTATGTAACTTTTCGATAAGTATGGAAGAAGTTATGACCTCCCGAATCAATCATGAGAGCCTTATCAAGTTAATGTTAATCCTGGGTTTTTTTTATGTTACCCTTCATGTGTATCAATAAGAATAGGTTCTAATTTATGATTATTAATCTTGTTAAGTTTCCAAGAGGTCGTTGCGCCCAGCTGTTCAAGTCTGTGCGAGTCAAAAGTCGGTGTAAGTTGTCAAGTGTGCCGGTACGTATATTGCATGTACCTCTTTATAAGTTAATTACATGTTTATTTATTGTCATGAAGATGTTATGTTTATTTTAAGCTTCACGTTATTTATGCAAATTATTTATACCACGTTAAGAGATAAGTAAGTTTTATGTGGTTTTAGGTACTGAGCAAGTTTCATAAAGTAAATCATTATACTTGAACATTCATGTTTTCACGATTTATTCATGCCTTATAATGTTATGTTAATATTAAGGTTCTTTTTATCTACTTGAATTCTATACGTTAAGATAAAGTATAAAAAGGTTTATGTGGGTTTAAGTACCAACGTAATGTTTGTTATGTAAAGTACTCTCGGTTAGGTATTTCATGGCAACAAGTGTTGAAATCAATAAGGATTTTTGTGACTAAATTACTACTCAAGTGCAAGTTTTTTCTAAGGTGATATGTTGAGCAATTTATGTCATCGTCAAGTCCTATAGGAGATCCAAAGTAACAAGATTAAAAGCAAGGAAAGTTTTTAAGTTTTCTCCCATTAATAAGGGTCCCCGCCCATGTTTATGGTGCCTTAGTGCACATCATGTTTATGGTGCCTTAGTGCACAACACCTTTATGGTGCCTTAGTTCACATCATGTTTATCGTGCCTTTAGTGCACCCCATGGAAATCTGGCTAGAACAGGATAATATCCACTATCCAGATCTCCCGATCGGTCCGGGTATGCGCATATGGAGGCTTAGCCGATGATCGCAAGTAGGGGACCTTCAAGATAATGATATGATAACTAAGTTTTATGTACTCTAAGTTTCTAAGAGAGAGAGAGAGTGGGAGAGAGAAAAAGTAAGGTTTTATAAGTAACTTTTCAAGGGTTTTAAGTCTCGTTTTATAGAAGTTTAAAGACATGTTTATGGAAAGGTTCGTGTGTGTGTTTATGTCAGGTCATGCATGATCTAAGTTGCTTTCAAACAAGGTTATTACGTTATTAGGGGTGTACGTACTGAGTTCACTACTAAAAATATGTGTATTACCAACCATTTTTTCCAACCAATTTTAAATGGTTGGAAAAACCAACCATTTTAGCAACTATTTCATATTCCAACTATTTTTCAAAAATTTTAGTGGGAAAAATGGTTGGAAATTCCAACCACTTTTGCTAAAATGGTTGGAAAATTTTCCTACCATCATTTTCCCTACTATTTGAAAATGGTTGGATTATTAACCATTTTTTCAACTAAATTCAAATAATAGGAAAAAGAATGGTAGAAAAATTTTCCAACTAATTTTAGCAAAATTGGTTGGAATTTCCAACCATTTTTTCCACTAAATTTTTTGAAAAATAGTTGGAATATGAAATAGTTGTTAAAATGGTTGGTTTTTCCAAACATTTGAAATTAGTTGGTAAAAGTGGTTGGTAATACACATATTTTTAGTAGTGGTTTAACTCACTTTTCGAAGTTTTATGTTTTCGTTTTAGGAATCTCGTCAAAGAAGATGGGACAAGCCCCAAAAAAATGAAACCCTTGAGTTTCTTAAGGAGATGGAAGGTGGTTAAAGACTCTTTATGAAGGATTTAAGAGAAATTTGTGATATTTTGGCTTGTTTAAGTTTTATTGGGTTGTGTTGTGTTGTTTTGAGGTGGTTTAAGCTAAGTTATGCCTTGATGATGCAGGTTCGAAGTTGACGATGAGGTGGTATAAGCACGTGTTCCATTTTTCTAACCAAGTGTGTGTTTTGCAGGACTTGAACAGTGCAACGATCGTCAAGTTATCAGTTCGAAAATTTTCTTTTCTTTTCTTTTATGTATCTCTTCCGATAATTTTATAGTGATCATGGTCGTTTACGAATTCTTTTTCCGAGACCGATATATTTGGTCCCTATTTTATTCAAGGCAATTTAGGATTATAATTATGAGAAATGTCATGGAGGTGTATGGATTTATTTATTTTGGGTTACCGATAAATTTTTTTATGTTTAATAAATTTCGATAATTTGGGAAATTATGGAGATATAAGTATAAGAGGGGAGAATTAAAATTGATAAAATTTGTTTTATTTGGGCCCAAGGTGCTGGTCACTAGAGGAAGAAAGAGAGAGGAAGCTTTTCATTTTGGGCCTAGACATATATATGAATGTATAAAATGATAAAATGGGGGTTGTATTATTTTGAAAAGTATCAAGCAAGCTCACACCTCTTGCTCTCCCTCAGACCTTTGGCCATCCATCTGCCCAGCCCCCCTGCCTGCTGCTGCCGCCCTGTCCAGCCGACTCCGGCGACTTTTCCGGCCACCCTCCGGACGCCGAGGCACCCCCACGCCATCACCATCGTCTTCCTT
Source organism: Portulaca oleracea (assembly GCA_029582165.1). Taxonomy (NCBI): domain Eukaryota; kingdom Viridiplantae; phylum Streptophyta; class Magnoliopsida; order Caryophyllales; family Portulacaceae; genus Portulaca; species Portulaca oleracea. Next base: position 17,576,214 of record CM055888.1, on the reverse strand, counting down.
CATTTCCTCCTCCTCTTGCAAGTGTAATATAATCCCTCTTCTCTCTTCTCTTTCTAATAAAATTCATGGGTATACTCTGAGTTTTTGTAGATTTTTCATGTTATTTCATAGGTAAACCAAGTGCTTCTAAGTTCGTCAAGTGAAAAGTGAAGAAATCCAAGCCTCAAAGAGTGAATTTTGGGTAAGTTGTGATGTTCTTGAATGCTATAGTGTTTGATTACTTGAAAGAGTTAAAAATGAGGAGCATGCATGTGAGTTTAGTAGAGTAATTCTTTGTGAAAGTATGGAAACTTGTTTAAATTGAAGTGCATGTGTATAGATTAGCTATAGAATAAGTAAAATGAAGGTTTTTAAGTGATGCATGTGGTGTTAAGTGATGGATTATTGAAATGGATGATGTAGTAGTGTTGCATGGAGTTAAAATGGATTTCTATGATAAGCTGGGTATTTTAAGTCAGAAAGTTGTACTTATGGATGTTAAATTATGTTTCAAGGAAGATTTAGACTAGATCACAAAGGTTTAAGGGTACATGTTAACAATTTGCAAGGAGGATTGCAATCTGGTTGGTATTTTAGGGTATTTTATGGCATGATTAGGTAGATAAAAGTGTTAGCTAAAATTCGGCTTTCGCCGATCATCATTTCGACAAGTATATTAGTATTTATGGCCAAAATCGTAAAGTTACGCGAATTTGAGAATTTCTGACGTCAGTTTAAAGATGGTCGTTTTTCGTATTGTTGGAGGTTTCTATGTGTTGGGTGTGGAGACCAAATGGAAGAAGGAAGTGGAAAGAAAGGAGAAGAATTGAAGAGACGCCACAAGGGGGAGATTGACGCCACTAGGGGGTATAACCCCCCACTAGCGTTTTGTGCCCCCTACCAGCGCCTCGCTACGACTCACCGGCGCCATGGGCGAAAGACAAGTAGCGTCCAATGAGCCCCCGCCAGCGTTTTGTCCAGAAACTCTAAGACCATGCACGCTACCAGCGTCTGAGCCCCCTCGCCAGCGTTGGTTGATTTCAGCAGCGTTTTCCTTTGCCGACGCTTGTGTGAAATATTCGGGGAATATTTCCGAGATCTTTTCTGTTTCCCTTTCTACAGTTGTTTCCTAATTCGCGGTTGTTTCCTTATTGCTGGAGACTTCCATATTGTTTAGGTTACTACTATATTGTAACCTAGGTTTTCCTTTGTACTCCTAATATATATAGGGTATCAGGTACTCCCTATTTTGTATCCCCCGAGATCAAGTGAGATAGAGAGAAACACAACCTTGTATTGTAATCCTCATATTAATAGTGCATCGATTCCGTGGTTTTTTTCCCGCTTTGGGTTTTTTCCACGTTAAAATCCTGGTGTCAAATTTCTTATTTCTTTTCCGCTATTATTTCCTATTGTTTGTGGTTTGCTTGAGTACTCTTCGATCCTAACAACTGGTATCAGAGCTTTCAGGGTTGGTGAAAGATAACTCACTTTTCAAACAATGGAAGGAGATAAGTATGAAATAGAGAAATTTGATGGATTTGACTTCACCTACTGGAAGTTGCAGATTGAGGATCTGTTGTACGCAAAGTCGTTGCATGTTCTATTGCTAGAGAATAAGCCAGACGAGTTGAAGTAGGCCGAGTACGATCTGCTGGATCAGCAGGCGGTGTAACTGATCCGGATGTCGTTGTCTCAGAACGTCGGGTTTAACGTCATGGAGAAAAATACAACGAAGAAATTGTTGAAGGCACTAGAGGAGATGTATGAGAAGCCTAGTGCAGCAAATCAGGTATATTTGTTCACCAAATTAACCAGCTATAAGATGGCTGAGGGTGGTGATGTGGCTAATTATATTAATGAGATTACTAAGATTTTATCACAACTTGCTTCAGTAAAGATGGTTTTCGCTGAGAATGTCAAAGCTTGCATATTGTTCTCTTCTATGACTGATTCTTGAAAAACCCTTGTAACTGCTGTTAGTAGTGCTAAGGATACTGACGAGATGAAATTTGATGAGGTCAAGTCTGTATTCTTAATGAGGGTCTTCGTAGGAAGAATTCTGGTGAGGAATCTTCGGGAATTGCGTTAAGTGTCAGGGGTAGGAAGAACAATAGGAATTCGAATAATTCCAGGGGAGGCAAGCCTAGGGACATGAGTGACGTTGTGTGTTATGGTTGTGGTGATAAGGGTCATTTTAAGAGGGATTTCCCTAGACCTGGGAAGGTGAAGGGTAATGATGACTGGGACTCTGTCAACTCTGCAGAAGATCTTTGTGAAGCCCTGGTTTTGAGTGTCTCTAGTCCTAAAGAGTCATGGATAGTTGACTTTGGTGCATCCTTTCATGTTTCCTCCGACAGGGAGTTATTTCATAATTTCAGGAGTGGGAGCTGAGGCGATCAAGGTTTCTGGTAAGCTAGGTATGCCTAGGGAGGAAACAGAGGAACCATAGGAAGCTCCACAGGTTGTAGATCAGGTTGCTAAAGAACCTGAACCACAGGAGCTTGGTAAGCCAAAATCCCATACTAAGGTTGTGCAGGCAGAGGCTCGGTTTAAGTGGGAGCATGCAATGGCTGATGAGATTGCGTCACTTGAGGGAACTTGGAAGCCGGTGAGATTGTCTGCGGGGAAGAAGTCCGGGAAGAAGTGGGTCTACAGGATCAGGGGTAAGCCAGTGGATGTTGGGAAATTGAGGCCAAGTGCGGTCTTAGGAGGCCTCTCGGACTGAGAAAGAGGTTGGTCGATGCACTAGGGGAACTTGTAGTAAAAGTTGAGGATGGTTGTGGTTTGGTCTCCAAGTGGGAGATTGTTGGGTGTGGAGACCAAATGGAAGAAGGAAGTGGAAAGAAAAGAGAAGAATTGAAGAGACGCCACCAGGGGGAGATTGACGCCACTAGGGGTGTAATCCCCCACCAGCGTTTTGTGCCCCCTCCCCCCACCACCAGCGCCTCGCTACAACTCACCAGCACCTTGGGCGAAAGTCGCTAGTAGCGTCCAATGAGCCCCCGCCAGCGTTTTGTGCAGAAACTCCAAGACCATGCACGCTACCAGTGTCTGAGCCCCCTCGCCAGTGTTGGTTGATTTCAGCAGCGTTTTCCTTTGCCGGCGCTTGTGTGAAATATTCGGGGAATATTTTCGAGATCTTTTCTGTTTCCTTTTCTACAGTTGTTTCTTAATTCGCGGTTGTTTCCTTATTGCTGGAGACTTTCATATTGTTTAGGTTACTGCCATATTGTAACCTAGGTTTTCCTTTGTACTCCTATTATATATAGGGGTTCAGGTTCTCCCTATTTTGTATCCCCCGAGATCAAGTGAGATAGAGAGAAACACAACCTTGTATTGTTATCCTCATATTACTAGTGCATAGATTCCGTGGTTTTTTTGCCGCTTTGGGTTTTTTCAACATTAAAATCCAGGTGTCAAATTTCTTATTTCTTTTCCGCTATTATTTCCTATTGTTTGTGGTTTGCTTGAGTACTCTTCAATCCTAACACTATGGTCTAAGGGCTGAACATGAAAGTTGTATGGGACATCTTGAGCTTTCCATAATGGTATGGTATGCATTCATAGGATATCGAGAAACAGAGTTATGAGCTTTTATGTGAGGAGTAAAATCTGAGTTTTTCCAGAAAAACATACTTTTGTGGCTGCCTCTGTTATGTGCTTAATTTCGACCCTTTCCCGTACTTATATCAAATGGTGGTGAAAATGAAAGTTGGAGTGCGAACCACGAGCTTTCCACAGACAGCTTGCATGCCCCGAACCGGTAAGTAAAACTCGAGTCACAATTTTCCGAATGATTGAAGTTTAACTAGTTATTATTCTAGGTAGCTTGTAAAGATGTTAGTTTTTACCCACCTTAGCCACGTGTCTAGCTTTTATGATCAACTACAAAGTTAGAGTGGGTAATTTGAGCTTTCTAAAAAGTCCTTTTATGCCATGATTCGATATTTGAGGGATAAGTTATGATCTTATAAGTATGCCTTAGAAACCAAGTTCATTTTTGTTAATCCTAGAAAATTCGCTAAGTTATTCTTCCATGATACCACCTAAGTTCAATCCTAATTCATGTTCCTTTTCCTTTTTAAGTCCCTCCAAGAGATCGTTGCACTCAAACTGTTAAAGTCCTTGCTCGTCCAGTGTATGGTTTTAAAGCGTCAGGTACGTATATTGCCTGTGACCTTTCGTACATTGTTTTACAGTTGATTTATGTCGTTTAAATCCTATGTTTATTTTTAAGGTTTATGATATTTATTCCAAATCAATATGACTCATTGAAGTGTAAATACATTTTATATGGTTTTATGTATTGAGTAAGTTCTTTAAGTGAAGCATATTACTTAAATATTTATGATCACACGATTTGTTTTACGCCATATAAAGTTTATGTTTACGTTTGAGACTCGTATTATTTACTCCCTTTTTATATATATCTTGATAAGGTATAAATAAGTTTATGTGGTTTTAAGTACCAAGGTAAGCTTATCAAGAGAGTTATTTGATCTTAAGTGTTGATACTTAGGAACACTTCTTCCATGTTAAGCTTTTGTATAAAATAAGTACCTTTGGGTTAGGCGTTTGTTTATGGCGATAAGCGTTGAGGTTATTAGGGGCTTTTCATGAGTAAATTTCTTTATAAGTATAACCTTTGTCCCAAGGAATTTTAAGGGTATCCTTAGGTTATGAAGTAAATTTGTATAAGATTCCAATTATTAAGGGTTCAGTTTCAAGGCTAGGTTTTCAAGTTTTCTAAAGTTAATCGTGCCGTAGAGCACATCAAGGAACCGGTGCCTTAGAGAACACCAGGGAAACTCGTGCCTTAGTGCACACTTTGTTAATCGTTTAGAGAACACCAGAGAACACCAGGGACCTTCAAGAAAATAACAGGACAACCAAGTGTTGAGTACCCTAAGTTACCCAAGTCATTTAAATCAAAATAAAGCTTTATAAATTTTATACCAAAGTTTATAAGTCTTGATTTATGAGGTTTGAAGGTCATGATTAGGTTATGCTTTTAATGTATGTTTTATACCAGGTTATGCATGATTTAAGTGTCTTTTGAAACTACGATGTGTTATATTTAAAGGAGGGAACTCACGAGTTTGCCTTCATCGAAGTTGTGATTTAAGATATAGGTTAAATCATGTTTTCATATACAGGTTAAGTTATGATGATGTTATGTAAGTTATATTTCTATTTTTACTATGCATCTGTTATTTATGTTGTTGTTACTTTTTTTTTTAAATAAAAAGTTTTGGAACCGCGCTAATAACTAAAAGATTTCCGAAATGTATCTTACTTTATAGGGGTATACCTACTAAGTTTATCTCACGTTTCGAAGTTTTATGTTTTCGTTTTAGGGAGTCCGGCTAAGAGTAAAGGTGAGACATCGGAAGGATGAACCCCTAGGCCACACAAGACGAAGAAGATGATTTGCGAAAGAGATCGGTCTTATTTAAAAGAAGTCATTACCGTGGTGTTTGTTTTGTAATTAAGTTATGAGTCATGTTGGGAAGTGTTAAGTTAAATTTGCGTGATGAGTTGTGAAGTTTAGGGTTTTGTTTTGCTTTGGATTGGTGTTGGGATGTGGTTAGCCTTGTCTATTTTTGATAGACAGCGTTAATGCCCTCAGGTGAGTATTTCCGCTGCGCTTATCATTGGGTTAAGTAAGTCATTAGCTTAATCTGCTGGTTAATATCCTGGGGGCGTTACACACGAGTTGAGCGAGCTCTAAGCAAGGGGAAGGTCATTTTTTCCTTACTCCTCTTAGAAGCAAACAAAAGTGAGGTAGAGAAAGCCCTGCACCCTCTTCTCGCCCCTCTCGTTGCCAAGTGCGGAGATGTCTTTCCCGATGATCTACCACCGGGTCTTCCACCTATTCGGGGAATCAAGCACAAGATCGACTTTATGCCCGAAGCACCACTTCCCAACAAAGTGGCTTATCGATGCAACCCGCATAAAACCAAAGAGCTACAACGGCAAGTGGACGAACTCGTTTCTAGGGGCTTCGTTCGGGAAAGCATGAGCCCTTGTTCCGTCCCGACCCTCCTAGTTCCCAAGAAAGATGGCACCTACCAGATGTGTGTCGACAGTCGAGTTATCAACAACATCACTATCAAGTATCGGTACCCCTTACTAAGGCTCGATGATATGCTTGACAAGTTGCACGTATCTTGTATCTTTTCCAAGATCGACCTCCGAAGCGGTTACCATCAGATTCGCATGCGGGAAGGAGACGGATGGAAGACGACGTTCAAGACCAAGGGAGGCTTGTCCAAGTGGCTTGTCATGCCTTTTGGTCTCTCTAACGCTCCTAGCACGTTCATGCGACTGATGAACGAGGTCTTGAGGCTATTTATCGGCAAATTCGTGGTGGTTTATTTCGATGACATCCTTCTTTATTCCAAGAATGAAGCGAAGCATCTTTAACATTTGGAATTTGTTTTCCGGGTTCTACGTCAGCAAAAGCTATTTGGCAAGCTCGAGAAGTGCGAATTTTGCACTCCCCAAGTTACATTTCTTGGGTACATCGTCTCCGATCGAGGTATTTCCGTGGACCCCTCGAAAGTGGAAGCCATTCGCTCTTGGCCTTCTCCCTCTACTATCACGGAGGTGAGAAGCTTCCACGACCTTGCTTCGTTCTACCGCCGGTTCATCAAAGGGTTTAGCACCCACACTGCCCCTATCATCGAGTGTATGAAGAAGGGCACCTTTGAGTGGACCCGAGCGGCCCAAGGGGCTTTTGAGAAGCTTAAGGCTCAACTTTATGAAGGTCAGGTGCTTGCTCTCCCGGACTTTTCACAAGTCTTCGAGGTGGATTGTGACGCTAGCGGAGTGGGCATTGGGGCTGGTCTCATGCAAAATCAATGCCCCATCGCTTACTTTAGCGAGAAGCTTAGTGGGTCAAGGAAGAACTACTCTACCTACGACAAGGAGTTCTATGCCCTTGTTCGTGCCCTTGACCATTGGTCCCACTACTTGAGGCCTAACCAATTTGTGTTCTATTCCGACCACGAGGCTCTCAAGTATTTAAACGGCCAACACAAGCTCAACACGCGTCATGCAAAATGGGTGAAGTATCTTTAAAGCTTCAACTTCGTGACTAAACACAAGAAGGGGAGCGTCAACGTGGTTGTCGATGCACTTTCTAGGAGACATTCCCTTCTTTCTGTGGTTGAAGCGAGGGTCCTTGGGTTTCAACACATGCGGGAATTCTACAAGGGGGATGAGGATTTCAAGCTTCATCTTGACGGTAGTGACGGTTCCTATGTGCTTCAAGATGGGTTCCTTTTCAAGGAGAACAATTTGTGTCTACCCAAGTGTCCGTTGCGGAAGCTATTGGTGCGAGAAGTGATGTAAACGATGTGATTTCCAAATGCATCCCGTGCCATCACGCCAAGAGTCAGTTTCACCAAGGGCTCTACACTCCTCTTCCCGTCCCGAATGACCCGTGGGAAGATTTGAGCATGGACTTCATCGTGGCTCTTCCCCGGACCGTGCGTGGCAAGGACTCAATCCTCGTCGTTGTTGACCGTTTCTCCAAGATGGCGCACTTCGTCGCTTCTGAGAAAACCGACGACGCCACGCACATCGCTTATCTCTTCTTCCGGGAGATATGAGGTCTCCTCCACGTTCAACATTGGCGATCTTTCACCCTACATCGAGGATGTTGAACCCGATGCGGATTTGAAGGCAAATCCTCTTCAAGAAGGGGAGGATGAAGAGTCTCGGGTTCCGTTCTCGTCTCTTGTGACATTTGCCATGCAAGCCGCCTCAACCACGGTGAATCTCAAGGTGCAATTCCCGTTGAAATACGGAAACACAAGGGTAGTCTCGGCCATCCATTGGATGGGCTCCGAGGCTTGCTAAGGAGGCCCGCTTGATCCACCGACCCCGGAGGCCCTGGAACCGTAAAGGGCCGTCCCGAGATGATAAACTATGAGGTATCCGGGTTCGGGTTTTGCCCCGGTTCAAGAAGGTACAAGGTAGAAGGGAAGGAAGAAGAAAAGTGCAGCCCAACCCAAGGTAGCGCCTGTTACCAGCTCGTCGCGCCCGTTACGCCTGGGCCAGGGCAAGGTAGCGCCCGCTACTCATTGGTGACACAAGGATAGTCTCGGCCATCCATTGGATGGGCTCCGAGGCCTTCTAAGGAGGCCCGCTTGATCCATCGACCCCAGAGGCCCCGAAACCATACCGGGCTGTCCCGAGATGACGAACTATGAGGTATCGGGGTTCGGGTTTTGCCCCGGTTCAAGAGGGTACAAGGTAGAAGGCAAGGAAGAAGAAAAGTGCAGCCCGGGTAGCGCCCAGCTACACTGCCGCGCCTGCTACGCTGGGCGGACCATGGTAGCGCCCGCTACTCATTAGTGACACCTGCGACCATCTGGTTGCGCTGGGGAAATTTTGGCCTCACCACTAACTGCTGCCAACGTCTGTTCTAGGGAGGGTTGTTTTCTTGGCCGAATGGAAACGCTCTCTAGGGTCGGAAAAACGCTGACAACGCCTGCTTATGGCTCCACTGTTGCGCCGCGAAATGGGCCTTAGAGGCCGTGACCATCGCCTGCCTGGATGCCCAGCTGCTGGGTTGCCGCATTGTCATGCCCGCGACCAAGATGTGGCGCCCGTGATGCCTGTGCTAGGTTGCCGTTACTGCTGACGCTGCTGCCGCCTAGCTGTCAGGTCGCGCCCGCGACGACTATAATTTCTACCGAGTTTTTGTAATAAAAACGACTGAGCTTTGGGGTTTTTTATGTTTTGTATAAATACTCTTGTGGACTGTTTTCTAGGCAGTTTTTGCTAAGTTTGAATGCTATGCTAGAGTGATCTCCAAGCCTCTCCCTCAAAATTCTTGTTACTTTATCCAATCATTCCTTGGCAGTGTTCAAGTCATTTCTTTAGTGATTAATAGTGGTTTAAGCCTATTTAATCATGGTGGAATGTTAGGCCAAGGTTGTGGACTCTCCTTTCCTTGCCAAGGTCATATGCAAACCCTATGGTGCCCAAGCTTTGTCACCTTTGATTTTCTTTCGAAAACTCAAGCATCCTTCAACCCATCACGACGGTAACGCTCCACTTGCTCTCGGGATAATTTCTATGTTAATCCTAAATCAACGCTTTTGTGCTCCACTATCAAAAAACCCGAGAGTAACCTGGTATGCAAAATGCCATAAAGAATAATAAAATCATGAAACAAATCAACAATTTCAAAACAAATCGATTTTTTTTCAAGTTTTACCCTCTTTTTAAGTTTAAGTCTTTAGTGGAGTCGCCAACATGTCGGACCCCTGAAAAATCGCAACGGATTTCTTCATTGCGGTGCTACTTGGATGTGATTGGGAGATTGATCCATGAAACCCCTAGGTCCTTCGAATAGATAAATATGGGAGGCTAAGGATCAACTAACTACTTAAGGTTTGAAAAAACCCCAATTTAGAACTCATAAAACAACCTCTAAGTTTTAGGATTTTTGGGAGATTATTGATGAAAACCAACACAACAACAATAATAATAAAGAGATATGACTAATTAAAGAGTAAAACTCAACAATTAGCCTAAGAACCACAAGAAGGTTACAAGGATTCACCACTATACCCACACTTGAAACTCCAAGAATTTCCACTCAAGAGATTGGAAGAGATCACACCAAATCACATTAACAAAAAGAAATTGACTAATTAATCCACCAAGGATTATTCTTAATTACAATGGTTTCAAATACCCTAAAACTCACAAAGTGTTCTTTAGCTAAACCTAAAACTCAATTGTTCAAAACTAGATCTAAAATGAGGAGTGAACCAAATATATAGGAAAAGGGGCAGAAAAGTCGCGACATCGCTGAAAAAAATGGTTGAGACGTTGCCAGCGTCTGAACTAGAAAAGTGGGGCCGAGAAAACAGGGCAGGCGCTGCTCGCGCCTGGTTGGGCGCAGCTAGCGTCTGTCCGCTTCTGTGGACTTCCAATGTGCATAACTTCTTCGTTTGAACTATGATTTAAGCTTATAATATGTCGACAGAAAGCTCTTGATATGTACTATAAGCTCACAAAATATCAAGTAAATTGGAGTTGTATTTAAGGAGTTATGATCAAAAGAGTGAAGGTATGTAATCTTTTGGTACCCAATTTTGCCCACTTTCTTCCCGTTTCCTTTTTCCTTCTCCGACCTTTCTTGTTCCATTTGAACCCCTACAGTCCCGGTTTCTCCCATTCTCCTCCTTGATGTTCCATAGGCCCAAGTTCTACCCTTTTGAAATTACCAAAATGCCCCTTGACTTGAACTTGACCCTCTTGACTTCTTCCTTCCCTCCGTGTGCGGACTTTCTGGGCTTGTGAGATTGAAAATTAGCCGGATCCACCGCTTCTCTTATTAACTTTCTAGGCCAAAAAAATTTGAGGCCCTTGTAAATTCCTTATTGATCCATAGTAGAAAAAAGGTCCGATATTAACGCAATCCTCCCGGATCATACACCCCGGGTTGGAGAGGATTTGCCCTCAAATCCTGGGGTTTTGATGCGCCCATAAGAAGAACTCACCCTCGACAATGAATGTCATCGACAATCTATATCAAGAAATTTCTCACGACTCCGCTTTGCTTGAAGGTATAACAATTGTTGACGTGGCAAAGGCGATTCCCGGTTTTGTGCTCTCCCGGTTGGCTTTGCTGCACATGATTTTATTGAATTCCACTATGTAATCATCACATGAGAGATCAAGGTCAAGGATTGTAGAAGTGGCCTCTTCCTTGGTCAATTCGGAGTGGGAGGAAGCAAGCTATGGAGTGACACCATGGACTTGTTGCCATGCAACTCGTCTCCAAAAGTTGGTCCGAGAATGATCGAACATAACTCAAGGCTCGCATTCATGGTATAGAGATCGGTAAGAGTTGTAGGTAACAGTGAGGGACAAGGGAGGGAGGTTGGAAAATTTTGTGGAGATAAGGTTCGCTCAACCTCACTAGGGTCACTTTGCCACAAAAGTAAACCCAAGCGTGACTTCTCTTCTCTCAAAGTACTCTTATCCCGCATTTGACTCTTACCGAGGGGGTTTCTCTTCTGACTCCCCGTCCCAATTTGGTGTGTGAAGAGTTGGGTAGGTGAGAGGGGGCTAAGCGTGATCCTTTTTTCTCTCATCAAGATTGAGTAAGTGTTCTTAAATCCATCATAGATGGCACGCTTATCATATTGCCACGGCCTACCAAGGAACAAATGACAAACATCCATAGGAACAACATCACACAAAACACTATCCTTGTGAGGACCAATGGATAAAAATACCATGGTTGGTTGAGTTACCCGAAGTTTGCCACCATCTTTAAGTTCTTGCAAGCTATACGGTTGGGGATGAGCCACGATCGGTAATTGGAGCTTTTCAACCATATAGGTAGACGCCAAGTTGGAGCAGCTCCCACCATCGATGACGACCTTGCACAACCCTTCGCCGATGGTGAACCTAGTTTGGAAGATTTAGTCCCATTGAGAGTCATCTTGAGAATCCTTAGTCATGATAAAGGATCGCTTAGGAGTGGAACTCTCCTCTTGTCGCACGTGAACCTCAACATTAGCCCTTGGAGTCTCCAATGTAGCTACCTCATTGGTTTTAGGAAATTAAACCATCTTCAAAGGGCATTGAGTTTGGTAATGACCATGCTCTCTACAGTTGAAGCACTTTCTACCCTTGAGCTTCTTAAGATAATCTGCTTCATCCGCTTGAGCTCCAAAAGATGGTTTGGGTCGACTTCCCTTGGAGGAAAGGCTAACCCGAGACCGAGTGTCCTCCTTGCTAGAAGACCATGAGTAAGCCTTTTCCTTTCTCCAATCATTTATATCATCAACTCAAGGCTCATGAGTAGAGGTACTAGGTCGACGTCCAACATAAGACCTTTGATAATCACCATGAACCCTTCTCGGGAAATCGGGTCACAATTTGGCAATGACATAGCTCAAATTATTCATTTGGCATTCACTTCTTAGCTATCTATGATGTGTTGGAGAGCCATCGAGAGGGTGGTTTTGGAATGGGCATAGGGTTGAGGAGGGAAATCATGTTTGTCTTGGAGATGTGATGAAGAGGCCATTTGAGAAGTTTAAGGGTCTATCGGGGTAGGTAAAGATGATCGAATGAGGCTTTGGGGTTCTTTTGTGGCTAAAGGAAATTTTGTGGAGTTTTCGCGAGGCCAATTTTGTGGGGGAAGATGGGGTGAAACCGGCAAAGGGAATACACCACAATCGACAAAATCAATGATAATCACCAATATAAATAGCAAGCACCAAGTGACCACATCATACACAAATAACCAATAACAAATTATCCAACAAAATCCTTAAATCAACCATTTTCATCCATGGAAGAAGTATTAACAAACACCAAACCTCAAAATATTCAATCTCCAAACTTACTCCTAATGCTCTCCACAATTGCAACCCAAATCAACTCCAAACAATTTAATTCCTCAACAAATCACTTCCAACAACAAGAGGACTTGTATAGAGTTCACTTGAGTACCAAAACCACAAAGAAACTCAACCAAACATGCCGAAATCAACAAGAAACCTAAAACACAAAATAAATTTTCCGGGCAATTTCAACTTCAAACATCAACTCAATACTTAACAAACACATGGACCCAAATGATAAAAATCATATCCCAACACTCCTAACATATTAACGGACCAATACCATTAATCAAGCATCAATTTTCCGTCCAAAATAAAAAAGAACAAACCCAAAACTTCAAGAACTTAAACCCCAAAAATTATGGAAATTTTATGTCCCTCAACATGAGTTCTAATCCTTGCTCTGATAACAAATGATCTGTGAAACTGGGTGTAGACACCGGATTTTGTACCGGTATTAGTTTTAGTTATTTGTAAAAAATAAGCTAGCCGAGTAGTCTAGTGGCATGCAAACCCATTTCTTTTCTAATCCGGAAGCGAGCAAAAGCGTGAGAACCAGCCCAAACCCGTGCAGGTTGGGCCACGTTCACTCGCCTCCGTGGCCGTGCAGGTTTGTCGATTCGTTCCGCCTCCAGCCCAAACCCGTCTGGGTTTATTGTTCCGCGGCTATATACTATAACCCTAAACGTACCCCTAATCTCCTCATTCCACTATAAATTAAACCCTAATCTCTCTCATTTGACACACGACATTATGCTAGAGTATTGACACTAGCATAATTCTCTCTACCTCTTCTCTCTCTTTGCATGCTGCTTCACTAAAGGTTAGAATAGTTATGATTGATGTAAAACATGTAGTATAACCTATCGAATTCACGTTTCTTTTGTATTTTAATTCAATATTTTGCATGACATTAATGTTAAACTTGTGAGATTCATACTTAATTCCCCTCCTTTTAACTTTTTCGCTTTGATTTAATTCTAGTAGAGTCCATTCGGTTGAATAGGCGGATTTGACAATTTTAATTGTCAAATTCGTAACCTTACCCCCGAATCCATCTTTGGATTCGTAGACCGGAGTCCGTGTCAAAATGGTTTGTTGTTTTTCTTCTAAAAATTCAACTGGCGACTCTATAATCATACTTTGGTATTTTCCTTTTTACGGTTTCTTTGACCTAATTTGTGATTAGCGCAAGAGGTAATCCGGTTTGGTTCAATCCATGAACCCAGGCGGGTTTACCGTCTTCTTTCACTTTCTTTTTGGCTTCGCTTTTTCTTCGGTCCAATTTGCGGATAGCACCTGAGTTAACCCGGTTCGGTTCAATTCATGAACCTAGACGGGTTTGTCACCTTCTTTTCAATCTTTCCTTTAGTTTTTTTTGGGGGACTGCAGCAACGAAACCCGGCTTGGTTCAAGCAATGAACCCAGACGGGTTTCCTTGTTTTCCCCTTCTTTTTTTTCTCTTTCTTTCTTCTTTCTTAAAAAGGTGAATCTCGGGAGCATAGCGCATAAATTGATTTAATCTGTCGGCAAAATTATTCTTAAAAGTTCAACCTTATTTGAGGTTAAGCAATTCTAGTCGGCTCCCAATCAACCAACTTTTAAGTAGCGCCGCGAAAAAGGTTATCAATTTTTCGGGGTCTACAGATTGGCGACTCCACTGGGGACTTAAACTTAAAAAGAGGGTAAAACTTGAAAGAATTAAATTTTAGTGTTTTTTGTAAAAAGGGAGGAATTAATTTATTTCACATTTTTATCATTTTAGGCATATTGCATACCAGGCTTCTCTTGGGCCTTTATGGTTGGGGAGCACAAAAGCGTTGGTTTAGGTTTTAAAACTAGGAATCAATCCCGAGAGCGGGAGGTCACTACTTGTGGGATGCACTTACATCGCCAAGCATTTGATCTCTCCTCTCACCCGTGTTACACTCTAAAGGTTTCCTTGAAACCCCAAGAGCAACACCCCACACATTTTTCCTTGAATTCCATATAAAGAAAATGCACCGGGGCGAGAACATCTGGTACCCTATTCATCTCCCTAAACCTAGAAAAACCCTGGATCTAAAGCCATGGTTAGGCTCATCCTGCATCTGTATGTCATGTAAATTAATCCTGTAAAAGTTGAGTCCAAGTGTCTAGCCCGATCATGAGTGGGACGTCATTCTAGCCCGCGTAGGATCAAATGAGAGATGGATTGGCCCAAACCCAGACGGGTTTGGCGGCCTAAACCCAGACGGGTTTAACGTGCCTGGCCTAGTTGGACTCACTGTGGAATCCTGTCTGTGCCTATTTGAAAGGGAGGAATTACAGTTCAAACCCAAACGGGTTTGGGCCTGTTTTTCTTCTCTTTCCACATCGGGCCAAATTTCTATCTTGATCACCAATCCACTTACTATTGATCCTATTCGGCCCTTTATGACGCCCCTTGAGTCAGATACCCAATGAGTGTCAGTCCTGTCAGTCATCATGCTAGGTCCATATAGAGTTAGGACATGCACTCCCATAAAAGTGGGTGAGTCACCCTTGTGTCAGCATGTAGGCGTCATGTCCATGTCCTAGGTTCATATAGGTCTATTAAGTCATGCATGCATTGGGCGGGTGGCGTAAAAGTTCTTTCGAGCACTAATCAGTTTCCATGCATGCAAGATAGTAGACCATCTCCGAGCCCGCATCCGTGACCCACAAACCGGCAGACTTATTCGCAATCCCAACTACAGACCGCCGGCCCAATCCAGTGAATCCAGTGAATCCACCATGTCAGGATCCCTCGCCAACAACCTTTTCGGGGAAAGTTCTGGTGACAAGCAATTTGATGGGCTGTACGAGCGGGTACAGGAAGCAATTGCCATTTGCATGGCAGACCAGGAGGACCGAACCAATGAGAAGCTAGAAAAGAAGTTCAGCGAAAATCAACAGACCATGAATGGCGTGCTGGAAGCCATTAAGCAGATCAACCAAAAGCTGGGCATCGAACTTGAGGAAGAGGAAAACTATTATGGTTCCGAGTCTGAGGCCGAGGCTGATGATGGGGCTGGAGAGGGTCACCCCAAATCGAAAAATGGAGGCCTAAAACCTAAGTCATTTGGCGAAGTCAAGTCCAAACTTGTACTGAATAACTCTAAAACTTCGGAAGACCCCTATGTCAAAAAAAAAAAAAAAACTTGAAGAGAAGGTCGATATTCTCACCAGAAGGATGATGAAAGCTGATCCGACCTTCACCGACGCCTGCATGGATTTGGCCATCCCCAAACACCATGTATCGAGAATAAGGGACAAAGTTGAAGTACCGGGCATCAGGTTCAAGCCATCTGAGAACCCATCTCATCATCTAGAGGAGTTCCTGAGGCTGGCCCCTCTTCACAAAGTAGATGAAAGTCTTTACACCACAGTCTTCCCTTCCACTCTAGAAGGTAAGGCCAAGGTGTGGTACCAAAATCTACCCCCTCACATCAAAACTGACGCAGACGAGTTGTTCAAGGCCTTCATCAGCCATTTTAGTCGTCTCCAACAAAAGGAGGTCACTGTAGATGACCTCACTTCCATGAAGCAAGGAGATGATGAGTCATTCCTCTCTTATTATGAACGATGGCACTCAATGCTGTTAAAGATCGACGAAGCAGTCCCCTTTAGGATGCAATTGAGCACTTTCAAGCAAAGCATCCACCCTCGCATCACCCGGCATTTTGGCTTTCAATCTATCAAAGACTTTGAGACTTTGAAGGATTTGTGTGTGCAAATTGAAGCTGCTTACAACGAGAAGAGCACATAACATTCTGGATCTAGCTCCAACAGGAGGGCCACTAGCGTGCCTAGCCCCCCTCAGAAAACCGTTGAGACTAATTCCATCCAACGGAGGCTGTAAACCTTTCTTACTTTCATTTTAACTTGCTTCACTTAGAAAAATCTGGACGAGATCTCAAAAGTTTTTGAAACCTTTTCCTTCAAACCTTCTGATTTTGAGACAAGTTATGAAAGTTGTATCTGACTGCTTTGACTATCTTAGAAAGTATAAATGTGCGTGCCGCAAATCTTTGGGCTAAGTTTAGTTGATTGAGCCCCATCCCGTGAGTCCACATTGCCTAAATTTTGAATTGATCACTTTTATCAATTCCATGATCCCCTGAGTGACTCACCCATTAGTTGCATCTCTAGAACTTGTTTTGCATCTTGCTTGAGACTACACATTTGCATTGCACGCTATGATAAAGTGATTAAGGCATTCGATTTTATTTTGATAAGCTACATAGCTAAATAGCCTTCCTTACATTATATTTACCGTTCTTTTTGCCCCGCCTAGCCTTTGTTTATCCTTTTGTCATGATTGAACCCTGACAATACGAGCCTTGGCCTCTGATATCCAGTATCCCTTTGCCTTGCTTGGTTGGATGAGAGTTTGTCTTTTTTTTGGAAGTTTGGGAGAATCTGAAAGTCCCATATCTTGAGCGATTGGTATTTGGTTATGTTGTTCATATATTATATCAAAGTCGAAGATTCCATAGATATTCTTCTCCCCGATCACCCACAAAAAATAAAAAAAAGAAGTAAAAAAAAGTAAAAAAAAAAAGGAAAAGAGTTTCAAAAATAAAAGGGTGATTAGGGAGATTCAATTTAAAGTCAGAAAACTTTGACCTGGTTGTATTCAGTTGAGATGTTTCAGGGTGAAAGGTGAAATGCCTTGCATACATTAAGCAAGAAGGAGAGTTCAGAGTGTTTTATTCGATGAAAATCAATCCAAGCATGGCTCTTAACTCCTCATTCCCAAATTTTACCGCTCCTTACCCTAACCTAAGCCCCGTTGCAACCCGAAAAAGTCTTTTTGATTGTCACTTGTGCATTGCATACCAGTAGTGGAGAGTGAGGTTCTTACCAAGCTTATGGTAGTTTGTTTCTATTGGTTTGAGTATGAGAAAACACACATACCTATTCAAAATTGAGTGTTTGAGTGTTTGTTCTTTCCAATGTGAGGTTTGTTCTTTTTGACTGACCTACGTCCATAACTAACCACGCACATTTGCATTATTCTTAGAACTGTTGGCGAATTTATGCCTCTGAAGTACTTGTTCTCTCCTTTGGGATTCGAAAATTTCTTCCTATCTCTTTCGAACTGAGTTTTGATTTTGTCCAGATTAATCTTTGTGCTTGCTTGTTGAATTGATTTTGTTCTTCCTATCGAGAATTCCTTATCCCAGAATGTTTCAGCAGCACGTAGAAAATCCCAATCTATCTTCACATGCCTCAAACTTAGCAGAGAAGTCAACTTATACCTCCCCAGCTCTCTCTTTTCCTCCTTGGACAGAGTGCTTATCCAAGTGGCCAACTTCTTTTCGAAAGCCATGAGGTCGAAAGGACGACTTTGATATGGGTTTAGGCAGAGAAACCCAGACGGGTTTGGCTGAGTTTACGGTGGGAAGAATAGACAACGGCGCCCAGATGGTTTGAGATGGTGTGTTGACGACATTGGGGGAACGTACATTTATAGCAAAACCCAGACGGGTTTGTTTGCCCTAAACGCCCCAAATACAGCAATGAACCCAGACGGGTTTTTGGGCCTCCGTTGCCCCGCCTCTCGACCCAATTTCTGTAGGTGGAACATCCATTGGGCTATCTCACAAAACCACTTCGCCTCTATCTTGGGTCATAATGCGGGTCCACAAGATAGTTATATGTCTTCGCCGGCCCCGAAACTGTAGCTCAAACTTACTTATAGCGTTTAATTGTTATTTTGGTCTTTTTCGTTTGGGGAAGTGGGAGTAATCCCACCATGTAGATTACATATCGCATTGCACATCATTGTTACTTTATGCATAAGAGTACATGAAAATAAAAAAAGTGCGTCGCGTAGCATCATCATTGCATAAGCATCACATCAGTAGTTCGCACTAGTGCATAAAATAAAAAATAAAATAAAAAAAGCATTATTCCATCATTGCATTGCATTGTCCTAAGTGCATAATAAAGAGTCATACATAGCATTACATAGGTTCGTTGCATAAAGACCCTGCATGTGCATCGTTCTCAATCCTCATCATGCCAGACCTCCGTATCGCCACCACCACTGGCGCTATTAGCCCCATGGGCTCCGCTTCCACCAGCTCCAAAGTAAGTGTCCCACTGGTAGTAGGAGGAGTCTACCACCTCTGTATCGCCACCTGAGCCAGATAGGTGCAACACTTCGGTACTGCCTGCATTAAGCCAAGAGTGTTCTGGAACCTGCCACTCTTGATTACCTCCAGGCCACCCCTGTGGAGTGGGCCAGGAAGATCTTACTACGGGCTCTGGGACAGACCATCCCGACCATTCCTGAGTTTGTGTTCCCCATCCAGACGTTCGAGGCAGCTCCAAACCTCCTTGCGAAGGAGTAACGGGTACAACGGGTTGGGACGGAAGCACTGATGAGGCGTCATCTGCGAGGGCACGGTTATACCCCACAGATGCACCCGAATCACTGCAAAGCACCACGGTAGGATCGACCGCCGCAAAGGAAGTGCCATAACCTAAATCCACAGTCGGTCACGGAGAGCGAGGCGTGCTCGGGCATTCCATAAAGTGCGAGGCAAAGGATGAGAGGATTGACGAATAGACCCCGAATGATGAGATTCTGGAGGGGTACCCAAATGCAGCGAAACGCCTTCTTGCTCGCCGCACACAGCTCCACCAACAGCGCTAGACTCGGAGCCTGTCTCCACCACAAAACTGGGGGTACCACGACGAGAACCGCGGCTCCGACGAGAATTCCCATGATCATGAGACCTCACCTGATGCTCGTGCTCACCTAAAGACATGGAGGATATGCTGTTCTCCACAGACCGCTGAAAGTCGTGGCCGAAACCCGTATCTCCGTAGTGAGAACTGGTTGAATGGCTATCTTCGAGTAAAATACCTTTCCCACGGTCATCGTGAGCCGGCATGCCCATGCCCCGCCTACTCCTCTCCCCGTGCCTTCGGAGAACAGCTTCACCCCCATAACACCGCCTTGCGTCGGCCATGAAGGAAGAATGTCGAGGAAGGTCCATATGCTCCGACCGGCCACGAGGCACGTGCGTATCTGAATGGCGAGGAGGATCCACAGGACGAGACTGTGCATCATCATCCACGTTTGCGTCCCCAACCACAGAACCCGCAAGGTCTTTCTCACGAGCCCATTTGAGTGTGAAGTAATTTTTGAGGAAGCCTTTTGCTTGTTTCCATCGCCACTGCACAGAATGAGGAAAATTGGTCAAAGTTTGAGCAAGTTACAAGTAAGCAAAGAAAAAGGGGGATCACCTACCGGCTTTCCCAGGATCTTCTCTAGTTCCGGTTTGATGTCCTCACTGGTCGCCCTCGGGTAGCCGCAAACCGTGTCCCCAGAATTGCTCTGACTCTTCTCGTCATCCTCGCAATAGGGCCCCAACTACAACAAGCAAAGAAATGGTCATATTAGGCGATAGTAGAAGGAACATGAAAAGAGCAAATGGAGGTCTTCTTCCCCACCTTTCTAAAGGCCAGGCGGTCGCGATATTGTTCCCATTCCTCCCAGAATTGGGCGGGCGATGCCATTGATGCATGATTAGTGTACCAGGAACCCCTCTTAGCTGCTGCAAACGCCTCGGCGTGCAAGGCTCGCGGATCATTCATGGTCTCGGGAGGGTCTGATGGTATTATCCTCATTTCATGGCCTAAGGTTTGCCTCGTAAGTCTCTCACCAAGACTCCAGACCCAACCGGACGGACTCTCCATCACCAAGCGCAGGCTACTATCCCTATGCGCCGCATTTATTGAGGGAATGAAGTCTTGCGGAGTCTCGAAGCCAACCCAGGCATTCCAGTTGACATCATCCTGCACAAGTAAAGGAAACATAAGCACCAAGGAAATGCAAGAAAGATTATATGAAAGATGTGAACCCAACCTCTTCAAGGTGATCCAAGATGCGGCGCAACTCATCTAAACTCCCAAATGGTTTCTTCTTGCGCTCAAGATAGTTTTTGTGCCACCGTTATGCGCCCGGCACCGCCTTGACGTGTCGAGTAGGGATAGTAAATCCCTTAATATACTCGTACCCCCATACCTGCAAATACGTCAATACCGAGACTCACGATCTAAACAGGAGAAATGCATATAGAAGAGAAGCGTCTCGAAGATTACCTCGAGCACCTTCCACATGCTCGGACCGCTCATCTCCCGCGGACTCTCCGGTGCAAAGAATGGGTCCACATCAGCGCCAGGCCGGACACCAATGCGAAGCCAACGAATGAAGTTAGCATATGCAGCCTTTGCCCAGTTTCGATGAATGACTTGTTCTAAATCAAGGAGATTCATCATCCAAGTCAGGTAAACATCATCCCCTCGATTGGCAAACATCGTGGCAGAGATAAAATATGTCAGGAAAATGAAACGACGCTGAAACTCATCCATATGGGTGAAGTCGGCAGAAGTGATGACATCCTCGAAGGAACTATAAGAAAGCTTCATCTTTCGACCAAACCGGCGCCGTTCAAGCACAGGTTCTAGTAATTCCATCACCTGATCCGGTACAACAGGGTCAAACTCGATATCTTGACCACCCCAGCGTAGCCCGATAATCATCACAAAGTCGACGGGGGATATGGCCATCTCTCCTACAGGGAGGTGGAAAGTGTTGGTGGAGTCCCAGAATCTCTCTGCAAGCGCACGCCTCATCACCCGTGGTGTACTAGGTTCCCAGGCCTTGACACATTTCCAGAAGAGGTCGAATCCCGACTCTTCTAAAAGTGCAAGCGCCCAATTATCTTCCGCAAAATGTTCCACCACCTTAATCAGTTTCCGCATGTTGCCACCGGTTCTGAGGGAGTCCTCCTGAGGATCCACCATGGACAAATTCAAAAAGGAGGCAAGCCGCTACAGCAACTATCAAGTGATCCCTAGTTTAGCAAAAGCTAAATTGAACTTCCACTAAATTAGGGGCTAAAAAAGGATCACTCGGCCCAACGCTAAATTGGGGGCTTTTCCTTTCTCGGCCCAGCGCTAAATTGAGGGCTTCTCTTTTCTCGGCCCGAAGTCCAACCCAGACGGGTTCACGCAAAAAAAAGGGGGTTGTTTTCAAGCCCAACCCAGACGGGTTCACGCAAAAAAAGGGGGTTGTTTTCCAGCCCAACCCAGACGGGTTTGCGCCAAAAAA
Organism: Portulaca oleracea; assembly: GCA_029582165.1. Lineage (NCBI taxonomy): Eukaryota > Viridiplantae > Streptophyta > Magnoliopsida > Caryophyllales > Portulacaceae > Portulaca > Portulaca oleracea. The sequence goes on along the minus strand of CM055888.1, from coordinate 17,554,713 downwards.
GGGGGTTTGGGCCACTCATTTTCATCCCAACTCAGACGGTTCTGCGCCAACAAAAGGTTGGCTTCCAGCCCAACCCAGACGGGTTCAGGCCACCTTTTTTCTATCTGCCCAACTAGAACGGACCGAGTCACGCGTGTCGCTTCCCCCTCATTTAATTGCAGCCCAACTAAGACGGGTTTGAATAATACGGGTTTACTCTGCGTTCTATTCTAAAAACATCGGCCTATCATCCTCAGTTCTCTAAGGCCCGATTTGAACAATACGGGTAATCGGCACGAATTACTTCGTTATTTTTAGCTAAATCAACAAGCTAGAATTAAACATTTCTACTTGCAAATTTATGCTATAAATAAGAGCAGAGTCAGGAAGAAGACATTACCCGGACATGTGAATGCTTGTGCCATACGTGATTCCACGGCTCGGGCACCAGTATCGACGGTTCCCAACCCAGCCTAGGAGTCCATGCTCGCCGGGAAGACATTTCATGTGCCCAGTTTGTCGCATGGGGTTGAACGGGCGGATCTCTAATTTTCCTAACCATTATTTCCTAACTAGTGAACAAATGGGTTTTTGAGCAAGGAAAGGAGGTTGGAAGAAGGAGGTGCATGATTGAGGGTATGAAGAGGCTCCTTTTATAGGAAGAGTGGTTGCATGCACACCACACAAGTGGCCAACCGGCGGGCCCCAGCATTAGGATCATGGAAGGCATGCATTGGCCGAAGATCTATCTTAAAATCACATGAAGCTTATCCTAAAATACTATGAAAAAAAAAAGGGCGAAACCCAGACGGGTTTGCAGCTAGGCCCAAAATTCCGGCCCAAACTCGTCGCAACCTGAAAGGAGCCCAAGCTCGTCGCTGCAATTCAGGCCCAAAGCAATTCGAGCCCCAACCCAGACGGGTTTGCTGTCCATTGCGGCCTGAAATAGGCCCAAAAAACGTCAGGCCTTGAAATAGGCCATCGCAGCATCAACCCAGACGGGTTTACTGCCTGAAATAGGCCCAAGGTTCAGGCCCAATGCAATTCATGGCAAACTCAAACCCATTTCCAAGAGCTAAAGCACGACTGACAGGTAAATTTTCTGACTCGCTCTGATTTTCAGATAAACTGATGCCCTCCTTCTCTTTTTGCAGAACAATGCACAAAATACGTCGGTCGTCAGGCGGTTACAAAAAGACGAACTCATCTTCAGCGGCCGTCATCGGGCCCTCACAATGCGATGACACCCTTTTTCCGCACAGAGACACAAGCCCCGCACTTCACGGCGAAATGAAGCGCGTCACCTCGATCCACCTCACGGCGAAATGAAGTGGATCACCTCATCATCACGGCATGCTTCACGGCGAAATGAAGCACGTCACCTCGATCCACCTCACGGCGAAATGAAGTGGATCACCTCATCATCACGGCATGCTTCACGGCGAAATGAAGCACGTCACCTCGATCCACCTCACGGCGAAATGAAGTGGATTATCTCATCATCCTGGCATGCTTCACGGCGAAATGAAGCACGTCACCTCGATCCACCTCACGGCGAAATGAAGTGGATCAACTCATCATCACGGCATGCTTCACGGCGAAATGAAGCACGTCACCTCGATCCACCTCACGGCGAAATGAAGTGGATTACCTCATCATCTTGGCATGCTTCACGGCGAAATGAAGCACGTCACCCTGATCCACCTCACGGCGAAATGAAGTGGATCACCTCATCATCCCGGCATGCGTCACGGCGAAATGAAGCATGCCTCCTAGATCCGCCTCACGGCGAAATGAAGCCGATCGACTCCGACCGGCTTTACGGAAGAAACTAAGCAGGTCAACCCACACAGACACAGGTCTTGCACTCCACGGCGAAATGAAGTGCATAACCTTGATCTACCTCATGGCGAAATGAGGCGGATCAATTCGGTCAGCTTTACGGAAGAAACTAAGCAGGCCAACCAACATCGACGCAGGACCAAGCTTCCAAGCGTCAACCAGCTTCAGAACAGGCTTCTGATTCATATCCAAGATCATCAAGACTACTTTGATCATCGTTTTACTCAAACTCGATCAAAGTGGGGGCTATCTGTAGACACCGGATTTTGTACCGGTATTAGTTTTAGTTATTTGTAAAAAATAAGCTAGCCGAGTAGTCTAGTGGCATGCAAACCCATTTCTTTTCTAATCTGGAAGGGAGCAAAACTGGCCAACAGAACCAGCCCTAACCCGTCTGGGTTGGGCCCACGTTCCTTCCGCCTCCAGCCAAACCCGTCTGGGTTTGTCCAGTTTTCATTCCGCCTCCAGCCCAAACCCGTCTGGGTTTATTGTTTTGCGGCTATATACTATAACCCTAAACGTACCCCTAATCTCCTCATTCCACTATAAATTAAACCCTAATCTCTCTCATTTGACACACGACATTATGCTAGAGTATTGACACTAGCATAATTCTCTCTACCTCTTCTCTCTCTTTGCATGCTGCTTCACTAAAGGTTAGAATAGTTATGATTGATGTAAACCATGTAGTATAACCTATCGAATTCACGTTTCTTTTGTATTTTAATTCAATATTTTGCATGACATTAATGTTAAACTTGTGAGATTCATACTTAATTCCCCTCCTTTTAACTTTTTCGCTTTGATTTAATTCTAGTAGAGTCTATTCGGTTGAATAGGCGGATTTGACAATTTTAATTGTCAAATTCGTAACCTTACCCCCGAATCCATCTTTGGATTCGTAGACCGGAGTCCGTGTCAAAATGGTTTGTTGTTTTTCTCCTAAAAATTCAACTGGCGACTCTATATTCATACTTTGGTATTTTCCTTTTTACGGTTTCTTTGACCTAATTTGTGATTAGCGCAAGAGGTAATCCGGTTTGGTTCAATCCATGAACCCAGGCGGGTTTACCGTCTTCTTTCACTTTCTTTTTGGCTTCGCTTTTTCTTCGGTCCAATTTGCGGATAGCACCTGAGTTAACCCGGTTCGGTTCAATTCATGAACCCAGACGGGTTTGTCACCTTCTTTTCAATCTTTCCTTTAGTTTTTTTGGGGGGACTGCAGCAACGAAACCCGGCTTGGTTCAAGCAATGAACGCAGACGGGTTTCCTTGTTTTCCCCTTCTTTTTTTTTCTCTTTCTTTCTTCTTTCTTAAAAAGGTGAATCTCGGGAGCATAGCGCATAAATTGATTTAATCTGTCGGCAAAATTATTCTTAAAAGTTCAACCTTATTTGAGGTTAAGCAATCCTAGTCGGCTCCCAATCAACCAACTTTTAAGTAGCGCCGCGAAAAAGGTTATCAATTTTTCGGGGTCTACACCGGGAGGTCCTTTGAATAGTTAAATATGGGAGGCTATGGATCAACTAACTACTTAGGGTTTGAGAAAAGGGTAAATTGCTCTCTAGTGTTTGGCTTAAGATTGAGCTTAAAATGATATGTTTTTTTTACAACTAAGTGTTGCCATCAATCAACTTGGTTTGACCAAGAATTTATTTTTGATTAAAATTTGGTAAAAGCAAGTAGACCTACTGTTGATGTGACATGTCTGATGTATTTAACATAAGTAGTCGGTGAACTTCAATGTGGATTAACCCAAAACAATGAGGTGGTTAACCTATACATAACTTGGTTAACATGAACTTATTATGGGTTAACTCTCCATTGTAGGTTAACCCAGACCAATGAGGTGATTAACCCAAAATACAGTAGGTTAACATGAACTTGTTCTGGGTTAACCGTCCATGGTGTCCATGTTGAGTGCTTTATGTTAGCATCATTAACCATATGGCCTATCTTCATAACCCTAAAGCATAACTTATGTTGTTTTACTTTATTCATTACCAATTTCAGTATACATACCTTATGTTGGAACTATGCGTTAGGAGTACGTGAAATTCATTGTAGTTAACCCAGACCAATGATGTGATTAACCCAAAATACAGTAGGTTAACAAGTTGAACGAATAGGGTAACTGCAAACGCAATTTTAATTGTTAAATATTCATTTCCCATCATTACACCTATGCATATAGGTTGGGCTCTACTAAAAAAACACCAAACTGTAAATGTTTTTTTGGTCAAATGTGAGTTTGAATAATAGCAACACCAAGTTGTAAAGAAAGGCACTCATTGTAAATAAATCTTAAGTCCAACACCACAAATCAATTAACCCTTGAGAAAACCCCAATTTAGAACCCGTAAAACAACCACTAATTTTTAGGGTTTCGGGAGATTAATGATGAAAATCAACACAACAACAATAATAATAAAGATATATAACTAATTAAAGAGTAAAACTCACCAATTAGCCTAAGAACCTCAAGAAGGTTGTAAGAATTCACCACTAGCACCCACACTTGAAACTCCAAGAATTTCCACTCAAGAGATTGAAAGAAATCACACCAAATCACATTAACAATAGGAAATTGACTAATTAATCCATCAACGATTAATCTTAATTACAAGGGTCTCAAATACCCTAAAACTCACAAAGTGTTCTTTGGCCAAACCTAAAACTCAATTGTTCAAAACTAGATCTAAAATGAGGAGTGAACCAAATATATAGGAAAAGAGGGAGAAAAATCGCGACATCGCTGAAAAAAATGACTGAGACGCTGCCAGCATCTCAACCAGAAAAGTGGGGCGGAGAAAACAGGGCAGGCACTGCTCGCCCCTGGTTGGGCGCAACCAGCGTCCGTCTACTTCTGCCAACTTCCAATGCGCATAACTTCTTCGTTTGAACTCTGATTTGGGCTTATAATATGTCGAAAGAAAGCTCTTGATGTGTAATATAAACTCACAAAGTTTCAAGTCAATTGAAGTTGTATTTAAGGAGTTATGATCAAAAGAGTGAAGGTATGTATTCTTTTGGTACCTAATTTTGTCCACTTTCTTCCCGTTTCCTTTTTCCTTCTCCAGTCTTTCTTAGTTCCATTTGAACCCCTACGGTCCCCGTTTCTCCGGTGCTCCTCCTTGATGTTCCATAGGCCCAAGTTCGACCCTTGTCAAATTACCAAAATGCCTCTTGACTTGAACTCGACCCTCTTGACTTCTTCCTTCCCTCCGTGTGGGGACTTTCCGTTCTTGTGAGATTGAAAATTAGCCGTATCCACCTCTTCTCTTCTTAACTTTCGAGACCAACAAAATTTTAGGCCCTTGGAAATTCTCAGGTTGATCCATAGTAGAAAATGGTCCGATATTAGCGCAATTCTCCCGGATCAGAGATGACTAAGATTGCTTTATTAGAAAATGAATTATGCAAGTTAGGATAAAAAAGAGTCACCAGTTGATTTAAGAAAATCAAAGAATCTAAAACAACGATGAAAACTCCAGCCTACAAACCCAAATTTCGAGCCCATGGGTAAGGTTACGAGTCTAAGAGTTAGAAAACTCTTGGACTCGCCTGTTTAAAAACAAACCCTACTAAAATTGATCTTGAAATGAAAAAGAGTGAGGAGAAGTTTAAAAGATTTCACGGTAGCATATTCATGTCATCCAAACATTAAAAAAAAAAATTTACGAAATAATTTAGAAGAATAACATAAAAAGGGATTACATGATTACATGATGACAAATGAAAAATATAATCTTGTGTGAACACAAAGTATGCAAGAGGCTTAGGTGGGATGGGAGAAAACCGAAGTCAATACGTCTGAATTCTTTCGATATCGATATGACAATAATATTGATAACTACGTTTTATGGCTATGTTTTTAGGGGGTTTTCGATAGTGAATAAGGGACAACTTTGATTGTAAATCTTGATTTATACCCCCTATTTCTCTATTATGCTCGGCGTTGTTGTTTTTTATGAAAACTTGCAGATTTGGGAACAAAACACCAGCTTTAGGAACATTTCTAGTAGATTCCAGGGCATCACGGGCCTCCAAATGTCAAGAACAGACTGTGGCATAAATTTGGGACGAAACGGAGCTCGGAACACACGGATAGAAGCCACTACGGTCAGCCCGTGGTGAGCCCCACGATCCGTGGTGTACGGACTTGTACAGACTTGTACAGACCGTGGCAGGCTACATATGTAGGTCGGTTGTTTTCGCGAGTAGAAAAGGAAGGCATCGACGGTTTTTGAGAATTAATTCATTATTCTATCATTCTGCCTTCGTTCTGAGGCCGTCAAAGAGAGAAAGAGAGCCCTAATACTTCCATTCTACTCCTCTTCCCCACCATCGAGATTCAAGATCGAATCGATTCAAGAGTAACCAAGATCAAGATTCGCGAAGAAAAGGAGCGACGTTCGCGGAGAACATTCTACACCGGAATCGAAAGGCTCGACGGGTTGTATTCTTCGCAATTCTATTCTTTCTTTTTGATTTCCTTCTTAGTTTTGAGATTCGATTATGATGTTTGGAACTTGTTGTGTGTTTTCATTGAATATGAATTAATAGATTTCTTGAATTCTAGGGTTTTGCAACCCGAAACAATGTAGTTTGATTTAATATTAATAATTTGTGTATGAATTCTTGATTTGAATCAATAGAAGGTTATGTTTTCCATGTTCATGTGTGTTCTTTGAGCGCTCGAATACTCATGAGTTAGAGATTAACCTGAGAAGTACTGAAAGGTGAATTAGGGTAATCTGACTACCAATCTGTCTACCTAGGTTTGCGAAAGTTGAGAAAGGAGTAGTAAACTAGGGAATCAATTAGACAACCTGACTTTTTGAGACCTTCAATTCTATTTAACCTAAAAGGCACTCGAAAGTTGTTGATTAGGTTGTTGAGAATAATTCTATTTAGCATCGAAAGGGTGATAGAATTCAGAGGTTATTGATTCTTGATTCATTCTTGATTGTATGATTGCACAGGCTAGGTTTCCGTAATCGAACTCGTTGTTAGGTTAGCATCTCCCTAGAAGTCTTTCTCTCTTGACAGACTCTTTGATTGAATTTCCCTGCTTTATTAGTTTTAATTAATGGTTAGACCTTTTCAAACCCAAAAACCTGATTAGCTTAGCAATCGCAATAGAGATTAGTTTATTGAGCTGCTAATTGAGTCCCTGTGGGATCGACCTTGATGTGCTACTACGTACACCGTGCGCTTGCGGCCTTGTCAAATACGGAAGCTTTTTGTGTTTGTGAGAATGGTGAGATATGAATGGGGAATTCTCTTATGGTTTTTGGATGGTGGAATTGGGGGGGGGGGGGGAGGATTTATAGGCGAAGAGAGGGTGTGTGAAAGATAGAAGGAGGGAGCACGATCCATCATTTTTTCCTCAATCCCCCAAGAAAAGTCGTCTGGCCTTACTGTTTGCATGGGAGTGATTACGTATAATCAGCATGCATCAAGGGATTGCTTTGACCGAGGAGTGGCGAGGATTGTTGATGTGGCAAAGAGCAAAGTCGTTTAGCCTTTCTTGGCTTTTACTTCACATGGATTGCTAACTATGCCGATTAGTGATGTGGCAGAGATTATAGGTCGTTTGGCCTTGCTTGGAAATTGGGTATATGGTCGTTCGACCTTGGGCTGAGATTACTTCAAATCCAAACGACCATAACTCTTTCATCCGAGCTCCAATTAATCCAATTTAAAAGGAGTTGGAAAGCTTATGATGTGTACTTTACCCTCATAACAATAAATCATGCCAATGAAACTTGTGAAAAAAATGGGATTCAAAAGGGTGAGGACATGTATGTGGAAAGGGTGGAAAATGAAGGCCTTTCGTGGTGGAAATGAGGTGAGGTGGCTAAAAAGTGAGCAAGGCTAAATGACCTTCCACCCTTTTTTGTAACCTTTTTTGGGCCCAACCATTTCTGGGTCCAACTTCCTAGATTTGAAGCAAGGTCCGGTGGTCTTGCTTTGTTTTTAGCCCATTTTTAGTTCATTTTGGGGTTTAGGGCCCAAACTTGCAATGAGGTACTAGTGTGATCCTGGTTACACTTATGCACTTGTCCTGGTACAAAATTTGGTGTCTACAATACCCTTATTAAAACACACCATCGATTTATCAGAATGGACTTTCTAGCTTGATGCTTGTTTGTATTGGTTGAAAATTTCAACTACTTTCAAGCATTCTTACTAGGTGGCCATGGTAAAAAGCAAGCTCAAAAAGAAAAAAAAAAAAGATGAGAAAGAGGAGGGCATCTCTTACCAACTCTAGCACGGTGTAGCTCTCCATTGTAAACTGCATAATTAATAAGGTGAGATAAGGCTTTGGCCACAATAATAAACGTACATATAGAGGGAGATTGTTTCTCCTTAACTAACACCACTAGTTGGGTGGATATCACCGCAAACTTTCACATTAATAAGGAAGCTATAAGATAAAGAAGTAACAAAATTTATCACTACCGCAACCCAACTACTATTACAACTTAATGTCCTCAAGATTGCCTCCAAAAAGGACCATTTTACTTTGTCGTAAGCTTTATTTAAATCAAGCTTTAGTGTCCTTACCCCATTTCTAGCCTAAGATCTACTCTTCATTGTATGAAAATTTTCCAACACTACCAAAATGTTATCAATAATCAGGCGTCTCGCACCAACCCATTCTAATTTTGGGAGATAATTGTAAACAATTTTAAGTCTCCTCCGTCCTTAGAGGCCAACCATTATCCCAATCAATTCATCAATCAGAAAAAAAACGAAAATTAACTAACGAGTTGCGGTGAACAATTTTCCTGTACGCATAGAGCGGTTATATATATGAGACCCAGTTTTTTTGGTTGACGCGCTGTGAATTGATCTTATAATCGTGTTCTAGACACCAGTTAGTTGGGAACTCTGTGACAATCTAATAGTGAATTTTTCTTTATGGTTGTCAATGCATTGACAAAAACAATAATAATGAGTATTTAAACCCATGATTAATTTCAAAGAAAAATTCAATAAAATAGGAAATTGATACAGCTGAAAATAATTAAATATTTATAATACTAGGTTTTCCAAAATCTCTAAAATAATATATAATTACTAAAAAAACAAACCCAAATGAATAATAATAATAATAATAATAATAACAACACTTAAGGTCATATACATAATATTACTAAAGTACCCACACTCCCATGCAATTCCCATGTACGTAAGAAATTACTAAAATACCCTTGTTAATCCTTCGACGGTCCTACGAGCTCAAGTGTCAGCAAAAATAGTCACAAAACGAATTTTAATAAATAACGGAGTCAAACTTAAATTACTAACGTCGTAATGGTCAACACACTTGAATTTTCCGGGGTTTTACATCATTACCCCCTTAAAAGAAGTTTCGTCCTCGAAACTTAAACTCAACACCAAGGGTCTACCAAACGGAGCTAACGGTGGCGCTAACCAAAATTCAGGGTTTTACAGTTTTAATATATGAATTTGTTACGTAGCTCGTGTTTGGTTAAATATGATCCTATTGTTTTCACATAAAGGTTGAAGTCCACAATGGCATTAGTGAATGAAACTGGTGGAGTGCACAGTACTGATGTTATGAGTGATGTCTACAATAATGAATGATTGTGAGTTGGGGATCATAGTGATAATGATTGAGTTTTGTGTTTGTATTTGTGCGGTTAAACAAATGTGCATGTATGATAACGTTAGATGTTCGCAATCAGAGTAATTAATATCCCCTTATGTTATGGTCACATGCTCATAGTGTCCTAGTGGTGTGTTTGTCAAAGTTGCACCCTTAATCTGAGAAGGGACGGTAGTGATAATGATTATGTGTTGTACAATTTGTAAGTACACAGTCAGTTTGGCATCCCTTACTTTTCCACTATTATATTGTTTAATCCCCAAATATGTTGAGCGTCAACTTGTTCCATTGTAGGAAGAAAGATTGGAGGCATTGAGGAAACACTACTGTCACGATATAATTATGCATGATGACAACAGGTTGAAAAACCATGTTTACAGCAAGGCTTCTCAGTGGGATGAAACCAAGTAACTTCCGCCAATCTGATTTAATGGTTTAGATGGGTCACTCCTGGATTCGGATTACGTAGTACATGGTGTATTGTAGAACTTTAAGAACATTTTTAGTGGTTGTCATGTTAGTGCCATGAACAACAGTTGGATTGTTGGTTAGTTTTTTTTTTCCATATTTTCTCTTTACTATTAGTATAACATATTATGTATTTGGTTCGAAAAATCACCTCATGATGGATACGTTTACATTCAAGTGTAGCTACTTTTTTTTGTCTCCCGCTTAGTTGCATTTGTTGTCCACATTGGTAATGAATGATGTATGCGATTATATTGTCTGATGTCCACAGTATTATTGAATGATGTCCACAACAATATTGGATGATGTCCGCAATGACATTTGAACGACGTCATTGGTATCATATGTATATACTTTAAATCCACAATGGTAATCGATGATGTCCCCAAGATTATTGAATGATGTCCGCAATGATATTGAACAAAACTAATTTTTGTCCTATGCGGCGCAGACCACATTTATAATGCTTGATGTCCACAGTGATATGGACTGAAGTCCACGTTGGTCATCTACGTATGTGTGCGACAAAACATATATAGTCAAAGTCCTCATTGGTAACTAATAAGGTTCGCAATGATATTAATGGATGTCCACAATGATATCGAAGGATCACCATTGTTTACATCTGTACGTTAAGTCATCAAGTATGTTTGCATGGGAGATACCACATGCAATACATCAAGTATGTGTGGCTAGGTGATATCACATATTGTACATAATGTCCTCAATCCAAATAGGTGATGTCCTGTTTACAAATACTTGATGTCCTTAGCCTTAAAACTGAATGCTCACCACTCTTTAAAAAAGCATAAAAATATATCAAGTACATGCCAATGAAATTGAGTGTCCTCCAAATTACAATACTTAAATTCTCACATGATGTAGTAAAATGCATATGAAGTAACATGCGTCCATATTTAAGCAAAAGTCCACATCGAATGAAACTGAATGTCTTCCAATGACAATGCTACAAAATATATAATTGAAGTCCACATTAGTAATTAAGGATGTCCGCAATGATATTAATGGATGTCCACAATGATATTAAAGGATGACCATTGTTTACATCTGTAAGTTAAGTCATCAAGTATGTTCGAATGGGGGATACCACATGCAACACATGATGTCCTAAGTCCAAATGCATGATGTCCTATTTATAGATATTTGATGTCCTCAGTCTAAAAACTGAATGCCCACCACTCTTTACAAATGCATAAAAAGATATCAAGTACATACCAATAAAACTGTGTGTCCTCCAAATTACAATTCTTAAATCCCAACATGATGAGGTAAAATGCATATGAAGTAATATGGGTCCACATCTAAGCAAAAGTCCCCATCAAATGAAACGAAATGTCTTCCAATGACAATTATACAGAATAAAATACAAACTCCAAATAATCCCCAAAAAAATCACCACTCTGACTATATATGTTCATACATAACCCTTACAGAAATCATATTTAGAAACAATAACATGTCATCCATAGCGTTCTGGGCAATTTCGGATGTCGTGCATTACAATTTTGTCTAAACATGCACCGTCATGCATTTGCTTTCTTCGTTGAAACCTCAACAATTGTCTTTGTTTTCTTGCCCCTCCCTTTCGTTGTTGATGCCCACAACGGGTGAATTGTAGCCTCCTTTGGCACATGGATATGAAGTACAATGAAAATCAATATCAAATGAAACATGTCAAGATATCAATTACAATGATGATGAGCATCAATTGTATAAATTTGCTCTATTATACCCATATCAAATGAAACATGTTTGGCACAATGAAAATGAATATCAAATGAAGCATGTTTGGCACATGGACATTAAGTACAATAAAATGAATATCAAGTATAACAGCAGGGTATATCAAGTATTTCATCATACATGAAGTATAACACCATGGGACGTCAAGTATAACATCGTGGGACATCAAGGATTACCATTATGGACATCAAGTATAATAGTAGGGGACATCAAGCATTATCAGTATGGGCATCAAGAATAACAGTAGGGGGACATCAAGCATTATCATTATGGATATCAGGCATAATAGTAGGGGATATCAAACATTATCATTATGAACATCAAGTATAAAACAGGAGACATCCAGCATTAACATTATGGACATCAAGTATAACAGCAGGTGACATCAAGCATTATCATTATGGAATCATGTATAACACCAAGAGACATCAAGCACTATCATTGTGGATATCAAGTATAAAAACAGAGGACATCAAGCATTATCATTGTGGAAATCAAGTATAACAATAGGGGACATCAAGAATTATCATTGTGGAAATCAGTAAAACAACAGGGAACATCAAACATTATCAGTATGGACATCAAGTATAACAACATGGGACATCAAACATTATCAGTAAGGACATCAAGAATAACAGCAAAGGACATCAAACATAATCATTATGGATATCAAGTATAACATCGGAAGATATCAAGCATTGTCTGTATGAACATCAAGCATTCCTAATCAAACTAAAAGAAAGATTTGAAGTAAAGTTTTCCAACCCTCAACCCACACAAACGTAAACAAAACTTTGAACTCAAATATTCCACCCCAAAAAAAGTCGACGACCCAATACCTTCCACTTGATCTCTCCTCATTCCCATAAGTGTGGCCTCTATCCTTCACCATTGTAGTCTAATTTCATAAAAAAAAAAAAACACATTCATTCATCGTTGTGGACATTATTCATATCATTAGTGAACATCAATCAATATCACTGCGAACAACACCTCAACAATCTATAAATTTCATAATAAACAAACCATGCTAAATCCAACCTTTCTAAACACAATTATCCCCAGCTCTCACCCCTCAAACGTAAATTATACATTAAATTCACATATTCAAACTCCACAAACACTAACCTGTTACTTGGTTGTTCAACACTAATGTATCTGACATCATACACAATCGTTTGAATCAAACCCTAAAAAGAAAACATGGTAACTATGGGCATAATGATAAAGTCCCCTAGATCACCCAATTAGAACCCTAAATCAACAATGACACCACCCACAAACCATCGAAAATCACCAAAGTAAACACCCAGAAACGACGATTGACCTTCTTGTCGAACGACTTCAACTTTCACGGAACCAAAAAATACTTCTGGGACGAGCATGGCGTCAACTTGTAGGATTTCATGGCTGGAAGAACAATGACGATTTCCCCACGAACAGGAGCAGACGTTGTGACGAATGGGAGTGGAGAGGAAGATAAATTCTTTTTGTTTTGGAATTTGGAGTATGAGCATGCGTTGTTTTCTGAAGATGAAAAACCCTAATTCGCATACCTCTAAAGCAATGTTGACAATCTGGGCTATCGTCGGTTGCCGTCCAAGCTATTCCCGTCGCTCGCGTGATTTGTCGTCGGTCGCCAGCCAAACTATCTCTGTCTGAAATCTCTCCGTCGGGCCTCAGTGACCGTCGATAATGGCGGTTTATACTCTGGAAGTTGAACGTTCTCAAGGAAAGATGGATTTTTGAAAACTCAATTATCAGATTTAGAAAATGATGATGCATGCGCCGAAGTAATTAAGACACCCCCCCCCCCCCCTTTTACCTTTTTTTTTTTTTACTCAAGTCTCACGTGATATTGTTCAAAAAGGGCTGAAAAAAACACTAAAATCCTCCTTTTTCCCCATCCCTTGATCTAAGATCCTATGGTCCATAATGATACTGCTCACATGCTCACCTTTATGTCATGCTCATATGATCATATGTCATTGAGGTGGAAGGTGATAGTTGTCGAGGGTAGTGCAGGCGAGGACGAAGGAATGGTGTGGCGTTCGACGGTGGTCCGCTGATGGCGTGGCAGAGGTCCGAACAACAACTGCTTACAATCGTTGCTCCTAGCTCCTTTGGGTGGCTCGGGGTTTGCAATCCGGTGAGGTTCATGGTGGTGCTCGGTGCTCCGGCGACTGCCGGGTGATGGTGCGACGCGACGGGGGGTGGTGGTAGTCGGCTGGGTGAGCGACGGTGGTCGTGCGAAGAGACCCGAGAGAGAGAAGACAAACGGGGGGTCCTGGGGTTCTTGCGCCGCACAGGGAAAAAGAAAGGGATGGGGTTTAATTAAAAGACCTAGGGTTTAGCTAATAGGGGTATTTAAACCCATAATTAATTTCAAAGAAAAATTCAATAAAATAGGAAATTGATACAGCTGAAAATAATTAAATATTTATAATACTAGGTTTTCCAAAATCTCTAAAATAATATATAATTACTAAAAAAACAAACCCAAATGAATAATAATAATAATAATAATAATAATAATTATAATAATAATAACAACACTTAAGGTCATATACATAATATTACTAAAGTACCCACACTCCCATGCAATTCCCATGTACGTAAGAAATTACTAAAATACCCTTGTTAGTCATTCGACGGTCCTACGAGCTCAAGTGTCAGCAAAAATAGTCACAAAAGGAATTTTAATAAATAACGGAGTCAAACTTAAATTACTAACGTCGTAATGGTCAACGCACTTGAATTTTCCGGGGTTTTACATCATTACCCCCTTAAAAGAAGTTTCGTCCTCGAAACTTAAACTCAACACCAAGGGTCTACCAAACGGAGCTCACGGTGGCGCTAACCAAAATTCAGGGTTTTACATCATTACCCTCTTCAAAAGAGTTTCGTCCTCGAAATTCGACGCATCTTATAGGGTGAATAGGTGCTGATACTTCGATTTCATCTCTTCCTTGGCTTCCAAGGTGACTTTTGTTTTGGCATAGTTTCCTGTCACACTTTCGCTAGAGTGACGATCTTTCATCGTAGTTACTTCTTTCTTCAATCTAGAATCTCTAGCGACCCGCTCCTCGTAGATCAAGTCCTCTTTCAGCCTCCGAATTCTCATCGGAGGTCTTCTTCTGCTACCAGGCCCTCCTTGGGGCTATATTCCATACCCTCCTCGGGGTATCAGGTCTTTCAGAGATGCTAGCATCGGGTGCTCATAGCAAGGGTCGGGGTATGTTATCCAACAGATGCCATAAATAATTGAGTTTAAGCCCAACTTTATCCTATTCTTCCTATTATTGCTCTTCTAAAACTGTAAAATAAAATCATTAGGACACACCGAATTGGTAATTACCAACACCCAAAATATTATAAAATCCACATAATTACATCCCGGAACAAATCCTTTGCTGCTGTGTCAGATCAACATAAAATAAAGACGGCTATTCATCAGTTTCCATTTGTAACCTCGCATAAGACTAGGATGTCTAACTTTCTCTAACTCAACTGTAAGGTTCTTCCCCCCTTTTGATGTATAATGGGATCAAGAGATCTCATTACACACAGAAATCAGGATCTTTAAAACCAAGATAAGAATCTTGCTTCTCAAAGTTCTTAAAGATCGACCAAATTGAATGAAATGATGTATAATAGGATCAAGGATGATCAAATTATACAAAAGATTAGGATCTTTAAGTGGTTCTTTAAGATTGAATGAATGAATGAATGAATGAATGAATGAATGGATGGATGGATAAACGAATGGAATGGACGAAATGGATGAATGAAATGAATGTAGGAATGGATGGAATGTAAGTTTCTTGGATGTTAGAATGATATGTGAATGTATCTTGAAATTGAAACAATGTAGAAACAAAAACAAGATCAATGAATCAAAGATTGAAACTCACGAATTGAATGATGAACGAATGATGAATGATAATGGCTTTGAAGACTCCAATGAGGATATAGGCACACCACCCCAAGGAACTCTTCAATTCTACCTTTCACCACTAAGGGATGCCAACCCTAAGCTAGAAGTAGAGATAGACGAAACTCCCTCAGGAGAATCGAAAAACTAGCACAAAAGCTAGAGAGAAAACAACATCATGTGTTTGTATTTGATTTATTGAATGAATGATTACAAGGGCCTCCCAAGGGGTCTATTTATAGTAGAAGAGGACCCCCTAGGCGTGCCTATTTCAAGAATACAAGGGATTCCTAGCTTACATCATCTAATACAAGTATGACATCATAAAGAATCAAAATGAACTAAGCTAGATTAAAACTTGAATAACTTGCTCGTTTCTTCTCCAAATTCCAAGATTCAAAAACCATTGGAAAGCTCTTTGAATGGTCTATCTTTGATTCTAGGATGACTTTCTCAAAAGCTTTATGGTTCTTGAGATATGGAGAAAATGACCGAGTTGCCCTTGTTGAAGCCATTCGTTTGTGTAAGAGACATGAGTGAATGGGGCTCCTTTTCCATGTAATCAAGTATTTGGCTCCTTTGGTGTGAATTTGATGTCTCCCTTGATGACCTTGATGTATATGGCTATCAAATATACATCATACTCTCCCAGTTGAAAAAGTTTGTCCTCAAACTTGGACAAAACTTCTTCTAAACCGTTATATAGCACTTCTTCTAAGCTCATCCTTCTTCTTATAAGAGATCTTTCCAAAAGTATTGTACACATCAACTTGCTTCTTCCTCTTGCGTTCCTTGAAGAGATTACAAACTCTCTTTTTAAATGCTTTGAAATCATCACAGATCCCTTTGATAAACTTCCACTTTCTTCCAAGTTTTCTCATGAATAATTCAATGACATCATGGTGCTTCAAATCTCGTTTATTCATGGAGAATGTAGAAATCTCATATAACTTCTCAACTTCAAAGTATAGATTCACAAGCTTGTAACTCATGATGAAGACAATAGTAATATGGTGTTCCATCTTTGAAGAATGACCTCCAACGATCATAATATCATCTCGACTTCCTTGAATCTGTGGCACTTCAACCATAAAATTCAAGCTTTCATCTCGATATGGTATAGAAGGATTGAATATGTCACAATATTGCAGCTTATACTCAATATCAACGATCATGCTAGGCCGGAAATAATACTCCTTCATCTTGAGATACGTATTGAGTAGACCCAAATGATCAAAAGAACTTCCATGTACTTCCATGATCAAGATTTCACTAATTCCACTCCTTGGAATGCACACTTGATTCCCTTTGAAGAGAAATCCATGATCAATATAAAAGGATTGTTGAGGATGCTTCTCACATACCTTGTATGCTTCTTTAAAATCATCATCATCTTCATACAACTCCTTGATATATTCAAGCCTAAGTACTCTTGAATCAAATATGTATCTTCTTGTTAGAAAACTTCCTTTAGTCAAAGGACTTGCTTCCTCCAAGTGACTTGATTTTGATGAATGAATCAAGTACTTCATCTCAAAACATGATGATGGCGTGATCTCCTCTTCATATGAAACATACTCCAATACTTTGTAAGAATCACGAAGCTTAAGCATGAATACTCCAAGATAATATTCCTTTTGCTCAAATACCCTCATGATAGCAACAAGTATGAATGCTGAGCCATAAGCGTGAAGCTTCTTCTTTTCTCCACTTAGTATGTCACCAAAATAATCCATGGGACAACTTCCTTGAGATAGGACTTCACCTTTCTCAACTCCATTTGTAATGAACAAATATGATGCAAGAATAGGGAATAAAAGAATATGATGATCATTAGCATCCTTTAAGAGACATAGTACCTCAAGTATGGATGCAAGTATGGACCCTTCTTGTATAATTCCTTTCTTCCTTTTGTACACTTGAATTACTCCATTTGATGAGATATGTTGAGATAGCATATTCTTGGACGAGAGGTAAGGACATTTCTCCAAAGGATTTACACACTCCTTTCTACTTCTACTTTGTATGATGATACTCATAGGAGAGAAACATTTCCAAAGAGATAAGAGAGAGTGGTTTCTTGTTGATGGTGCTTGTCTTTCATCCAAATATTCACAAATGACAAGTGATGGTAAAGGACATTGATCCTATATAAGCTCTCGATTTCCAACCTCCATTGGTGTAAGAATGAGACTCCTTGGTTCTTCAAATTCATGATACTTATTCTCCATAAGTGCCATAAGAGTGATTTGATCCTCCTTGAGCCATGAGACACAAGGTGGTAATAAGGACGCATCTTGAACCATGATACTCCTATCATACAACTTTGATTCTTCCAACAAAGTATAACAAGAATCCATAGGAGTAATATTACAATATAATGAATTTTTGCAAATCTTGTAAAAACAAAGACTTACTAAACTTCTTGGATCAAAATGAATGTCCTTGTCATGAAATGAATGACCATGTGAATAGCTCTCCATTTGTAATGTTTGGACCCTTGTTGTAGCGAGGCCAATATCATTGCCATGATCCTTATCAACGCCAATGCTAGCGTCAAGATCCTCATAGATGGCACTACTTTTTCCTCCTTGGATCAATGAACATACTTCTTCTTGAATGGTATAATGAGAGTAAGAAATAAGCTCTCTTTGTTGTTGATCTTGCGGTACACTAGCCTCTTTCAAGACTCTACTTATAACAAGCAACTCTCCTCCATTTAATTCTTCTACATACATCTTTTCTAGTACAATATCCTCCTCTTTTTCTTCCTCGTGTACTTCATGAGGCACGCTACATACCTCATTCATGCCAAGTTTATGAACATCCTCATGCTCGTCAAATACATCAAATACCACACTTTCAATTTCTGGTTGCATGCTTAATGATGTTTGACAATCAACCAAAGATACTTCTTTCTCCTTAGGACATGCACTTTCAACATGATCAAAACTTTGGCAACATAGACATGTACTTGGGACAATGGGAGTGGGAAGGTTTATAGGCTGTGTTGAGGAGCTTTGGATTAGAGGTTTAGGATGGGATGGGGGCTAATTTTGTGGAGCTTTTGTGTTTGGTTGTTTTGTGGGAAATGGGGGTCTTTGTTGTATATGGGTTTTATCCCAAAGTTCTTTATTCTTTGCTTGTATTTCAACATCAAGAGCTAAAGAACTCAACTCTTCCAAGTTTGTGTAAGGTTGATTTACAACAACATGCCGAATGTAATCATTAAGACCAAGAAAGTAACATACCAAAACTTGTAGATCATCCTCCTTAAGGGCATAATTCCATAGTTGCCACCTGAATTCTATTGTGTATTCAACCACATCCTTGCTCCCTTGCTCCATTCTTTCAAGTTTGTCGATATAGTCTCCTTTGTAATTGAATGGCAAGAATTCTTCTTGAACTTTATTTCCATTCTTCTTGCTGGAACGTTTACTCCTTTCATAAGGTGCTTCATATTCAACCTCATAGGGATGTACCATATGTGAGCTTGCGCTTCTTGATCCCCTTTGAAGGATCCCAAATTCTTCCATTTGTTTGGTGAGATCATCAAGTTGTCGTTTCATTTGTTGCATATCACCTTTTGAATCCATTAGAGAACTCACACACGCCATGTAATATCAATCTTTGATGAAGAAAGATTTGCAAGACTCTCGGTTTTGGGGTTTGGGGGTGAACGACGAGAGGTGGACTATGTTTAGGTGGGATTTGAGGTTTGGGTTTTGGGGTTCTTTTGTGGTTCTTGTCGGACGTGAGATGGGGATGATGGGGGGGGGGATTAATTTGTGAAGGAAAGATGGTGAAAAGATGGTAAAAGATAGATCAAGAACTAAGAGAATCAACTCCTAAGCTCTGATACCAATTTTGATGTATAATGGGATCAAGAGATCTCATTACACATAGAAATCAGGATCTTTAAAAACCAAGATAAGAATCTTGCTTCTCAAAGTTCTTAAAGATCGACCAAATTGAATGAAATGATGTATAATAGGATCAAGGATGATCAAATTATACAAAAGATTAGGATCTTTAAGTGGTTCTTTAAGATTGAATGAATGAATGAATGAATGGATGGATAAACGAATGGAATGGACGAAATGGATGAATGAAATGAATGTAGGAATGGATGGAATGTAAGTTTCTTGGATGTTAGAATGATATGTGAATGTATCTTGAAATTGAAACAATGTAGAAACAAAAACAAGATCAATGAATCAAAGATTGAAACTCACGAATTGAATGATGAACGAATGATGAATGATAATGGCTTTGAAGACTCCAATGAGGATATAGGCACACCACCCCAAGGAACTCTTCAATTCTACCTTTCACCACAAAGAGAAGCCAACCCTAGGCTAGAAGTAGAGATAGACGAAACTCCCTCAAGAGAATCGAAAAACTAGCACAAAAGCTAGAGAGAAAACAACATCATGTGTTTGTATTTGATTTATTGAATGAATGATTACAAGGGCCTCCCAAGGGGTCTATTTATAGTAGAAGAGGACCCCCTAGGCGTGCCTATTTCAAGAATACAAGGGATTCCTAGCTTACATCATCTAATACAAGTATGACATCATAAAGAATCAAAATGAACTAAGCTAGATTAAAACTTGAATAACTTGCTCGTTTCTTCACCAAATTCAAGGATTCAAAAACCATTGGAAAGCTCTTTGAATGGTCTATCTTTTATTCTAGGATGACTTTCTCAAAAGCTTTATGGTTCTTGAGATATGGAGAAAATGACCGAGTTGCCCTTGTTGAAGCCATTCGTTTGTGTAAGAGACATGAGTGAATGGGGCTCCTTTTCCATGTAATCAAGTATTTGGCTCCTTTGGTGTGAATTTGATGTCTCCCTTGATGACCTTGATGTATATGGCTATCAAATATACATCACCTTTGTTACTGAGATCGCCATTATGTCAACCACAATAAGACTATTTAATAATATGAAACCATACGGCATAACTTTCTCAAGACAACCTTATTATCTGTATGAGAATGAGAAGTTCCCGTTAATATTCCCAGATGTCAGATCACTAACCTGGTGCCTCAAATGACATATGAACTTTATGTTTTCATCCAATAGAAAGGCCAAAAGCTAAGATTGACTACCCAAGACATGATTAACACTGTAATTAATTTACCAAATCACCATTTAACTCCAAAACACTTAACCACGCCGAATGAGATTTTCCACTTATCTTACATATACCTAATAAGAACTAGCACTTGCCTGTCATTACCCTCTCAATCTTCTCCAAAGGAGTTTCGTCCCCGAAACTCGAATTACCACCCACCTCCTCAAATAAGAGTCATGCTTAGACCCGATGCTCGCTCAAAAGAATTTATTCAACCTCAATATTTCCCAAAGTCAGATTATACCCAACTGCAACTTAAAAGTTTACATGTACTTATGTCATCAAAATCATTCTTAATCACCACTTCTATTTTAGAACCACTAATAATGGCAATAATCAAACTCACCACATGTTTCAAGCACAAAAATAAGCGACCAAAGTTAGACGATAACCTTCCTTCGTGCCTCTCGCCATTTATTTTACATTAATAGTAATTCCCATAACCAAAACCAAATAAATACAATTTGAAACCTTAACTAAACCCAAAGTGCTTAATAGGGATACCCGAGAGATTCAATCAAACATAATATTCCCATACGCTCAACATCATACTCAAACAATAATACTAACTTCATGCATAACATCTCTTGGTATGGGAAAGTAATAAATTGAAACAAAAGTTAAAAAAAAATAAAATAAAACACATTAATCAAAACATGAAGAAACAATCAAGCCGATGCAACCCAACCCACACCTACACTCACACTCTGATTTTAGCTTCCTAAGGTCTAACTAAACCTAACAGACACTTAGGAGCTAATAGGTCGCAACCCAGAGCTCTGATACCATTCTGTAACGCCCCGGAAATTTAATTATAGAAAAGTCAAAGTCAACTAACGTTAACAGACAAAATTTCAGCGGAAGTCTCAACTCTTATTTGGGGCGTCACTGCCGTATCCCCGAAGGAATACAAGGCAAGAAGGGAAACTAACAACCGTTCAATTCGGTAAACCAAACTAAGAAACTCAAACTAACTTCAAGTCTTTCAAAAAGAAACATAACATAAAAGATAGCTTCTAAACATGTCATCCTCACTTCTAATTCCCGTCCCCAGCATATAGATCTTCACCTGAAAACAAAACATTTCAAAAATGAGGGGGAAAACTCAATAATGTCTACCCCTAACGTTAAAAACAAGTTAAGTTCATTTCAATTCATTTGAGGGAGAGGGAACGAGTCAAAACATTTCACAAACCTTTAATCTCTTAACTGTTTTCCTCAACCCAACCAATACATATTTTATTATGCGGGCGGGATATCAAATCCCTTAAAGTAACATCGCCTACCAAAGGCATCAAGAACATTCGCCTACCAAAGGCATCAAAGATCATCTATCCTATATCAGGGATGAAACCCTGATCTCCTGACACATAACCCATACATGATACCAAATCCTGGTCTCAGGGTTATCGCCCGCAAAACAATCGCCTACCAAAAGCATCAAAACAATCGCCTATCAAAGGCATCAAACAATCGCCTACCAAAGGCATCAAAAATCATCTATCCTATATCAGGGATGAAACCCTGATCTCCTGACACATAACCCATACAGGATACCAAATCCTGGTCTCAGGGTTATCGCCCGCAAAACAATCGCCTACCAAAGGCATCAAAATAATCAACCAGCTTAAAGTTTCACTTTGAATTATTAAAGTCTTATGCACAACTCAGCTCACAACTCTCAAGTCAAACCCAACCCAGGTTATCAAAACCAATAACAAAACTACATATAAAAGACCATCTCAATTTCTCAACTCAATAAAATCAAAGCACAAACAAATACAAACAGTTATCCAATACAGATGGCTACATTTCCACAAAAGTCCCCTTTCGGGATGCAATTCTCAAAACAAATTAGAAAACATCAAAACACATTTAAAGAGCATCCCAGTGGGGATTAGAGCATAGACATTACCTGGTTAACTTCATTTCACAGCAAAAACGAACACACTTGAGCTCACTAACGACGCGAATTAGCTCGGGCCTCAAATAAAAATAATTATTCTAATCAAAACGCGCCCTTCGAAGTTAGTATTAACTGCCTTCTACCTAACCCTCCCCTAGGAACACCATAGGTTCCCATCATTCATGAATTTACACTTTAAATTACCTAACACATTCCAAGTAATCACATAACCAAATCATAACAACGCCTTCATTCAGCAACACCTTCATTATTAAATAACATCGATAAAACATATTACAGCATCCACATAAAAAAGGGTCAAAACTTGACTTCTCGACATCCTATGGGTCTGGTTTTGGACTTTTCGGAAACCTCGGGATGTCTACTAAAACGTTCATGTTGAACTTGAGACCAAAAACACCTGCTATGGTCCCCAAAAATGATCATTAAACCAAACTATCCAGATCTGACCTAGGTCTGGTATTCGAGGTATAACTCGACCTATACAACTCCAAAGTCCGTTCCGTAAAATTCTTATGAAAGCTAACATCTAAAGGAACCTCCAGTTCAAAAGGTTTGATCAAAGGATAACTATATCTCCCATGGTAACCCGTTATTTACACCTTATCAAAACTGCCCCGTTCCCGGTTCCCATATAATTGATAATTTCGGTTCTAACTTTCACCATTCGATCCCGAGATCCTAAATTGGGTCCAAAACAATGGATAAGGTCAAGTCCTCTACCCTAATCCAACCAAGGTCTATACTTCATAATTTCTACAGTCAAAACTAAGCAAACGACTTCAATTCTCTTAATACCATAGCACCAATCAAGAATAACTCTTACAACCACATCCTATAACATTCCTACTAATAATCTAGTACATAAAATAACAATATCACAAGATTAATACATAAAGTTTGAAACTTTACTACACATAATAGGTCATAAAATTTATGAAACCAACGAGGAGTTTTTAGAACCACTCTTTAGTTAACTACAAAAATAATTTTACATAAAGAAAACACGACAATAATGTAATAATAATATAAACACATGGTAAACACTTAATAAACATAAAAACGCAAATTTTGGAGTTTTAATAATAATAATACAATATTAACATTGTAAAAAAAATAGCAGAAGGGTTTGAAGAGACTCTTTTTAAGAATAATAACATAGTAACAACTCTAACTAATACTTTAACTAAACACACCATTTACCCTACTTCACAATTTATGAACGATATTCACACTAATATTCTTCGAGACTATAATCAACCCTACTTAAACTATCACATGTATTATTACGTACTCAATTATAACTAAAAAATTTAGATTTAACAAATTAACTAATCCTAATTGATGCATGAGAGATAATACAAACACAAATAATAATAATAATAATAATAATAATAATAATAATAATAATAATAATCAAAGATTTCAGAGGAGGTGTTGGGAGTCGGTCGAACATCAGCAGCAGCACAGTAACATCGCCGTAGTGACCCAACTTCGGGGGATCCTCTAGCCGCGATGGCGGTTCCGGTGACTGAGGTGGAAGGTGATAGTTGTCGAGGGTAGTGCAGGCGAGGACGAAGGAATGGTGTGGCGTTCGACGGTGGTCCGCTGATGGCGTGGCAGAGGTCCGAACAACAACTGCTTACAATCGTTGCTCCTAGCTCCTTTGGGTGGCTCGGGGTTTGCGATCCGGTGAGGTTCATGGTGGTGCTCGGTGCTCCGGCGACTGCCGGGTGATGGTGCGACGCGACGGGAGGTGGTGGTAGTCGGCTGGGTGAGCGACGGTGGTCGTGCGAAGAGACCCCAGAGAGAGAAGACAAACGGGGGGTCCTGGGGTTCTTGCGCCGCACAGGGAAAAAGAAAGGGATGGGGTTTAATTAAAAGACCCAGGGTTTAGCTAATAGGAGTATTTAAACCCATGATTAATTTCAAAGAAAAATTCAATAAAATAGGAAATTGATACAGCTGAAAATAATTAAATATTTATAATACTAGGTTTTCCAAAATCTCTAAAATAATATATAATTACTAAAAAAACAAACCCAAATGAATAATAATAATAATAATAATAATAATAATAATTATAATAATAATAACAACACTTAAGGTCATATACATAATATTACTAAAGTACCCACACTCCCATGCAATTCCCATGTACGTAAGAAATTACTAAAATACCCTTGTTAGTCCTTCGACGGTCCTACGAGCTCAAGTGTCAGCAAAAATAGTCACAAAACGAATTTTAATAAATAACGGAGTCAAACTTAAATTACTAACGTCGTAATGGTCAACACACTTGAATTTTCCGGGGTTTTACATCATTACCCCCTTAAAAGAAGTTCCGTCCTCGAAACTTAAACTCAACACCAAGGGTCTACCAAACGGAGCTAACGGTGGCGCTAACCAAAATTCAGGGTTTTACAGTTTTAATATATGAATTTGTTACGTAGCTCGTGTTTGGTTAAATATGATCCTATTGTTTTCACATAAAGGTTGATGTCCACAATGGCATTAGTGAATGAAACTGGTGGAGTGCACAGTACTGATGTTATGAGTGATGTCTACAATAATGAATGATTGTGAGTTGAGGATCATAGTGATAATGATTGAGTTTTGTGTTTGTATTTGTGCGGTTAAACAAATGTGCATGTATGATAACGTTAGATGTTCGCAATCAGAGTAATTAATATCCCCTTATGTTATGGTCACATGCTCATAGTGTGCTAGTGGTGTGTTTGTCAAAGTTGCACCCTTAATCTGAGAAGGGACGGTAGTGATAATGATTATGTGTTGTACAATTTGTAAGTACACAGTCAGTTTGGCATCCCTTACTTTTCCACTATTATATTGTTTAATCCCCAAATATGTTGAGCGTCAACTTGTTCCATTGTAGGAAGAAAGATTGGAGGCATTGAGGAAACGCTACTGTCACGATATAATTATGCATGATGACAACAGGTTGAAAAACCATGTTTACAGCAAGGCTTCTCAGTGGGATGAAACCAAGTAACTTCCACCAATCTGATTTAATGGTTTAGATGGGTCACTCCTGGATTCGGATTATGTAGTACATGGTGTATTGTAGAACTTTAAGAACATTTTTAGTGGTTGTCATGTTAGTGCCATGAACAACAGTTGGATTGTTGGTTAGTTTTTTTTTTCCATATTTTCTCTTTACTATTAGTACAACATATTATGTATTTGGTTCGAAAAATCATCTCATGATGGATACGTTTACAGTCAAGTGTAGCTACTTTTTTTTGTCTCCCGCTTAGTTGCATTTGTTGTCCACATTGGTAATGAATGATGTATGCGATTATATTGTCTGATGTCCACAGTATTATTGAATGATGTCCACAACAATATTGGATGATGTCCGCAATGACATTTGAACGACGTCCGCTGGTATCATATGTATATACTTTAAATCCACAATGGTAATCGATGATGTCCCCAAGATTATTGAATGATGTCCGCAATGATATTGAACAAAACTAATTTTTGTCCTATGCGGCGCAGACCACATTTATAATGCTTGATGTCCACAGTGATATGGACTGAAGTCCACGTTGGTCATCTACGTATGTGTGCGACAAAACATATATAGTCAAAGTCCTCATTGGTAACTAATAAGGTTCGCAATGATATTAATGGATGTCCACAATGATATCGAAGGATCACCATTGTTTACATCTGTACGTTAAGTCATCAAGTATGTTTGCATGGGAGATACCACATGCAATACATCAAGTATGTGTGGCTAGGTGATATCAAATATTGTACATAATGTCCTCAATCCAAATAGGTGATGTCCTGTTTACAAATACTTGATGTCCTTAGCCTTAAAACTGAATGCTCACCACTCTTTAAAAAAGCATAAAAATATATCAAGTACATGCCAATGAAATTGAGTGTCCTCCAAATTACAATACTTAAATTCTCACATGATGTAGTAAAATGCATATGAAGTAACATGCGTCCATATTTAAGCAAAAGTCCACATCGAATGAAACTGAATGTCTTCCAATGACAATGCTACAAAATATATAATTGAAGTCCACATTAGTAATTAAGGATGTCCGCAATGATATTAATGGATGTCCACAATGATATTAAAGGATGACCATTGTTTACATCTGTAAGTTAAGTCATCAAGTATGTTCGAAAGGGGGATACCACATGCAATACATGATGTCCTAAGTCCAAATGCATGATGTCCTATTTATAGGTATTTGATGTCCTCAGTCTAAAAACTGAATGCCCACCACTCTTTACAAATGCATAAAAAGATATCAAGTACATACCAATAAAACTGAGTGTCCTCCAAATTACAATTCTTAAATCCCAACATGATGGGGTAAAATGCATATGAAGTAATATGGGTCCACATCTAAGCAAAAATCCCCATCAAATGAAACGAAATGTCTTCCAATGACAATTCTACAGAATAAAATACAAACTCCAAATAATCCCCAAAAAAATCACTACTCTGACCATATATGTTCATATATAACCCTTACAGAAATCATATTTAGAAACAATAACATGTCATCCATAGCGTTCTGGGCAATTTCGGATGTCGTGCATTGCAATTTTATCTAAACATGCACCGTCATGCATTTGCTTTCTTCGTTGAAACCTCAACAATTGTCTATGTTCTCTTACCCCTCCCTTTCGTTGTTGATGCCCACAACGGGTGAATTGTAGCCTCCTTTGGCACATGGATATGAAGTACAATGAAAATCAATATCAAATGAAACATGTCAGGATATTAATTACAATGATGATGAGCATCAATTGTATAAATTTGCTCTATTATACCCATATCAAATGAAACATGTTTGGCACAATGAAAATGAATATCAAATGAAGCATGTTTGGCACATGGACATTAAGTACAATAAAATGAATATCAAGTATAACAGCAGGGTATATCAAGTATTTCATCATACATGAAGTATAACACCATGGGACATCAAGTATAACATCGTGGGACATCAAGGATTACCATTATGAACATCAAGCATTATCAGTATGGGCATCAAGAATAACAGTAGGGGGACATCAAGCATTATCATTATGGATATCAGGTATAATAGTAGGGGATATCAAACATTATCATTATGAACATCAAGTATAAAACAGGGGACATCAAGCATTAACATTATGGACATCAAGTATAACAGCAGGTGACATCAAGCAATATCATTATGGAATCATGTATAACACCAAGAGACATCAAGCACTATCATTGTGGATATCAAGTATAAAAACAGAGGACATCAAGCATTATCATTGTGGAAATCAAGTATAACAATAGGGGACATCAAGCATTATCATTGTGGACATCAGTAAAACAACAGGGAACATCAAGCATTATCAGTATGGACATCAAGTATAACAACATGGGACATCAAACATTATCAGTAAGGACATCAAGAATAACAGCAAGGGACATCAAACATAATCATTATAGATATCAAGTATAACATCGGAAGATATCAAGCATTGTCAGTATGAACATCAAGCATTCCTAATCAAACTAAAAACAAAGATTTGAAGTAAAGTTTTCCAACCCTCAACCCACACAAACGTAAACAAAACTTTGAACTCAAATATTCCACCCCAAAAAAAGTCGACGACCCAATACCTTTCACTTGATCTCTCCTCATTCCCATAAGTGTGGCCTCCATCCTTCACCATTGTAGTCTAATTTCATAAAAAAAAAACACATTCATTCATCGTTGTCCTTTATTCATATCATCAGTGAACATCAATCAATATCACTGCGGACAACACCTCCACAATCTACAAATTTCATAATAAAAAAACCATGCTAAATCCAACCTTTCTAAACACAATTATCCCCAGCTCTCACCCCTCAAACGTAAATTATACATTGAATTCAAATATTCAAACTCCACAAACACTAACCTGTTACTTGGTTGTTCAACACTAATGTATCTGACATCATACACAATCGTTTGAATCAAACCCTAAAAAGAAAACAAGGTAACTATGGGCATAATGATAAAGCCCCCTAAATCACCCAATTAGAACCCTAAATCAACAATGACACCACCCACAAACCATCGAAAATCACCAAAGTAAACACCCAGAAACGACGATTGACCTTCTTGTCGAACGACTTCAACTTTCACGGAACGAAAAAAATGCTTATGGGACGAGCATGGCTTCAACTTGTAGGATTTCGTGGCTGGATGAACAATGACGATTTCCCCAGGAACAGGAGCAGACGTTGTGACGATTGGGAGTGGAGAGGAAGATAACTGCTTTTTGTTTTAGAATTTGGAGTATGAGCATGCGTTGTTTTCTGAAGATGAAAAACCTTAATTCGCATACCTCTAAAGCAATGTTGACAATCTGGGCTATCGTCGGTTGCCGTCCAAGCTATTCCCGTCGCTCGCCTGATTTGTAGTCGGTCGCCGGCCAAACTATCTCCGTCTGAAATTTCTCCGTCGGGCCTCAGTGACCGTCGATAATGGCGGTTTATACTCTGGAAGTTGAACGTTCTCAAGGAAGGATGGATTTTTGAAAACTCAATTATCAGATTTAGAAAATGATGATGCATGCGCCGAAGTAATTAAGACACCCCCCCTTCCCTTTTTTTTTTTTACTCAAGTCTCACGTGATATTGTTCAAAAAGGGCTGAAGAAAACACTAAAATCCTCCTTTTTTCCCATCCCTTGATCTAAGATCCTATGGTCCATAATGATACTACTCACATGCTCACCTTTATGCCATGCTCATATGATCATATCCCTATATATATATATATATATATATATATATATATATATATATATATATATATATATATATATATATAGGGAAATTGAATTCTAATAATCCCTACTTTTACAAATTGGATGGCAATAATCCCTACTTTAAATTTGTATTCTGGTGGTCCAAAAAAAATTAAAATTGTATTGTAGTGGGACATAATTAAGAGTATACCCTGAATATCATAGATTTTGTGTTGCATTTGATTCAAAACTTTGTATGACACTTTACCACGATTTTTAATGAATTTACAACACTTCTCCCAATTTTTTTGATTTTTTATTTTATTTTTATGATTTTTTCAATTTTATTCTTTTTAAAAAATCATAATAATTGCTCGGGATCTCAAAAAAATAATTTAAAAAATGTTTTTGCAACTACACTTTATTACCTATCTGGAGGCAGGAACGAAAAAAATAAAAACAATATGGGGTAGGTATGAAAAAAATAAAAAGAATGTGGTGATGGATTTAGTACCACTAAAATACAATTTTATTTTTTTTTGGACCACCAGAATACAAATTGAAAGTAGGGATTATTGCCATCCAATTTGCAAAAGTAGGGATTATTAGAATCCAATTTCCCTATATATATATATAATTGGATTCTAATAATCCCTACTTTCACCAGTTGGACATGGTGGACCGTACTTTCAGTTTGTATTCTGGTGGACCAAAAAAAAATAATATTGGATTTGAGTGGGACGTCGGCGAGTTGAGTGGCGGTGAGTCGGTAGTTTGCTGACATGGCACGTTAGGCATGAGTTTGACCGATTTGACTTTTATTTTTTTGCCATGTCACACACAAAACACATTCCCAAATATTTTTCTTTATTTTTTTAGTCCAACTTGAAATAAAATTTACCACCCCCTTTTTTCCCATTCTCTCTCTCTTCTTTTCTCCCTTTCCAGTTCTCTCTCTCTCTCTTTCTCTCTCTCTCTGTTAAAAAACAGAGCAAACCCACCCAATTTATTTCATTTTGGTTTCCATTGCACTGGCATGCCCATCAAAGCTGCTGCAGATAAACTAGCAAGAGAAATCCAACTGTTTGGGAATCCACCTCAGTTTCCTTTTGCAGTGGATGAAGAAGTAAGTCAGCCATCAGAGCAAGAGGATGCGAATGCAGGCTCACAAGGAGCTCCTGATAAGTTCAAGGGCAAGAAATCCAAGGCTACTGCTAAAACTGGTAAGCAGCTCTACCAATGGGAGATCATGCGTAGCTTCGACCTCTCTGATGATGACATCGCTAAGTTCCAAGATCCATATAATTGGGTTACACATTTTCCCCAACTGGTCGTTGATTGGAGGCGTTCATTTGTCACCACAGACATTAATCCATATTTTGATTCTTTTGTAAGATGGCAGATGAGGAAGCTCAAATCATACCCATTATTAATATCCCAGAATTTGGGGATAAGCCGGCTGAAAAAGTCTACACTGACTTGAAGATCAAGAGTCAAAATGAGAAAGAGAAGCTTGTAGAAGCAAAGAGACTGACCTATTTGAAAGGTTTCACTGAGGGGACTATGCTTGTTGGAGAATATACTGGGGAGAAGGTCCAGGAAGCTAAGCCAAAAGTTAGAAAGATGCTTTTGGAACAGGGACTTGCCATTATGTACAGTGAGCTAGAGAAAAAGGTTATGTCAAAGTCTGGTGATGAGTGTGTCGTGGCTCTAACAGACCAATGGTACATCACTTATGGTGAAGGTGAATGGAAGAAGCTTGCTGAGAAGTTTGCTCTGTTTTTTAAGAGAGAGAGAGGAGAACTAGAAAGGGAGAAAAGAAGAGAGAGAGAGAATGGGAAAAAAGGGGGTGGCAAAATTTTATTCCAAGTTGGACTAAAAAAAATAAAGAAAAATATTTGGGAATGTGTTTTATGTGTGACATGGCAAAAAAAGTAAAAGTCGAACCGGTCAAATTCATGCCCAACGTGCCATGTCAGCAAACCACCGACTCACCACCACTAAACTCGCCGGCATCCCACTCAAATCCAATTTTATTTTTTTTGGTCCACCAGAATACAAAGTGAAAGTACGGTCCACCATTGTCCAATTGGTGAAAGTAGGGATTATTTGAATCTAATTATCCTATATATATATATATATATATATATGATATGTAGTAGAGAATTTCACTCCCTCCAGTAATGTAATTTTATCTGGGTATTTATAAATTTGCCTATTATAATAGTTTTCTTGATTAAAAAAATGTGTTAATTAAGACTATAAGATGATTTCATATTTAGTACCCACATAATTTTATATTTATAGCATAATTTTACTCCCCCAATATGTGTGTTTATCATGATAGAAACAAATAGATTTTAAATTTGTAATACCCACATAATTTCATGCTAATAATGTAATTTATGGAAAATTTGCTCATACCTCCCCTTCACGTTTATGATATTTATAATTCTAATTTTGACTTTTTTGAGTTATTATTTACTTTCGTCGACTTTTGAACCAATTTCATTTAACAACCTTTCCAGTAAATTTAACAACTTTTTGGATGAATGTTTGATTTGTGATGATATTTATTTGCTAAAATTGACGTCATTTTAGCTAACAAATTTCATCACAAGTCATATCTTCACCGGAAAAGTTGTTAAATTGATCGAAAAAATTGCCAAATTAAATTGGTTCAAAAAGTCATTGATCGGGTCGAAGGCAAGGAACACCACCTTCTTTCCCCTCCCACCAGGGTTCGAATTCTGGGGGGAGCACTCCTGACTTACCAGCGTACGGGAGTGCTGTGTGCAAGAAAGTTGGGCCTTGAACAAAGGAATCGACATTCCCGTCCCCCAGTCCAATAAAGACCCGCTGGGTTAGACCCTGAGATAGGGGCCCAGTGGGCGGGACTACTTACCATTGTAAAAAAAAAAAAAAAAAAATTGGTTCACAAAGTCAGGAGAGGTAAATGCTAACTTAAAAGAAGTCAAAGTTAAATTTATAAATATCATAAACATGAACGGAGATATATATAAATTTTCCTAATTTAATCCCCAAATTTCCTTTGCGTCATTATGCCCCAACATATGCATAGTTATAATAGCTTTCTTGATTCCTAAACTGTTACTTCATTTTCATTCAAGTATTGCCGTGATTTTCGTGTTGAAAATTTTTTATTGTTAATATTTTCATATAAACAATAATTTATTGTACAAAATTGATTATAGTAAAAAAAATTACTATTAGAAAAGCATACAATGAATTTTTTTGAAAAAATATTATTTGTGAAATTATTGAATAAAGATAAATATAGAAAAGTGTGAAAGACAATTATTGAATAAAGATTAATATGACTTTACTATGTGAAAGTTTGGTATTTACAATACGCTGAAATATGACAATATCTCTCATCAAAGAAATCATAGTTTTATTCCCTCCTATAATTACAATACGTGGATCTTGGATGATTGATTTTTGCCCACCCCTACTCAAGACAATTAGGGATGGCAATGGGGTGAGGAATCTCTGAATCTGCTAGGTCCCCACTCCGCTCTGGGGAAAAATCCTACCCCCATTGGGGATGGGTCGGGGGACGGAGACGTTTTTTTAAAATCCGCTAGGGGACGGGGACAAAATTTTTCCCATCCCATCCCCATTTTCCCCGCCTGGGAAAATTCCCCATCCCTATCCCTGAATTCCCATCCTCGAAAATTTTAAAATTACCAAAGAACCTTTATTTTAATTCTATATATATATTAGTAGCAAGGATAAAGTAGTAATTTTCGAATTTTAAGTCAGAAACCTTAACCTAAACTCGTTTCCCTCCTCCTCCATAATACCATTCGCTGCTCGCTCCTCCCTTCTCTTACCGCCTTTGTTGTTGCCTCCTCCCTTCTCCAATCTCCCTCTGCCTATTCGCTGCTCAGTGCTCCCTCCTCGGCTCCTCTCTCCTCCCTTCTCCCTCCACGCACCGCCTGCTCCTTCTTTCGGTTGCTCAGGCCGGTTCCCACCGCCAGAGAATCGAGACTTGTCTAGCGCCGGCCACCGAGCTGAAGGTTAGTTCCTTTTGCTTTTTTTAATTACATTCTCAGATCTCCCTCTCATTCTCTCAACTCTCATTCTCACACTCTCATTCTCAGATATGATAGCTACTGTATTGTTTAATCTATATATATGATAGCCATTAATCTGTGTTTATGCTTTTTAATTATTTTTTAGTTTACTTTATGCTTGTCATTAAACTTGAGGAGGATGTATGCCAGTTTAATTCACACTTGAGGAGGATGTATTATTGTATTTTTTTCCGAATAACACTTATTGATGTATTATTGCTTGAGAAAGTTAAATACATTGTATTTTGAACAGGTTAAAAACCGGGTCCGATTAAAAGTCGAGTCTGATTAAAATTTGATTAGATTTTGGATAGTTCTAAAAAATCCCCGTTGGATCCCCACTGGGGATGGGGAATTCGCGGGGCTGGGGATGGGGCAAGAATCTTTCCCTGAAGCGGGGATGGGAACGAGTTTTGGGAGCGGGAATGGGGACGGGGATATATTCCCCCGTCCCCGATCCACCCCGTTACCATCCCTAAAGACAATAACCAAGCCCCAACTACAACTGCTAGAAAAAGATATCAAACTTGGAGTATTTCAAAAGTTAAGAGGTTAAAAGAAATCAAGTTATAATCTAATGATTGATCGGGTGGTCAAAAACAAATTTACAAGATAAAACTGGTCCAACACGGACCATATTAGATATAACACGGGTCATGTTGGTGTCCAGAAAATCACATAAGGACTGCCTGGGTCAACACGGACTATGCTGTATCAACACGGGTTGTGTTGGGCCCAACACGATCCGTGTTGGAGCCTAATAGTGTCATTTCTTAAATCCGTTGATTTTAGCCTCAAGTATTAATTTGTGTGGAATCTTTTGAGAATTAATCTTGACTGAGAATCTCATTCAATAATGATCCCTTAATCATGGTCAAAATCACATACGGACAATGCCCCTCAATCATGCTTTGTGGTTGTCAAGTTTGATTACTCCCAAGCACTATAAATAGATGATGATTTTCCACTCATCCAACACACCACAACCATTCTTCCTTCTTTCTGAAAGCTTCAACACAATTCCTAAGTGTTGAACTGCTACAACTTTTTGAGAGTTTCTTGAGAGATCTTGTACTTTGCTTATATGAGGTTAGGTTTTTCCCTTAAGTCTATTCACGGTCTTGTGAATCAGCCTTAAGGGAAGACAGGTTCAATCCTCGATTCTTAGCTACCCAAGTGATCCTCATCTTGTGCAAGTGATCATATTACACCATATTTCCAACAAAAACTAGACACCAATTTTCGAGACGAGGCCAAATTGGACTTTACGGTCATAAAATATTATGCACAAGAAGAAAAAAAATTAGTAAAATGATATTTAAAGGTCATAATTTATTAATCTACACGAATATTCATTAAAAAGTAATTAATTCATCAACAATAGTTTTTATCATAAAAACTTTGGTTTTTTTTTTTTGATAGAAGTAAAAACCTTGTTAATTGATACTTATATTTATATTACTCAACTTTTTTTTCTATAGACTAATAAATAAAAACTCATTTTTTTTTGGCACAAATTAATATAAAATTATTAATTAGGCTTGGGGAGCTATCGGCCCTTTCAGCCCTAATATTCCTTCATCCAAAAATTCATGTCCAGAAACATGCATATGTTAAGAGATTGATTCACCAGGGATAATACACAAGCTCTGTTCTCCATAGCTGGTAAGGAGGTTTTATTGATGGATGATCTTACAAAACTCTAGTAGACTCTCAATCAGCCTCCGAAAATCATGTCCTGACCATACTATCATGATCCACATCCAACCTATCTAAATTTCACCATCACCAGCAACAACAAATTGCTATATAGTCGTGCTAACACAAAGTCTGAGAGTATCAAGATGTAAGCGGTCTTACTACTACATGGTAGTGAGTGAAGAGGCTAAATTTCACCCCAAAAGACCAACACACACAAACACTAGTAGTTTTACTACCTGACTACTTGTCCAACATCATGACTAGAACATCCAAATCTCCACATTGTTTGGAGGATCAATTCAAATCATAAACCCAAATAGAGGGCATCATGACAGAGGCCACAAACAACTTGGCATCCTTCTCCTCAACCTCACTAACATACCTCACATTTCGGCCTTGACTGTCTTCCAAAATCTCAACTACCTCTCCTTCTGGGCTGAGTTTGACAGCAATGGCATGATGCTTACCCATGAACAGACGGTGCAGCTGATCAAACCTAAGCGGGATGTTCAGCAGCGCCTTGCCAGCCCACACATTTCGCAGAGCCCAGTCCGCAAACGGTGTCTTCTTCCCATGCAGGCCCACCCAGAACTCGCCATTCGAGTTCCTTCTAATGTTGTCAGGATACCCTGGGAGATCCGCAAATGTCTCCACTTTGCCTGCTTTTTCGCCATTAATCCAGTACCGAAGGATTCTGCAGCTTCTGGTTTCAGCGACCACAACGAAAGAACGGTCTTTGCTCAAGGCTACGCCGTTTGCAAATGCAAGATTGTCGACCAGGACGGTAGATTGTTTAGTCAGTTTGTTGTACTTGATGAACCGCCCTGTCTTGTCCCCACTTAGAACCGACTGCATGAAGTGCCTGAAATTGGTGCCAAACAAGTGTCATCTTCAATTTTTGGGTCCAAATTGGCAGTGTTCCAAATACAGTTGTCACATTCCTTGATCAGGGCCAGACTTTTAGCAGTTCACAATTATGATAAGTCGGACATGTAGAAGTTGGATAAGTAAGGTTAGGTAGATTTGAGTAGGTTTACGTATAAATAGGTACAACCGTACAAGTAGGTAATGAGTTGTTCTAGTAGTAGAAAAGTTATATATGTTTAGGTAGAAAATCTAGAATTTGGTAGGGTGAGGTTTTTCAACTTAGATTGTAATGTACTAAAGCAGAATGTGTCATTAAATCTCATCTATTTATTTTTCACTGAGGAGTAGATGACAGACCGTTTTTAAATCTTGGCTCAGTTGGAACCAATCTCTCTAAATTGCAAAATTTAAGGGTATGACTACAACATCTCACCCCTCCATACCTCTCCTTGGGTGGAATTCTGAAATATTGGTAATGGTATTCGAATGATGATAAGTTGCCAAAACTAGAACTCCCATGGATTGATTCAACACTACCATCACAAAGCAGGACAGATCAGGGGTGAAGATTGTGAGAACTGATGTGTTCTTTTCAGGGGCATAGGAGCATTGGGTAAGGTAAATATTGGTAATTCAGGTAAAACTTAAGAAGTTGAGTGTTGGAAAGAGTGAGTAAATTTGGGTTGGATTAACCAAAGCAGGTGGCATTAAACCCCCCCCCCCCCCCCCTATTGGACATGAATCATATTTATTCTTGAAACTACCATTATGTAGCACAAACGCTTGCCAGATATTCTGTGGAAACTACAGATGGTTGTGGTGGAAAATAAGAGCATAATCAATGAAAAATACCTCCTTCGAAATCGTGTGCTTGAATCAGTGAAGTAGATGACATTTTGATCCTCATCGATGTCCAAATCATTGGTGAAAAACAAGGGCTGACCTTGAACCTCAGTGACCAGCTTAGATGCAAGACCACCTTCAGGGCCAACAACATGGAGGCCAAAGTAGGCATCAGCAATGTAAAGATTACCACTTTTCTGCTCAAATCTAAGGCCTAGTGGTCTCCCACACACATGCTCCAGCTCTGGTGCAAATGCTCGACTGCATTCCTTTCTTCATTCAATCAGAATCTAAATTAGTCTTATTGAAAGAAATTTTTGAGTTTAGAACCTTACAGAACTAATGCAAGATTTCCTCTTAAACTGTGTATGTTGCTTTTGTTGTACAACACTATGCAATCAACCCCTTTCCAATCTAGATTAAAGAATCATTGTTGAACTATTTTCAGCTTTGAATATCATCCAAGTTAGGACTGTGTTGATCAAACGCCTTAACAAAATAAGCTGTGAAATAAAAGACTGTCAGATTAAGCTAGGCACTGTAGAATTCATCAAGTCCAACAAAAATAATACCAACTCAAAATTAGATAACTGTGCATATTACCCTTCCATCCTAACGGCAGCTAACTGGAACTTGTAAACAATTTAAATAATCCCTCGTAACTTATTCTAAACAACAGATCAATTTGGCCGGGTCCCAGACAAAGTTATCAGAAACGCTTCCCGAGTTGCTAATTATTACACCAAATTGTTCTAGTTTTGACTTTGGAACGCTTGTTGCCCGAATGCGAGTTGCAAGCGTATGTAGCGTTGCTAGTAACTATGGTCCCATACCTCAAATGCGACATTCTATCATAATAGAAAAGAATTTTCAACTGTACGATTCCACTGCTCAAAAACCAAAATCAATATATAATGATAAAAAATTCAAAATCATTTGTTATAACAATTGATGTTATTTATTGAGATATGATCTTTTTACCAAGTTTAACTGTAAGAATATTTGAATGTTTTTCAACTATTCTAATTAAAAAAATAGTAAAATTAATGTTGATTTTACCTTAAAAATCAAAATTAATTATATTGGTACAAGTGGACGCAAATATTTTCAACTAGTAATAAGATTTGTTTTAGACAAATTAAAAGTACCCAATTGACAACAGTGGTAGAATTATCAACCTCAAACACCCAAATGGATATTATTAGACAGTAACATGAATCCCGGAATCACTGTAGTTGAAAGCAATGAAGTGAATTAGGTAGGTACCTGTCGAGGGAGGTAACGGCGAAGGGAAGCCAAGAGAGAGAAATAGGGTCCCACTTGAGAATCCGACCATCGGCGACGGAGGTGTAGGGGCCGTCTCCGGCGGGATCGAATGCCAAGCTTTCTGGGCCGAATGCTCCAGTTACGTTTATGGGTCGGGCAGAGTGTAGTTGGTCAGTGGAGTTTGAGAGAGTTGGAGGATACAGAATGTGTGGGAATAGGATTGAAACAGCTGCTAGTGTTGACGCCCCTAACACAAAGTTGTTTGCAGTCTTCCACATGTTTGTTTGATGTTTCGTATTCCTATTGATGTCCTCCTTTTGCTGCTTCTCAATCTCACCCACCCGTGGCCTTGGGACGAGTGGTAGTCAACAACCAAAAACTTCGTCCTGCCCCGCCTCTAACCAATCTTGGCTTCTATTGCTCTGCTCACCTCCACTCCTAATTCATTTAATCACTTGTACTCCTTGAGAAATTAATCATCTTCCACTGTTCCACGTGGAATGCTACTTTCTACTCTAATACATTAGGGCCTCTAATACCATTATGAATGGTAGGTAAATTTCACACACTCATCTTATAAAATATTGTAACATTGACTCGTCACTCAATTTGCAAACAAGGTATTTTTATAATAGTGGATAAAGTTTTACTCACCCATCTTATAAATTATAGTGTTATTCTTTGGCCAGATTAAATTCAGGTTAGGTTGGTTAGATTAGGAGAAGAAAGGAAAGGAAATGATAGGATTAGTTTGAGTTAAGTTAGTTGTTGGATGAAAATATTGTTGGAATTATTTCAAGAGTATAAGAATTTTATATAACATAAGGAATCGTGTGGAACAAGTACAAAGATCATATATAAGATAAACATCAAGAATATGATC
The DNA here is from genome assembly GCA_029582165.1 of Portulaca oleracea. Classification (NCBI taxonomy): domain Eukaryota; kingdom Viridiplantae; phylum Streptophyta; class Magnoliopsida; order Caryophyllales; family Portulacaceae; genus Portulaca; species Portulaca oleracea. Next base: position 17,515,587 of record CM055888.1, on the reverse strand, counting down.
AACACGAGTCCATAAGAGACCAACACGGTTCGTGTTAGTCTCCAGAAGCAAGATAAAACGATCCTGAGCTCAACACGGGTCGTGTTGAGGCAACACGGACCGTGTTGCATCAACACGAACTGTGTTAATCCAACACGGACCGTGTTGGAACCCAGAATCTGTTTTAATGCTTAACGGCTATATAATCTTATGTATTAAGTGTATGATATCAATATTAAGTCCGATATTATATGTATTCCAACAGCTATATTAGTTGACCAAGTCAAGGTCATAATCCATCATTAAGAACCTTAATTATGCCTTTGACTAAGGGGTGTAATTAGGGTTGGATTAGGTGTGGAAGTTTCCTAAAAATAGGAGACATTCCCAAGCCATTTGAGAGCATCACAAGCTTTTATTCTATTTTATAATCACATCCTCTCAAATATAGACTGCAGCTATACTTGAGAGAATCAAGTGAGAAATCTATGTCTTGAGTGCAACAAGAGCTAAGTTTTATCCCTCTGAACATTTACGGTACAGTAAATAATTCTTAAGGAAAATGTATTCGTCCATGACTCTTAGCGATATCCAAACAAGTTAATCATTGGTTATTAAGTCATATCTCCATCTTGTCATACATACCGCAAGAAGATCAAGAAGCCAAGCCAAGAGAAGATGATGAAGATTCAAGCCGTTGTCAAACATCATTTTCCAACAATCTTAAGAACTATTTTACGAGACAAGATTGGAGGAGGCTAAGAGTACATTGGACATCCAAGATTCAAGAGGGATTACAAAGATAAGTAATTTATATTTTACAAGTTTATTAGTATCAATATTCATATAAGTTTATTAAGTTTTATTGATCAAGTTTAATGATTAAAAGTTTATTAATCATTTGTTTATCTATATGTGTTTTATATAGATGAGAAATTGATACACAAGAATGGCAATACAAGCACAGGATCTTGATGTTCATGATGGGAATTGTTACTTGATTATGCAATGAGGTTTACATGGATTAAGGGCAAGGTAACAACAAAGGCATTTACAAGGAGGTCAAAGGTAATTAAGTTGTTATTTATTTGGGGGTTATATGCATGTGCATTGACCATGTTTAAGTTGCCTCTTAATTTATCAAGTTAATACAAATGACATGAATATGTTTTACTTCCTTTGACATGTTTAATTGGTTTATAAGAATTGCCATTAAGGATAAATGTATTGAAATTCCATGATAAAGTAGTTGTTGAAGGATGGTGCAAACAAAAAGTCAAAAATAAATATTTATTTATTTATTTATATTATTAAGTGCACCATTGAACACCTACATAAGTTACAAGTTTATTTAGCCATATGTTTTAAGTTGGCTATGATATTAAGTTATATGGAAGTTTCATACTAGTAATAAGGATGAGATTATTGTCATTAAAATATTCCTTGGTTGGATGTTTTAAGTTACAAGTTTGTAAGGTGTTTAATGTGGAAATTCATTGTAGCAAGATTATATTTTGTTTCTTATAAGCTGAATTTTTCCATGTTTATTCACGTGTTCAAGTATCATCAAGTTTATTCCGCCTATTGTTTTGATATTAATATGAAGGATGAGTACAAGTTGTTTAGACATTTTATTAATATCATGATTGGAAATTTGTTCCATCTTTATAAGTGATAGGTATGAGTGCTTTCATGATTAAAGTTTTACCTATTGTTGTTCAAGTATTGTTTAATAACATGATTTTTAAGTTAATTTCATGATTAAGTTTGAAGCATGAAAATAGAATATAAGCAAAAAATTACTTAGGGGTACCCTAACTTTTGGTGAAATGTTTTTCTGGTACCCCAACTTTTAAAAACTAATTTTGGGGTACCCTAACTTTTAGAATTAGAAATAATTAGGTGAATTTCCTGCCAATGATTTGAATTCACCGGTGAGTTGTAGGCGGGAAATTGATTAAATGTTTTTGTGGATGAAAATGCCCTTTGTTTTTGTCGACGAAAATGATTTGAATCAATCGGAATTTCGCCGGAAATTCACCTAGTAATTTCTAATCCTAAAAGTAAGGGTACCCCAAAATTAGTTTTGAAAAGTTAGGGTACCAAAAAATTGTTTCTTCAAAAGTTAAGGTACCTCTAAGTAATTTTTTGGAATATAAGTATTGGCAAAAGTATTATGTTCTAATTTATAAGTTGAGTTGCTATGAAATTCTATTTGCTTATCTCAAGTTTATGATTCTATTCTTGATGATTGAAATAAGTTTATGCAATTGAAAGTCAAATATGAATTTGTTATTAAGATAAGGCTTTGCATATAAGTGTAATTTTTATGAGAATTATTTGAATGCATACAAGTGGCTTGTTTATTGATTCAAGAAATCCACTATAAGTTATGTGTGCATTAATGTTCAAATTTCTATTATTATCATGAGTATATGTTTATGCTTATAAGTATTGTAATAAGAAAAGCATAATAAGATTATTATTATCATTATATTACAAAGTACATATATATGTGGATAAGTTATTGGCAACATTATCTGGTTATTAAGATGAAATAGCAAGTTTGTGTACAATAGCCATATAAGTAATTATATATGAGAAATCATATGTAATTTATTTTGTATAAGTTTGTAAATGGCTAATATAATTTCCTATTGGAAATTTAAGAGTACACACGTTAATAAAAAAGACAAAGGATTAATCATGTTTATATGATTAATGGTATGTATAAATATAAGGTACATATACACAAGTTGTCTAGGCTATTTCAAAATATTATTAAGTATACATAATATGGATTCAAGTATGTGAATTCATGATATGTATAAATTTGATAAGAAAACATTCTATGCTTATAAGATGTTGTATAAGTATAAGATGTTGCATAAGTAAAGACTCATGATTATTTTAACAAGTTCAACCTACAAGATTATTTGGCTAATTTTCTTAGCTAATTGTACAAAGGAAATTTTATATGTTTTCTTAAGTCTTTGTACTAAGTTTAAGTCAAGTATGAAATTTATTTAAGTATTGAGTTTCATGCATATTTACAAGTATCTTGTCATGTGATTCATGTTTATGAATTTTTATAGAGTTTTATGATTTATTCAAGCATTCCAAGAGGACATGAGTTTTGGTTTGTTTGATTAAAATAAGTATTTGACTCTATGTTGTTTATGGCATGACAAATTTAAGAATAATCACTTAATCCTATAAGTGTTTAAGGCAATTTTGCTTGTTTTTCTAAATGCAAAATTGATTTATGTAATTATATGAGTGTGTAGAATCATAAGTTGTTAATTTCCTTTTATTCAAGGAAATACAAGTAGACAAGAACATGCTTTATTCTATACATATGAGTGGAGTTTTATTCACTTAATATTTTGCCTACAATTTGATCATGCTAGTAAGCTTAAGTATGTTATATTTTACTACATGTTAATTTAAGTAGTTGTAAGTCATGTACTTGCTACTATGTTCTCAAGTAATGTAAGTTATTCATAAGTGACATGGACATAAGTTTATCTATATGTTTGATTGTTATATTCTCATGTTATTCAATCATATTTTAATATGATAAGAGTTTATTAAGATTTTATGCAAGTTCATTATAAGATAAATTTCTTTATGAAATAAGTCAATGGATTGCGTAAGATATATGAGAAGATTTCATACTTTTGTATGGTTTATGTGTCAATATGTATATGTTTACATATATGTATTCATTGAGTAATGACATATAAAAGCATCAAACATGATTAGATAAGTATAAGATTGAACATGATTACTCATGTGTTTTAATGTATTCATAAATATAAGTTGAATACATAATTGACCTTGTTAAATTTTTCAAGTTTATAAGAGCATGTAGTAGGATATAAGGAAGTTTTTTATAAGGAATTATGCATACTTGTGATAGACTATAATTCATGATTATGGAAACGATTATTCTTTGAGGTTTTACAAGTTCATAAGGTTTAATTTATGATCAAGGTTTCCGGATAATCATGATTGAGAGTGGTCTATGTTGTTTGCATAAGTTGAGTATGCATATATCAAGTTTATTTGCTACATAAGGAGTGTATAATTTTTTATACATTTGATCATTCTAATTCATGATGATATATCTTTATCAATGGATTTAGTAATGATAAAGTTTAAGTATTATGTTTAAGTCTTCATAGCTATATGCTTTGAAGGGTGAACTTAAACATAAGAGGAGAGCATATAACCATGGTAATATGATGGTTTAATCATACACTTGGTAGTATACTCTACAACTCTACAAGATAATCATACATGATTATGAATCATTGTTTATTCAATGAGTTAAAGTTATAAGCTCAAGTATGTAGCAAAGGATTGAGATGTAATGGTTTAATTACATATAAGTTGGAAATTCGATTTCCATATAAATCACAGGTTAAGAGGTTTGTCAAGTACGAGGTTATTTTTTCACAAGTTTGTATCCATGGTTTTTGGATGATAAACATATAAGAGGATCCATATCAAGTTTAAACACGGTATAGTGTGATTATATCCGGAAAATAATATGATGGTTTGTTCATATTATGATGAAGATATTCTTATTAAGGCCATGGTAAAGATATAATTATATATCTAGTGGACCTTGTTGTTAGAGATGGGTTAAGTAGCCTAAATATCTACTACTTCACAACAATGACTCAACTTTACGAATTGGAATACCACCAATTTCTAAAGTTCAAATGAGTACGGAGTTGTCTAAAGTAGTAGGAAGCATCGATTTTATACATCTCAGGTTAAGTGATGCTTAGTATCTGTAATGACAAGAGGTTGAGTGGTGACACTCTTAATAGACTTTGGGGAGCCTAATTACAGGGGCGATAAATTCCAAAGACTACCTATGTAAGTGTGATGTGTGGCCGCTGAAAGGAACCTAGGGCTAAAGTTCCGAAACACTTACTAAGGATAAGGACACAAGGCCGGATAATAGTATCAAAGTTTTAGCACTAAGATTTAAAAACAAACGTATGTGTATTACGAGTATAATTGATCAATATAAATCCAAAGTTCAAAGACATGTCTACTTTGTGATTTGGATTCAATTTTGGCTTGTATATACTAAGTGAAAAGTTCAAGGAGCAATCTACTTTTCATTATGCATATGTTTGTGGGTTTCTCGGGTGATTATAAGTTAAGGTATATCTTAAATGGCGGGGGTGTTAACTCCTTAAGTAAGATCATTTCAAGGGTTTTTCCATACTCTTGAAATGGCGGGGGATTGTTGGAATTATTTCAAGAGTATAAGAATTTTATATAGCATAAGGAATCGTGTGGAACAAGTACAAGGATCATATATAAGATAAACATCAAGAATATGATCAACACGAGTCCATAAGAGACCAACAAGGTTCGTGTTAGTCTCCAAAAGCAAGATAAAACGATCCTGGGCTCAACACGGGTCGCGTTGAGGCAACACGGACCGTGTTGATCCAACACGGACCGTGTTGGAACCCAGAATCTGTTTTAATGGTTAACGGCTATATAATCTTATGTATTAAGTGTATGATATCAATAATAAGTCCGATATTATATGTATTCCAACAGCTATATTAGTTGACCAAGTCAAGGTCATAATCCATCATTAAGGAACTTAATTATGCCTTTGACTAAGGGGTGTAATTAGGGTTGGATTAGGTGTGGAAGTCTCCTATAAATAGGAGACATTCCCAAGCCATTTGAGAGCATCACAAGCTTCTATTCTATTCTATAATCACATCCTCTCAAATATAGACTGCAGCTATACTTGAGAGAATCAAGTGAGAAACCTATGTCTTGAGTGCAACAAGAGCTAAGTTTTATCCCTCTGAACATTTACGATACAGTAAATAATTCTTAAGGAAAATGTATTCGTCCATGACTCTTAGCGATATCCAAACAAGTTAATAATTGGTTATTAAGTCATATCTCCATCTTGTCATACATACCGCAAGAAGATCAAGAAGCTAAGCCAAGAGAAGATGATGAAGATTCAAGCCATTGTCAAACATCATTTTCCAACAAATATTTTATCAATAAAATTTTAATATTTTAGGGAAAATAAATGAAAAATTTATAGAAAAAGTGGATTGCTTTGAGATTAAAATAATATTATTTAATTTTTTTATTTAAAAAATTGTTTTTGGTGTAGGTGATTTTTAGGGAGTTGAGTTAGGTTAGGTTATGTTAGGTAAGGATAAGTTAAGTTAAGTTAGGTTGGTTAGGTTCAACTCAAATGAAGATCAGGGTCTAATTCTAGAACCCACTTTTTTATTTTGATTTTTATTTTCCAAGCTCATTTGACAAGGTAAAATAGTATTTAATTGTTGTGACTCCACATAAAATTTTCACCAAGTGACTGGTCTGAATGGGTGGAGAAAAGCATTCACACCCACTCTTCAAACTTTCTCACTATTGTAAATTTGTTCTCACCCACATTTGTCTTGCTTTTTTTTTTTTTTTTTTGTGTCGGGTCACTTGTGCCTCACCATTGGTGATGATCTAAAATTAGTAGCAAGTCCCGCCAAGTATTACATCTAGGGCTACTTAGTATCAGGGAATTGGGGGGGGGGGGAATTCAGTATCAAAGAATTTGGAGGTGAGAATAAGAATACATATATTGATAATATAACTTTCATATTTGCTTAATGGAAATCGTAAAAAAATGAGAGATTGGAAATGAGAATAGAGACCTCAACTCCTTTCTTTCAAATAATTTCATTTGTGGTTGCGACTTAAGTCCCATTTAGTTCATCGGAAGTGGAATAGGAAAAAGTTGAAACCTAATATTTGAAAGAAAGAGAGTGAAACTTGGTACTAGAAGTCAAGTGTTGATGTAGTTCCTGTTTCAAACCCTCAAAGAACTGGGTTTTGACCCTCAATGGATCTCTTGGATTAAGGAGTGTGTTACAACGGTTTCCTACTCCATTTTTAATCAATGACGAAGTTTGTGGCTTTTTCAAGCCTTCTCGAGGCATCCGTCAAGGCGACCCTCTATCCCCATATTTGTTCATAATTTGCATGGAGGTTCTTACTCATTATTTGAGAACCTGCGCCTCCTTGCCACGTGCTAACATCGGTTTCAAAATTTCTCGTCATTCTGACGCTATCCCTTGCCTCTTATTTGCCGATGACAGTCTCCTTTTCTATAAAGCCAATATCTCTGCTTCTACAGATCTTAAATATATTCTTTCAAGATTTAGCTTTCTCTCTAGTCAACTTATTAATTATCATAAATCCTCCCTTATATTTTCAAATAATGTGAGCTACAGGGACAAACAACAGATCTCTGGCATACTCAATATCACTACGAGTAATGGGCTTGACAAGTATTTGGGTTGTCCTATCTTCAGGGGAAGGCCAATCAACACTACTTTCTCTGGCCTCATAAACAGATCCATGAATACGCTCCAATCTCGGAAGTCAAAATTTGTCTCGGAAGTTGGTAGAGTTGCCCTCATTCAATCAAATCTCGAATCATTGCCGGCTCATACCATGCAGTGCTTTAAACTCCCTATCTCAATTGCTAGAAAAATGGACTTAATAAACAGAAACTTTTTCTGGAAAGACCTTAACTCAAATAAAGGTCTCCCTATGATATCTTAGGATAAAATCCGTCGACCCAAAAAGCTTGGCGGCTTGGGCCTCCGTAAAACCGAGGCTGTTAATAGTGCCTTTCTCAACAAGCTCACATGGAAATATTTACATGGTTCGGGGCTTTGGGTAGTTGTTATCCGCTCTAAATATCCGATTTATGAGAATATCTTCAATCACAAGCCCAATAAAAAGGACTGCTAGGCTTGGAAAGCCATCCTATACAACCGTAGCATTTTTCGTAAGAGGCTCCGCTGGATTGTTGGCAATGGTAATTCCATAAACTTATGGACCGACAACTAGTGTGACTCTTCCACACTCCTGGACTTAAACAACATAACTAATAGTGAGGATGTTGACCTCTCCCTTAAAGTGTCAAATTTTATTAAGCCAGACAAAACTTGGAATATAGAGTTGTTAAGCTCTACGGTTAATAATGAATCCATTGAGCTTATTAAATCTATTCCCATTCCTCTCTTTGATTCTGATGATACCTGTTGCTGGGGACTCTCAAACTCTGGTAACTTCACTACTAAGTCAGCCACTTAGCTTGTGCGTGGTGTGGATCCGAAGTCCCCACCTTGGATGTTTAATTGGATCTGGAATCTTAATATTCAACCAAAGCTGAAAACCTTTCTCTGGCTTATTTGTCATCAAGCCTTACCCTCAAGAGGCGCTCTTGCCATAAGAGGTATTCCTCTTGACACAACCTGCCCAACCTGTAATCATCATTGGAAAGACCAAGATCATATCCTTTTAAATCATTTTAAATTGCCTAGTGGCTAAAGATACCTGGGATCTTGCTCTCACTCATAATTGGATCCCCAAATGGCCCAATTCTTATGACTCCACATCTTGGAGGTCCTCTCGAGGCTTCGTCAGAGTAAGCTTCCTTCTGCTATTGATAGAACAGTGGCTCTCTTATGGAGTATCTGGAAATCCCGAAATGAACTAGTATTTCGCAATATTAGACCCAATCCTGTTGGGTCTCTCATTAGGGCTAAGAGAGCTAGCGCCGAATGGAGAATCAGATTGAAACTTGATAATTATTTTCATGACTCCAGGTTAGATGCCAACTGCCCTTTTGCTCTGGGAGACCCGATTGGGTATCTTGGAAAATCCCTTATCAATGTAATGAAATTAAACTTCGATGGAGCTAAATCGAATTCGGCTTCGGCGGGGGGGTTTCGTTATTCGTGATTGGAGGGGAAACTGTATTTCTGGTCAACCCTTCAACCTGGGAAAGGCGTCGGTTCTTGTTGCCGAAGCGACGACTATGCACAATGGAATCAGAGATGCACTATTGAGAGGAATTAATAGAATCATCGTGAAGGGTGATACTAAAACTGTTATTGATGCAGTTCGTGTACTTTATGATATCCCTTGGACAATCAAAAAGCTTGTGGAAGATATTAGATTTTTTCTTCAAGGATTTTCCTTCTAGTCGGTTTCTCACATTTTTCGAGAGGCTAATAGAGATGTGGATTGGTTGGCTATAGTTGGGCATCACCAAGCTTCTATAATAAGTTGGAATTCAGTCCTGACTAGGGATCTATCTTGTATCATTCTAGAAGATAGGTTAGGTAGAACCCTTGAGAGAAGGGCTGCCTAACGTCTATACTTACCTTTGGAAAAAAAAAGGTGTTGATGTAGTTATCAAATGGATTGGAACCAGATCACAATTTTTGTAGTTTGGTGCAATCGGTCACAGACAGTATGAAATCAGCCTCAATTCCTACTATTAGGTTCAATAAAGGATCGTAATCAAACTTTTCAATTTTTATAACACTAGTGGCTTGTGCCCGTGCAAGGCACGGGCTACATGCCTTGCTCCCTGCAAACAAAGCTGCATAAATAGAATGACAAGACATAGGCGTGCATGGTAATGAGTTGCGGAGAAGAAACTTATTAATTATATATGTACAAGGTTTACATTGAAAGTACAAAGGCTTTAGCTCAACTTATATATTTACATATGTGCGAATATGTGCTGGCAAAAGTCAACTCAAAGGACCCTAATCTTCATTGCTTCACTTTCAAATGAAAATAAACTGCAACAGAAGGAAGCTTATGAATTTCAAGTAAGATTGTTGGCTTACTTGTCACTGATCAATAATGAGCTCCTTGTTCCTGCCATTGTGATATGCACCACCAGTAATGCATTGCAGATATTAAACAGTGGCATCCCACGCAAGGTATGATCAAACGAAACAAGCAATATTGAATCCAAAATACTAACCTAAAATTCAGGAATCAAAATTTGGGACTAAAAAAATTCCTTCCAGAGCAAAATCCACAGACCCATTCAACAATCAGGTTGCACAACCAATCCTCTATACACCAATTTATAGTAATTTGCAGTAGAAAAAGTTGGAAGTAAGTATTACCTCTTCAGTGCAATCTTAATATGAATGAAACTAAAGGGGTTGAGAGGTTGAACCTGAGGCAACTTATCAATAAACTTAGTTGCTTTTGCAAGCTCAGCTGCAGCTCTGATCCCTTCAATTGTGGCATCACCTTTTCCATATGTTATATTGTCTCTAATTGAGGCAGCAAATAATACAGGCTCTTGGTGAACCAGGCCAATCTTCTTCCTGATCCATCTTAGCTGGAATTCTTTGAGATTGATTCCATAAATCAGAACTTGTCCATCATGTGGGTCGTAAAATCTTTCTAGAATACTGATCACTGTTGATTTTCCACTCCCACTCTGCCCAACCAAAGCCGCAGTTATGCCCCGTGGTATGGAGAGCGAAAATCCATTGAAAATATTGTCATTGGGTCTGGTGGGATAACTGAAATACACATCCATGAGCTCAATATCTCCATGAATATCATCTAATACTTTGCCACTAGGGACAAATGGAACTATTCAGGTTTACAGTTGATGGTCTCAAACATCTTGTATGCTACTGCTTGACCTGCTGCAAACGAACTCATGCATGGAGTTGCTTGGCCCAGGTCCCTGCATCACATTGAAACAAAAGCTGCCTCTATTTCAAGGCGAAAAAGGCCAATTCTACAACAAACCAAAAAAGAGCATACCAAATATTAGGAAGAGTTGGAGGACTGTACTAACATGGAACCAATTAAAACAACTATGACAGTAATGACAATGCCCCCAGTATAATGTCCTTGAAGAATCATCTTTGAACCAAACCATATAGCCAATGCATAGCTGCCAAACATGACAAACAAAACTGCAGCAAAGCCTGCTCCTGCAGCCACTCCTTCATTCACACCTGATTTATAAGCACTCACAATGGCTTTACTGTATTTTGCCATAGCTCACTTCTCCACAGTGAACGATGCCACCTTGAGGGAACATAGCACAATGTCAAAATCAAATTGCATATGCCTATATTAAAGATTCATTAACAACTTTTTATAAAAGTAAATTTGGTAGTTTAACTCACAATTCTGATTGAGCCTATTGTCTGCTCTACAATAATGGTTGCATTTGCATAAGCATCCTGGCCCTGTGACGCCAGCTTCCCCATCATCACTGTCATAATAGCAACTGAAAATGTAGTTACTAACAATCTCATGATAGCAGAACCCATACCAAAAAGATTAACAATTATCCCATCTTTCGCAGTGGCGGATCTAGGGGTTCAAGTTAATAGTGTCCAATACATTATTACATTTATTCAGTAAACATAAAATCCATTTTTTTCAACTAAAATTATACTAAATTTCAAAAAAAAAAAATTAAAATAAGGGTGGTCGTGGCAACCCTCAAGCCTAATGGGGATACGACCATGATCTTTCAGACTTTTAACAAACTCAGCACGAGGGGAAGCCTGAAACCATAAAGAACCCTCTAAAATAGAAAGAATCCCATTTTGGAAATGTTGCACTGCTTGTCTCCCAATATCCAAAAGGAGGGCCAGAAACATCCAATCTTACTAACCTTTGAAAATGTTACCTCAACAAATGTTCGAGGCGGTGTTGATTTTTTCAATCTATCACAGTGAAAAGCTGCAACACTTGCTAATGCTAAAACATTTCGGAATGTGCGTTAGAAGCCAAAGTAGTACTGTATATGACTTGATTGCGAAAGAGAACGATAGAATAAAGACCTGACAATATTTTAGAGTAAAGTTAGCAGTTGAATGAGTGGATAAACTCTGATAGCTATGACTCATAAAGAGAAAACACTCAGCTTTTACCTCATTATAATTGTATCATCGTGCTATCAGCCAAAGCTTGTTGAAGTAGTAATTGTGAGTCATTTGCCTTCTAAATACCTGCAAATTACCAACAGTTTGGTGATTTCCTTAGTTTTTGCTAAATCTATATGGAAACAAACTCATAAATCTATATGGAAACAAACTCACAATGCATTGGAGTAAGCTCAGACTTCAGAAGGACAATAAAGCACCAACACATTTATTTTCTAAGAATGATAAGTAAATTAATGTATTATATAAATGCTAAGCTACCATTCTCTGTGATAACTTGGATTGCACCCAAGTGATTCCTGTATTTTTCATACCGGGCTCAAACGTATGCATGTCCCCATTATCTGTGATGTAGTTACTGGATCTTTATATTGTCCCTTGATATGACGTAAAATATCGTAAATTCTCGTTGAATAAACATCAGGTCAATCTAAGTTACCTGCAAATAGCATAGTACATGACATTAAACAAGGAATATAATATAGCCAAACTCTACCTGACGTAGTAACACATCAGACATCTATTTGTCACTGATGCACGGGATGAAAGAGTTGCAATGCAGGCTACTCTATTCAGATGAGATTCCCTGGACATGCATCGAAACCATTCCAATGAGCTTGTATACAACTTTGATTGATGAAACCCCGATATCATAGTGCTCCATGAAACAGAATCTGCATCTTGTGCCTGTTGCAAATACATATATTCAGGTCAGTTCCCTCTTGAGGTAATTGGAATACTTGGACTTGGTGCTACAACATTAACGAGCTTTAGGAATGTATAGTTGTGTAAACAATGCTTAATAAGTAGTAACTAATCAACATCTGTTACTTCCATAATTAAGGGAAATGCTGAGTTCCATGTCATATTCTCCAAAAAGTGTATGATAATCTTATGATAAGTTACAGCAACACCATTGCACGCAATGCTTCAACAATCCTCTCTTTTCTATTCATATTCAAAAAAAAAAAGTATCACTAATAAAAAAAAGACCAGAATATTGAGAGGACTCTTTTGACCAAACAAAAACTAAAAAATAAGTAATTGTTAGCGAAGTTATATTTTTCTTGAAATCCAAAACTTTTATTGACATGAGTGTTCTACATCTAAATTTCTTCACATGAGGAGTTTAGTTGTAAGCTGAATTATGAGTTTTTCTTCGTCTACAATATTGTGTTCTTTTTCCCCTTTGTTCAGTATACTGGGAAATTAGAATTGGTAGCAAAGTGGAATAGGTGCTCCTTCATCCTTTTTTCTTGCTCAATTTTACTTGCTGGGTTATCAATATTACCCACTCCTTGTGTTTATATTTTCTAATAAAACAATTTTAGGTCAATAAAAGAGCCAATACTCTTTGTTGAATTTCATCGAACACATAGTGTGCATCATCCAGATCAGGTAATCGCATAAGTATATTGTAGTTATTAAGACAATTTTGCATGATTCCTATACTGATTGTAAATTTCACCATTTAACTACAATGAAAAGTGATTGAATTGATAAAAATCTAAAGCACAAGTGGAATTTATCAATACCTGAGATGGTAGGATGAAGTAGCTGGACGACGAACAAGGGCAACGTTGGTGGCAGTCACGTGCAGCAGGCGACGAAGAAGACCAAACAGGCGTGACAGAAGATAAAGTATCGGGATGGAGATGAAGTTACATACAGATTATAGAGATGAAGTTGGAGATGTGAATGGAAGCATGTGAGTGAAGAAAGGAAATGAAAGCATGGGGATACAGCAAGCAACCAAGCAAGGAAATGAAAGCAAACATAAAGGTGAAGTATGGGGATGGAGATGGGAATGGGCCGAATGAAGTTGGAGACAGCACGTGAGTGAGAGGGAGGAGAAGACAGCTGTTACTTGTAGTCCGAATCAGCAACCAACCAAGCAAGAAAGCAAGCATCACAATGCAAACAAAAATTGAGGCAACTCTCCCTTTTTATTTAGGTAAAGGAAAGGATATATTTATGTCCTTGTAATATATAGTAGTAATTTATTTTATTATAATAGTTTTTGAATATTTCAAAATTTGAAATTTCTTTAATATTAAAATTTTCAAATTAACATTATATTACTCTTATAATATAGTTGGCTAGAAAATAACACCTAGTAACATAGCAACTAGTCCCCATTAATTCTAACTAGAAGATGACATCGACGTAGCAACTAACATTGTAATATCCACCAATTTTCAAACCGGTCAGGCAAACATAACAAAACTAATGTTCGAAGATATTGTACTCTTATAACAATTGAGATAGTTTATTTTCTTCTACCAAATGAAGTTTTGTAGGATTAGAGTGAGTTTATTTTTCTTTGTATTTGTCTTTGCAGCGTGGTCCATATAGCTCCCAAAACACAAGCTAATGTTTAAAGTAGTGTTTGCATTTTGTAAGGAATTTGGCGCATATATATCTGTAGATGTCCGACTTTGTCCTGGTTTTAGAAGTAGATCAATTCGTAATTTTTTATTTTCTTAAATTCCTAAAAACATGTAGCAGTCAAGCCCAAAACATTACACTACGAGTGTGTTTGGTAGGGGGAAACACTTTCTAGAAAAATATTTTCCCAATTTTCTGGTGTTTGGTACAAAAAAAGTTTGGAAAATCATTTCCAAAGAAAATCATTTTCCCCTAGGAAATTAACTTCCTTTGTTCAACCTAGAAAAAATATTTTCCACCCTTGATTGTTGGATCGATTTTTACTACTTAACTCTAACTGAAATTTGAGGGCGAAATTCAACATTAACCGGTTTGCTCGAAATTTTCGTAACACGATACAATTGATTAAAAAAAACTCAATTATAAATTTTTAGATCAAAATATTATTAACTGATAACATTTATCACGACATATACCAGAATTTTTTTTGTTGATAAAACTAACTGAAACTTAAAAAAATTCAAGCTGAACAGTTTCAATCAAAACTTTATGATTTGATAATATGGAATAAGAAAAGTTCAAATATAAATTTTGAGCTCCAAATATTTTCATTTGTAACATATATCGCCACTTTTGTCGACATTTTTTTGTGATTTAATATGACTGAAACTTAAGAGTAAAATTCAATTTTATCGGTTTGTCACGAAACTTTACAATACGATAGAAATGTTTAAAATACTCCAATATGAATTTTGAGCTCCAAATATTTTCATTTGTAACATATATCACTACTTATATCGACATATATGGTCATTTTCCGAAAACGATTCGCCTCCTACCAAACAAAGGAAAATTTAATATGGAAAACCATTTTTCTTGGATAATCATTTCTCTAGATCATTTTAGTAGCAACTTTTTAGTGAAAAAATTAAAATCGGTACAATAGCCAATTAAATTGTAATGCAATAGCGACAAATGTAGTTTTGCAATGAAAAAAGGTTTATATTATGGCAATTAACATATTAGAAATTCGATTATGAGCCCGAGTGCATGATGCTCCATGCGCCTAGCCCATTTCGCACGTGAAGAAGCCTAGGAAGAGGCGCGGAAGAAGCTCAGGAAGAGAATGAAAGCGGTGCAACTCCCTGGCAAAGGAAGAAGCAAGCTATGGCTGCACATCCACCACCTCGTACCCTAGGTTCCTATTCATCTCCTACTGCGGGTACGGGAGACTCTGCTATTGTGTTGCCTGATTTGCGGGAGAGGACCAACTTTGATTTTAAGCCGGGTTTCCTAAGCCTCATCGAGTAGAATCAATTCCGAGGCTCTAACGCAGAGAATCCCATTTGACACATCAACTTATTCCTGGAGTGCTGCAGTTTGATCAAGATGCTAGGGGTAAGCGAGGAGTACATCAAACTGAAGTTCTTCTCCTTCTCACTCATCGATAGGGCGAAGAACTAGCTCGAAAACTGTGCTCCTAACTCATATCAGACATGGGATCAGTTGAGTTATGCCTTCCTCACCAGATTCTTTCCTCTCATGGACGCATCCAGGATACAAACCACTATCATTCAGTTCAGGCAGCATCCCGAGGAGTCTTTATTTGAGGCATGAGAGTGTTTCAAGGGGCTGTAATGAGAGTGTCCTCATCATAACATCCTACCATGGATGCTCCTTCAGATCTTTTACGAGGCGCTATCTGACTCCATGCGGCTATCCATAGATAATGCCTCGGGGAGGGGGGGAACATTTTTGAACAAGACATCGGAGCAAGCTGATGCTCTATTGGAGGAGATAGCCTCCAATGCTTATAAGTTATAATTGGAGCGTTGGAAGGGATCATTGAGAGAGTGAAAAGTATAATGTTGATGCAGTAGCTTTTTTGTGAACCGGATAAACGCTTTAGCCACGTAAATGGAGAAGTTTGTGCTTAGTCCTTCAGCTGGGGCTTCTTCATCATCCAATACTCCAATGATAGGGTTCTCTTGTGAGGCATGTGGAGGTCCTCATCCTAAATTGGAGTGTCACCCTAACCTCTTCGCACCTGAGCATGCTGATTATTCCGTATGTTGCATGATTTTTACTCTTTATTTTATGACTTTTTGCTTGTTTTTAATAATTAAATTAGGTTTATTATTATGTTTTTATCATTTTACTTATTTATTAGATTTTATGTCTTTTTATTATTTTAGTTTCTATTACTACTAAATTGAATCAAAAAATACAAAAATTGATATTAAGAATAAAAATCATTCCTAATCTATCCTAAACACCCCAACCCATTCCCTAAACACAACCCGGCCCTCCTAATACCTAATCCACCCCCAAAACCCACTCTCTCTTTCAGTCCATACTTTTCCCCCTTCAGCCCAACACCCATAAATCCACTCCTAATCTCCACTACCTATTCCTCATCTATATCAGCAGAATACAATTCCCAAATAATACCAAACCCTCAAACCCTAATCTTCATTTTCCCCATTTCATTTGCCTCATTTTCTCACGATAATCTCAATCTCTCATTCACTCTCTTTCTCGTTTCAGATTTATCAAAGGAGAAGAGGAAGTACGAAAATTGCAGATGCAACATACACCACCATCTCCATCCTCACTCTATCCAAATACATCCAAGCCATCTATTAGTCGAGTGGTTTGTAAGACCACGGTTTTATCGTTCTTCCACAGGGAGCTAGGGGCCTTAGCTGCAACTAGTTGACTCTAGGTATGGTTTACGATCATGAAATGATGATAGAATTTAGGGTAAAAACGACACAAACATACTATGTTCAGTCAAAAAGGTGAGACAATGGGTGTCGGGAGACTTTCGGGATGCAAACGGGAATGAGGAAATGGGTTTCGCAACAAGAGAGTAACGAGAAAGGGAAATCAAATGATAATTCCGTTAGAAGATACCCACCGGACTTCCTCTTTCAAGGATAATCCGGATTAACTTCCCCGAAATCCACAGACAGACCCGGGAAAGTTAATAGAACGGAATTCCCTAGTTAGTTTCTATTCGCTTTCGCGAACTAGAAAACTAACTATCCAAATTCCTACCTTCCAACAAGCATTGGATGTGTTCGGGATTCTTTCGCACCCAAATACGTCCCACTTGAGGGAAGGATAGGATTAGGAAGTTGATTTCCTAACTAGTTACTCACTAAGATTGCTAACCCAAACCTAATCACCCATTCACACCCTTAATATCTCTCTAACCCATTAAGGTTCTAGCCACTAAACATCCTAACTATCATGATAATAACATCAACAACTTCATTCATGCTTAAAAGAGTAAACAAGATGACAATAAACATTCAACAATACCAACAATATTAATGATAACAAAAACAGAGATTAGTAAATAAGCAATAAATTAGAGAGAGAAAGGTTAAGAAATGCTCATTGATTGTGATGACAAGGGAGAAAACTTCAGAATAATAAAGCTCCAATGCTCCAAAGTTCATAATAATCTTCAAACTTGCAATAATAATCAAGAGAATCCAATACAAGAACTAATAATCTCAGCAAAGATCTACCTTAATCCCTCTAATCTAAGGCTTAAAATGTGATAAAGAGTGCTAATGTATCATAAAGATAGGTAAAGTTGATGTCTCGATCCCCCTTTAGCTAAATGACCTAAATACATTAAATAGTAACCAAGGTTGTTACTCAAAACTCATCAATTTACACAACAGACAAAACTAGCCCGCAGAGGATGACCGTGGGCACGGTCAAGGTGATCGTGGCTACGGTCTTGCGTAAGACAGACGATTTCTTCTCTTCGCTTCGCTTCACCGTGGGCACGGTTCCCATGCACCGTGGTCATGGTCTAGGCGATTAGGGCTGACAACTTTTCGCTCCTTCGCACCGCCGTGGCTACGGTCATGGGAGACCGTGGCCACGGTCTAGTTCGGCCAGCTTCATCCTTAGGCAGGGTGAGGATCCCACCGTGGCTATGGTCAGAGTGACCGTGACCACGGTCTAGTTCAGGTGCAAGGTCTCTTCCCTTTGTCATGGCTCCATCATACCGTGGCTACGGTCAAGGTGACCATGGCCACGGTCTCTCTCGACCACAGTTTCCTTCAGAATACTCTTCAGCCGTTGCTTCCGCTTCCGCTGCCTTTCGACATGACCAGGGCTCGGGGAATCTTGGGGAATCTCGGGATTCCCAAGATTGGTGCAAAATTGGCCCATTTAGAATCGTTTTGAGTGAAACCCTTCGGAAACTACAAAAGTAACTAAAACGCATTAAAAGTTATTAAACAAACTACGAAACAAGTCAAAAGCCTAAGGATTTAGGCTATATTTAGACACGAGATCGGGTCTAAACACCCCCCCACACTTAAACCTTTGCTCGTCCCTAGCAAAACAAAACAAAACTAACTAACTAACACAAACTCCTCTGTCGTGGGAGAGAAACGAGTGCATTTAGCGTATGCACCAAGCCCTTTGAACCCCCCGGCAGCCCGGGTGGACGAGATGGACTCGTGAGGGTTTGTAGTGGCTGTACCCAAAAAAGCCAAAGAAAATGGAGAGAGGGAAAGTGAAAACAAAACCGAAGAAAACAAAAAGAACGAAAAACAAGGGCTTTGATTCACAAGATCTCGCAATCCAAACTAAGAAAACGCGATTAAACCTCCCAAAGTAACCGTTAGGAGCATCTCACCAACACCAAACTCAGAAAAAGGTCGATCTTGAAGATTTTTAACTCCCTACACCTTGTAACAAGCGAAACCCCGCAGCAAAAACACAACAAGGATTTAATGGGAACCAAAAGACTTTAAAAACTCGCGTCCGAATTTGAAAACAACGAAACAAACGAGAGGAGTGTTGCCCTCCCTCGCATTTGGTCGCCCTTGGCTTGGTGAGGGCCGTAGGTGATGCAAGGGGAGGCCCCGCTCTTTTTAGAAGCAAAACT
Source organism: Portulaca oleracea (assembly GCA_029582165.1). Taxonomy (NCBI): domain Eukaryota; kingdom Viridiplantae; phylum Streptophyta; class Magnoliopsida; order Caryophyllales; family Portulacaceae; genus Portulaca; species Portulaca oleracea. The sequence continues at coordinate 17,496,498 of CM055888.1, read as the reverse complement.
TTTCTTTTCTTTCTTCTTTTTCTCTTTTTTTTTCCTTTTTGGTTTTTAAAAGTCGGTATTAGCCTTACTTTCGGGAATTGGACGGCCCATATAAGGGGTATACCCTCCCTACACGGTCTTTTCCATACGCCTCTCCGTCGCAAAGCGATATAGGAGGAGGGTTAAGGGGTATCCAGTGCCGTACCACGAATACCGGGCCCGTGTAGGTTGGCTAAGTGTATGGTGGTTAATGTCTTCAGCGACACGCTCCACTTATTCAGGTTATTATTTCTTATGAAAGCTTTCTTCTTTCTTCTTTCTTTCTTTTCTTTTCTTTTCTTTTTGCACTTTTTGCTTTTGCTAAACGAGAAACAAAACAAACTCAGACACAAGCCCTTAGAATCTCCGGGTTCCCAACAAAACAAGAAAGGAACGGGAGTCTCACAAGACACTTAATGAAGGGAGTCTATTAAGGATAAGTCTCGACTAGAACTCGAGTTAGGGTCGAAAATGTTCCCACCGATTACTTTTAGAAAGAAGTTTAAGAACGGCTTCTCAACTTTGATAACGAGATCCAGGAAACAAAGCAAAACAAGAACAAAATGAAAAGAAAAACGAAAAGGTTTTCACTCCCTTTTTTCCCCATTTTCACACCAAAATTGTTTTTTAAAATTTTAAGCAAAAACTAGGAAAACAAAGAATAAAACGACTAGGTGATCTACCCTTGAATTAGAATATCTCCCCCCCCCCACACTTAAAACTCCACAATGTCCTCATTGTGGGAAGGTGTCGCATGAAAAGGGTAGAGAACCAACAAAACACAAACAAACAAAACAACTAGCAGGTAGAAAATGGTGGCGACCCGAGCCCACACGGCTCCAACAGCCATAGATATCCCAACACAGACACTCATAGGGGTTTGCCACCCAAAAGAAAACCAAGCATGCGACGGATCATGATAAGAATTCACATAAAAAGCGTAAGGTGGAAAGATAGTACCTCAAACTCTTCATAAGCGTTAAAAATAGCGATCCGAAGTCGTCATTCAAGTGAGTCAGAACAATGTTAGAATAAAAGACGACTTTATAACTATAGAATTCGCATGCGAGACCAAAAGCAAAAGAAAGGAAAATCAAACTTAAAAGATTATGAAAAGAAATTGAAAAGATGAAAAACCAAAAAAAAAAAAATTAACAATATATACATTGCCAATGACTTACCTTATCCCCGAATCTCACTCATTGAAGCGGGAAATAAGGGTGAAACTCGATATAAACTAACCAAAACAACTAATTCATTGCATTAATCACAAAACAGTCGATTATATCCCATCAATGACCCAAAATACAAACGAGAAATGCTTAAACAATAGTCCGACCACCAAAAACAACAAACAGACAGCCCTAAGACAACCATCCAACAACCAGACAAACATGAATGAAAAACAAGACAAGGAAAAACCCGAGCAACCTAACTGAACAATCCCCAAAATATGCTAACACATGCCAAACGAGAAATCAACAATCCAAAACCACCAGACATCGCATCCAAAACCCCGAAGAAACACTCCCCCACACTTATACTTTACAAAATAAAGTAAATAGATCAATGATAAAGGTCGGGTGGGGGTGGGGTGCTTACAAACGGTCCTCAAGCGGACCCTCCAGGTGGAGAACGGGGTTGGAGGTGCAACTGGATGCTAGCCAGCGTCTCCTGTTGAATCTCAAGCAATCCTTGCAAGTTTTCGATCAATAGTTGCTGGTTTTGGATGAGCTCCCGTTGGACTTGAAACTCATCATGAAGCTCCTGGAGTTGCTCGCTGATACGCTCAAGAGCGGCGTCCCGTTGTTGAATTGGCTCGGCTTCATCCCCTTGTGCTTGTTCTTCTTCTTCCTCATCCTCGTCTTCCTTCTCTTCTTCGTCTCCTCCTACACCTTCCTCCGCTCGATCCCCGAGACCACCCACTACAAATCGATCCCCAAAGATTTGGCCACACGACCAATTGCGTTGGTCGGAGACATCTAGACATTGTTTGGCATTGTCATCGCCCAAATGAATCACGACGCTGTGGGGTTCGTTCCCGTGACGGTATAGTGTTCGCGTCTTGTGCTTCTCCAAGAATTCCATCTTTCGTAGGCGAACACCGTCGATAGGATCGGGGAAAAAGCGGGGAGTCCACTTGCTTAGATAGGACTCGAATCCTTGCTTCCTTAAGAAATGGGTGATGATGTGACCCATACCAATAGTCATGTTCCGGGTTTCGAGACTTATTTCCCGAAGGCAATGGAGGATGCACGAGCCAGTGTTGACCCGGCGACCGTTGATCGCATTATAGAGGACGAAGAGGTCGTCTTTCCGGATGCTTGAACGCCCGACGTCACGGCCAAAAACAGAGTTCGAAATGATGCGGTGGAAGATGCGGACGCCGATTCATGTAAATCCCTAGCCTTAGAGTTGCTTGGGCAATAGTACTTTGCTCGTTGCGATCGAATCCTCGGGTAACGTCTCCTCCAGCAAGTGAGTGCTTTCATAGCTTCTTGTTCATCGAATTTGACGCACTCGCCGTAGGGTATGCCGTCCTCGGGAAGGCCTAGAGCATTGCATAAGTCTTTGAGCGTACATTCAACCTCCTTTTTGTTCACGATGTATGATAAAGAGGCGTTGGATGTGCCGTCTTCTTTTACCACCAAAGAGCTGAGGAATTCGAGCACCGGTTGCTCGATGATCGGTTCGTTGATTGTGGCGAAGACTTCCCATCCCATGACTTTGATGAAGAAGTCCATGCTCGGCTTACAAAAAACATCCTTTGCCGTCTCCTCATGATAGAGATCCGGAGCACAAATTTTATGCTTCTTGAGCCGCTCGTACCGTGCCTTGTGCATATCGTCCCAAAAATTAACCTTAATTTTCGGGTCGCATTGAATAATCGAGGCCGGTTGACCCTTGTACCGAGTTTTATCGGGCTCATCCGAGGTTGATGGGGCGGGGGTTGATTCCAGCTCGGTCCGGGAACGTTTCGCTCGACCCATTGGATGCTCTGCAAGAAAATCAACCACCAAACACCGAAATAAACAACCAATACCCAAAAATCCCGAGCAACACAAATTCACAATCAACCACAAGATTCAACCCTAAAAACAAGCAATACACTCCCAATCTCAGCAATATCAACCAAAAATTTAAACTCCAAAGTCAATCAATGCATCCAACCAAACCCACAAGCAATTCACATAAAATTCAACCAAGAGTTCACCAATAACACTCCCAACAATTAATTTCAATCCAAAATTCCAACCCCAAACTCCACCTACTCGTCCAACCAGACCCCAACAAGCAATTTCACAATATTCAACCCAAATAAACAAGAAATCTAGTGTTTAAGCACCAATAAATCAAGGAATACCTGGATTGTACACTTTGAGAGCTTCCCTTGAGAGATTTGAGCCCCACAAGGAACAAGAGGCCTGAAATTTGCCTGAAAAAGACCCGAAAAGTGGCGAGCACAGCAGCTAGGGTTCGATTTGTAGGAGAAAGTTAGGAGAAATGGAGGAATTGGTGGTGGGTTTGTCAAATTTTGGAAGAGAATCAGAGTTTTAGGGTTTTATGAGGGTTTTCGAAAGTGAGGGTGAGGAAGAAAGTGAAAGAGAAATGAGGGGAAATGAGGGTGAAACCCCCCGACATATCGCAGCTTTTCGATAGACCGTGGCCACGGTAAATTTGACCGTGGGCACGGTGTGATTCGGGCGATGGAAAAAGAAGGGAAAAAGCAGGGCAGAGACCGTGGCTGCGGTGAATCTCACCGTGGTCACGGTGATGTTCGGGACCAAAATTTCCAAGGATCTGCTGCGATGAGACCCTGGCTGCGGTTACTTCCACCGTGGTCACAGTGATCTTCGGCTTGGCTAAACTGGGAGCAACTTTGAGTATGTTGACCGTGGCCACGGTCAAGGCTACCGTGGGCACGGTCCCTTTCGGTCCATCTCCAGCACCTACAAGGCTCAAAACTTGGAGAAAAAATGTTAAGTCCTTGAATCTACCCTCTTGTCATCCACTCCCTTTTCTTTCTCGCTCAATTTTCAGTCAAGGACACTCTCCCAACACTCAAAAACACTTTCAAACCCCGAATCTCATAGAACCACTCACGATCTCTTCTTTTTCTTTTTGTTTTTCAAACATTTCTGATTTTTCTTGATTTTTTCAAATTTTCTTTTTCTAATGTAAAACAAAGGAAGAAGAAAAGCATTAAAATAAGGAAAATAAAATGAAAGAAACAAAAAAAAAAATTGAAAGAAAACACTAAAAGAGGGGGGAAGTAGTTCGTACCTCTCCCGGGTGCTTGTTTTGTAGGTCCTAGCTCGACCAATTCCGATGCTTCTCAATCTTTGAAATCCGCGAGGTATGCCACAATTGTCCCGGCATATTCCTCGCCCATGATGTATGGTTTGAGTTTCGATGAGTTTGCTTTGAACACTTTCCTTGTGCATCTTTCAACTCAACTACTCCGGCGGGAAGAATTCTCACGATTTCAAATGGTCCGGACCACCGTGATCTCAATTTCCCAGAGAATAACTTCAGCCTTGAGTTGAAAACGAGAACCCTATCGCCTACCACAAACTCACGTCGGTTCAACCGCTTGTCATGCCATGCCTTTGTTCTCTCCTTGTAGATCTTGTTGTTCTCATATGCATGACGCCTCAACTCCTCAAGTTCTTCTAATTGAAATAACCGACTACCTCCGGCCGCCTTGAGATCGAAGTTCAATTTCTTGATTGCCCACATGGTTTTGTGCTCAAGTTCCAAAGGGAAGTGACACGCCTTCCCGTAGATAAGACGGTAAGGGGTAGTACCGATCGATGTCTTGAAAGCGGTGCGGTATGCCCACAAGACTTCATCCAATTTTTCTGCCCAATCTTTCCTTGAAGAGCTAACCGTCTTCTCTAAGATCTCCTTGATGGCACGGTTTGAGATTTCCACTTGACCTTGTGTTTGTGGATGGTAAGGAAGTCCCTTCTTATGCTTGATGCCGTACTTCTCCAAGAGAGACTCGAATCTCTTTTCGATGAAATGGGAACCGTTGTCACTAATGATGACCCGTGGAATGCCAAATCTTGGGAATAGGGTCTTTTTCAAGAATTTCGAAACGGATTTCCCATCGCACCTTACACATGGTATGGCCTCGACCCACTTTGTGACATAGTCTACCGCCACTAGGATGTATTGGAAACCCCTTGACGACAGGAAAGGACCCATGAAGTCCAATCCCCACACATCGAAAGCTTCCACCTCAAGAATATAGTTCAATGGCGTTTCATTCTTCCGAGAGATGTTACCGGACCTTTGACACTTATCACATTGCTTGACATGCAAGTGGGCGTCGCGGAAAAGAGTCGACCACCAATAGCCGGTTCGCAAAACCCTCGTCGCCGTCTTTTGGGGGCCACCGTGACCTCCCACCGGAAATTCATGACAATGGGTCAAAATAGATTGCACTTCACTCTCGGGAATACATCGCCGGTACATCCTGTCATTGCCAAGACGGAAGAGGAAAGGGTCATCCCAAAAGTAATGCTTCATGTCGTGGAGGAATTTCTTCTTTTGATGATGGTTCAAGTGTTGAGGGATCACTTCGCTCGCCAAATAATTCACAATATCCGCATACCGAGGATGTGAGTTGATAGCCAAGAGTCGCTCGTCCGAGAAAGCATCTACAATCGGTTGGGTGTCTTCCAAGTCGACAAGAATCCTCGATAGGTGATCGGCTACGACATTCTTCGTGCCCGCCTTGTCGCGGATTTCCAAATCAAATTCTTGCATAAGCAAGACCCACCGTATAAGTCTCGGTTTTGTCTCCTTCTTTCCCATCAAGTATTTGATAGCGGCATGATCCGTGTAGACTACCATCTTAGAGAACATGAGGTATTGCCGAAATTTGTTGAGTGCAAAAACGATCGCCAAAAGCTCCTTTTCCTAGTGTAGTTCCTTTGGGCGCTATCAAGCGCATGGCTTGTGTAATAGATGACCCTTGGCTTCTTGTCTACTGTTTGGGTCAAACACACTCCCACGGTGAAGTCGCTCGCGTCGGCCAAAATCTCGAAGGGTAGCGTCCAATCCGGAGGTTGAACTACCGGAGCGGAAATCAAAGCCTGCTTCAACCTATAAAACGACTCAAGGCACTCATCAGTGAAAATGAAAGGGGCATCTTTGCACAAGAGGTCAGCTAGAGGTCGAGCAATTTTTGAAAAATCCTTGACAAACCGGCGATAAAAGCCGGCATGGCCAAGGAAACTACGCACTCCCTTAACAGAAACTGGGGGTGGTAGGCGCTCTATAACCGCAACTTTAGCCCTATCTACTTCGATGCCCTTAGAAGAGATTAAGTGACCCAGAACGATACCTTGTTCCACCATGAAGTGGCATTTCTCCCAATTCAGAACTAGATCCACTTCCTCACAACGAGTTAATACTTTCTCCAGATTTAGCAAACAATCATCGAAAGAATTACCGTACACAGAAAAATCATCCATAAAGACTTCCATGCATTTCTCAATGAAATCGCTAAAAATAGCCATCATACAACTTTAAAAAGTCCCAGGGGCATTACATAAACCAAATGGCATGCGACGATAAGCAAATGTCCCATATGGGCAAATGAAGGTGGTTTTTTCTTGGTGTGAGGGGTGGATTGGAATTTGAAAGAACCCCGAGTACCCATCCAAAAAGCAAAAATGCGAATGACCCGCCAACCGTTCTAACATTTGGTCGATAAAGGGAAGGGGGAAATGGTCCTTTTTTGTTACTTTGTTTAATTGGCGGTAATCGATACACATCCGCCAACCAGTAACGGTCCGGGTACTAACTAGTTCTTTCTTGTCATTTTCAATTACGGTCAATCCACCCTTCTTGGGCACACATTGAACCAGGCTTACCCATTCGCTATTTGCGATGGGTAAGATGATCCCAGCAGCGAGCAACTTTACTACTTCCTTTTTAACCACTTCTTGCATGTTGGGATTTAAACAACGTTGGGGTTGCCTAGTAGGCTTGGCATCTTCTAGTAAATCAATCGAATGCATGCATATGGAAGGAGATAAACCTTTCAAATCTTCTATCCTATAACCCAATGCACCCCTATGTTTCCTAAGCAAATCAAGCAACTTGGACAATTCAAAATCATTCAAATTCGCATTCACAATGACAGGATAAGATTTCTCATCATCCAAGAAAGCATATTGGAGGGAAGGGGGTAAAGCTTTAAGCTCTAAAGGAGTAGAAGATTGAATTTGAGAAGAAGACATACCTATGAAGATCGCATCTTGAATCTCCATGCACTCCATATAAGGCTCATCAATAATAATCTCCTTATGCATGGGTGAAGAGTCAAGAAGGTTGGTGAAGAAAGTAATGTCGGTGCCGTCGGTCTCAAATTGGAAAGACTCCAATAGGCAAGCTCCCAAGGGATCATCGCAAATAGATTCAAGAAGATGGGAGTCCTCAATATACTCATCAATAAGGAACTACATCATATCAATGGCATAGCATGAATCCCCATACGAAGGACCTTTCAATGACCCCTCAAGTTGAAAAATTATGCTTTCATTCCCGACATTCAACGACATGCTTCCATTCTTCACATCGATAATGGCTCCCGCCGTAGCAAGGAACGACCTTCCCAAAATAATGGGGATGTTGTTATCTTCTTCTATCTCCAAAATCACAAAATCACAAGGAATCAAAAACCGCCCCACTTGGACTGGGATGTCTTCCAATATTCCCAACGGTCTTCGCACGGAACGGTCGGCCAATTGAAGGTTAATTGTTGTAGGAGCAAGATCGTCAAGGTTTAACTTCTTGCATATCGAATAAGGCATGACGCTTACGCTTGCTTCTAGATCTCAAAGGGCACGACCAATCCGCATATCACCAATGGTGCATGGAATAGAAAAACTTCCGGGGTCGGCTAATTTCTCTGGTGATTTGTTATCGATAATTGCACTACAATCCGCCGTCAAATGGATCGTAGATTTCTCTTGAATTCTCCTCTTTCTCGTGAGAAGCTCCTTCAAATGCTTCTTGAAGGATGGAACTTCAGAAATGGCATCAAGGAATGGAATGTTCACTTGAAGCTTCTTGAGCATCTCAATAAATTTTGAAAACTTTGCATCGGATTTTGGCTTTGCTAACCGATCGGGAAAAGGGACCGGTGGTAGCTTGGGCTTCTCAATAGTCTTGATTGGTTCTTCTTCCACCAGTTTTCCTTTCCCTTTCCTTAACTTCTCCATCTCCTCTCGTTCTTTACTAGACTCTCCCAATTCATCCTCATGTGCTCCCTCAACTTCCTCACCCAATACTAACTCACTTTCCCGCTTCTCCAACAAATCTTCCTCCTCCAAGATATCCACCACATCACCTTCTTTGTCACCCAAGACCTCCTCTTCCACCATTCTAGGTCCATCAATCTCCTTGCCACTCCTCAATGTAATCGCATTAAGTTGCCCCATCGGGTTAGGTTGGGATTGGCTAAGCAAAGATTGAATAGGTTGAGATTGTTGTGCCAATTGGGCCAATGGTAACTCGAGGTTCTTAATGCGAGTTTGGTGTTTTTCTCGGTCTAAGGCCATCTTTTCTTGAGATAAGGCTATCTTCTCTTGAGATAGGGCCAACTTTTGGAGGGTTTGGTCAAGGGTTTCTTGTTGTGGTGGTTTGGGTGCTTGGGAAGATTGACCTTGGTGAGGATTTTGGTGGTGGTTTTGGTGGTATTGGCGGCGATTTTGATTTGGGAAACCGGGGGGTGGGTTTTGGTTTAGGGGAGCTTGTTGGTTGTAGGCGTAATTCCCACGAGGACGAATGGGGGTTTGATTGGTATAGGAGAGGTTATTGTTGGGATAGATGGCTTGGACTTGCTCGGTTTGATACTCTTCACATCGCTTCGAAGAATGTGGCCCTCCACAAAAATCACATACCAAGACTCGGGCATCCGGAATAAGCATATGTACTTCTTGGGCTGCCTTTACTTGCCTCGTGGTTTCCTCCAAAGCTGCCTTTTGTTGCATTTCAAGAACGACATTCATGAGAAATTTAATGGTAGGGTTGCTTTATAGAGGAGGACCATCTCTTGGACCACGGCCGCCTCCTCAATGAGGAGAGTGTTGAGATAGCTCGTGAAGAAATACGTTTGCTTCCTCCGCCGTCTTCTTGAGAAACATGCCCCCCGAGGCATGATCGATGGATTCTCGCAAAGAGCTACTCAATCCGGAATAGAAGTGATGCAATAATAACCAATCCTCAAGATTGTGGTGTGGACACCTCCGTTGGAGACCTTTGAATCTTCCCCATGCTTCGAATAACGAGTCATCGGGCTCTTGCCTGAAGCTCATGATGGCTTGCCTCAACCGACACGTCTCATCATTGGGGAAAAACCTTTGAAGGAAGTCGCGACTAAGGGCATCCCATGTTGAATAAGTTCCGGGCGGACACGTGTTGAGCCATAACAATGCTTTACCCTTCAAGGTAAGAGGGAAAAACTTCAGCTTCATGTATTCGACGAAAACTCCATTCATTTGTACGAAGCCGATGCGTTGCTCGAATCTGTTGATGTGGTCAATAGGATTTTCATGCTCTCCTCCATGGTACGGGGTGTTCTCAAATATCTCCAATAAATATGGCTTGAACTCGAACGATGCATTCGGTGGTAATTCTGGTAATGTGATGGGATCGCCTCCCGTACCCGACGATGGTAAGGAATATGATGCTAAGGTACGGGGTGGAACTTGCTCTCCTTCAGCCATTGGAATTTCGATCGTCTCTCGCTCCCTTTGTTGTCTAGCTCGTCTCGAACCGGCGTTAGCTTGTCGAATAATACTCTCCGGATTCGGGTTCGGTGGAGTTACAGAAGTTTGGCCTCGTCGAGAGCGAGTCCGCATGCACAAAAGGAACAAACCGAAGAATCAAATTTCCAGTAACCAAGGATAACAAAATCTCTAAAAGTGAAATGATCTTAAACAACCTTAAGACAAAGAGCTAAGCTAGGTGCGCTTGCTCCCCGGTAACGACGCCATTTTGTTAGTCGAGTGATTTGTAAGACCACGGTTTTATCGTTCTTCCACAGGGAGCTAGGGGCCTTAGCTGCAACTAGTTGACTCTAGGTATGGTTTACGATCATGAAAGGATGATAGAATTTAGGGTAAAAACGGCACAAACACACTATGTTCAGTCAAGAAGGTGAAACAATGGGTGTAGGGAGACTTTCGGGATGCAAACGGGAATGTGGAAATGGGTTTCGCAACAAGAGAGTAACGAGAAAGGGAAATCAAATCGTAATTCCGTTAGAAGATACCCACCGGACTTCCTCTTTCAAGGATAGTCCGGATTAACTTCCCCGAAATCCATAGACAGACCCGGGAAAGTTAATAGAACGGAATTTCCTAGTTAGTTTCTATTCGCTTTCGCGAACTAGAACACTAACTATCCTAATTCCTACCTTCCAACACGCATTGGATGTATTCGGGATGCTTTCGCACCCAAATACGTCCCACTTGAGGGAAGGATAGGATTAGAAAGTTGATTTCCTAACTAGTTACTCACTCAAATTGCTAACCCAAACCTAATCACCCATTCACACCCTTTATATCTCCCTAACCCATTAAGGTTCTAGCCACTAAACATCCTAACTATCATGATAATAACATCAACAACTTCATTCATGCTTAAAAGAGTAAACAAGATGACAATAAACATTCAACAATACCAACAATATTAATGATAACAAAAACAGAGATTAGTAAATAAGTAATAAGTTAGAGAGAGAAAGGTTAAGAAATGCTCATTGATTGTGATGACAAGGGAGAAAACTTCGGAATAATAAAGCTCCAATGCTCCAAAGTTCATAATAATCTTCAAACTTGCAATAATAATCAAGAGAATCCAATACAAGAACTAATAATCTCAGCAAAGATCTTCCTTAATCCCTCTAATCTAAGGCTTAAAATGTAATAAAGAGTGCTAAAGTATCATAAAGATAGGTAAAGCTGCTGTCTCGATCCCCCTTTAGCTAAATGACCTAAATACATTAAATAGTAACCAAGGTTGTTACTCAAAACTTATCATTTTACACAACAAACAAAATTGGCCCGCAGGGGACCGCATGACGCCAAGTGACCGTGGCCACGCGATCTGCGTAAGCGACGATTTCTTCTCTTCGCTTCGCATCACCGTGGGCACGGTCCCCATGCACCGTGGTCACGGTCTAGGCGATTAGGGCTGACAACTTTTCGCTCCTTCGCACCGCCGTGGCTACGGTCATAGGAGACCGTGGCCACGGTCTAGTTTGGCCAGCTTCTTCCTTAGGCAGGGTGAGGATCCCACCGTGGCTACGGTCAGAGTGACCGTGACCACGGTCTAGTTCGGGTGCAAGGTCTCTTCCCTTTGTCATGGCTCCATCATACCGTGGCTACGGTCAAGGTGACCGTGGCCACGGTCTCTCTCGGCCACAGTTTCCTTAAGAATACTCTTCAGCCGTTGCTTCCGCTTCCGCTGCCTTTCGACATGACCAGGGCTCGGGGAATCTTGGGGAATCTCGGGATTCCCAAGATTGGTGCAAAATTGGCCCATTTAGAATCGTTTTGAGTGAAACCCTTCGAAAACTACAAAAGTAACTAAAACGCATTAAAAGTTATTAAACAAACTACGAAACAAGTCAAAAGCCTAAGGATTTAGGTGGTATTTAGACACGAGATCGGGTCTAAACACCATCCGATTTGAAGGAGAATCAAGGGTCAAGATTGAAGGAAAGGGACGAATTCGAGTATAAAAGGGAAGAAGAAGTCCATTGAAGTCTTGATGGTTGGTTTTGGGGAAGTAACAACCCGAGCCTCCATCATGAACTTTATGGTTAGTTCATAGTTTAGAGGTAGATTAGATTTAATTTCATGCTTTTTTCATGTCTTAGTTTCGATTTTGGTTTGTATTTAGGATAATCTTGTGTTTTAGATTTAACTTCTCATTTTGAATCTTGTTATTTTTCTGGGTTTGATTTTGGTTGAATGTTCTTGAATGATAGTATAGGTTTGATTTTAATGAAGTTTTGGTTATAAGTTCATATTAGTGTATTATATTTACGTTTTTGATGTCTTCTTTTTCCCCTATTTTTCCTCTGTGAATTGTTTTGCTTCCTCTGTTTTATTGTTTCTCTCTTTTTCGTTTTTTCTCCCTTTCATTTGTGTTAGTTCTTGGTACATTATATAGCGTAGATTAATTTAATTTTCCTTGCTCTTTGGTTATGTCGAGTAGGTTAGATTAGTTTTAGTTAAGTTTAATGGTCATTAGTTGGGTGAAATTAGGATTAAGGTTAGTTTTATTAGGTTTTTATTTATTATGCTTAAGTTAGATTAGTAGATTAGTTGGGTTAGTGATGGAGATCAGTCCTCATAACCTCATTTGGTGCCAGCATGTTTTGAGGCATAGTTATTAAAATCCCGATTCTGGTTTACGATCCTACAATTTTATGGTCCAAAATCGTCGAAACGATTCTACAATTTACACACGATCCACGATCCTACATGGGTTAAATTCCGATCCTAACTTCTTCATAGTTTTGAGTTAGGATCCCGATTTTAACAACCTTGTTTTGAGGCCATTCATGAATCCCATATGAGCCTTGACAATACTGAAGGTCATTCACCTTATATGAGGCCATCTCTATGGACTCAATACTTCATAACTGAGGCCTCACTCACATTTGGTCCCTTGGAGGTTGTTTATAATGTCCAAGCTTACATGGTCCAAAGGTCATTTGGGTTCCATAGAACTATTTCAATCTGGGCATGCATTGAGGACGTTTATTTGGAGCCGGTTGTTCTTATTGAGGACGTTTATTTGGATCCGGTTGTTCTTTTCAACTTGGTTTGGGTTTCTCTTCTCTTTGGATGTCAAGGAAGTTTATTATTGAGCTGTCCTAAATGCCCAAGGGTGATCCATTTGGAGGTCGTTTGCATTCTGCACAACTATTGCAATCTGGGTACGTGCCTGAGGACCTCATTCGGGATCAACTTGTCTTTCGGTGTTTCAGCAAGGTCCTTTTGGTGTTTTCACTTGGGTCGTGTCATCTTCTACTTATTGGAGGTCATTAATCTTCTATGCAATCTGAATATGCGCATGAGGACCTCCATCTTGAGTCTGTTGAGAATTTGGACGTCCAAGGACGTTCCCTACTGAAGGAAGACTATTTGAACCTTTTGACTTCACTTCCTGAGTTGTTGAGGTCTTTCCAATAAAATGAGGTGTTGGTCATTGAGGCCCTCTATGAAGACGTCACTTTCGAGCTGTTGAGGTCATTCTAGCTCGTGAGGTGATTATCTAGCCTTGCCCACGCGAGGAATACTGCTCCGACAAGAAAGGGCCATGTGTGATGTTTCTAGAGCCTTCCAATTGTTCTAGAAGCTTTATGAAGATGCCATGTGACGCTTTTATTAGTCCTCATTACTATTGTTCTAGATGCTTCATTAGTTAGTTACATATTATCTTATATTGAGTAAATTAAATTTACCCTACCTGACATTTGTGGTAATAATTTTTGCACACCTGACATTTGTGAAATTAAGTGAAAGTGATTTTTGGTGGCAAAATCTGGTCACTTCTCATCAGAAATAAAACGATGAAAGGATCATTCAAGTCATTTTCTTCTCAATATTAATGGACAACATGATACATTCACATAGTCATATAGGGACATTATTGTATTTCCTCATTTTCGATGACAAGTGACAGGATTTTACCACTAAAAATCACTTTCACTTAATGTAAGGTAAGGTAAAAATTATTTCACAAATGTCGGATGTACAAAAATTATTACAACAAATGTCAGGTAGGGTAAATGTAATTTACTCATCTTATTTTGATGTAATTAGTTTAATTAAGCAAGTTTAGGACGTTTTCTTTTTGTTCCAGAAATTCCTAATTAGATATCTCAACTGGGTTTATATATACCCACTGTGAGGTCATTTTAGATAACAATATGATGATATGAAATATGAGATTTGAGTGCCTTATTGAGCCTCTTGTTTGTGAGTGACGTTAAACTCTCAACATTGGTTAATTCTACTACAGTATCAAGGATTTGGCAATTCTTGTGGTGGGTGTAGAGCTTGGTGACTTCAATGGTGGTGTGCCTATATCCGTTGAGGTAATCGAGTCCATGCCCTTGTGTTCTAGCTGTGGTGTGCCTGTATCAGCTTGAGTTCAAGTCTATCTTTCCTTTTCTGTTTTTTCCCATCCTTCATTATCCATTTCAATCCATTTGATGTTATTTGATGCGTGGTGAACCGGGTTCTATCTTGGAGGAGGTTATTTGTGTTGTTCTTGCTCATCCGAACATATTTCACACATCACCCATTTCATCCATCTGATCCTAGTTGATTACCCTCTGTTTTGGAGTTTTTTGCATTCGATTATTCACTGTGAGGTCCCAGAATTCCAGTGTTGTGTGTCCGCTTGGTGTCTGTGAGGTCATCACTCTGATCTTAGCAACCTTGCATACATCAACTTGGTATCAGAGCTGAGTTTCATCTTGGAGGAGCTAAGCTTCATCCTGGAAGGAGTTATTGGTGTTATTTGTGATGTTGTGCAGTAGTAGATTACCTCAAGAGGTTTGCAGAGCTAGCTACCATCTTGGTGAGTGAGTTTTGATTCCCTTGAGCCTAAACACATCCCAAATCAGGCTAAACACATAGCCACAAAAAAAACCCCCAGCAGCCATGACTTTCAGCAAACCCTCATATTGAGAGAGGAATCATATTTTGAAGGAGGAAAGCAGATTGAGGCGTGAGATCAAGATGTTACAATTGGAGATACTATTGTGTGAATTTATTTATGATTCCATGAAGTTATTTATGTTAGGTTTTAGGTTATCTATTTCCTAAACATATACAGATTAATTGGCGGAATATTCATAACAGTTATAAACAATTAATCACAACAATTGCAAAGGCTTTAGTAATTATACCTGATCGCTAATCCGGCTGATGAAGAGGTTTTGACCTTCGAGATTCCAATGCTGAAATCCTCTACTGAAAGTCCACGCAGCACTCCGAGAACCCGATTGCTAGATCGACCCGATCGAGATGAATCTCAATCTAAGATGTATGCGAGATTGTTACGGAAACAAATATTGTTTCCTGAAACTGGAACTGCAAAACTAAAAGAGAGAGGAACTCAAGAAATCACCCTGGTATCTCTCTAAGAGTCTCAGGCAGTTAGTGTTGAATAATCTCTCACAGAGACCCCTTTATATAGTGTTTAGAAAACCTAGGGAAAAGGTTCAAAACCCTAAAGGGCCGACTTAACGCAACGGCGCGCTTCTCAGGCCCAACACGGTCCGTGTTGGACTCCAGAAGGTGCATTTATTCGGCCCATGGACACCACGGACCGTGGTGTCTCAACACGGACCGTGGTGTCTCAACACGAACCATGTTGGGTCAACACGGTCCGTGTTGAACCCAATTCGGTCCGTGTTGGGCTGATTTCTCACAGAAATCAGTTTCCAACTTTCCTAAACGTAATACAAGATCACTTAGGTTACATACATTGTTTCAGGGCACTGACTTGTGTGACCCAGTAGGACCAAATAATATAGTTGTAATTAAACATATTTAATTACTAATTATAAAGGTCTCTAGCAAGACATATAATTACTATATTACTTTGGTTTAACTCCGTGTATATCGAACATTGTCGGGACATGCCCAACAATCTCCCACTTGTCCCACAAGTGTTCGATTCCTTAAATTCCCTTGTCACTTACTGTCTCATGTTCAGATAAGGTAAGCTGAAGTCATCCTTATGTAAGACCCGAATGTTCCTCGATCTCCGAGTTTAGACTTTGAAAAGCAGATGATCAACTATTGATTCAACTGAGCTCGGCCAAGCATTTTCAGTCCAATCTCACTGACTGGCTAATAAGACAACTGTCCCTAATAGGGAGGACAATGCCATCTTGCTCAGACACACATTCTAACATGATCCAACTGTAACCCAGACACCGCCTTTATAGCCTACTGTTACGAAAGGCGTTTGACACGCTCCAAAATCACAGCAGATAATGCAGTTTGTGTACTGAACTCAGGATTCAGGAATTTTGAGTGGTGAGAGCTCCTATGACAATTCCCAACTTAAAGAGCTCCCACTGCAGGTCAATTCGGTAGTTGTTCTCAACAATACCCATGTGATTGATTTATAATGTCATCACGTCACTATGATCATGAAACTTGATCATCACCTCAATCCTACATGCTAATTGTGTTGATATTATCACTGTTCCTACGTGATAATACAATTAGGAACCAGGTCGACTGTCGACCAAGACTAGCGATATCAAGTTCACTAATAGGGTTTCAGAAATCGGACCTCATCCAATTTCCCATTTTGAATGCGCTAACCTTTTTAGACATTTACATAATTATAAACCACAATTAATGTAAATTTGGAATCTTATTCTTAATGATGAATCAACAAGGTCATAATTCATGAACAATCCCCGTAAGTTTGACTTGTTAATATTCCGGAATGTGTTCAATACCTATTGCCCATGAATGACTATCATGCTATAACTACAACAGGGGTTTAGTACATAATACTTGCAATGAACCTTGCACATATACCATCTCACTAATGACCTTTCATACAGGGAGATATTTCCGGAACTTATGTTTGGATTTATAGTGAGCTTCGGTTCCTTTGCTTAAGTGATGGCTCCTAACAAGGCTCCGTTTCTCTCGCAAGGCTAGAAACATCACCTAGTTTTGAAACGAACTTCACAATCCTAACAGTTTCTGTCACAGCTTCTAAAGTCGTGTCATGATTGTCTTATTTTGTAGAATTAAACGCATGTCATGTTAGGAACTTCTTCCAGCTCACCTTAATACCACTCAAACAGATCGTGTAATTTTCTCTGACCTTTCAGATAATTATATTTCTCTGTCATAAGAGTAGCATCAATGCAACTCTTCGCACTTAGCTTTTATGAACCACTTTAGACTTAGGACACATCCTTAGTTTTGCTTATGCATACACAATGTATATGTTATGTTGGGTTTTGAACATCTCGTGGCATACATTAATCTCACGCCTGAAGCACGAGTTATATGTCTCATCCTTTTTAGATCCTCTGATTGTTTTGAGACAATCAGATTCCCTAAGGATATGCCATGATTTATGGGAATTAATCCATTCTCGAAGTGGGTTGAACTTATTCAACACCTAGGCAACTTTGATTCAAACAATCAAAATCTTTAATCTATCATTATAGATCTTGTCTCCAAGAAAATTCTTAGCCCCACCAATCCTTCACTTTGAAAATTATTTCCAAGTCAACCTCAGTAGAAGCAACATTGGAATATTCTTCTCAGTAGGCAGTATGTCAATCACATACAATATCAGAAAACGCATTGCTCCCACTGAACTTCTTGTAAACACAATATTATCTTTGGCACTTCCCAGTATGTCAAAACCTTTTTGATATCCTGGTCAACAAGGTCAATGATTCCAACTCCTAGAAGCTTCCTTAAGACCACAGATGGTCTCTTGAAGTTTACAAGTATTCCAACAAAAGACCACTCAGTTGTGACAAGTACACATCTTTCTTCAAAATCTAATTTTGAAGTCAATCTTGATGTCTATCTTAATGAACCCATATTATGCCTTAAAATCCTCCTATGCCTGATGGTTCACACCTTCAGACAAATCAACCAAGTTCTAAACTTGGTTGCATACATGGAGTCCATTTTAGACTTTTAAGGAATCTTGTTTTGCTAAAGCTTCTTTGATGTAGGTAGAGTCATTAATTTTTAAAAGTAACATCTCACGCTCATCTATAGAAGATCGATATCTTTGTGGATGACGGAGTTGTTTACCTGACCTTGCTTGGAGTAACGTTCATGACTGATAAGTACTTCTTGTATATATAAGAACTTGGTTGTTTTGATGAGAATTTGGGGAATATTTGATTTGATTATGTTATTTTATACCCGAATTTCCCATATTACGCTTGGTTTGGAGTTTGGTGAGTTTTGTAGGTACTTTGTGAAGAATCGATGTAAACCGAGCTAAAAATCAAGTGTAGATCCAAGTTATGAGCTTAAAGGACCAAGAAGTGAGATGTTGGATCACCCAAGGCCCAAACAATATCCCAAAGTACTCCTAGGCCTGAAAAAGACAGTGGCACGGGTGGTGTCTGCAGTGGCACGGGTAGTGCCTATGACCAGAATGTGAAGAATTGTGTGCAGTGAAGCGACACGGGTAGTGCTTAGGGGGGCACGGGCCGTGTCACTATGAGCACGGTCCGTGTCACCCCTGGCACGGTCCGTGCCTCTCCTCTCTTTTCATTTTCGGCGGTTTTGAGTTGATATTTGTCTATATTATGCTTATTTCCGGCGGAGTGAAGGGGGATGAATCATCCATCATCATCCATTTCATGCCCTAATCATATCATTCATCATCCATATTCCATCCACCATTGAAGATTGAGAGAAGATTGAAGATCGAAGAGCAATTTGAACATACTTTGAAGTGGAGGAGCAAAAGTCCTCCATTGTTGATTCCTAGCAAGTTTGTTCTTCACTTGGGTTTATTTTCTCATTCTCTCATAGATTTTCATATGCTTTCTAGAATAGATTTCAATTGCTTTGTATTTTAAACATGAATTGTGAGTAGTTCTTTTTAGTTTAGGGGATGAACCTTTGAAGTTGCTTGATGAATTGACTTTGTTGGATTGAATTATCATGAATTTAGTTTGTTTCAATCTATATGGTCTTTGAATTGAATTGTTATTGCTTTTGCTTGATCACCAATTGCATGTTAATAGGTTGTTGAATGAAGTACCGAAAGGAGAAGTTTGATTACCCGAAAACCTAGATTGAACTAGTTAAAATTATCTAGACATAGAAGTTTTAACTAGGGTTCTTGAGATAATTAGATCTTTAACCTTGACTAAATCGAAATAACCACGAAAGTAGGTGCTTGGTTAGTCTTAGCAATTCGCTCTAGTGGCAAAATCTCATTGTGAAGTATTCTATGCGATTATCGAACCTTGATTGTGCAAACTAATGAAATGAGAGTTCAATCCACATCGTTGATTCGTTATTTGACTTAAGTTTCATCCCCTGAACGCCTTTTTCCCTTGATTAAATCAGAAAAGTTTGTGTGAATATTCGTTTGTTTAGACTTTGATTGTGATTAGAGTTAGATTTAGTTGATTCAAAACAAAAGCCGGATCGACTTGGCAATCAACTAGGAGGCTAGTTCAGTGCGTTGAAAGGAAAAGTCCCTGTGGGAACGACCTTGATTTATGCTACAATTTCACCCGTGCACTTGCGGCCTATCAAGTTTTTGGCGCCGTTGCCGGGGACTTTGTCCCTAGCCAGCCACTGGACGAATACCCTAAGGTTGCCTAAGTCATTTATTTTCTGTTTTGATTTTGCTTGGTGTTTTGGTTTTGTCTTGCGAGGGCTACTCTACGTGCATGCAAAAAGCTCCACTCTTTGAGCTTGATCCTGAAATCGAAAGAACCTTTCGCTCCCGGCGAAAGAAGCAAAAGTTAGAGCACGCCTGGAGAAGACAAGAAGAGAACTCCAAGCGAAAGACACCATGTCCGGTGGAGGCGGCAGTGGAGAGCCTAGAATCACGCTTGGCTCCTATGTGATGCCAAATGTCACAAATCAACCCTCCGCCATTAATCCTCCAAGAGTGGCCGCTGACGATTTCGAGCTGAGGAGTTCACTCATCAATTTGGTGAAGGCCAACCCATTCCATGGCCTCCCCAATGAAGATCCCAACCGGCACCTTCGCCTATTCAACCAAGCTTGTGAGACTTTTAAGGCAAATGGTGCAACGCCCGATGCAATCAAGCTGCGATTGTTTCCCTTTTCACTTGAAGGGAAGGCTTGGGAGTGGTTGGATGCTCTTCCATCAAGCTCTGCCATCACTACTTTTGACCAACTTGCTAGCTTATTCTTGGCAAAGTACTTTCCTCCTAGCAAGTTGACGAGCCTCCGGAATCAAATCTCAACATTTGTCCAAGAGCCGGATGAGTCCCTCTATGAAGCGTGGGAGAGGTTCAAGGACCTCTTACGTCAATGCCCCCACCATGGTTTAGAACCATGGGTCCCGATCCAAGCTTTCTACAACGGGGTGGATGACAACTTGAGGGCCAACATCTTGGCGGCGGAGGCAACATCATGTCCAAGAGCGATGGCGGAACTCCAAACTTTGATTGAGGAGATGGCGATCAATAGCTACCAGTGGTCAAAGCCCCGTTCCAAGAGGACGGGAGGTAAGTATGAAGTTGATGCTATTTCTATGTTGAATGCTAAGTTGGATGCCATGACTAAGAAGATGGATTTGTTGAATGTGAATGCTCCCCCTCCCCAACCATGTGCGTCGTGTCAATCATATGAGCATGAGACCTTGAATTGTCCTAGTGGGTTGGTTAGCAATGAATCGACCGAAGTGGTTAACTATGTTGGTAACCCTTCTAATAGGCAAAACTTTGACCCTTTTTCCAATACTTACAATCCCGGTTTTAGGTTCCACCCGAACTTTTCTTACCGGAACAATAACCAAATGGGTCAACCCCAAGGACAAAGACAACCCCAAGCACCTCCACCACAAGCTCCCCAAAAGCCTAACCTAGAGGCTATGATACAAGCTTTAATGTTGTCTCAACAACATCACCAACAACGACAACTTGAGCATCAACAAAGACAAGATGAGGTGATTAAGGCCCTAGCTACTAAAGTTGACCTTATGAGCACCCACACTCAAATGATTGAGAATCAAATTGCCATTCAAGCTGGTACCTCCACTACCCCTCCGGGAATGCTTCCCGGAAAGCCCGAACCTAACCCTAAGGAGCAATGTAATGCCATTTTTTTGAGGAGTAGGACACAATATGAGGGACCTAGCGTGCCAAATACCAAGCATGGGGGAGTAGTGGTTGAGAAAGAGGTTCAGAAGCCTAGTGAGAATGTTGTTAGTTTTGAAAGAGAGAAAGACCTTGAGAGTGAGCATTCAAAAGAGAACACCGAAACCTGACCTTCATCTCCACCTAGAGTTTACAAACCACCGTTACCCTTTCCTCAAAGATATGCTAAGGCTAAATTTGATGCAAAATTCGGCAAGTTCTTTAATATGTTAAAGCAATTGAATGTGAATGTGCCGTTTTTGGATGTTTTATCTCAAATGCCTTTGTATGCAAAGTTTTTGAAAGAAATCCTCTCTAAAAAGAGGAAAATTGATGAAATTGAGGAAGTTGCTTTGACTGAAGAATGTAGTTCTGTGGTTCTTAACAAGCTTACTCCTAAGCTTAAGGACCCGGGAAGCTTTAGTATTCCATGTGGCCTAGGTAGCTTAACCGTTGACCGAGCTTTGTGTGATGTGGGTTCTAGTGTAAGCTTAATGCCCTATTCTTTGTATGAACGGTTGAACCTAGGAGAGTTGAGACCAACTACCATGTCATTGCAAATGGCGGATCGTTCTATCAAGTACCCTAAGGGTATTTTGGAGGATTTTCCCCTTAAGGTGGGTGATTGCTATGTGCCGATTGATTTTGTCATCCTTGATATGCCCGAAGATTCCCGTACCCAAATCATTTTGGGGAGACATTTTCTTGCTACCGTAGGGTGTGTCATAGATGTACAATGTGGAAAGATGAAGTTTAGGATAGGGGAACATGAACTTGAGTTTGATTTATTCCGTGATGTTTTGCCACGTGGCGTTTCCCCTTGTTTTGGTGTTGATGTGTTTGGTGAGAAGGATAAGAATGTTGATGGTATGATTTGTGAAAAGAAAGATGATTGTGTGCATGTAGTGGAGAGTGAAAAACTTGAGAAGTTTCATGATAATTTTGTTGCAAATTCTTGTGGTTTATTTATTGATAAAGGCCATGAACTTGGCGATGCAAGAGTGGGAATAAAAGAAATTTTGCTCCCACCTAACATCATCAAGAACGTGCCTTATGCTATTAACAAGAGTACATTGGATGAGATTTTCAGGTTTGATGATGGAGATCCCTCCATTTTTGAAGGAGGTGATGAGTTTGACCCAAGCTGTGGGGTCAATTTGAAGATGTTTGGAGGTACTATGCAATGTGAAGCTCCAAAAGCCCTTGGCTATAAAGTTATGGACTATTCACCGGGTTGAGAGGTACTTTGTCCAGCTTAGGACATTAAACAAGCGCTTCTTGGGAGGCAACCCAAGCTTTTTCGATTTTATTTTATTTTATATTTTTTTTTAGGATTTTCTAAAATTTTTCCTTATTTTTCTTCTTTTTATTTTTGATTTTTCTAGATTTGTGTTTTCTTCCTTTGCTTCTCGGGTGATGTTTCGCATTGCGGACAATGCTCGGTTCAAGCATGGGGGGATTTGTGATTTGTGTAAGCTTTTTGTGGATATGTGTGTTTTGAGTCGTTTTTATTTTTGATTTTTCACTTGTTTTGAGTCTTTTTCTTTTGTTTTGATTTTATTTCTTTTGTTTTCTAGATTTACTTGTAGTTTTTTAATTTCTTTTTTCGTAGGTTGTTTTCGTTTTCTTATTTTTTTATTTTCATTTTGAGTCTTGTAAAAAGCATTTGAAAAGAAAAAAATTTTAAACAAAAAGAAAAACGTAAGTAAAAAAAATAAAAAAAAAAAACTGTTTGATATAAGATTTGGCGTGGTAGTTTTCTTTTGACTTGATTTGATCTTGTATAGCCCGTTTGTGAAAGACTGTGAATTGACATGAGTTATGAAGCTAATTGTTGTGAGAATTGTGCTAGGATAGTAAGACCGATTGCCTTTGTTTCTATTTTAAGAGTGAGTTGTGCATATGCATATCTTTTTAAACTAGGTAATGATTGTTGAGCGCTACCCGTGAGTCCACATAAGCCTAAAAGAAAAGACTAATCATTTTTATTAGTCTAATTTCCATGAGTGACTTACCATTGTGGCATCCTCCTTCATTTGCTTTGCATCTCCTTGAAATTGCTATGCGTTGTACATTGACAAGATGATAGAGGCATTAGGATTTGAACCCGCAAGCCTTGACCACCCGTTTACATCAGAATATCCGTAGTTAGCCCCTTTCTTGCCTTGACTTTTCCTTTTCTTGAACCCATATTATAAGCCTTGGCCGATTATATATTTCCTACCCTTAAGTCATTGCTTGAAATGTTTTGAGTTTGAAGTTGGGTTGATGTTGGTTACTTTGGTGGTTTGGTTTGTGATGGGGATTGGTTTGAGTTGTAAATATTGATTTGATTCCCCAAATCATGTACATTGAAGTTGTTGGGTAGAGTTAGAACTTGCCTAGTGAGTTGTATATAAGTGTGAGTTTGTTTGTTTTTGTGTGTGTTTTATTCAAGAAGAAAAAAAAAAGAGAAAAAGAAAAGAAAAAAAGAAAAATATAGAAAAAGTGCGAAAAAAAGAAAAAAATCGGAGAATTCCGGAAAAAAGAAGAAAAAGAGAATAAAGTGTTTGACATTGTGTTTCTTTTGTTTTTAGGCAAGTTTCCAATTGTTTGTGGTGTTGAATTGGATTGATTTTAAGTGGTGAGAGTGTATGTATGTCGAATTGGTGCAACATAATTTCAAGCTTTGGTTTTTAGCTCCACGATTCCCAAATATTATCCACTCCTTACCCTTAACCCTAGCCCCGTTACAACCCTTGAAAGTCCTCTTGATTGTCATTGTTGCTTTGCAAATTGCGGTGGAGAATTGAGATTCTTAGCAAGTACGTGGTTGGTTGTGACTTTGGTTTGAGTATTTGAGCGAACTTTCAATGATTTTTATATTTAAACACATGAGAGGAGTGTTTCTACATTCCCAGAAAGTGAGTTTGCTCTTCATTTTTACCTAGTTTCATGCTTAACATGTGCCTTCTTATCTCATTTGGTGATTAAGGGTGATTGGTTGAACTTGATGAGTACCATTCTTGAATAATTTGTCTTCAGTTACTTATGTAAATTGGCTTCTTTTTCAGTCTCGGGCTATACTTTAGATTAGATTGGGTTGATTGAATGTTCTATCATTGCCATCCTTAGGAGTTGTAATTAAATAAAAATTTTCGTTTTTGTTATTTTTACTTTTGAGTCTTTTTGTTTTTGCTTTGAGTTCTTTGAGTCTTTTTGTCCCGGTTTCTTTCATTTTCTTTTATTTTATTTCTTTGCCTTTTCTTTTGAGTTTTGGACTTGCTTAGGGACAAGCAAGGACTAAGCATGGGGGATTTTGATAAGTACTTCTTGTATATATGAGAACTTGGTTGTTTTGATGAGAATTTGGGGAATATTTGATTTGATTATGTTATTTTATACCCGAATTTCCCATATTACGCTTGGTTTGGAGTTTGGTGAGTTTTGTAGGTACTTTGTGAAGAATCGATGTAAACCGAGCTAAAAAATCAAGTGTAGATCCAAGTTATGAGCTTAAAGGACCAAGAAGTGAGATGTTGGATCAC
This sequence comes from Portulaca oleracea, assembly GCA_029582165.1. NCBI lineage: Eukaryota > Viridiplantae > Streptophyta > Magnoliopsida > Caryophyllales > Portulacaceae > Portulaca > Portulaca oleracea. The sequence continues at coordinate 17,472,045 of CM055888.1, read as the reverse complement.
CCAAGGCCCAAACAATGGCCCAAAGTACTCCTAGGCCTGAAAAGACAAAGTGCACGTGGTGTCTGCAGTGGCACGGGTAGTGCCTATGACCAGAACGTGAAGAATTGTGTGCAGTGAAGCGACACGGGTAGTGCCTAGGGGGCACGGTCCGTGTCACTATGAGCACGGTCCGTGTCACCCCTGGCACGGTCCGTGCCTCTCCTGTCTTTTCATTTTCGACGGTTTTGAGTTGATATTTGTCTATATTATGCTTATTTCCGGCGGAGTGAAGGGGGATGAATCATCCATCATCATCCATTTCATGCCCTAATCATATCATTCATCATCCATATTCCATCCACTATTGAAGATTGAGAGAAGATTGAAGATCGAAGAGCAATTTGAACATACTTTGAAGTGGAGGAGCAAAAGTCCTCCATTGTTGATTCCTAGCAAGTTTGTTCTTCACTTGGGTTTATTTTCTCATTCTCTCATAGATTTTCATATGCTTTCTAGAATAGATTTCAATTGCTTTGTAGTTTTAAACATGAATTGTGAGTAGTTCTTTTTAGTTTAGGGGATGAACCTTTGAAGTTGCTTGATGAATTGACTTTGTTGGATTGAATTATCATGAATTTAGTTTGTTTCAATCTATTTGGTCTTTGAATTGAATTGTTATTGCTTTTGCTTGATCACCAATTGCATGTTAATAGGTTGTTGAATGAAGTACCGAAAGGAGAAGTTTGATTACCCGAAAACCTAGATTGAACTAGTTAAAATTATCTAGACATAGAAGTTTTAACTAGGGTTCTTGAGATAATTAGATCTTTAACCTTGACTAAATCGAAATAACCACGAAAGTAGGTGCTTGGTTAGTCTTGGCAATTCGCTCTAGTGGCAAAATCTCATTGTGAAGTATTCTATGCGATTATCGAACCTTGATTGTGCAAATTAATGAAATGAGAGTTCAATCCACATCGTTGTTTGACTTAGGTTTCATCCCCTGAACGCCTTTTTCCCTTGATTAAATCAGAAAAGTTTGTGTGAATATTCGTTTGTTTAGACTTTGATTGTGATTAGAGTTAGATTTAATTGATTCAAAACAAAAGCCGAATCGACTTAGCGATCAACTAGGAGGCTAGTTCAGTGCGTTGAAAGGAAAAGCCCCTGTGGGAACGACCTTGATTTATGCTACAATTTCACCCGTGCACTTGCGGCCTATCAATGACACCTCCTCCTCAATGTTTTGAGGCACTTCTACTACCTCAACATCGTTCTTAATTTTCCGACCAATAGGAAAACTTGAACTAGGATCAAGTAGTGGAGTTTTAGGTGATGATTATACTGTTTTGTGTCTCTTGAACTTCGGTAAGTTCAAAATTCTCTCCCACTCTTTCTTTTAGAGAATAACATATTCTCTAAGAAGAAAGCATTTTGAGACACAAATGCTATCCTCTACAACAGTTTATAGAAGTGATACCCCTTTCTTTCAGAAAACAGTTTAAGGACTTTTCCTCTCCAAATCATATGTGGTGTCTTCTTTAGTGCTTCAGATAATCTTTGTTCAGTAATTAGAGCTATGGTTAACTGCGTGTCTACCCAAAAAGGTAACCGACAATGTTGACTCAACCATCATTGATCGCACCATATCTAATAAGGTGTTATTCCTCTTTTAGTTACGTCATTTTGAATTGTCGTATTCCTAGAGGAGAGAGTTATGAAACAATTCCACATTCTCTGGAATGGTCAATGAAATCTTTGGCTCAAATACTCACCTCCTCAATCTAATTGAAGGATTTTGATTTTCTTGCCAAGTTGGTTTTGTACTTCACTTTGAAACTCTTTGAACATTTCAAAGGATTTGGACTTGTGGCTTATTAAGTAGATATACCCATATCTACTAAAAATCGTCACTGAAAGTGATGAAAAGTACAACAAACCTTCTTCTAGCACTAGTGCTCATAGGCCTACATACATCAATATGTTTGCATCCTAATAAGTCATTAGCTTGTTCACCAATTCCAATAAGAGGTGATTTTAGTCATCTTACCCATCAGTCATGCTTTACAAACATTGAACTTTTCAAAGTTTATGTTTTCCAAAATCCTACACTATGCAGTTTTCTGAATGCATTTCTGATTAATATAACTTAAGCCTATGGTGCAAGAATTATGTTTCATTTGAGTCATTTGTTCAAACTATTGGCTCAACTATTAGCATCCTTTCGATCGTATCTAGGTGCTCTCATTGTTTCGCCAAGATTACTTCATTTTGGAAATCTTTAAACTATTTTAATATTCCAACTTCAGATGAATCTCATAAACATGAATCACCATGCCTTATTTTATTCATCCTTGAAGATTTGAAGTAATTCATCCCTTGTACTTATGCTCAATTGGACTACATACATCTATACGTATGAGTGTTTGTTGGCACACTCTCCCTTTCTTGTAAAAGGTATAGTCATGCTTTGCAGACATCACATGTTTCAAAGTCTTATCATTCAAAACCTTTTGGGTTCCTACTCAAGATCTCTGTGACGCTTCTGAATGCGCTTTGATTTACATGACTTAATAGATAGTTACAAGTTTTATGTTTGAACATGAGTTATTCCTTTTAAACCTTTTGGGTTCGATGTGTTGGGTGTGTTTATCCGAGATCCTCTCTCTCTAATTGAGAGCGAGAAATCAAATTTCTACTTATAACGAGAACATAGAATCACCTATAAATTTCTCCCATAAGTCTTGAGGAAATGGATAATCAACCAACTCTTCATAAGGAACTACAACTAATTGCATGTTCTTATTTGTAGGCTGACTTTCATCCTTCAAAACACATCTACTTTGCTGTAGATCCTACACATTTGCATAAATGCGAGTTTCACAGCCGATATCTTATACTCAAAATGGGTTTAATAAGTGTAATGTGTATCACATACTCATTTGCTTAGAATTGAAATCATATCTCAAGTCTTCCTTATAGTTATTCACGCTCCCAGTGTCATACATGATCTGGTTGTTAACCGGTTGTTGTCATTGATTGGGTATGTACAACTGTTTGTCCTTACCTTTCCTTTGACTTCTTGTCTTTGATAGATTTCTTAAATCTTATTTTCCATTTCACTAAAAGACTATCTTTAGTTGCCAACCTTTTGGCTAAAGTGAGGATCTGAGGTTTCTCATGTTTTAAAATAGTCAAATTATTTTAGAACATGAGTGCCATCAATTGGCCTTTATCCAGCTTAACCGAGACTATCTGGTTATTGGTTTCATATTTTATCAACTCTAACTAGTTCGATGAACTTGGTTTTGAGTTGGTAATATTGAAATCCTTGCTCTAATCTTCAAACATTTTGAGTTTAAAGTAGCACGAATACTATGACATCACATGTATTCATTTGGCTTGATTGACTTCTTAATATTGATACCTAGCTCAATGTTATATCAAAGACATATTTCTTTTAATCTAGCCCAGGACAATCTTGTGATAGCGATGCCAATTAAGGAATTGGTGTTATTGTTTTTCTCTTTCTCAAGGAGAAAACAATATTTATTATTGGTGGATGTTTGAGTGAAAAGCCATAAATAATTCTACGAAACAAAAAGATTCATTTTAGTTATTATTCATCAAAAGAAATTAAACAAATTTTAATTTCAAATCAAAACATTTTATCAACTCTCATTTAGTGTTTTAATTTACCAAGACCCACAAGACTCATGGGCTCAAGTGGACTTTGGCCCAACAAAACTCGAGCCCATGTTACTTTGGTGGATCATCTTATGATCGATCATTCAAAATGACTCTTGGCAAGAAATTTGTATCGAATACAATATTTCTCTTCCTCTACTCTTGGCCGAAAACTATTTTGATATCCAATTTGAATTTACCTAGTTCCCACCCTACTTATTAATGATGGACAAATAATTCACTTTGACTTTCTTTATTTATCCATCTAAGTGATGTTTCGATCGGTTGAGCAATAATCCATTTTTGAGAGTATGTTTTATTATCCTAAGCATGCAATTCTAGATGAACTCTTTCGAAAAGTATAAAAGAAATAATAAAACAACATTCTATAACAAATTAAGGCATAAAATAAAACCCTTAGTATGGCCACCTAGACTTAATCAAACTAATTTTAACTAACCCTTGACAGTCTTCAAGAAACTCTTCTTGGATTTTGCAACTTCCTTGGAAGGGCTCCCACTCGAATCACCACCTCCATTGCTGTTGGGCTCCCACTCAACTTGATGTCTCCAATTACAACAAATTTACAAAGTGGATCTCACAATTTGAGGCCTTACATGAATTAAAATAACTTAACTGAAAATTTAAATTTAAACTAATTCAACGAGGGCACGCAGGCCGTATTTTACCCAACCCGGTACGCAGACCGGTAAAACCGACTATCTATGGCCATACTAGAAGCACATGCAAAACACGTAATATTGCAATAATTATATCAAATATAACACATGCTTAAATAACAAATTATAAAGGCATATATAATTGCAACACAACACATAGAAGGAAACAAATACTAAATGGGTTTCCTAAAAGTTTGCATGATTAATAAATAAACAAAATTCCAAATTTTACCTTAATTACCTAAACAGATTTAGGATTTTATGCCAATACATATAAAATACTTGACTATCCTAAAATCAAGAAGTCTAAAAGATACTATATCTTTTAAAGATATTGTAAGTTTCCTAAACTTTACAAACTAATAGATTTTATGCCCATTAATTGATTTCTACTGTAAAATATTTAGATTTTTATCAAATTTCTAAAATTAGAATAAAAATCAGAGAAGTAAAACAATTTTACTTTTCTGCTAATCTGTAAATTAAAGGAAAATTAGTTAACGATTTCAAAAATTCACGAACATTTCATCCATAACAGAATGGTTACCCAGTAACCTACTGTAAAATTTTCAGAAAATTTGCGAATTTCTATAAATTTACAAAATTCAGAGAAGTAAAAAATTTATTTCTCTCAGATCTGAAAATCTAAATTAAAAAATATAATTTGAATGGATAAATTAACGAAAAAAATGTTCCCTAAAAGTATGTTTACCCAGTAATCTACTATAAAATTTTCAGAAGTTTTACAAATTTCTAAAAATTTATAAAATTAAGAGAATTAAACGATTTTTAATTCTCTTCATAACTGAAAACTCAATTAAAAATCCATTTTAATTGGGAAAAATCTATAAAAATTATGAAAATTCCAGAACACTTCCAGGCACCTCTATTTCCTAAACAGATACAGATTAATTGGCAAAAAATTATGAAAATTATGAAAATTATGATACCACTGTTAGGTTTTAGGTTATCTATTTCCTAAACAGATACAGATTAATTGGCGGAATATTCATAACAGTTATAAACAATTAATCAGAATAATTGCAGAGGCTTTAGTAATTATACCTGATCGCTAATCCGGCTGTTGAAGAGGTTGACCTTCGAGATTCCAATGCTGAAATCCTCTACTGAAAGTCCACCGGCACTCCGGGAACCCGATTGCTAGATCGACCCGATCGAGATGAATCTCAATATAAGATCTATGCGAGATTGTTCCGGAAACAAATAATGTTTCCTGAAACTGGAACTGCAAAACGAAAAGAGAGAGGAACTCAGGAAATCACCATGGTATCTCTCTAAGAGTCTCAGGCAGTTGGTGTTGAATAATCTCTCACAGAGACCCCTTTATATAGTGTTTAGAAAACCTAGGGAAAAGGTTCAAAACCCTAAAGGGCCGACTTAACGCAACAGCGCGCTTCTCAGGCCCACCACGGTCCGTGTTGGACTCTAGAATTAATTCGGCCCATGGACACCATGGACCGTGGTGTCTCAACACGGACCGTGTTGAACCCAATTCGGTCGGTGTTGGGCTGATTTATCACAGAAATCAGTTTCCAACTTTTCTAAACGTAATACAATATCACTTAGGGTTCTGTCAACCAATGACCTAGGCAGACATATAATTGTAATTAAACATATTTAATTACTAATTATAGAGGTCTCTAGCAAGACATATAATTACTATATTATTTTGGTTTAATCTCCGTGTATATCGAACATTGTCGGGACATTCCTAACAATTTAAACCACCTTTGATTCTAGAGGAAGAACACATGATTGAACACGAGGTAGTTTTTAATCATCCTCCTATTTTTGATGTATATGAAGATGAAGAAGACTATAAGGGGTTGGATGAGAAAGAATAAGTCAATCTAGATATCCCTCCTAGATATGATGAGGAAGTAGAGGATCTTGATGAAGAAGAGTGTGTAAGCGAATTTTTGGAGGATCCCATCTATGATCAGGAGGTTGAGGACTGTCTGTTATTGACACAGCCAATGACCTTAGGGTTCTGTCAACCAATGACCTAGGCAGAATCTGAGCCTCAGTTCATGAATATGAACAACATAACTTCTTTAGGTGCTACAAGGATGAGAATGGAGGATGAAGCTTCCAGTGGCTTCAATATTGAGTCGGTTAATTTCCAACCAAGGTCACTTCTATGGGTAAACTTGGAGGTGACAAGAAGACCAAAACGAAAGAGGTGGAAGCGAAGGATGTCAAAGTATGAGGAATGGAGTATCAAGCCCCCATCAAACTCGGTGGAGGAGCTCATTATTGGTGATGTTGATTTTTCGGCCTTGATCCTTTTAAAGTTAATTGGTGTCCAATATTTTGGTCAAGGTATGGGATTTCGAGAATTTCCTTACTATATTATTTTGATGGGCATGAATGAAGCATACTTGCCAATATTTTGGTCAATTGGGAGTTACATGAATGCATGTTTTGTGAAATTTTATGTGCTTTGGTGTTCTGTTAAGAAGGTTATCATGATTATACAACTTTGGTTGAGTCAAGATAGTGGAAAAGAAGTGGAGTGATGTATGCAAGGTCACGATGATCAGAGTATTGACCTCACAGTACACCACATTAACGCACAAACACACAATTCTGGCCTCACAACAGAGACTCAAGCACAAACACACCAAAACAGAACATCACGACAAGAAATCAATTACAACCTCCTCAAAACAGAGCACAAACACCAATGAACGATTGGATGAAATGGATGATGATAAAATGATGATTGGATGAACAACTTACAATCAAACAGTAACCGAAGATAGTTTTGAGGCTCGAGCTGATACAGGCCCACCACAGCTAGAACTTCAAGGGCAATGGATTGGATGACCTCAATGGATACAGGCACACCACCATCGAGATTACCAAGCTCTACACCCACTACAAGGATTGCCAAATTCTTGATACTGTAGTAGAATTAACCAAGGTTGAGAGTTTAACGTCACTCACAAACAAGAGGCTCAATCAAGGCACTCAAAATGTTATTAAATTCACTGATAGATAATGAGCTCAAGCTGCCGATTACAAGCTATATAAACCTAGGGTTAAGTTAGAGGATTAAGGGTTTCCCCTTGCTCAAGAAACTCACTAATTAAGCATTAAGCTACTTAACTAACTTAGTAAGCTAATTAAGCCTCATTACAAACTGGATAACATCAAAATAAAATGAAATAAAATCTAACAAACGCGTTTTCATTATTACCAATGGTTAAATCACCTCACAAGCTGGAAATGGCCTCAACAGCTCGGAAGTGAGTCTTCATGGAGGACCTCAAAGCAGGATCACCTCACAGAACTGGAATATCCTCAACAGTCCAGAAGTGATGTCTTCGAAGAGGGCCTCAGAACTGGCAAAATATTTCCACTGAGCTGGAAAGTCCTCAACAGCTCTAAAGTGAAGTCTTCAAACATGGGTGAGGACCTCAATCCAAAGATATGGAATTGAGAAATAACCTCACTGGCTGGCTGCTGCTGTTGATGCTGATGTTGTTGCTGTTGGATGACCTCATGACCTGTTGGACCATCATGAAACACTCCTGGATGTCAGTGTTTGATGCTGTTGATGATGGCCTTGGAGTTGGTGTTGATGAGGTCGTTGTTGCTACTGGTTCTTGACTCTGATCTTCTAATGGAGGACCTCCATCATCCTCCCTAGGTTGAGGAAAGTTTGTCCTCAAACTTGGAAGGTCTTCATGCTCTAGAAAGTAAGGCCTCAAATCTGCAACATTGAATGTAGCACTGCCTCCATAGTCTTCAGAAAGTTCTAACTTGTAAGCATTGTCTCCAATCCTCTCTAGCACTTCAAAAGGTCCACCTGCTCTTGGTGTCAACTTTCCCTTCCTCTTGCTTGGAAATCTATCCTTCCTTAGATGAATCCACACTAAATCTCCTGGGTGGAAAACCATCTTCCTCTTATGCTTGTTTGCTGATGTAGAAACTTGCTCATAATACTTGATGATCTTCTCCTTGACTTGCTGATGAAGCTACTTAATGTCCTCTACATGTTTACCTGCTTCATAACTAAACCTCACAGAATTTGTTAGTGGTGATAAATCCAATGGAGTTATAGGATTTCTACCATAGACAACCTGGAATGGGGAAAGGCTAGTTGCCTTTGATGGTGCTCTATTGAAAGCAAATTTAGCATGAGACAAGAGGGTGTCCCATTCTGTTTTGTTTGTGGATATCAGTTACCTCAATAGTGTTCCAAGTGTCCTGTTTGTGACCTCTGTTTGCCCATAAGTTTGGGGGTGACAAGCTATGCTATACTTCAATTGAGTACCCAACTACTTCCAAAGAGTAACCCAAAAATGACTTAGGAACTTCACATCCCTATCTGAAACCATACTCCTAGGAACTCCATGTAACCTCACTACCTCCTGGAAATACAATTCAGCTACCCTCACAACATCATAGGTAGTATGGCAAGCAATGAAGTGAGCCATTTTGCTGAACCTGTCCACAACTACCATAATTGAATCTTTTCCTCCTTGAATTCTTGGTAGACCAATAATGAAGTCTAAGCTGATGTCCTCCCAGGGACTGTTTGGTACTGGCAAAGGTGTGTATAGCCCTTGAGGTAAGCTTTGACTCTTTGTAATCTGACATGTAGCACACCTCCTGACCCAATGCTCAACATCCTTCCTCATTTTAGGCCAACAATAATGTTCCTTCAGCATAAGAAGGGTCTTCTCAATACCAAAATGTCCTTCCAAGCAACCTCTATGAACTTCAGAGATCAACAACTCTCTAAAACTGCTCCTTGGAATACATAACCTTGCTCCTTTGAAAAGAACTCCCTGGTCTATATGGTATAGACTATGAGGATGTCCCTGACATTTCTGGTACAGCTCTCCAAAATCTTCATCATTCTCATACAAAGCTTTCAACTGTTCAAAACCAAGCACTCTTGCATCCAAAACTTGCAACAATAAGTACCTCCTGGATAATGCATCAGCTCCTTTGTTAAGCTTCCCTGATTTATGATGGATCACAAAATGAAATTGCTGCATGAACTCCACCCAAGTAGCATGCCTAGTGTTGAGTTTATGCTGCCCCTGAATGAATTTGAGGGCCTCATGATCACTGTGCAGAATGAATTCAGCTCCAATCAGAAAATGCCTCCAATGTTGCAAAGCTCTAATGATGGCATAGAACTCCTTATCATATGTACTGTACTTCCTCTTGGCCTCATTGAGTTTCTCACTGAAATAAGCCACTGGTTTTCCTTCTTGAGTCAACACTACTCCAATGCCCACACCTGAGGCATCACACTCCACTTCAAAGACTTTGGTAAAACAAGGTAATGCCAACACTGGTGCTGAGGTTAACTGCCTTTTGACCTCTTCAAAAGCTTTCTGTGCAGCTGGTGTCCAAGTAAAGCTCTTCCCCTTCACTAACTCAGTCATAGGAGCTAAAATAGTGCTGAAGTTCCTCACAAACCTCCTGTAAAAATATGCTAATCCATGAAAACTTCTTATTTGCTGGAGTGATGTTGGAACTGGTAACTCTATGATGGCTTTAACCTTCTCTTCATCTACTTGAATACCCTCTAATGTCACAATATAACCAAGGAATATAACATGGCTGGTGAAGAATTGACACTTCTTGAGGTTCCCATACAACTGCTCTCTACTCAAGATCTCCATAACACTCCTCAAATGTTTCACATGATCCACTTCAGACTTGCTATAAATGAGTAAGTCATCAAAATAAACAACAACACATTTCTCAATCAAAGGTTTCAGAACTTGGTTCATAAGCATCATAAATGTTGAAGCTGCATTTGTCAAACCAAAAGGCATGACTAACCACTCATACAGACCTCCCTTAGTCTTGAAGGTTGTCTTCCACTCATCTCCCTCGTAAATTCTGATCTGGTAATATCCACTCCTCAAATCAATCTTTGAAAACACAGTTGAACCATGGAGCTCATCAAGCATATCCTCAAGTCTTGGAATAGGATATCTATACTTAATGGTAATCTTGTTGATGGCTCTACAATCAATACACATCCTCTGAGTTCCATCTTTCTTAGGAACCAACAAAGCTAGCACTGCACAAGGGCTCAAACTCTCTCTGATCATTCCTTTCTCCAACAAGTCATCAACTTGCCTCTGGATCTCATTGGTTTCAACTGGGGTCATTCTATAGGCTGGTTTGTTTGGTAAGACATATCCTGGGACAAGGTCAATTTTATGTTGGATGTCTCTTTTAGGGGGTAAACCTGATGGCATTTCTTCTGGAAAAACATGTATGAACTGATTGAGGATGGATTGGAATAATGGATGGCTATTTTGTGGGGCTGGTTCGTTTTGTGAGGCTGGTTCTTCATTGAGGTTAAGTAAAAGAAACTCTTTCTGTTCATAGAACTCATGATGTTCATCTGGTAAGATCACATCAAGGGATGGTTCAACAATGAGGTTCTGGGTTCTTTTTGTGAGCTGGGATGGTTTAAGTGGGGTGAGGACAATTTTTTTGTGGTTTAGGTTAAGGGAATATGTATTGGCTCTTCCATCATGGTTAACAGATCTATCAAACAACCAAGGTCTTCCCAACAATAAATGACATGCATCCATAGGTATAACATCACACCACACTTCATCTTTGTAAACAGAACCAATTGAAAAATTCACAAGGCATCTAGATGAAATTTTGATACCTTTGCTTTAACTCAACCACTGGATGGTGTAAGGTGCTAGGTGAGGACAGGTTTGCAAATTCAACTTTTGCACCATAGTTTGTGAGGCTGCATTGGTACAACTGCCTCCATCAATAATCAAGGAACATATCTTCCCATGAACAGTGCAGCGAGTGTGAAAAATATTCTCCCTCTGCTCAGCTTCTTCATCAACTGTTGAATTGCTAAGGACCCTCCTGATCACCAACATTTCACCTTCATCAGGTATGGCCTTAACTTCCTCTTCATCATACACAGGATCGCCTTCAGGTTCATCAAACTGTTCCTCCTCAACAACTGACTCAGGTTCAACAAACAGTGCTGCTTGATATTCTGCTAAGGTCACTTCTCTTCTGTTTGGACATTTTGATGCTAGATATCCAAGACCTTGACATCTAAAACATCTCCTCTCAGGGAATGGTCAATTGGTAGGGACTGGGGTTATTTGTGGGGGATTATGGGATTGTGTTTGAGGTGGTTTAGGGGCTGGATATCTGGTTTGTGGTTGTGGGGATGGATAGGTTCTTTGAGGTGGGTTATGGGATTTATGGTAAGGGTCTGATCTGGTTTGAGGGTAGGTTTTAGCTTGGTATTTGCTTCCATACTCCTTCCTTTGGGCCTTCTTCTGCTGTTCCACCTTGTGAGCCAATGAACTCAGCTCATCAAGTGAATGATACACTTGCAACTCAACAACATTTCTGATATTGTCATTCAATCCTGCAAGATACCTCACATAGGTATGAACTTCATTCTCCTTCATGTTACATTTCCACAGTAGATGCTCAAACTCCTTGGTGTACTCCTCAACAGACTTGCTGCCTTGGACCAAGTGTTGAAGCTTGAAATAATTCTCCTTCATGTAACTTTCAAGTAGAAATTTCTCCTTGAGCTTCTGCCTCATTTCAACCCATGTACTGACCTTAGGTTCATCTATCTCCTCTCTCCTCCTTTGCAAGTTGTTCCACCATGTAGATGCATATTTCTTCAATTTCAATGCAACTAACTTCACCTTATTCTCATCAGACAACTCCCTCAAATCGAACACCCTCTCCACTGTTTGCAACCAATCCAAGAACACATCAGAATCTAACTCCCCTCCAAACTCAGGAATATCTATTTTGAAATCCAACTTCTCAGCTTTTCTATTTTCTCTCCTTTCTTCTCTTGTACTCCTACTCCCAGATTCTCCTCCACTACTCCTAGGTGACCTTCTTACATACCTTCTTCTGTGATACCTAGGTCCTCTGCCTCCTCTTCTAATTTCACTAAAAGGGTTATCCTCTTCTTCTTCTTCTTCAAATTCCACATCAGATTCTCTATTCATCTCTCTCCTGTGCAACTCATGTAATATTGCAACTGTTCACTCATAATTTTCATTCTCCCTTCCATTTCCTCCTTCTCCCCTCAAGGCTTGTTCTGCTACTTCCTGAGGTGTTTTACTACAGCCCGACATTATAAACAACTCAAATAACACAAACAAAACTTCCTCTAAGATGTTACTCAGCTGTGATACCAATTATGATGTATGCAAGGTCACGATGATCAGAGTATTGACCTCACAGTACACCACATTAACGCACAAACACACAATTTTGGCTTCACAACAGAGATTCAAGCACAAACACACCAACAGAACCTCACGATAAGAAATCAATTACAACCTCCTCAAAACAAAGCACAAACACCAATAAACGATTGGATGAAATGGATGATGATAAAATGATGATTGGATGAACAACTTACAATCAAACAGTAACCGAAGATAGTCTTGAGGCCCACCACTGCTAGGACTTCAAGGGCAATGGACTGGATGACCTCGATGGATACAGGCACACCACCATCGAGATTACCAAACTCTACACCCACCACAAGGATTGCCAAATCCTTGATACTGTAGTAGAATTAACCAAGGTTGAGAGTTTAACGTCACTCACAAACAAGAGGCTCAATCAAGGCACTCAAAATGCTATTAAATTCACTGATAGATAATGAGCTCAACCTGCCGATTACAAGCTATATAAACCTAGGGTTGGGTTAGAGGATTAAGGGATTCCCCTTGCTCAAGAAACTCACTAATTAAGCATTAAGCTACTTAACTAACTTAGTAAGCTAATTAAGCCTCATTACAAACTGGATAACATCAAAATAAAATGAAATAAAATCTAACAAACGCATTTTCATTATTACCAACGGTTAAATCACCTCACAAGCTGGAAATGGCCTCAACAGCTTGGAAGTGAGTCTTCATGGAGGACCTCAAAGTAGGGTCACCTCATAGAACTGGAATATCCTATACAGTCCAGAAGTGATGTCTTCAAAGAGGGCCTCAGAACTGGCAAAATATTTCCACTGAGCTGGAAAGTCCTCAACAGCTCTAAAGTGAAGTCTTCAAACATGGGTGAGGACCTCAATCCAATGATATGGAATTGAGAAATAACCTCACTGGCTGGCTGCTGCTGTTGATGCTGATGTTGTTGCTGTTGGATGACCTCATAACCTGCTGGACCATCATGAAACACTCCTGGATGTCAGTGTTTGATGCTGTTGATGATGGCCTTGGACTTTATGGGTTTTCTACTGGGAGATCTTGTTTGGATCTACCTAAAGAAGGACAAATTTCGATCCATGAGGAAAGGAAAGTTGGTTCCAAGAGTTGAAGGTCCCTTTGAGATCCTTGACAGGGTTGAGGTCCTTATCCTGACTGATGATTCGTTGGTCCTCACAAGGACAGATAAATTTTCTCATGATCTACCGCCAAGCCTTGCATTACAAAGGACGTTACAAAAGCCTTTTGACCCTGATATCATTTTTCCAATGCAACCCAGCCACTCAATAAACCCCAATGAGGCCTTTCAGATTCAAAGGTTGTTAGTTGTGTTTTATGCTGAATGGAAGAATAGCACAATTGGACATCTTGCTAGTACCATGGTTGGAGATGAGGCAAAGGCATATGGGAGAAGGAGTGATTCTACCAAGTTGTTGTTAAGGTTAGAGGACTCAATTTGAGGTCCTTGAAGTGATCCAGATTGAAGTTGACCATTTTGAAGACGGTTCGATGTCCTTAAGGACATACTATTCTTGGTGCATATATTTGAGGCCATATTATTCTATGGTAGACGACTTTCCAAGTTTGAGGACAAACTTTTCTCAACTTGGGGGGAATGATGGAGATCAGACCTCACAACCTTATTTGGTGCCAACATGTTTTGAGTCCATTCATGAATCCCAGATGAGCCTTGACAATACTGAAGGTCATTCACCTTATATGAGGCCATCTCTACTGACTCAATACTTCATAACTGAGGCCTCACTAACATTTGATCCCTTGGAGGTTGTTTATAATGTCCAAGCTTACATGGTCCGAAGGTCATTTGGGTTCCACAAAACTATTTCAATCTGGGGATGCATTGAGGACGTTTATTTGGAGCCGGTTATTCTTATTGAAAATGTTTATTTGGATCCGGTTGTTCTTTTCAACTTGGTTTGGGTTTCTCTTCTCTTTGGATGTCAAGGAAGTTTACTATTGAACTGTCCTAAATGCCCAAGGGTGATCCATTTGGAGGTCGTTTGCATTCTACACAACTATTGCAATCTGGGTACGTGCATGAGGACCTCATTCGGGATCAGCTTGTCTTTCAGTGTTTCAGCAAGGTCCTTTTGGTCTTTTCACTTGGGTTGCGTCATCTTCTGTTATTGGAGGTCATTAATCTTCTATGCAATCTGAATATGTGCATGAGGACGTCCATCTTGGTCTGCTGAGAATTTGGACGTCCAAGGACGTTCCCTACTGAAGGAAGACTATTTGCACCTTTTGACTTCACTTCCTGAGTTGTTGAAGTCTTTCCAATTCAATGAGGTATTGGTCATTGAGGCCCTTTATGAAGACATCACTTTCGAGCTGTTGAGGTCCTTCTAGCTCGTGAGGTGATTATCCAGCCTTGCCTACGTGAGGAATACTGCTCCAACAAAAAAGCGCCATGTGTGATGTTTCTAAAGCCTTCCAATTGTTCTAGAAGCTTCATGAAGATGCCATGTGTGACGCTTTTATTAGTCCTCATTACTATTGTTCTAGAAGCTTCATTAGTTAGTTACATATTATCTTATTTTGATGTAATTAGTTTAATTAAGCAAGTTTAGGACGTTTTCTTTTTGCTCAAGAAACTCCTAATTAGATATCTCAGCTGGGTTTATATATACCCACTGTGAGGTCATTGTAGATAACAATATGATGATATGAAATATGAGATTTGAGTGCCTTATTGAGCCTCTTGTTTGTGAATGACGTTAAACTCTCAAATTTGGTTAATTCTACTACAGTATCAAGGATTTGGCAATCCTTGTGGTGGGTGTAGAGCTTGGTGACTTCAATGGTGGCGTGCCTGTATCCGTTGAGGTAATCGAGTCCATTGCCCTTGTGTTCTAGCTGTGGTGTGCCTGTATCAGTTTGAGCTCAAGTCTATCTTTCCTTTACTGTTTTTTCCCATCCCTCATTATCCATTTCAATCCATTTGATGTTATTTGGTGTGTGGTGAACCAGGTTCTATCTTGGAGGTGGTTATTTGTGTTGTTCATGCTCATCCGAACATATTTCACACATCATCCATTTCATCCATCTGATCCTAGCTGATTAACCTCTATTTTGGAGTTGTTTGCATTCGATTATTCACTACGAGGTCCTAGAATTCTAGTGTTGTGTGTTTGCTTGGTGACTGTGAGGTCATCACTCTGATCTTAGCGACCTTGCATACATCAGTTACTCTTAGTGTTAGGTTGTTTTTAGGTTATAGCCTTAGGTAAGTTGGGTCACTTTAGATGAGTTAGTTAGTATCTAGGTTGGTTAAGGGTAAGTTTAGGTTAGTTAGTATCTTGGGTCAGATTAAGTTTAGATTATTAATTGGGTCATTGTGGAGTCTTTTAGAATCTTGTTTGGGTCAAACCCTTTGGACTTTCTTTAGATCCTTAAATGGTTGATGAGATTGCGTCACTTGAGGGAACCTGGAAGCCGGTGAGATTGTCTGCAGGGAAAAAGGCCGGGAAGAAGTGGGTCTACAGGATCAAGGGTAAGCTAGTGGATGTTGGGAAATTGAGGCCCGGTACGATCTCAGGAGGCCTCTCGGACTGAGAAAGAGGTCGGAGGATGCACTAGGGGAACTTGTGGAGAGAGTTGAAGATGGTTGAGGTTTGGTCTCCAAATGGGAGATTGTTGGGTGTGGAGACCAAAATAGGAGAAGGAAGGAGGAAGAAGGGAGGAAAAAGGAGAAGTAGAGAGTAAGAAGAAGAGACGCCAGCAGCGTCCAAATTGACGCCACCAGCGCCTCAAGCGAAGTAAGGAAATGAAGCGAGCGGTCGACGCTAACAGCGTCTAATGAGACCCCGCCAGCGCTTCTCACAGTGGCTCACAAAGACAGGCACGCGGCTAGCATTTGAACACCCCCCACCAGCGTTTGAACACCCCCCGCTAGCGTCTTCTGTGTGTCGGCTGGATTTTGCTTGGAGATGGTGCCAGCTATGAAGATTTGGAAATATTCGGGGAATATTTCCAAGATCTTTTATGTTTCCCTTTCTACAGCTATTTCCTAATTCGCGGTTGTTTCCTTATTATTGGAGACTTCCATATTGTTTAGGTTACTACCATATTGTAACCTAGGTTTTCCCCTGTACCCTCTAGTATATATAGGGGTTCAGGTTCTCCCTATTATGAATCCTTGAGAATTCTAGAATATCCCAGAATGGTGAGGCAGAGAGAAACACAACCATTGTATTGTAATCCACATATTACTAATGCATCGATTACGTAATTTTTTTTTCCCGCTTTGGGTTTTTTCCACGTTAAAATCCTGGTGTCAAATTTCTTATTTCTTTTTTCCGCTATTATGTCCTATTGTTTGTGGTTGCTTGAGTACTCTTCGATCCTAACAAGAATCTCATGGAGGGTTTCATCTAAACCCGAACCAAGACAAATGAGCAATTGGCCTCGCACCAAAAGGTGTTATAATCTCGATAAAAAATGCTAGAGACCCAAATAGCTCAAATTACTCAACAAGTCCACAACCTCACCAAAGCCCAAGGTAAATTGTCAGCCCAACTCGAACCTAATCCCAAAGCGCACATCAATGAAAATTTTCTAGGGAGTGGCAAAGAGTTGGAGGACCACGTGATGGTAGAGAAGTTGGATGTGGATAAGGATGTAAAGGGTGTTAGGAAGGAGGATGTATGCAACTTGAGGCCCATGTTGATAGGGGTATTACGGATGAGACGAAGGAAGATAGACCGATGGAGAATTGATGTCCACCCACCAAGCCTTACAAGCCTCACATTCCGTATTGTTAATAACTTGTAAAAGCTAAGGATAAGAAGAAGTTCATAGAGATGTTGAAGAAACTTCAGCTTGATATTTCATTTTTAGAGGCCATCACTAACATGCCTTCATATGCAATGTTTTTGAGGGAGATACTTGCCAACAAAGGGAAGCTAGAAGAGCACGCCAAGATCCCACTCAATTTATAGTGTATTGCGATTATCTTAAACAAGCAACCTTCTAAGATCTCGGATCCTGGTAAATTCTCTATTCCTTGTTCTACTGGTGATGTGGCTTTCCGTAGGGCTTTATGCGATCTTGGTGCATGTGTTAGTTTGTTGCGTTATTCTCTTTACAAGCATCTTCATATAGTTGAGTTGAAGCCCATCTCTATGTCTCTTCAATTAGTGGATAGGTCTGTTAAATACCCCCTAGGTGTATTGGAGGATGCACCTCTCCAAGTAGGAAAACTTTTCATTCCTTGTGATTTTGTGGTTATGGAGATAGCAGAAGAAGTCCAAATTCCTATCATTTTTGGAAGACCATTGCTAGCCAATGTCGGTGTTATTATAGATGAGAGGAATGGTAAGATGTCTTTGCATGTGGGAGATGAGTTGGTCAAGTTCAACTTTGCCAAATCCATAACCATTTCCGCCTCGAGTGATGCTAGTTATGGGATGGATGTTCTTGGTCAAGGCACTTGTGATGATAGATTCTCTTATGAGCAAATGAGGGATTTGTTAGAGTTGTGCTCGAAGGGTGATGAGTTGAAGGATCAAAGCAAGAAGGATGAAATTTGTGCTAAGCTTTTTGTTGTGAGTCCACCATTTGTTGCTCCATCTCAAAGCTCAAGCATAAGTGTTAGCAAGGAGGGTGATAACCCTACATTTTATAGGGTTATTTGGGAGTTTAATACATGAATTTCGAGTCGGTTTGTGACCGAACGTAACATTTTATATCCCGAATTCATGTATATTTCACTTGGTTTGGAGATTAGTGTAATTTTGTAGGTTTGTGAATGGAATTACATGAAGTCTTGAAGAAAAAAATAGGAGAAAAAGTTGAAAGGTGGGGAGACAAAGCGAAGAGCAAGGAACAACAACAAACCATGTTTGCCAAGACAGGCGCTGGCAGCGCTTCCCCTGGTGCTAGCAGCATGACAAATAGAGACTTTAGGGGAAGCTGAAATAAGGCTGGCGCTGGTAGCGCCTGGCACGCGCTGGCAGCGCCTGGCACGCGCTGGCAGCGCCTGGGTTGTTACGCACTGCTTGGAGAACAAGGCAACTCTCGCGCTGGCAGCGCCTGGGTTGTTACGCACTGCTTGGAGAATAAGGCAACTCTATTTTTGGTTATAAAAAGAAGCGTACGCTGCATAATTAAGGGAGATCACAAAACTGTCATCTATCATTATTATTAGTTCTGATAAACAATATTTTAGAACCCTTGTTTTTGGTATTGGAGATCGAAGCGTTCAACCGCCGACGGAAAAATTGGAGATTGAGGTTCGGGAGAAGGAAACTTTCATGAGCCAACATATTCGTTCATCCCTCGATTGTGTTGTCCTCTTCCCCAATTTTTACTATGTTTTCTAGATTCAATTCAATTTGTTTAGTTGTTTTTATTATCAAGCATGAGTAGTTAATTTTTAGTTTAGAGGAAACTCGATGTTGTTCATTTGACCCTCGGTTTTGATTTGGGTATGAAATAGTTTGTCAATTTCGTTCTGTCTTCGTGTTTATATTGTTATAGTAATTGACTGGCCACCTGTTACTTATTTCTGGACTCTTAGGTTCGGATCGAAAGATAGCTTCTTTGAGTTGGATTGACGAAGATTGAATAGGTATAAAATTCGGTTAGAAATAATGTATTTCATACCTAGGATCGTTTAAATAACTTGTTATTAACTTTGACTAAATTAGATAGCCATGAAAATAGGTGTTTAATTTAGTCGGAGCAATTCACTCCGGGTCGAAAGATTGTTGTGATAGATATTTGTTTGGTTATTGACCCCGAATTGGTGCAAACTGCTAAATACTGAAATCAGACCTTCGTTAGGTTAATTGGTTAACTAGAGTAACCTCCCTAAACGCCTTTGTAATATTGAGAAAACCTCCATAAAAATATACTTGCTGTTTTGATTAGATAAATTTGCAGTTTAAATTAGATTACTTTGCAATTTCGTTCATTTCAGTTTAACTGAGTTAAAAACCCAACCCTTTGAGTAACCTAGCATCCTTTGTAGTGGGTTAGTTTAGTGCGTAAGCTAGAACAAGTCCTCGTGGGAATGACCTTGATATACTACATTGTACACCGTGCACTTGCGGCGTATCAAGTTTTTGGCGCCGTTGCCGGGGACTTTGTCCCTAGCTGCCATTAGACGAAGACACTCTGGTTGACTAGGTTTTTATTGCTTTTCTTAAAACCATAAAAATCAAATAAAAATTAAAAAATTTTAAAATCTAAAATTATGGCAAGTTTTTATTTTCCTCAATTTGAACACGAATTATTTTGGCGTTATTTTGAGCGCTTATCTGCTATTCTTGTTCAATGCGATATCATGTTAGAAAAACCTGAAATTCTTGATATTGTTTTAGAAGGTGTGAATAAGGAAACCAGTAGGTTTTTTGAATTACTTTGGTTTTTGTGATAAATCTGTTGATGAAGCTTGGGAATTTCTAGAATGGCTTGCATGTGATACACATAATTTTGAAATTTCTTATTGTGCACCTGGTTACTCTTTCCCCAATCCTTGTGTATCTCATGCTAGATTATATACTCAACCCCATTGTTTACCTCTTTGTCGTTTATGTAGTTCTTTTGACCATGATGATTCTATATGCCCTGGTTTAGCTAGACTTGAAATTCTGATGAGGGCAGTGCTTGAGCAACAAGATAAGTTAGAGGCTAGTCTAGAGGAAATAGTTGACCCTCGTGAGGCATCACTGCCAATTGTTTCTCATTCTCATCCTAGCTTACCTAAAGACGCTACTGATGGTGTCTTGACTTTTCTTAATGCATCCTTACCTAATTCTCAGTCGACGAGGTTTGAGGTGAGTGAATCCCGTATGTTTGATGCTTGGTATGATGATGACTTCTGTCATGGGTCAATTGATATTATTGATGAGGAGTCTTGTGAGGGGTTTGTGGGTGGATTGGATTGTTCAAGCAAAGAAATTGATGATGTACTCCATGCTTCTACACTTTGTTCACCACCTACCTTTGCCCCTAAGAACCTTGAGGAGCCCATTCCTTGTGAAAAGATCGTTGATGTTCATGTTGATGTGGGATGTGTGGTTAACTCTTGTGATGTGAATGTGATTGAGGGGACCAACAATGCTCTTGATTTGTCCTTAGGCGCTTTAGGAAGGTTTCATCCCTATTTTGATCCATATTGTAAATGGCTAGAGGACTCAGCTAGAAAAATCATGTGGATAACATATTTTGATTCTTTTGATTTTTCTAGTACTTTTGATCTATTTAAGAGAACGCAACTAACATTCTTTGCCATGAGTATTTTGTTGTTCTCTTATTTGCAAGCTTGTGAAGCGCATGCTGCCGAGTTTGACAAGCTTCTAAGGGCTTTGACTGCGTCTGATGTGATTGCTTAATCGTAAGGTCTTGATGGAGTGGTTGATGCTCCCAATGATCTTTGCTTGAAGAAGCGATAGTGTAGGTGCATCCTGCACCTAACCTAGTGAGTTTTTCCTTTCTTTTTTCCTTTATTCTTCTTTGTTTTTTTTTAGTGTGATGTATTATGTCGTTTCCCTCTTGTGCATGCTACCCTTACTCGAAATTCATTACGGACAATGCTTTGTCCAAGCATGGGGGGATTTGGGTTGATTGTCTTGAAACCATGTGCTTGAGTGAGACTGACGTTTATAATTGCATATTTGTTAGTTTCTTGTTGTGTTTGTTAGGCTTTAGATTTGCATCTAGGTTGCATATAGGAGTAGTTTTCTTGCTTTCTTGCTAAAAGTTTAAAAACAAATAAAAATTAGGATAGTTTTTCGTTTCGAAAACCCCTCCCATGACTAATACTTTATGAGGTGTATGTTTGGATTGTCATTGCAAGTGTGTACTTATGTGATTTTAGCTTGATGTGGATGAAGAAAGAGGCTTGGTTGCTTGTTTGATTTAGGTTGCTTTGTATTGTTTGTGATTCAACTAGTCTTGAATGATTCTTGTGCATGATAGTAAAGTTCCTGTGTTTGGTACATCAAATGAATTAGTTGTTTGTGATTGTGGTAGGTTAACCCGTGAGACCTTTTTGAGCCTCAAAGACTATCACTTTTATAGTCTCATTTTCTTTTGAGTGTGACCTTACCATGATTGCATCTCTAGAACTTGATCTGACTCTCTTTGAAACTACATTTGGCTTGTGCATTGTGTTAATATGATTGAGGCCCATATTGTAGCAACAAAGCCAAAAAGACACTTAACAATATGACCCCTTTTTGATAGCCCTTTACTAACCATTTTTCCTGTCATGTTTACCCTATTACGCGCCCTTGGCCTGTTCATAATCTCATACCCTTTTAGCCAAGTTAGTGAAGCAACAATTCAGTTGGGGGCAATTTTGTAGTATATTTGTTGGTGACTTCATTGGTTAGTTTGCTTGATGAGGGAAGCATTGTTCTTAATTGTTATTTATCCCCTCTATTCATTCGAGGTTGAAATTTGTTGTTGGGGATGAGTTACTCTTTATATACCCATACTACTAACCGAAAAAAAGAGGAAAATATTGAAAAAAAAAGAGAAGAAAGGAATTAAAAAAAAAAGAAAGGTTTTGTAGAGTAGGTTACTAGCATGATGACTTTCTTGCCTATGTCGTCTATTCCTTTGCTTCTCTTCGATTTGGGATATATTTGGTGCTTCATTGCGGTGTGGTGTAAGAAGTGTTGTGTTTTATGTATTGGGAATGTTGCTCTTTAGGTCCTTGACTCTTTAGCTCTACATTCCCTAAATGATTTCCCTCCTTACCTTACACCTAAGCCCCATTACAACCCTCGAAAGTCCTCATGATTGACATTTGTGCATATGGTCTATAGCGATTGAGAATTGAGAGTCTTGTTAAGCTTATGGTAGTTTGCTTATATTGGTTAAAGGTTTTGAGTGAACTACTATATCTTTTGCAATCACACGAGGGGAGTGATCCACATACCCTAAAGTGAGGTCTTACCGATCCCAGCTAGTTCGCCAAGCATGCGAATGGAATTTGATTGCATTTGAATTGTGATGGATTGGTTGTGTTGCCTCTTGACTTGTGATTCTTTTTCGAACCGCAATCTTTGTCTCAATGTGATACTTAATATCGCTAGGGAGTCTCTTTGTGTATGCTTGCTTTGGCTTTCTAATATGCCCTTTTATTGGAGGAGGTGTGAGTAGTTGTGTTTTGAGTCCTTTCAGTCCGTTTTAATTCTTGTACTTGATTGGGGACAAGTAAGGAGTAAGCATGGGGGATTTGATAACCCTACATTTTATAGGGTTATTTGGGAGTTTAATACATGAATTTCGAGTCGGTTTGTGATCGAACGTAACATTTTATATCCCGAATTCATGTATATTTCACTTGGTCTGGAGATTGGTGTAATTTTGTAGGTTTGTGAATGGAATTACATGAAGTCATGAAGAAAAAGAATAGGAGGAGAAAATGAAAGGTGGGGAGACAAAGCAAAGAGCAAGGAACAACAAGAAACCATGTTTGCCAAGACAGGCACTGACAGCGCTTCCCCTGGTGCTAGCAGCGTGACAAACAGAGAGTTTAGGGGAAGCTGGAACAAGGCTGGTGCTGGTAGCGCCTGGCACGTGTTGGCAGCGCCTGGGTTATTACGCACTGTTTGGAGATCAAGGCAACTCTATTTTTGGTTAAAAAAAAGAAGTGTACACTGCATAATTAAGGGGAGATCACAAAACTGTCATCTATCATTATTATTTGTTCTCATAAACAATATTTTAGAACCGTAGTTTTTGGTATGGGAGATCGAAACGTTCAACCGCCGACAGAAAAATTGGAGATAGAGGTTCGGGAGAATGAAACTTTCACGAGCCAACATATTCGTTCATCCCTCGATTGTGGCTGTCCTCTTCCCCAATTTTTACTATGTTTTGTAGATTCAATTCAATTTGTTTAGTTGTTTTTATTATCAAGCATGAGTAATATCCGTCATCTTAATTTTATTTTCGCTTCCGTTGTAACCTCGCTATTACTTACCTTTACCCTAACAGTTTCACCATTTTTAGTGCCCTTATTTGCCGTTTGACTGGATGCATCCATCCGATTGGGCACCTTTGCAGCCCTCGGGGCCAAATTGAGCTTCCTCTGTGAGTTTCCCCTTCCCCTCTCTTATTCTTTTATAGTTTTTGCGCTTCATTAAGGATAATGGAGGTCCTAAGCATTGGGGAGGGGAGGGGTGGTTTAATTTGGAGGGTTGTTACTTTTGTGTATATTGGCATGTAGATCATAGCACATGTATATAGCATTTGCATTTGCATAGAGGAATTGCATTAGTTTCGCATTAGCTTAGGTTTAAATTTCTGTTTTCATGTAGGCTTTGCATCGTAGTTCATATTGCTTAAGTTTGTTTCCTTGCATTTTGCTTTATATCCTTGCATTTTGTCCCCTTCCATCTTTATTTCTCTTGTGGTTGCAAGATTTTGAGTGGTAATTTATTGCTTTCCAAAAAAACAAAGATTAAAGAAAATCCAAAAAAAATAAAAAAAAATTATGCAACAACTTGGAAACTGAGGTTATAGGCAGTTGGTTCGTTTAGAAAACCCATCTCGCTGTTCGAGGGATGATTTTTGGTTGATGGTTGCTTTTGTTGCTTGAGAAATTTGGCTTGGCTTGACTTGACTTGGAAGATGTGATAGACTAGTTGCTCTTGTTTTGGAGTGATCATGATCTTGTTTGTGATTCTTTTACCCTTGATGGTGCCATATGCTTGATTGTGAGTTCTTGTGGTTGGTACATAAAAGAAACTAGTTGCAGTGATTGTGGTTGGTATATACAAGGAACAAATTTGAAATGGTTTAACTAGAGTTAAATCTCTTCTATGTCATATAACTTTTAATACTTGTCAGTTTTACCAATAAACTTTTAAATTTGTCAAATATGTCACATAACTTTGAAAAATTCTCAAAAATAACACCTAACATTTAAATTTGTCAAAAATGGCACCTAACTCTGAAAAATTGTCAAAATGCCATCAAATGAGATTTTGACCTATTATAACAAGTAAAATTTATTTTTATTTTTAATTTATTTTTAAATTTAGAATAGTGAAAAATAGAAGAAAAAGAACCCAATATATTAATGTAATTTTATTTTATGGTGTTGAAGAGGAATAAGAAGAATTATGAGATTGAGTGGATATGTTAGTTGAATTTAGATTAATATATTAATGCTTTTTTTCTTTTATTTGTAACTATTCTAAATTAAAAAAATAAAATGAATATAAATTCTACTTGTTACAATAGGTCAAAATCTCATTTGGTGACATTTTTAATAATTTATCAAAGTTAGGTGACATTTTTTGACAAGTTTTCAGAGTTATGTGGCATATTTGACAAATTTGAAAGTTAGGTGACATTTTTGACAAGTTTTCAAAGTTATGTCGCATATTTGAAAATTTTAAAAGTTTAGTGGCAAAACTAATAAAAATTGAAAGTGATATGGCATAGAAATGATTTAACTCGGTTTAACTATCTTTGCCTCTTGTAACTAAAGTAATGAATCTTGCTAGATTGTAGGAAAATTTTGTGTGAATTAGCAAAGTTTTGGGATCTTGGCAAGAAAGATGTGGAAGTCGGGATGTGAGAGAGCCCGAAGGAAGTGTTCGCGAGCAACCACGCAAGCTAGCACAACCTAAAGGGAAGATCATTGAAGTTTTCCATCCAAGTATCCAACACACCCACCCGTGCGTGGGTTCCAGTGGTCCAACAAGCTTGGGTTTAGCACAGGCACCCGTGCCAGAACCCTATTTCTGCGAATTAAAAATTTAATTACACAAAAATAGCAGTTAAGGAGGGAGTTTTCTCTTAGGAAGTTTTTCTAGGGTTCTTAGTAGAGTTCTCTCTGAATATTTTGAACTAATTAGTAGATTTTTCATTGAAGATTATTGTTTTTGGATTCAAATTACCGATTAATTTCAAGATTTGTATCAATTTCTCCTTTCTCTCTTCCTTACTTTGTTTTGTTCATAGTTTTTAAATTTCGCTGCTTGTTTTTCCATGAATATTAGTGGCTAAATTTCCAACTTGGGTTGGGGATTTATCACTAGCATGCTTGCTTAATCACGATAGTTTTTCCCAGCATAAATTCATGCTTGTTTATCGTATTTCTTTCAAGTTGCTAGTTGTTGTTGATGTGAGGCTCGAGAGAGTCCCATCTTGTGCTAATTAGGAGTTTTAGTGAACTTTGAGAAAAGGAACTAGTGCCTAATGCAACTTGTTGGATGATTACAACATAGTTATGAGAATATATAGGTCATAATTAAAGGAAAATTGATACTTTGTAATTCACTTGTTTATAATTGTGTGAGAACACTAATTACTGTAGTTGAATTAACTTAATGACCTTTGACATAAAGCTTAGGTGGTCTTTAACGAATCGATTCCCTAATTCGATGTTTGTGTGATTAGTGTAGGGGTATAATTCATAATATTTAGCATGCTAGTTGGTGAACTCCTTGCTTGAGGCTTTTCTCATATTTGTTATTCTTCGTATTTATTGTGTTATTTGAACTCAAGTCATCAATCTGGTTATCTGCTTAAATCGAGAGGACATTAACCTTAGTCCTGTGTGAGACCTAGCTCCTTGAGACCAACAACCGTACTCCCTAGTAGTGCAACAAAATCACCGCAAACTTTCACATTAATATGGAAGCTATCAAATACAGAAATAACACAATTTATCACTACCACAACCCAAAAGCTATTAAAGCTTAATGTCCTCAAGATTGCCTCCAAAAAGGACCATTTTACTTTGTCGTAGGCTTTGTTCATATCAAGCTTTACTGTCCTTACCCCATTTCTAGCCCAAGATTTTCTCTTCATTGTATGAAAAAATTCCAGCACTACCAAAATGTTATCGATAATCAAGTGTCTAGGCACAAACTCATTCTGATTTCGGGAGACAATAGTTGTAAGATATTCTAAATCTCCTCCGTCCTTAGAGGCCAACCATTATCCCAATCAATTCATCAATTAGAAAAAAAAAATGAAGGATTTTTGGACGTTGATATATTGAACTTTTAGGGTATTGAACAACAATACACTGAACTTTGACCTTGGACAATAATATAGTGTACTTTAGCGGGTGTTGGACAATAATGCACCCGGAAAGATTCCGACAGTGGCTAACTCATTGGTGATCCTACGTGGCAGGTGGACTATGTAGGATTGCCACCGAGTCAACCACCGCCGGGATTGTTCTGGGTGCATTATTGTTCAACATCCCCCAAAGTACAACGTATTATTGTCCAAGGTCAAAGTTCAATATATTATTGTCCAATACTCTAAAAGTTCAATATATTAGCATCCAAAACCCAAAAATGAAAATTAGCTAAATATTTGGCGTTCTATATGTCCATTTCGGTGAACAATTTTTCTGTACGCAAAGAGCGGTTATATGAGACTCTGTTTTTCTGGTTGACGTGCGGTGAATTGATCTTACAATCGTGTTCTAGACACCAGTTAATTGGGAACTGTGTGACAATCTAATAGTGAATTTTTCTTTATGTTTTTCAATGCATTGACAAAAACAATAATAATGATTGCAATGTCAAGTACCAGACCACCATTATTTATTCGTGTTAGGAAAGTGTCCTAAAATCACCAAATCTCTTGATCTCACAATTATTTGTTTCCTAATTGTATTAGGATATTATTTAGGTTTCCTTATTGTGTTGGGTTTCCTAATTGTATTAGATTCTAAATCTATTTGGAGTGGGAGTCAAGTTAGGTTATAGGGAGTTCTCCCTATAAATATGGTGCATGTTTCTCCACCAAAAACACATCGGAAAACACAGAGAGCTAGAGAGAGAGAAAATATTGAGAGAGAAAGGGGTCTCACCAATATTTTCCCCAGTGTATCCTGAGAGATTGTGTGTAGAGTGTTGAAAGATTGTTATTGTAATCTCCTTTGTGGATCGCATCACACCCTGTGATAGTGATCAGGTTGTACTCCTCCTTTCTCATACTGGATTATTTTCTGGCTGTCGCCGTCCATGGGTTTTTCTCCGAGTTCTTCGGTTTCCCACGTAATTCTGGTGTTTGATTTTATCGCTTATTTTTCGTTCCTAAATTTTGTCGTAATATCCGTCATCTCGTTTTCGATTCTATTATTCGCTTCCGCTGTTACCTTGCTACTCACTTTTCTCTAACAATTCGTATTTTTAGGGGTTCAATACAAATCAGACGAAAGAAAAAGCTCATATAGTTTAACATGGTTGTTTGGAGGGTAGTAATTACTAGCTCTTATTGGGAGATGACAATAAATGTTTTTCTGTACTATGAAATGAAGCAATGTACCCAAAAGGCCTTGCAAATTAAAAGACTTGAGATTTCAGTTTCATGTTGTTGGTATGTTGAAGTGGAAATATGTGCTAGAGGCTAATGTTCCTAATTTGGTGTCAATTCGTACAACTGTAGACCATGAATATTCCTTAATTGGAATTGCATACATCAAAAGGCACTCCAATCTATTGAAATTTAGGAAACCCAACCTTCTCATCACACAAAAATGCACACCTATTACAAACATATTTTCAAAGCTATCGATTTTGTACGTAAATGATGGTTTGATACATGGTCTTTCCTTGTCATTTTATCTGTCACATATTTTAATAGTTCCACGGTTTTTAATAGCTTTTTTCATCTAATACCTTTTCACTCATGCAAAACTTTTGGAGTTTTCAAAATTTTTAAAGTTTAACTAATCCATAAATAACTTGCAGGCTCATGGAGATAGAAAATATTAAATAGATGGAATAGTCAAGTTTTATGACCCTGGTTGCATGTACCTCATGTAGCTAGAAATAATTAAACATACAGAATATATTTTTTTTTCGGGGTAAACAAATATTAAATAGAGGGACAAATTTTTTTTTTGTTGGGCCAGAAAGAAAATTATTATATAATACTCAAGTTAATATATATTATAAAAGAAGAGAGTAATTTTTTGTGCAAAAAATATTACAACATAATATACACGTAATTTAATAAGCTTTTAATTTCTCATTGAAGGAGAGGTATGTATATAACATGTAAATAAAGCCCAAAAATACTATTAAAAACTAGATCAAACAAGCACAAAATTACCTTATTGGAGAAGTAAAATTAACATGTAGGCCCTGTTCTTTTAATAGTATTTTTGGGTTTAAAAAGCACAAACTAGGTCAAATAATTATTTTATGTGCTTATTGGAGGAGTAAAATTACCTTATTGGATGAGTAAAATTAACATAACATAATGTTGTGCTTGTTTGCTCTAGTTTTTAAAAGTATTTTTGGGCTTAAATAGCACAAACAATGCCAAATAATCATTTTTCAGAAACTAATAATTGTTTCCCAAAAATATTTTTGCCAAAAGCAGCTCCAAAAGTAGAAACAATAAATTGCTGATTCTACTTTCCAAAACTTAATCACTACTCAATCTGTGAGATTTTTTGGTGATAAGTTTTCATTATAATTTCAATATTTTAATTCTTATAAAAGTTATACTTAAATATTTTAATATTATGTTAGAACCTTTAATAATTAATATTATGTTGGACATTTTACTATTATGTTAAAGCTCTTAAATATTTTTATTTATATTATTCCTATAAAGATGATATTTAACAAATTATTGACATATAATATTGAATTTAAAATATTTTATAGTTCAGTAATATCATGCATAATTATAATTATAATTATAATTATATGGTTATAGTTGTAATTATAATAGGATAATCTATTTAAAAATTAATAAAAAGTAAAAAATATAATAATTTTACTCTAAAAAAAACGCATGATAATTTTAAAAAGTTAGACTGACAATTAAATTTATTAAAAGCACCTATATCACAAGTTTAGGGTTTAGGGTTTGCCGGACACTATAATTTAATCTTTATGTCATAAGCTAGGGTGTTTGGCAACCAGCTGTTGGTTGCTGGCTTTTTTTGGCTGTCGGCTGTTTTGTTAGCTGTTTGACTTTTGGTTGTTTTGTTAGCTGTTTTTGTTGCCTGTTTGTGTTAGCTATTTGTGTAAAAAGTGTTTAGTAGAGTTATCTGTTTGTAGTATAACTTTTTTGTTTGATTTTCAATTATATCCTTACCTTTACCCTTGGTATGTTTTAACATTATGATTTTATAATTCATTTTTAGATTTTTCCTCGATATTTCTAGTATTTTTTTTATTGATAGTTTTTTTTTTCCGTCGAATTTGTTTGTTCAACAAATAATCACTAAAAATTGAAATTTGTATTATTCATTGATTGCCAAATTTTCTTAAGACTAAAATTTTTATCCTAATTTACTTTTGCAATTAATGTTGATATTTTATTAAATTTTATCCCAAATTTACTTCTAAAATTTTTATTAATTGCAAATATATTTTTATTTGTACATCTTAAATACCAACATGGTAATCTACATTATAAACAATGAAAATAATTTGGATGGTAGCTTTTGTGAAAAATGGAAGAAAAATTAAAAGAAATAACCTTAAATAATTTGAATAGTAGTTTTTGTAATTTTTATGAAGTGTGTAGTCAACATGGTAATTTATATCCCAAAAAGCCAAAAGCCATTTATAAAAAGCTACTCTTTGTAGCTTTTTACAAAATGACTTTTTGGGGATAAAAATCCGCTTCAATCCGCCAACCTACCAAACACTCAAAATTGGCTTTTTGAATGATCAAACAGCCAAATGCTCCCAAAATGTCATTTTCTCCAAAAAGTTAGACACCAAACGCCCCCTTTTGTAACTTTTTACAAAATGACTTTTTACAAAATGACTTTTTGGGGGTAAAAATTCGCTTCAATCCGCCAACCTACCAAACACTCAAAATTGGCTTTTTGAATGATCAAACAACCAAATGCCCCCAAAAGGCCATTTTCTCCAAAAAGTCATCCAAAAAGTTAGACACCAAACGCCCCCTTTTGTAACTTTTTACAAAATGACTTTTTGGGGTTAAAAAACCACTTCAATCCGCCAATCCACCAAACACTCAAAATTGGCTTTTTGAATGGTCAAACAGCCAAATGCCCCCTAAAAGCCGTTTTCTCCAAAAAGTCATCCAAAAAGCTAGACACCAAACGCCCCTACACACTTTTTATCTGGGCATTTATAAATTTGCCTATTATTATAGCTTTCTTGATTAAGAGAATGTATTAAGTAAAACTATTAGATGTTTATATTTGTAGTACCCACATCATTTTATATTTAGAGCATAATTTTTCTCTCCCAATATGTGTAATTATCATTCTAAAAACAAATGGATTCTAAATTTGTAATACCCACATAATTTGCTGTTAATAACATAATTTTATGGAAAATTTGCACATACTTGCACTTCACGTTTATAATATTTATAATTCCAATCTTATCTTTCGGAATTAATATTTACTTTTGTTGACCTTTCGAACCAATTTCATTTAGCAATCATTCCGGTAAATTTAGTAACTTTTTCGATCATGTATGATTTGTGATGATATTTATGTGCTAAAAATGGATGACAAGTTTTAGCTAACAAATTTCATCACAAGTCATATATTCACCGTAAAAGTTATTAAATGTTGGAATATGGGGTAACACGGTCACTTGCACAAGATGAGGGATCACTTGGGTAGCTAGGAGTCGAGGGTGAACCCATCTCCCCTTAAGACTTATTCACTAGACCGCGAATAGATTTAATGGTAAAACCTAACCTCTTGTAAGCAAAGTACAAGATTTCTCATGGACTTTCAAAGAATGTTGCTGCAATCAACACCTCAAAGAGAGTGTTGAAGCTCTCTAGAAACTTGATGGAGATATTGTGATGGTGTGTTTGAATGAGCAAAACCACTCTCTATTTATAGAGCTTGAGGAGCATTCAACTTGGTCATAGTTTCCATAGCAAAGGAGAATGATCCAAGAGATATTGTCCATGGATAACAATGGATGATTATTGACTGATTTCTCAGTCAATATCAATCCCAATTATCCATCCACTTAATCAATCCGGGGGCATAAATTGTGGGATTATGCCGTTGAGGCATCCTGCACCCAACACGATCCGTGGTAGCTCACACACGGTCCGCGGTGAACCACCACGGTCCGTGTTGGACCTATGTAGGATTGTCTTACTCTCTAGACACCAACACGGGTCGTATCACGTCTCACACGATCCGTGTTAGGTCCAACTTGCTTGTTTTGCCTTGTGTTGACCTTTCAGTCAACCTTATGCTTATGGATTGATCTTTTATGTCCCTTAACTCTTGAAATACTCCAACATTAAATTCATCGAAAAAGTTGTCAAATTAAATTCATTCAAAAAGTGAGGGGAGGTAAATACTAACTTAAAAAATAATTCATAAATATTATAAACATGAATGAAGATATGTGTAAATTTTCCTAATTTACTCCCTCAAATTTCTTTTGCGTCATTATGCCCCAACATATGCATAGTTATAATAGCTTTCTTGATTCCTAAATTGTTACTCCCTTCGTTTTCGTTTAAGTATGGTCTTGATTTTCATGTCGAAAACTTTTATTGTTAATTTATGTAAGTAATAATTTATTGTACAAAATTGATGTCGTTAGATTCACAGTAAAACATATGTGTGAAACTATTGAATAAAGATTAACATAGAAAAGCGTGAAAGACAATTATTTTGGGACAGAGGAGCATGTGACTTTACTATGTGAAAGTTTGGTATTTAAATTGTGTTCGAGTATGAAATTAAAGTTGTGCGTTAATGTCTAATTTGCTTGACTTATACTTAAATCTCCCGTCTGAATTGATATGTTTAGTAACTTAATTTTCATTTGATGCTAGGACCCTTATTTATCACACTCAAGGGTTCAAAGAGTATATTTGTATGTGAGTACAAGCTAGTAGGCAGGTAACCAGAGAGACTGCTTATTGCTCAAACATGGATATCCTGCAACATAGTTTCCTACTTTATAAAAGCTAAAATTAACTCCCAAGTCTCCTAGAAGTTGAAGTTACATTTTGTAGCTTCTAATTTCTAGTTTCTTGGGAGCCTCTAAGAAATTAAAAGAAGAAATTTTTTTTCCCACAAATACCTTTGAACTTTCCTGTTAATGAAAATATATTTCCATGTTTTAATTTTTTAGATATTTCTAATTTCTTGTGAGGAAGATCAATTTTTCTTGTAATTACTGATTTTAAATTTTCATGTTTATCAATATAAAATAGGTAATGTTTAATAATAAGATTTTATTATTCATATAGAGTTAAATTTAGTTATTTCACATAAATTACATAATATTTTTGAAAGAGAACCACTATAGGTATTTTTTAAGAAATGGAAAATCTAAAACTTCCCACGGGATCTTGCGGATTTCAATGATGCCTTGCTAGCCCGACAGGTGTGGAGGTTCATGTGTAACCAAGAATCACTAGTGTATGCAATACTACAAGCCAAATACTTCCCACGGGAAGGAATTATGGAAGCTGGCGTACCGACAAACGCTAGCTACATATGGAAGAGCTTAAGTAGAGCGAGGTGGGTGGTGAAGAAGGGGACAAGATGGATTGTGCGAGACGGGTATTTTCTCAATGTGTGGGAGTCTAAATGGATACCGAGACCAACGTCATTCAAGGTCATCACACCGAGGAAAGAGGAGTGTGCCCTAATCAGAGTAGGAGATCTGATCGACCGGGAGAATGGGGCATGGAGGGAGGATATGCTGGAGAGGATATTTCGGAAGCCAGATTTTGATATGATCAAATCATTCCCACTATGCACATTGTGGCCGAGGGACAAGCTTGTTTGGCATTATGAAACGGATGGAGAATTGACAGTAAAAAGTGCCTTTAGAGCAATTAGAGAGCGAAAACAAGCAAGCCAACCATCGACAAGCCTTGATCAACAAACGAAGGCTTTTTGGAAGGCAGTGTGGAGCTTGAACGTAACACCAAGAATAAGGCACTTTGCATTGCGTGTAGCGGCAAATGCACTACCAACAAGCTCCAACCTAGTGAGGAGGATCAACTCAGTCCAAGATTACTACATATGGTGTGGGGAAGAAGAGGAAACCGCATTGCATGCACTGTTCCGTTGTAGGTATGCCTGGGATGTCTGGGTATATAGTGGGTTTAACCGTGAGCTGTGGGGAGCCAATGTATACTCAGCATAGGAGATGTTGACGAAGGCAAAAGAGGAGCTGAGGGAGATGTGGGAGATTTTTGTCAGGATAGCATGGAGAATCTAGCATAATAGAAATGCCCGACTGCACCGGAAACCAACATGCACTGCGCAGGGTGTGGTGCAGCAGGCGAAGAGTACAGTGCATGAATTCCAGCAAGCCAAAAGCAAAATGGAGGCCCGTAGCAAAACTCTGATGCAATGGCGGCATCCAGCACTAGAGATGATTAAAATCAACTTCGATGGTGCAAAATTAGGTGAGTGAGGGGCGGGCATGGCGGTTGTAGGACGAGACAAGAAGGGGGCAGTGGTGTTTATGGGGCTTGTGCAACGACTGGGTTTTGAGGGGGTTGACGTAACAGAGGCTAGGGTGTGCTGAATAGCGCTTGAGATGGCAGGAGAAAGAGGCTTGCCATTCATAGAAGTGGAAGGTGACTGTCTAGCTCTCATAACAAAGTTCAAGAAGAAGAGATCCCAAATACAGTGTTGGGTTTTGAGATATCAGAGATTTTAGCACTAGCATCTCAATTTAGTTTTTGTTCATTCACTTTTGTTGGTAGAATGGGAAAAGGGTAGCCCGGCCCATACCCTGGCCCTTCTCCAACCGTTTGAATTAGGTAAAAGAAGTTGGTTGTATGAAGGGCCAGACATAGTAACTGAGCTGGCTCTAGAAGACATTTATCAGGATATGAATTAATAAAGTATCTACTGCTCTATCAAAAGAAAAAGAAAAACACTATAAATTTTTTGGCAGAAACAGTTTCTGTAAAAAAGTTTATAAAAAGTCATTTTTAAGAAGTAGTAACTTAGCCAAACACACTCAAATTATTATATTAATTATTATATTCAATGGTGAAAAAGTAAATTCACATGTTAATACAAGGCAGCAAACAAGTAACCAGACAGCACGTTGCTCAACCAAATTTTTCATTCACACCTCTCTTATTATATATAGAAGAAGAAGAAAGATACGCGGATCTTGGAATATTTGATTATTCCTTCATCCAAAAATTCATGTCCAGAGACATGCATATGTTTAGAGATTGACCAACCAGGGATACAATACACAAGCTGTGTTCTCCACAGCTGATATGGAGGTCTTATTGATGGATGATCTTCCAAAACTCTTGTAGACTCTCTTACTCAGCGTCCGAAAATCATGTCCAAATTTCACCCCAAAAGCCACACACATAAACACTAGGAGTAGTTCTACTATCTGACTACATGTTGAAGATCACGAGTAGAAAATCCAAATCTCCACATTGTTTGGAGGATCAATCCAAATCATAAACCCAAATAGAGGGCATCACGATAGAGGCAATGAACAACTTGCCATCCTTCTCCTCAACCTCACTAACATACCTCACAGTTCGGCCTTGACTGTCTTCCAAAATCTCAACTACCTCTCCTTCTGGGCTGAGTTTGACAGCAATGGCATGAGGCTTGCCCACGAACAGACCGTGTAGCTGATCAAACCTAAGAGGGATGTTCAGCAACGCCTTGCCAGCCCACACGTTTCGCAGAAGCCAGTCCGCAAACGGTGTCTTCTTCGCATGCACGCCCACCCAGAACTCGCCATTCGAGTTCCTTCGAATGTTGTCAGGATACCCCGGGAGATCCGCAAATGTCTCCACTTTGCCTGCTTTTTCGCCACTAATCCAGTACCGAAGGATTCTGCAGCTTCTGGTTTCAGCGACCACAACGAAAGAATGGTCTTTGCTCAAGGCTACGCCATTTGCAAATGCAAGGTTGTCGACCAGGATGGTAGATTGTTTGGTCAGTTTGTTGTACTTTATGAACCGCCCTGTCTTGTCCCCACTTAGAACTGACTCCATGAAGTTCCTGAAATTGGTGTCAAACAAGTGTAATCTTCAATTTTTGGGTCCAAATTTTGCAGTGTTCCAAATACAGTTGTCACGTTCTGTGATCAGGGCCAGACTTTTAGCAGTTCACTATTATGATAAGTTGATTGTGTAGAAGTTAGATAAAAAAGATTGGGTAGGTTTGAGTAGATTTAGGTAGTTTACGTCGAAGTAAATATAGGTAGTTAGGTAATGAGTTGTTTTAGGAGTATAAAAGTTATATAGGTTTAGATAGAAAATCTAGAATTAGGTAGTGTTAGGTTTGCAAAGAAGAGGGCCTATGTCTTATTAAATCTCATCTATTTACTTTTCACCGAGTAGCATATGACAAACGGTTTTCAAAGCTTGGCTCAGTTGGAACCAGACTCTCTAAATTGCAAAATTTACAAGTATGATTGTTACATTCAACCCCTCCATGTCTCACCTTGGTGGAATTTCGGAGTATTGGTATGGGCATCGACATTGGTATTTGGTATTGGAAATATAATAAGTTGTCAAAACTAGAGCCTCCGTGGATTGATTCAACACTAACATCACAAAGTAGGGCAGATAGGGGCAGAAGGTTCTGACTTCTGGAAACTACCATTATGTGGCACAAATGCATGCCCATACCTCTTTCGTGCGCTTGAATCAGTGAAGTAGATAACATTTTGATCCTCATCGATGTCCAAATCATTGGCGAAAAACACTGGCTCATGACCTTGAACCTCAGTGACCAGCTTTGATGCGAGACCACCTTCAGGGCCAACAACATCGATGCCAAAGTGGGCATCAGCAATGTAAAGATTACCACTTTTCTGTTCAAATCTGAGCCCAAGTGGTCTCCCACACACATGCTCTAGCTCCGGTGCAAATGCTCGGGTGCATTCCTTTCTTCATTGTTTCAATCGCAAAATCAAAGTACAGAATCTGCATTAGTTAGTCTATGGGGCGAATCTTTGATTCTAGAACTATGGGCAAGTAATGCAAGATTTCTTCTCAAACTCTGTATGTTGCTTTTTTTGTACAACAGCATGCAATCGAGCCCTTTCTGTTCTAGATTAAAGAATCATTGTTGAACTATTTTCAGCTTTGAATATCATCCAAGTTCGGACCACACTGAACAAATGCCTTAACAAAAGCTAGGTAGTTCAACATATTATTAGATAGTTACATGAACCCTTCTTGCTAAAAGTTAAAGCCTTTTTTTATTTTTTTTACAAAGATAAAACTTGGAGTTATTTAAACTATCAGAGAAACCTAGCTTAGCCTTGCTCATCTGCACAGAAATATTCCAAATTCCAACATAAGTATTTTAGTTATAATTACAACACCAAACCCTCCAATAAATATTTTTAACAATAAACTATATTATATGTTTATTTAGGCCTTGTTTTTTTTTTATGCGATGGGGGGAGTGTGGACTGTGTGGTGATGGTACCGTGTGGTAAAAATTAAAAAAATGTGGTAAATTGTGGTGAGTTGTAATAAGTGGGTAAGTGATGAGAGAAAATATAAAAAGTACAAAAGAATAGTGATGAGAGAGAAAAATGAAAAAATATATTGATAATAATTATGGTATGATGTGGTGAAATATGGTAGAAATTAAAACGTACGGTACGGTGTGATACGTACCGCATGAAAAAACCGGGTCTAAGATGGAGTTTGGAACTAGTTAAAATGGATGCTTTCTTTAAAAACCACTATCATAAAGTATTCTGACCTAAGTTTTCTCTGCTAAAAAATAATGCAACATGTTTCCATAAAATATAACAGAAAGCAAAGTAAGAGCAAAGTTATAATAAAATAAAATAGGGGGAGGTATATATGGATTATATGGGGATGGCTTTTCCTGGTTCATGCATCCCCAGTCCCCACCCCACTAAAATGGATAAAATTTGAGATTGATATAATTATTTTCTTATCCAACCATTAATCATCAAGAAGAAATCCAAATAAAATAAGATAACCAAATTATAATTCCAATCAAAATCAATCTATATTTTTTTTCTTGAATTCAAATTAAGCTATTCTTATCAATGCAGAGTGTGATAATTGGAATGTTAACTGTCCCAATTTCAAATTAAGGCTCCATTATTTTATATGGTTGGTGCGGTATGATAATGGTGCAGTGAAATTTGAAAAAGTGTGTGAGTTATATAGGCGGGGTAAGTGAGGAGAAAGAACGTAAAAAGTGGAGGAGAAAAGTGAAGAGATAAATTGATAATTATTGTGGTGTGTCGTGGCGTGGTGAAGCGTGGTATAAATGAAAGAGTGCGGTGCGGTGCGATGTAGTACCGCACCGTAACCTACCGATAAAAGAACGAAGCCTTATTGGGTCATCGGGTGTTGCCGGATCGAATTGAAGCACCTCTCACTCAACCCTAATTTGGTCGAACACCCGAAGGTTCAAGGTTGGCTTAGGCGGGTCCCCAACATAGTGATCAGGTCTAATATACGTTATCATAAAATGCATATTATGTTGAAAGAAAATGATATGCGTCTTGCGGCATAACCTGATTCGTGTACTATTTTTCTTTTTCTTCCTATATTTGAACTTATCTCCCGATTAGCACCAAACTTCAGGATTAAGGTTAAAACTGATATTGAAGCTATGATACACCTCTCTTATTCATGTCAGAGCTACTTAGACTTTGATACTTCAAGGTCTAAGTAGTTCCGACATGAATAAGAGAGGTGTATTACAATTTTAATATCAGTTTTAACCTTACTCCAGAAGTTTGGTGCTAATCGGGAGATAAGTTCAAATATAGGAAGAAAAAGAAAAATAGTACACGAATCTTTTTCAACCTACAAACTTTCAGATCATTTTTTATTCAACACATAAACTTTCGGGTCCAAAAAATAAACAATGAAAACCAATAGTTCAAAAAATAAATACCCTATACTTGGAAGTCCAAAATCTAAATAACCCCCCCATTTAAACGAGTAACGTAGGTGGTCAATCCAAACTGTCTGTACTAGTCCATGCAAATAACCAAAGGCTCGTTTGTTTGGGAAATAGGGCCAGCCAAAATCAATTGACGAATGGCAAACATAGATGGCGAGAATGAAGCTTGAGTATGTAAGGAGGAAATTATAAGCAAAGAAATGAAGTACCTATCGGGGGAGGTAACGGCGAAGGGTCGCCAAGAGAGAGTAATAGGATCCCACTTGAGAACTCGGCCATCAGCGACGGAGGTGTAGGGGCCGTCTCCGGCGGGGTCGAAGGCCAAGCCTTCTGGGCCGAAAGCTCCTGTTACGTTTATGGTTCGGGCAGAGTGTAGTTGGTCAGTGGAGTTTGACAGAGTTGGAGGATACAGAATGTGTGGGAAAAGGATTGAAACAGCTGCTAGTGTTGAGGCTGCCAACACAAAGTTGTTTGCAGCCCTCCACATATTTGTTTGGTGTTTCTGATTCCTATTGATGTCCTCCTTTGCTGCTTCTCAATCTCACCCACCAAGGACTTCGTCTTGCTCCGCTTTCACCTCCACTCCCAATTCATTTAATCACTTGTACTCCTTGTTAAATTAATCATCTTCCACTGTTCCGTAGAATGCTATTTTCTACTCTAATACATTAGGCCATAATATAAAGCCTCCCCAAGTATTACATCGAGGGAGTTGGATGGTCAAAATAAGTATACATAAATTAATTATACAACTTGCTTGTTTATTTTATGGAAATAGTATAAAAAATATGAGATATTGGAAATGGGAATGGAAGCTCTACACCTCCCACTAATCTATTATAAATGGGAGCGGTGGTAATTTATGCTGGAAATTCATAAGTGGTCTTTAGATACCAATATTATCGTCAAACTAAATTAATATTACCAATACAAAGCTCTACACCCCGCTCTATTTGATTAATCAAGAATATTTTAGTAAATATGTCTTTATTCTCAATACCACCTTTATTTTGAATTAACATGTGACAAATAAAAAATTTGAAAATTCTTAAACTGATCATTCTCATTCTCATTCCCGTTGTGAATTATTATTCTCATTTCTATTATGAATTCACATTGTAACTAGCCCCATTAATTTTAACTAAAAGATGACATCCATATAGCAACTAACATTGTAACATCCACCAATTTTTAAACCAATCATGCAAATATAACAAAACTAATGTTCAAAGACTTTGTACTCTTGTAACAATTGAGATAATTTATTTTCTTCTACCAAATGAAGTTGTGTAGGATTGGACAATCACTTTATTTTTCTATATTTTTCTTAGTCAAACACATTCTCATCGGTGCACTTCAGTAAACCACTGAATTACCACTTACTTCGATGGCGTCCCACCAGAATATAATTGTATTGTTTTGGATCATTAGAATACAAAAACAAAATAGAGATTATTGACATATAAAAAGTGAAAGTAGGAATTATTATAATCCAATTTTCCTTATTTATTTGTGTTTGAAAGTACTATATTGTTGGACCTTAGTATTGGAGCCTTGAACTCTTCTAGTCATTTGCGTGGAAAAGGATCGCAATTAGTGGGGGGGGGGGGATTTTCTTCATTTTCGGTATTTCACAAGTTCATATACAACTTTATTTGGATCAATCTATTTGAAACAATTCGCTCTTATTTTATGTAATTTAGAGTGAAATAGTCAAATACAAATTTCAATGAGTTGAATTAGTTTGTAAAGGTCAACACTTCAAGGTTCTCTGACTTAAAATTAAGAACTTTATCCTTATTTGTTAGTTGTTACGGTTGGTTTCAGTTCTAGTGTGCCCATCAATTATAAAATTTATATTTGTTGATGATCCGGTCCACTCCCGAGCTCTCCTCAACCTTGAGGTGAGTTTCCCAGCCCCGTT
Source organism: Portulaca oleracea (assembly GCA_029582165.1). Classification (NCBI taxonomy): domain Eukaryota; kingdom Viridiplantae; phylum Streptophyta; class Magnoliopsida; order Caryophyllales; family Portulacaceae; genus Portulaca; species Portulaca oleracea. The sequence continues at coordinate 17,431,668 of CM055888.1, read as the reverse complement.
GGAAGAGCATTGGGTGAAGTCATGGACGACCGATCTCCACATCATCCTCAAGTTCTTCCGGGTGTTCAATGACGGTCCTTCCCAAACCTCTGTGGTGTCTTAGGCCGTCCTCGAGCCCACTTGAAGACCTCGGGTCGGGTCGGGTCGGCATCGGCACCAATAATCCCCGGCTCGAGCTCGGGTCCATTTTCAGCTAAAGGGCTCGATATTGAGCATGGAAGAAGGCTAGGAAGAAGTCATGAGGGAACAAGTTGAAGAATATCATGTTTTTGGGCAAAATTGGACAACAAGAAATGATATATCTTTACTATTTTGATTATTACTCCTTCTATATAACTCCGATGACTGAAATTTGGGAAGCTTATAGTACTCATCGAGAGCTTTCCATTGATATATTATATGACCAAATCGAAGTTAAAACGAAGAAGTTATGGATGTTAGAAGTCAGCAGAAGTCGCTAGGCCTCTAGAGGTGCTGGCAGCGCCTAGATAACACTGGCAGCGTTTCATGCTGTCGTCGCATCCTAACTTTCTGGGTTAGGCACTGGCAGCGCCTCTGAAAATGCCACCAGCGTCTAACTCTGTTGAAGTTTTTTTTTCACTTTTTTCGGCTGTTATCTTTTCCCCCCTTACCACATATATTATATTGGCTTCTTGGGAAAACTTAGACAACTTTAAATGAAAAACTTTGGGTATTTGCAAACTCTTTCCTCTCAAATCTCTCTCTCTCTTTATCCTTGAATTTTCCATGTGGTGGGTTGTAGTGCCCCCTTTAGAGCTTGTGGTGTGGACTACCTTCTTCATGCTTGGTGAGAGTTTCAATGGAGTTTCAATGTGTGTTGGTGGCCAAGCCTTTATGCATCTTTTGAACTCTAAGTTCAATCTCGGTGAGTATTCTTTATAGATTTTCCATATCTTGTCAAGCTTTTGTTGATTTGATGTGTTTGAGATCTAGATTTACTCCATTCTCCATTGTTAGGGTTTGGAAGGTGTTGTGAGTTCTACTTGTGGCCATGGATGATGTTGGTGTTTGTAGTGCTTTGGGTTGATTTTTCTTACATTTCTTAAGTTCCCATTCCTTCATGGATCATTTGGTATCAGAGCTAGGTGTAGAACTCACTTGTTGTGTTTGATTTGGGAACCCCCTTAATACCCATTTGTGTTGTTGTTGTGTTGGGTGTGTTCTAGTATTCAAACTTTGGTGCTTTGGAGTTGAAATTGATTTATTGTAGTTATATCTTGCTGTGTTTGAAGTTTGGTTGTGATTGAGAATCATTTGGGTGAGATTCGTCATTGAGAATTTGGGGTTTTTCGTGAAATTTATGGGTAGCCATGAAAGCTTATGAAACTTCAAGGTTGATTTGTTGGGTTTTAATGCTTGGCTATGTGTGGTGAAGCTTATGGAAGTGTTGGTATTGTTTATGCTTTGATTTGTTGCTAGTTTTGCTTTCTCTCTTGCCAGTAACACCCCATTTTCCCCAACAAAATTAGCCTCTCAAAACCCCACAAAAATCCATAGCTACAAAGAACCCGAAACCTCATCCGTTCATCTCTTCCTTAGCCCGTTATAACCCTTTAGCTCAACAATATGGCCGAGTCGTCTAGTCGAAGAGACAAACTCCACTCTCCCAAGTCCGATCTTACTTCCCCACCCGAGCCTACAATTGCTAAACTCATGCAACAATTTATTGATATGCAAAACCGAATTGAATGTACCCAACAATTGATGGTGAATAGCCAAGAGGCAATCCAACGTCAATTGCAAAGTTTGGAAGGGACTCTTGGCAATCTTCAACTTCCACCTTATCGAGAGGATGCAAGGGCTCCTCAACGACCCCTTAGGTTGGAAGTGGACCTCCTGCCCCTACATCAAGAACTCAACATCGGTCCATATAGGGGTGGTGGTGTTCCTTCCCCACGAGTTCTTCAACAACGACCTCCATGAGTCACCAGTCCTCCTCCTCCAATCCGACCCCGCGGCCATCGTGAACTTGAAGAGGAAGAGTTGAGTGAGGAATTGGATGATGCTTCCTATCATGAGGGTCCCCGTATTCGTAGGCCCCGAGACGATTTGGGCGACCTCCAGGTAGATCCTCCTACCTTTGATGGTAGTTCTGATCCCGATGAGTTCCTTGATTGGGTGCATGCTATGGAGAAAATATTTGAACTCAAGGAATATGATGAGAGGAAGCAATACAAGGTGGCTACACTTCAACTTACTAAGTATGCCTCCCTTTGGCTAGAGAACTTGAAGAAACAAAGGGCGAAGGAGCAAAAATCGAAAATCCAAACGTGGCCAAAACTCAAGAAGTACTTGATGAAGAGGTTTGTACCCACCAACTACAAGCAAGATCTATACAACAAGTTGTTCTCCCTCAACAAGGCTCCAAAAGTGTTGGAGAGTATATTCAGGAATTTGAGTTGGTTATAATGCGTTGTGATGTGAATGAAACGTCAAAGCAAATGATGGCGAGGTTCCTCAACGACCTCGATTACAAAATCGCATCGAAGGTGAAACTCTATGAATATGCCTCCATCGAGGATCTCTACAAGCTTGCTACCCTTATTGAGGAGAGAGGGAAGAAGAAGAGGGGTGTGGTCAAACCCTTTGAGAAGGGTGGATCTTATGCCAAAGGCAACTCATCCGTGGTCAAGAACCCTCCTCTACCTCAAGATTCCTGAGGCCTCCCCTACCAACACCGGCGGCTCCAAAAGAGCCCTCGAAGTGGCTCGAAGGGAGGAGATGCTTCAATTGCCATGGCTATGGCCATTTTCAATCGGATTGCCCTACCAAGAGGGTTATGACCATGTAAGAAATTGAGGAAATCGAAGAGGTTGTGCAAGAAGAAGTGGATGGGGTGGAAGAAGAGGAAGAAATCTGGGTTGAAGATGTGGAAGAGGAAGTAAATTTCGGCCCATATATGGGACATCTCTTAGTCGTGAGGCGGACCCTTCACCTTGAAGAGGTGCCTCAAGAGAGAACCCAACGGGAGTTGATCTTCCAAACCAGATGCATAGTTCAAGATCGGGTGTGTAGCATGATTGTTGATAGTGGGAGTTGCACTAACGTAGCCTCCACCACCATGATTGAGAAGCTCCACCTTCTGGTGATTGCCCATCCTTATCCTTATGCTCTCAAGTGGTTGAATGATTCCGGTGAGATAAAGGTAACCCAACAAGCTAATATTTCATTTTCAATTGGTACTTATCGTGATGTTATTTTATGTGATGTGGTACCAATGGATGCTTGTCACCTTTTATTGGGCCGCCCATGGAAATATTATTGGGGGGTGGTTCATGATGGAACGAAGAATACATACTCTTTTCTTATGAATAAGAAGCGAATTGTGCTCGAACCCCTTTCCCCTACCCAACTCCACAAAAAAACACCCGGGGCGGGAAGTGAGAAGAGAAACCACCTTGTGAGTGAAACACGGGCCGAGTGAGCTTTGAGCCAGGGCAAGTAAGTTCTCACCTTGCTCTTGCTTGAAAATAATGAAGGTGAGGAAGTGACGCCCATAGCTCCACAAATTAAACCCCTCCTCTCCCAATACCCCGACATCTTTCCCGAGGATCTTCCTCTCGGCCTTCCACCGATTAGGGGCATTGAGCACCAAATAGACTTAGTTCCGGGTTTGGTTCTTCCCAACAAGCCGGCATACCGTTGCAACCCCGAGGAAACGAAGGAGCTCCAACGACAAGTCGATGAGTTAGTGGCCCGTGGTTATGTGAGTGAGAGCATGAGTTCGTGCTCCGTACCGGCCCTACTCGTCCCTAAGAAAGATGGGACATACTGCATGTGTGTCGATAGCCGTGCCATAAACAATATCACCATCAAATACCGCTACCCCATTCCTCGGCTTGACGATCTCTTGGATGAGCTCCACGGCTCTTCGGCGTTCTCCAAGATCGATCTCTGGAGCGGGAATCACCAAATCCGGATGAGGGAACAGGATGAATGGAAGCCGGCGTTCAAGACCAAGGGAGGGCTCTATGAATGGCTCGTGATGCCATTTGGGCTTTCTAATGCCCCGAGTACTTTTATGAGATTGATGAATGAAGTACTTCAACCCTTCATTGGAAAATTTTTGGTTGTGTATTTTGATGACATATTGGTGTACTCCAAAAATGAGGCAGATCATGTCCACCATCTTTGGTGAAGTGTTCAAGGTGCTTCGGGAGCAAAAACTTTATGGAAAATTGGAGAAGTGTGAGTTTTTCACCCCGAGGGTCACTTTCCTTGGGTACGTTGTTTCCAAGGATGGCATTTCGATGGATGAAGCAAAGATAGAGGCGATTCGGTCATGGCCATCACCACTCACCGAAGTGCGGAGTTTTCTTGGGCTCGCCTCTTTCTACCGTCGCTTCATTCGGAACTTCTCCACCTTGACAGCCCCCCTTACGGAATGCATGAAGAAGGGAGTCTTCGCTTGGACTCCCAAGGCTCAAGCGGCCTTTGAACCCCTTAAGGAGAAGTTGTCTAGCGCTTCGATATTGGCACTCCTTAACTTTCATCAACTTTTTGAGGTTGAATGTGATGTTAGCGGCGTTGGCTTCGGGGCGGTGTTGATGAAAGACAAGAGGCCTATCGCTTACTTTAGCGAAAAGCTCAATGGGTCCCATTTCAACTAAGTACTTATGACAAGGATTTCTATGCTATGGTGCGCACCCTTGATCATTGGTCTAACTATTTGAGACCCAAGGAGTTTGTACTACACTCGGACCATGAGGCGTTGAAGTACTTGAACGGGCAACACAAGTTAAGAGCAAGGCATGAAAAGTGGTTAGAGTTCCTCCAATCCTTCAACTTCGTGGCGAAACACAAGAAGGGGAGCTCTAATGTGGTGGCCGACGCTTTATCGAGAAGGCATGCCTTGTTGTCGTTGATCGAGGCAAGAGTCTTGGGGTTTTCTTGCCTGGGGAGTACTATAAGGAAGATCCGGACTTCGCCCCTTACTTTGGTGAGAAACCTCCTTCTAGATCCACTTATGTAATGCAAGAAGCTTTTCTTTTTTGTGGAAACAAATTTTGTGTGCCCAAGAGTCCTATGAGGAAATTTCTTGTGAAAGAAGTGCATGGCGGTGGTTTGGCGGGTCACTTTGGCATGAACAAGACAGTGGACATGTTGAAAGAGCATTTTTATTGGCCCGGTACGGCCGGGGATGTGCATGATGTGGTGTCCTGGTGAGTGGCTTGTCACCGAGCCAAGAGCCAATTCCATCAAGGCTTGTATACTCCCCTCCCCATCCCACAAGCACCTTGGGAGGATGTGAGTATGGACTTCATTGTAGCATTGCCAAGGACTGCCCGAGGCAAGGATGCCATTTTGGTTGTGGTGGATCTGTTCTCCAAGATGGCCCACTTCATCCCTTGCACCAAATCCGACGATGCCGATCATGTTGCTCATCTCTATTTCCGGGAGGTTGTGCGTATTTATGGCATCTCTAGAAGCATTGTCTCAGATCGTGACTCGAAGTTTGTGAGACATTTTTAGCGGGTTTTGTGGAAACTTATGGGCACGAAGCTACTCTTTAGCACCGCTTACCACCCCCAAACCGATGGCCAAACCGAGGTCGTCAATAGGATGGTGGGAACTCTGTCGAGGAGCGTCATTAAATCCAATGTGCGAGAGTGGGACTTGAGGCTCCCTTTGGTCGAGTTTGCTTACAACAAGGCTCCATCCCATGCCACCGGGGTGTCTCCATTTGAAGCCTTGTATGGGGTGAACCCTCCTGCTCCCATCGACCTCGTCCCGCTTCTCATTGAGGCACGTGTGAGTGTTGAAGCGGAGGTTAAGGCAAGCGAGAAGAAGAAGCTCCACCGAATGATGAGGGCGCGTATTGAGAAGATATACGAGCTCTACAAGGCTCGTTTCAACAAGAATCGCAAGGCTTACTCCTTCAATCTCGGGGATCTAGTGTGGCTCCACCTCCGAAAGGAACGGTTTCCTTCCACGAGGAGAAACAAGCTAATGCCGAGGAGCGAGGGTCCCTTCAAAGTCGTGGCCAAGATCAATGAGAATGCCTACAAACTTATATTGCCGGATGATATTGGCGACATCTCCTGTACTTTCAATGTACGAGACCTTACACCTTACTTGGGCGAAGAGGATGATGCGGACTTGAGGACAAGTCCTTCTCAAGAAGGGGAGGATGATCCGGTCCCCACCCGAGCTCTCCTCAACCTTGAGGTGAGTTTCCCAGCACCGTTGGAAGAGCATTGGATGAAGTCATGGACAACCGATCTCCACATCATCCTCATGTTCTTCCGGGTGTTCAATGAGGGTCCTTCCCAAACCTCCGTGGTGTCTCGGGCCATCCCCGAGCCCACTTGAAGACCTCGGGTCGGGTCGGATCGGCATCGGCACCAATAATCCCCGGCTCGAGCTCGGGTCCATTTTCAGCTAAAGGGCTCGATATTGAGCATGGAAGAAGGCTAGGAAGAAGTCATGAGGGAACAAGTTGAAGAATATCATGTTTTTGGGCAAAATTGGACAACAAGAAATGATATATCTTTACTATTTTGATTATTACTCCTTCTATATAACTCCGATGACTGAAATTTGGGAAGCTTATAGTACTCATCGAGAGCTTTCCATTGATATATTATATGACCAAATCGAAGTTAAAACGAAGAAGTTATGGATGTTAGAAGTCAGCAGAAGTCGCTAGGCCTCTAGAGGTGCTGGCAGCGCCTAGATAACACTGGCAGCGTTTCATGCTGTCGTCGCATCCTAACTTTCTGGGTTAGGCACTGGCAGCGCCTCTGAAAATGCCACCAGCGTCTAACTCTGTTGAAGTTTTTTTTTCACTTTTTTCGGCTGTTATCTTTTCCCCCCTTACCACATATATTATATTGGCTTCTTGGGAAAACTTAGACAACTTTAAATGAAAAACTTTGGGTATTTGCAAACTCTTTCCTCTCAAATCTCTCTCTCTCTCTTTATCCTTGAATTTTCCATGTGGTGGGTTGTAGTGCCCCCTTTAGAGCTTGTGGTGTGGACTACCTTCTTCATGCTTGGTGAGAGTTTCAATGGAGTTTCAATGTGTGTTGGTGGCCAAGCCTTTATGCATCTTTTGAACTCTAAGTTCAATCTCGGTGAGTATTCTTTATAGATTTTCCATATCTTGTCAAGCTTTTGTTGATTTGATGTGTTTGAGATCTAGATTTACTCCATTCTCCATTGTTAGGGTTTGGAAGGTGTTGTGAGTTCTACTTGTGGCCATGGATGATGTTGGTGTTTGTAGTGCTTTGGGTTGATTTTTCTTACATTTCTTAAGTTCCCATTCCTTCATGGATCATTTGGTATCAGAGCTAGGTGTAGAACTCACTTGTTGTGTTTGATTTGGGAACCCCCTTAATACCCATTTGTGTTGTTGTTGTGTTGGGTGTGTTCTAGTATTCAAACTTTGGTGCTTTGGAGTTGAAATTGATTTATTGTAGTTATATCTTGCTGTGTTTGAAGTTTGGTTGTGATTGAGAATCATTTGGGTGAGATTCGTCATTGAGAATTTGGGGTTTTTCGTGAAATTTATGGGTAGCCATGAAAGCTTATGAAACTTCAAGGTTGATTTGTTGGGTTTTAATGCTTGGCTATGTGTGGTGAAGCTTATGGAAGTGTTGGTATTGTTTATGCTTTGATTTGTTGCTAGTTTTGCTTTCCCTCTTGCCAGTAACACCCCATTTTCCCCAACAAAATTAGCCTCTCAAAACCCCACAAAAATCCATAGCTACAAAGAACCCGAAACCTCATCCGTTCATCTCTTCCTTAGCCCGTTATAACCCTTTAGCTCAACAATATGGCCGAGTCGTCTAGTCGAAGAGACAAACTCCACTCTCCCAAGTCCGATCCTACTTCCCCACCCGAGCCTACAATTGCTAAACTCATGCAATAATTTATTGATATGCAAAACCGAATTGAATGTACCCAACAATTGATGGTGAATAGCCAAGAGGCAATCCAACGTCAATTGCAAAGCTTGGAAGGGACTCTTGGCAATCTTCAACTTCCACCTTATCGAGAGGATGCAAGGGCTCCTCAACGACCCCTTAGGTTGGAAGTGGACCTCCTGCCCCTACATCAAGAACTCAACATCGGTCCATATAGGGGTGGTGGTGTTCCTTCCCCACGAGTTCTTCAACAACGACCTCCATGAGTCACCAGTCCTCCTCCTCCAATCCGACCCCGCGGCCATCGTGAACTTGAAGAGGAAGAGTTGAGTGAGGAATCGGATGATGCTTCCTATCATGAGGGTCCCCGTATTCGTAGGCCCCGAGACGATTTGGGCGACCTCCAGGTAGATCCTCCTACCTTTGATGGTAGTTCTGATCCCGATGAGTTCCTTGATTGGGTGCATGCTATGGAGAAAATATTTGAACTCAAGGAATATGATGAGAGGAAGCAATACAAGGTGGCTACACTTCCACTTACTAAGTATGCCTCCCTTTGGCTAGAGAACTTGAAGAAACAAAGGGCGAAGGAGCAAAAATCGAAAATCCAAACGTGGCCAAAACTCAAGAAGTACTTGATGAAGAGGTTTGTACCCACCAACTACAAGCAAGATCTATACAACAAGTTGTTCTCCCTCAACAAGGCTCCAAAAGTGTTGGAGAGTATATTCAGGAATTTGAGTTGGTTATAATGCGTTGTGATGTGAATGAAACGTCAAAGCAAATGATGGCGAGGTTCCTCAACGACCTCGATTACAAAATCGCATCGAAGGTGAAACTCTATGAATATGCCTCCATCGAGGATCTCTCCAAGCTTGCTACCCTTATTGAGGAGAGAGGGAAGAAGAAGAGGGGTGTGGTCAAACCCTTTGAGAAGGGTGGATCTTATGCCAAAGGCAACTCATCCGTGGTCAAGAACCCTCCTCTACCTCAAGATTCCTGAGGCCTCCCCTACCAACACCGGCGGCTCCAAAAGAGCCCTCGAAGTGGCTCGAAGGGAGGAGATGCTTCAATTGCCATGGCTATGGCCATTTTCAATCGGATTGCCCTACCAAGAGGGTTATGACCATGTAAGAAATTGAGGAAATCGAAGAGGTTGTGCAAGAAGAAGTGGATGTGGTGGAAGAAGAGGAAGAAATCTGGGTTGAAGATGTGGAAGAGGAAGTAAATTTCGGCCCATATATGGGACATCTCTTAGTCGTGAGGCGGACCCTTCACCTTGAAGAGGTGCCTCAAGAGAGAACCCAACGGGAGTTGATCTTCCAAACCAGATGCATAGTTCAAGATCGGGTGTGTAGCATGATTGTTGATAGTGGGAGTTGCACTAACGTAGCCTCCACCACCATGATTGAGAAGCTCCACCTTCTGGTGATTGCCCATCCTTGTCCTTATGCTCTCAAGTGGTTGAATGATTCCGGTGAGATAAAGGTAACCCAACAAGCTAATATTTCATTTTCAATTGGTACTTATCGTGATGTTATTTTATGTGATGTGGTACCAATGGATGCTTGTCACCTTTTATTGGGCCGCCCATGGAAATATTATTGGGGGGTGGTTCATGATGGAACGAAGAATACATACTCTTTTCTTATGAATAAGAAGCGAATTGTGCTCGAACCCCTTTCCCCTACCCAACTCCACAAAAAAACACCCGGGGCGGGAAGTGAGAAGAGAAACCACCTTGTGAGTGAAACACGGGCCGAGCGAGCTTTGAGCCAGGGCAAGTAAGTTCTCGCCTTGCTCTTGCTTGAAAATAATGAAGGTGAGGAAGTGACGCCCATAGCTCCACAAATTAAACCCCTCCTCTCCCAATACCTCGACATCTTTCCCGAGGATCTTCCTCTCGGCCTTCCACCGATTAGGGGCATTGAGCACCAAATAGACTTAGTTCCGGGTTTGGTTCTTCCCAACAAGCCGGCATACCGTTGCAACCCCGAGGAAACGAAGGAGCTCCAACGACAAGTCGATGAGTTAGTGGCCCGTGGTTATGTAAATGAGAGCATGAGTCCGTGCTCCGTACCGGCCCTACTCGTCCCTAAGAAAGATGGGACATACTGCATGTGTGTCGATAGCCGTGCCATAAACAATATCACCATCAAATACCGCTACCCCATTCCTCGGCTTGACGATCTCTTGGATGAGCTCCACGGCTCTTCGGTGTTCTCCAAGATCGATCTCTGGAGCGGGAATCACCAAATCCGGATGAGGGAACAGGATGAATGGAAGCCGGCGTTCAAGACCAAGGGAGGGCTCTATGAATGGCTCGTGATGCCATTTGGGCTTTCTAATGCCCCGAGTACTTTTATGAGATTGATGAATGAAGTACTTCAACCCTTCATTGGAAAATTTTTGGTTGTGTATTTTGATGACATATTGGTGTACTCCAAAAATGAGGCAGATCATGTCCACCATCTTTGGTGAAGTGTTCAAGGTGCTTCGGGAGCAAAAACTTTATGGAAAATTGGAGAAGTGTGAGTTTTTCACCCCGAGGGTCACTTTCCTTGGGTACGTTGTTTCCAAGGATGGCATTTCGATGGATGAAGCAAAGATAGAGGCGATTCGGTCATGGCCATCACCACTCACCGAAGTGCGGAGTTTTCTTGGGCTCGCCTCTTTCTACCGTCGCTTCATTCGGAACTTCTCCACCTTGACAGCCCCCCTTACGGAATGCATGAAGAAGGGAGTCTTCGCTTGGACTCCCAAGGCTCAAGCGGCCTTTGAACCCCTTAAGGAGAAGTTGTCTAGCGCTTCGATATTGGCACTCCTTAACTTTCATCAACTTTTTGAGGTTGAATGTGATGTTAGCGGCGTTGGCTTCGGGGCGGTGTTGATGAAAGACAAGAGGCCTATCGCTTACTTTAGCGAAAAGCTCAATGGGTCCCATTTCAACTCTAGTACTTATGACAAGGATTTCTATGCTATGGTGCGCACCCTTGATCATTGGTCTCACTATTTGAGACCCAAGGAGTTTGTACTACACTCGGACCATGAGGCGTTGAAGTACTTGAACGGGCAACACAAGTTAAGAGCAAGGCATGAAAAGTGGTTAGAGTTCCTCCAATCCTTCAACTTCGTGGCGAAACACAAGAAGGGGAGCTCTAATGTGGTGGCCGACGCTTTATCGAGAAGGCATGCCTTGTTGTCGTTGATCGAGGCAAGAGTCTTGGGGTTTTCTTGCCTTCGGGAGTACTATAAGGAAGATCCGGACTTCGCCCCTTACTTTGGTGAGAAACCTCCTTCTAGATCCACTTATGTAATGCAAGAAGCTTTTCTTTTTTGTGGAAACAAATTTTGTGTGCCCAAGAGTCCTATGAGGAAATTTCTTGTGAAAGAAGTGCATGGCGGTGGTTTGGCGGGTCACTTTGGCATGAACAAGACGGTGGACATGTTGAAAGAGCATTTTTATTGGCCCGGTATGGCCGGGGATGTGCATGATGTGGTGTCCTGGTGTGTGGCTTGTCACCGAGCCAAGAGCCAATTCCATCAAGGCTTGTATACTCCCCTCCCCATCCCACAAGCACCTTGGGAGGATGTGAGTATGGACTTCATTGTAGCATTGCCAAGGATGCCATTTTGGTTGTGGTGGATCTGTTCTCCAAGATGGCCCACTTCATCCCTTGCACCAAATCCGACGATGCCGATCATGTTACTCATCTCTATTTCCGGGAGGTTGTGCATATTTACGGCATCCCTAGAAGCATTGTCTCTGATCGTGACTCGAAGTTTGTGAGACATTTTTAGCGGGTTTTGTGGAAACATATGGGCACGAAGCTACTCTTTAGCACCGCTTACCACCCCCAAACCGATGGCCAAACCGAGGTCGTCAATAGGATGGTGGGAACTCTGTCGAGGAGCGTCATTAAATCCAATGTGCGAGAGTGGGACTTGAGGCTCCCTTTGGTCGAGTTCGCTTACAACAAGGCTCCATCCCATGCCACCGGGGTGTCTCCATTTGAAGCCTTGTATGGGGTGAACCCTCCTGCTCCCATCGACCTCGTCCCGCTTCTCATTGAGGCACGTGTGAGTGTTGAAGCGGAGGTTAAGGCAAGCGAGAAGAAGAAGCTCCACCGAATGATGAGGGCGCGTATTGAGAAGATATATGAGCTCTACAAGGCTCGTTTCAACAAGAATCGCAAGGCTTACTCCTTCAATCTCGGGGATCTAGTGTGGCTCCACCTCCGAAAGGAACGGTTTCCTTCCACGAGGAGAAACAAGCTAATGCCGAGGAGCGAGGGTCCCTTCAAAGTCGTGGCCAAGATCAATGAGAATGCCTACAAACTTATATTGCCGGATGATATTGGCGACATCTCCTGTACTTTCAATGTACGAGACCTTACACCTTACTTGGGTGAAGAGGATGATGCGGACTTGAGGACAAGTCCTTCTCAAGAAGGGGAGGATGATCCGGTCCCCACCCGAGCTCTCCTCAACCTTGAGGTGAGTTTCCCAGCACCGTTGGAAGAGCATTGGATGAAGTCATGGACAACCGATCTCCACATCATCCTCATGTTCTTCCGGGTGTTCAATGAGGGTCCTTCCCAAACCTCCGTGGTGTCTCGGGCCATCCCCGAGCCCACTTGAAGACCTCGGGTCGGGTCGGGCCGATGTCGGCACCAATAATCCCCGGCTTGAGCTCGGGTCCATTTTCAGCTAAAGGGCTCAATATTGAGCATGGAAGAAGGCTAGGAAGAAGTCATGAGGGAACAAGTTGAAGAATATCATGTTTTTGGGCAAAATTGGACAACAAGAAATGATATATCTTTACTATTTTGATTATAACTCCTTCTATATAACTCCGTTGACTGAAATTTTGGGGAGCTTATAGTACTCATCGAGAGCTTTCCATTGATATATTATATGACCAAATCGAAGATCAAACGAAGAAGTTATGGATGTTAGAAGTCAGCAGAAGTCGCCAGGCCTCTAAAGGCGCTGGCAGCGCCTAGATAACACTGGCAGCGTTTCATGCTGTCGTCGCATCCTAACTTTCTGGGTTAGGCACTAGCAGCGCCTCTGAAAATGCCACCAGCGTCTAACTCTGTTGAAGTTTTTTTTTTCACTTTTTTCGGCTGTTATCTTTTCCCCCCTTACCACATATATTATATTGGCTTCTTGGGAAAACTTAGACAACTTTAAATGAAAAACTTTGGGTATTTGCAAACTCTTTCCTCTCAAATCTCTCTCTCTCTTTATCCTTGAATTTTCCATGTGGTGGGTTGTAGTGCCCCCTTTAGAGCTTGTGGTGTGGACTACCTTCTTCAAGCTTGGTGAGAGTTTCAATGGAGTTTCAATGGGTGTTGGTGTCCAAGACTTTATGCATCTTTTGAACTCTAAGTTCAATCTTGGTGAGTATTCTTTATAGATTGTCCATATCTTGTCAAGCTTTTGTTGATTTGGTGTCTTTGAGATCCAGATCTACTCCATTCTCCATTGTTAGGGTTTGGAAGGTGTTGTGAGTTCTACTTGTGGCCATGGATGATGTTGTTGTTTGTAGTGCTTTGGGTTGACTTTTCTTACATTTCTTGAGTTCCCAATCCTTCATGGATCATTATAATGTAAAATTTATATTTTTTGACATTCTTGCTCCAAATGTTCTTCAGCAAGATGAAAAAAGGAGGATGACAGCTTGCATTTATTCAATCAAAGATCGTCAAGGGAGACAGATTATGGGGTTTGATAATGGAGGTCTTCATCTTGCAGATCGATTGTTTCCAGAGTGTAATTGGTACCTCTAAAAAACAGAGAGTCAATATTCAAGATAACATCATTCGTCATGGTCTAAAACTCTCAATTCAGCAACAACTCGATCTATGCCTTGACTTCAGCATTGAAGACATCAAACAAGCAGTGTTTTCAATCCCAAATACGAACTCCCTAAGCCCCAATGGCTACTCCAGTGGCTTTTCAAACACTCATGTAATCAGATTGGAGATCTGTTCTGCAGCGCAATAAAGGAATTTTTTTTCAAATTGGTTTGATATTACCAGCTCTAAATTCCACGATCCTCGCCCTGATACTAAAAAGTGAGGCTCCTCGAACTACCACGAATTTCAGGCCCATTTCTTGCTGTAGTACAATATAGTATATAAGACCATCTCAAAGCTACTTGCAGTAAGAATAAAATATATCCTACCATACCTCATAAACGAGAGTCAGACTGCATTTGTACCAGGAAGAGAGCTTATAGATAACGTGCTTATGTGCCACGAGTTGTACAGGGGTTTCAGAAGAAAGATTTCTCAATCCAGATGCATTCTCAAAATTGATCTGAGAAAAGCATTTGACAGTTTACATTGGGAATTCATTCAGGAAATCTTGGCTGGATATAAATTTCCCCCAAAATTCATCAACTGGATTATGAATTACATCTCAACTACATCCTTTACTATAAACATAAACAGCAACAACTACGACTATTTCAAGGGAGCAAGAGGGCTCAGGCAGGGCGACCCCATCTCCCCCCTCCTATTTGTGCTATCTATGGAATACCTCTCAAGAACCTTGGCAAGTACAGCAAGTGATGGGAAATTCAGATATTATCCTAGATGCAGGAACTTGAAGCTTACACATTTGATCTTTGCTGATGATCTAATGATTTTTAGTGTGGTTGATCCATATACAGTCTAATAAATAATAAGCACTCTCGAACACTTCAAACAAGCTTCTCGGCTCACGGCAAACGCTGCAAAATCCACTGTCATTATAAATGGAGTCCCGAGGCACATAAAAGATCAAATACTGCATATAACAGGGTTTGAAGAGGGGAACCTCCCTTTTCATTATCTGGGTATACCAATCACTGATGGACGTTTCAGCAAATTAGATTGCCAAAAGCTAATTGAGAAAATTACAGGGAGGTTACTAGCTGGAGAACAAGTAATATATCGTACGTTGGTCGAGTGGTTTTAATTAATTATGTGCTTTTGGGGAACTTCACTTACTGGGCCTCAATGATGATAATCCCTCAACAAATAATTGATCAAATCATGAGGATCTGCAGGAACTTCCTTTGGGGGGCAGACGCGAACTACACCAAATATGCAAACCTAATGCTTGTGGTGGTCTGGGAATCAACACATGAAGACCCTGAACATTGCCTTAGTGGCAAAACAGGTGATGGCAATCGCTAAAAACAAAGAGAGTCTGTGGGTCAAGTGGATACATGAAAGGTACATTAAGAATAAGAACTGGTGGGAGTACTAACCAAGAGAAGACTCTTGTTGGTACTTCAAGAAGCTTTGTACAGTCAAAGCTAGAATCAAAGATGCTACACACTTAAGAACCCAGTACTCAGTGAGGAAAGGATATGATTGGATCATAAGAGAACTGTTCGGTTGTGGTAATTAGGAGTTTCCTAAGTAAGGGTTGTCGAATCCACAGGGATGGTGTGTCAGGTTAATAAGAAATTGGTTGGTAGGGTTTCAATTGCTGAAGGCAGTAAATAATTAAGCTAACTAAAATTAATCAAGATTGAAAGTAATAAAAACTAAGGAAAAACAAGAACTAAAAGATGAACTAAACCTAATTTAACAAGAAAGTAAAATTCTAACTAAGAAAGCAATTTAAAACTATCAAGAACGATGAATATAAATACTAAACTAATTACTGAAATTAAGGAAACGAAATTATACCTAGCATTCATGATACTGATCTTGAAGCCTGAAATCTTGAATCCCGAATCACGAATATTCTCCCAAACAAACAAGAAAAAGCATGATTTGGATTACTAAGACTACTCGAATCCTCACCTGAAGGAGAATTCAAGGAACCTTAATCCTCCTCTTCACTAAAAATTAGATTTTTGTGGAACTAATACTAGAAAACCGAAAAAATAACCGAAAGAACACAAGAACTTTAAAGAAGAGAATTTCATTAATCTAGAAAAGTGCAATTACAATTGAGAACGAAAGAAAACTTAAGGAAATTCATTCTAAACTTAAGTAAAACAAAAGACTAATGCTAACTTAAAATAAAACTAAGTAAAAACTGTGCTATCTTCCTTCCTTGTATATTAGTGTCTTTATAAAGAAAATAAGAGGAAAGAAAATAATAACAAAAACTTCCCACAAAACCCTAGCAGCCGCCACGCGCATTTTTTTCTCTCAGAAATAGAGTGACTCGGGCGAGTCACTTTCCGACTCGAGCGAGTCAGCCTTCTAGCCCGTTGTTTTGGCAATGCTTCAGATGGATGTCACGGGCGAGTCACATAAATAACTCTGGCGAGTCATTGATCTGTTTCAGTCGGTTCCCTGCTTGTTTATGGCTGTTGCCTTTGATGCCCCAAAACACATTCGCGAGCGAGTCATGCATTGACTCGGGCGTGACAAGCTTCTGCCCAAATCGTGTTTCTCTTCTCGTTGTTTGCTCTGAACCCTTGTCAGCTGTATTGACGCCCAAAGAAGTGTCACGGCGTGACGCCCAGGTCACGGGCGTGACCAAGTTCTGCCCGGCTGTTTCCTCTATTTTGCTTCGTTTTTTGACTCGGGTCTCGGGTTGGCTCGGGATTCCCTAAAAAACTACAATTAAGCCCAAAAATCCTTCTAACTCCTTATTTTCCTACAAAACACAAAATCATCATATCTAATATATACAAGGGGCTAAAATAAGCAAAAAAATACCCTATAAAGTAGATAAAATTCGGCTCGGAACGAGACCGAACAACACTCCCACACAAGGGTTTGCTCGCCCCGAGCAAACTAAAACAAAAAAAATGGATAAAAAGAAACTAACTACCCTAACTCACTTTCGTAGGAATCACGATTGCATTTGGCATATGCAACATGCCCTTTAAACCCCTTGGCAGCCCAAGTGGACGAGGAAGGTCTCGTGAGGGTTTATAGCAACTATACCCACAAAAGCCGAATAAAAAGAAAAGAAAAAGTAGACTAAAGTTAAAAAGAAAGGAAAAGACTCAATAAAGAAAAAGGAAAAAGAAGAAATAAAAGGGTTACAAATACAACAAAACACCCCCTCAGGCTAACCAATCAAACACATCAATCCAATAAGCAAATACCAAGATCAATCTGGAAGAGAACAAAATCAGTGTACAAATAGATAGAATGAAGTTTTCGAAATTAAGTAGAGAGAGCAAGTACTTTAGAGGTGAAAAACCGCCAACAGACTTAAGATGAATGCAAATATGCGCGGTTGGTTATGGACATAGGCTAGTCAAAAGAGCAAACCTCACTTTAGGATAAAAATTTAACGCTCAATTACTCAAATTTGAATGTGTATGTGTATGTGGGTTTTTCTCATACTCAAACCAAAAGAAACAACCTACCATAGGCTTGGTAAGAATCTCGCTCTCCACTGCTAGTATGCAAATACACAAGTGACAATCAAGAGGACTTTTTTTTTAGGGTTGTAATGAGGGTTAGGTTAGGGGAAAGGAGTTGTAATATTTGGATATGAGGATTTTAAAGAGCCATGCTTGGATTGATTTTCAACAGATATATTACTCTCAACTCACCTTCTTGCTTAATTTTAGCAAGGAACTCAATTCTCCCTCATCAATATCGAACATCTCATCAAAAACCTCAAAAAAGCTTTCACAATCTTCAATTGAATCTCCCTAATCACCCTTTTCTTTTCGGAATTTTTTTTATTTTTTTATTTTCTACTTTTATTTTGGTGGGTGATCAAGGGAGGAGAACGTCATAACCAATTGGTTAACTCATAATAGTTGGGATATGTAATATGTCCCAATTCAATTAAAATCAATACTAGACCCCCAATACCTCAATTCCATTCTCAACACCGAACCAATTTTCACTCCCGAAATAATGAATTCTCACATATCCAAGCAAGGCAAAGGGTAGGAATTAATAAAGTCCATGGCTTGTATTTTCAGGGTTTCATCACAAAAAGAAAGGTAATCAAAGGCTAAGCGGGGCTAAAGAACGGTAATAATATTGTTAGGGAGGCTGTTTGGCTATGTAGTTTATTTAATAAAGAAAAGAATGCCTCAATCATATTGTCACAATATGTAATGCAAAGATGCAGTCTCAAGCAAGATGCAAAACAAGTTCTAGAGGTGCAACTAGTGGTGGAGTCATTCAGGAAAATAAAAGAATTGATAAAAGTGATCAATTCATACTTTTAGGTTATGTGGACTCACGAGATAGGGCTCATTCAACTAAACCTAGCCTAAAGATTTGCGGCGCACATATTTACACTTACTAAGATAGTCAAAGCAGTTAAACACACTATTCATTACTTGACTCAAAATCAGAATATTTGCAAATTCAGTTTCAAAAACTTTTAAGTTCTCAACCAAACTTTTCAAGGTGAAGCAAGGCAAACTGAAAGTCTAATTGGTTTACAAATCATCACCGAAAGTGTTCCGGACAGACTAATCCTAATTGATAAAAATAAATTAAAATTTCGCCTATTTTCAGTGGTAACTAAAGTTATTTCTCTCCAAAAACTAATAAGGCACTTGTGCCACCCCACTCCCACACAAAAACTCTACAATGCCCTCATTGTGGATAAGGCGACACCACACAAAAGAAAAAAAAAACACAAGCCGGCATGCATGCCACCCCCACTCCTACACAAAAAGGCTAACAATATCCTCATTGGAATCAGAAATAGAGATAAGCAAGCACGCGGAGGAAAGAAAAAGAAACACACCAAAAGAAAATAAAATAAAAGAGGGAAAAGAAAGTCAACTTACTAACTGTAATAGGAAGATAAGGAAAGATATTACCAGGATGGTTTCTTGCCAAAAGTTTCAATCCATCTCTCTTGACAAAGCAAAGTTAGAAGAAGCACTCAAGAAAAATCAAGAAAAGAAGGGTCAGATATACAATATATACAAGAATCTCAAGTTACCTTCCTTCAAACACTAGGTAGGTTGTGGAATGTGACACATTCTACGTTAGTAGTATCAGGAAACTCTAAGAAGGGCTTCAACCTGTGCCCATTCACTTTCCACACAGAATTGTTAGATGGGTCCTTGATCTCAACCACTCCTGAAGGATATACCTGAGTCACAATAAAGGGTCTAGTCCACCTAGATCTCAACTTTCCAGCAAACAAGTGTAATCAGGAATCATAAAGGAGTACCTTTTGTCCCGGAAAGAAAGTCTTTCTATGAATGATCTTATCGTGTAAGATTTTAGACCTCTCCTTACTCAATCGCCCATTTTCATAGGCTTCTCTTCGTAACTCCTCAAGCTCATAAAGTGTAAGTCTCCTCACCTCACCAGCTGCTGACAAATCAAGGTTAAGGGTTTCTAAAGCCCACCAGGCTCTACGTTCAAGCTCAACCGGTAAGTGACAAGGCTTCCCAAAAATAGCTCTATAGGGTGACATCCCAATGGGGGTTTTATAGGCCGTTCGGTAGGCCCACAAGGCATCAATCATCTTAACAGACCAGTCCTTCCTATTCCTAGACACAGTTTTCTCTAAGATCTGTTTAATTTGCCTATTGGAGACTTCTGCTTGACCATTAGACTGTGGATGGTAAGCAGTAGCGAGCCTATGCTGAACTGAGTACCTCTTCAGTAAGGCCAAAGGATCTATTGTTAAAGTGGGTTCCCTGATCACTAATAATGGCTCTAGGCATCCTAAATCTAGAAAAGATGTATTCTCTAAGGAACTTGGTCACTACCTGAGCATCATTTTTCCTAGTAGGGATAGCCTTTACCCACTTAGACACATAAACAACAACCAGGAGAATATATTCATTCCCAAAAGAATTAGGGAATGGCACCATGAAATCAATACCCCACACATCAAACACATCAACAAAAATCTTAGGTTGTAAGGGCATCATATCTCTCCTAGTAATTTTTCCCAAACTCTGGAACCTAGGGCACCTTTGGGCATAGTAATGAGCATCTCTAAAGATAGTGGGCCAGTAAAACCCACTCTGTAAGATCTTGTAAGCAGTTTTCTTTCCACTATCATGTCCCCCACAAGGTTGATCATGGAAAAAAGAGAGGACATCTATAATGGATTCATCAGGAACACATCTCTTAAGTATCTTGTCAGGGCAATATTTAAACAAATAAGGGTCATCCCATACAAAGTTCTTCACAATGTGAAGAAACCTGTCCCTGTCATGCTTATTCCAATCACTAGGCATCTCTCCAGTTACCTTAAAGTTTACGATATCAGCAAATCAAGGTTCCACTCCCACACTAAAGAGTTGCTCATCAGGAAACTGAGCAGCAATAGGGGTGGTTTTCACAGTGTCAGGCACAATCCTAGAAAGGTGGTCAGCTACAGGATTCTCAGCTGCCTTCCTGTCTCTAATCTCACAGTCAAACTCTTGCAACAACAAGACCCACCTAACTAGCCTAGGTTTGGAATCTTTCATTTCCATCAGATACCTAATAGTTGAATGGTCAGTATAAACTATGACTTTAGCACCAAACAAGTAAGGTCTGAATTTCTCAAAGGCATACACAATAGCTAGAAATTCTTTTTCAGTCACAGTGTAATTTAATTGAGCATCATTCAAGGTGTGGCTAGCATAATGAATAACAACAGGTTTCTTGTCAATTCTTTGTCCTAGCACAACACCTATAGCATAATCAGATGCATCACACACATAGTTATTAAAATCTCGATCCTGATTTACGATCCTATGATTTTATGGTCCAAAATCGTCGATACGATTCTACTATTTACACACGAT
Organism: Portulaca oleracea; assembly: GCA_029582165.1. NCBI lineage: Eukaryota > Viridiplantae > Streptophyta > Magnoliopsida > Caryophyllales > Portulacaceae > Portulaca > Portulaca oleracea. The sequence continues at coordinate 17,411,073 of CM055888.1, read as the reverse complement.
CCACGATCCTACATGGGTTAAATTCCGATCCTAACTTCCCTATAGTTTCGAGTTAGGATCTTGATTTTAACAACCTTGATCACACATAATCTCAAAAGGTTCTCCCATATGGGAGGTTTGAGAACAGGAGGGGAAATAAGGGCATCTTTAAGTTGATTAAAGGCCCTCATACAATCATCAGAAAAGTGAAAAGGTACCTCCTTAGCTAACACTGAAGACAAGGGCTTAGCAATTTTACTGAAGTCTTTTATGAATCGCCGGTAAAAACCGGCGTGTCCTAAGAATGAACGGACTTCCTTTACAGAGGTTGGAGGGGATAAATTCTTAGCTAAGTCAATCTTGGCCTTATCTACCTCAATCCCACCCTTAGAAATCACATGCCCTAAAACTATACCCTTTTTCACCATAAAGTGACATTTTTCCCAGTTCAGGGTCAATTTCTTTTCCTGACATCGACTCAGCACGCGATTCAGGTTAGCTAAGCAAGCATCAAAAGAGGCACCAAACACAGAAAAATCATCCATAAAAATTTCCACACATTCCTCCACTAAGTCAGAAAATATTGAAATCATGCATCTCTGGAAGGTTGTAGGGGAATTACACAAACCAAAAGGCATCGTTCGAAAAGCAAAGGTGCCAAAAGGACAAGTGAATGTGGTCTTTTTCTGGTCACAAGGGGCAATATAGACTTGGGTATATCCAGAATAACCATCTAGAAAACAGTAATACTCATGCCTTGCAAGTTTTTCAAGCATTTGATCCATGAAAGGGAGGAGAAAGTGGTCCTTCCTAGTGGCTTTGTTCAGTTTTCTAAAATCAATGTAGACTTGCCAACCAGAAGGGACACGAGTCGGAACTAACTCTCCCTGTTCATTCTTAACTACAGTTAAACCAGCCTTCTTAGGGACTACATGGATTGGACTCACCCACTTGTTGACAGAGCTGGGGTAGATAATATCATGATCTAGCCACTTAAGGATCTCTTTCTTAACTACCTCCTTCATCTGTGGGTTTAGTCTCCTAAGGGGATCTCTATGGGCAGCATTCTCATCTTCTACGAAGATTCGATGCTGAACAATGGAAGGGATAATTCCCTTAATTTCACCTAATGTCCACCCTAAGGCTCCCTTGTTCTTTCTAAGAACTTTAATTACTTGGTTTTCCTGGTCCCTACCTAAGTCAGAAGCAATGGTTACTGGGTAGGTCTCACTAGGGCCAAGAAAAGTGTATTTCAGCTCAAAAGGGAGGGGTTTCATCTCAAGAGTGGTGGATGAAGGTGGTTCAGGCTCAACTATCTAAGGTGTGGTTTGAGATACAAAAAAAGATTCATATAGCACATCACCATCAAACACATCAGAATCACACAAAGAATTCAAATCATCAGGATTAATTCCTAGTGCAGTCAACTCATCAGTAAAAGACACATCAACACAGTCAAGTTGCTCACTATCAACAAAATCACTTACCCAATTAAGGGTACTCTGCTCATGTTCATCAAAAACCTAAGGGTGACTTTTGCAGGTTAAAAATATTCAATTCCATAGTCAAATTTCCAAAAGTCAATTTCATTCTACCATCCTTACAGTTAATCCAGGCATTAGAAGTAGCAAGAAAAGGTCGACCTAGAATAACAGGAATCTCATCTCTAGTACTCTGAACTCTAGCGGTTTCTAGAACTACAAAGTCAACAGGGAACACAAACTCCCCAACTTTAATCAGAACATCCTCCACTACTCCCTTAGATACTCTAATAGATCTGTCAGCCAATTGTAATATCATCCTAGTAGGCTTTAGTTCACCTAATCCAAGCATTTCATACACATGCAAAGGCAGCAAATTCACACTAGCACCTAGGTCAAGCAGTGCCCTTTCTATCAAACTATCACCTATTGTAATAGAGATAGTGGGGCATCCAGCGTCTTTGTACTTAATAGGCATCTAGATCGACAGAATAGAACTCACATTCGAGGCTAAGAAAGCCTTCTTAGGTACTTGGGTGGCCCTCTTAGTGGTACAAAGCTCTTAAGGAAGCGGGCATATGGAGGGATCGGCTGAATAGCATCTAAAAGAGGTATGTTCACCTTAACCTGAGAAAAAGTCTCCCTAATTTTGACCAGAAATTTTTGGTCCTTACTCCCCCTTAACCTCTCAGGATAAGGTGGAGGGGGCTTGTAGGCCCCTTGGGATGGTGGACTAGTCAAAGGGTTGGTTTTAGTCAAGGTTTTGGTGCGAGGAGGCTCAACTGTAATAGTTGGCCTTCCTCCCTCTAACTCCTCATCAATAGGCTCATCAACAGATTCATCAGTCACAATCTTTTCAGTACACACATCAGAAGATTTCAGTTGCACTTTATTATCTATCTCTTTCCCATAACGAATAGTGATAATAGCATTCATACCTCTAACCTGACTAGAGTCACAAGATGATGAACCTGAAGCTTGCCCGTTGGGGTTTGCCTCAGGTTGTGCAGGAAAGGATCCTCTATCTCTATTAGCTAGCATCATCTGAGAAAATTGATCATTCATTTGTTTTAACACTTTCTCCATATCACTCTTCATGGAGTCCTTAACTTCTCTGAGGCCATTCTTTAATTCCCTAATTTCTCTCTCATGCTTATCCTCATTAGTGTACCCTGGTGGAGGTCGGGTTTGGGCAATCTGGGGTTGGATAGGTGGCCCTCTAGGAGCTTGATAAGCTGCCTGGGGTGGTGGTCGATTCTGAGGAGGAGGATTTCCTTGGAAACCCCCTCCTTGACTAAATGGTCTCAACACATTCTGATTCTCGGGAACATAAGAGAGTAAGGGGTGCTTGCGCATCCCCTGGTGTTGGTAAGTTGGTACTGGTCAAGCCTATAGTTATGATGCATAGCATTCACATTTTCAGTACTAGCAGCCAATTGTTGAATATAAATAGGACAGGTAGAATAAACATAGTCAACACTTTAGCACACGGCACATGACACAGGTGGTGGGGGAACAAAAGCAGCATTCTGGTCATAAGAGTTAACCTAAGCACATGTTTTAGGTTGTGAAGCAGCTAATTGTTGTTGGGCTAAGGTTTTAATCATATTCTCAAGAGAAGCGAACCTAGCCTCGTACCTTGTACTCTCACTAATAGCATGTACACCCCCTCTAGCATTAGACAATTGAGCACCTAAGGACTCATATCTAGTGGTTCCCCATTGCATTGCCCTTTCAGACATGCTTTCTAAGAAATCCCAGGCCTCATAAGCAGTTTTGTCCATGAAACCCCCCTGACACATTGACTTTAGCGTGACTCTGGTCTCATGGTCAACATCCTCGTACACAATCTGACACAGTCGTACCAAGTCAAGACCATGATGAGGGAATTGGGACAGCAAGTTTTTGAAACATTCGAAAGCTTTCCAGTAAGGCTCTCTTATGTCCTGTCTAAATTTTAAAATCGAATTCCTCAGTTGAGTAGCTAAGGAGGTTGGAAAAAACCTTTTCATGAAAACTTTCAAAAAACTGTCCCAAGAATTAATGGACCGAGGTTTGATGCTATACATCCACCGCTTAGTGGTGTCCCTCAGAGCAAAAGGTAAGTATTTTAAAAGCACATAGTCTAATGGGACTCCTAGGGGAGTTATCATGCTAATGTACTCTTTATACTCTGCGGTCCATATCAGTGCTAACACAGTCCCGTGAAAAGTAGTAGGTTCTGGGTGTAGTGTTGCCTAGGGTCAAACGTCACTCCTGTAGGCAGGTTGGGAAGTACAAAACATGATGGTGATGGGTTATAAGATGGATATAACTGGTTATAAAGGGTTACCCTAGGTGGAGGTGGTGACGGTACTTCTTCAGACATCTTTAGTGATTCTACCGAGGGTTCCTCCTTCCTAACCAATCTTTGACTACCAGGACTACGAACCCAAACCTCAGATTGTTGTACTTTCCGTTTTTTCCTTGAAGTCACAATTTTTTTTTTATTTTTTCAGTTTTATAGATTTTTTTTTTGGTTTTTGATTTTGAAAACTAATCTAAGAAAGCAATTAAACTATTCACAAACAAACCAATAACCTAATCTACCAAATAACTCCCCAGTAACGGCGCCATTGTTCGGTTGTGGTAATTAAGGGTTTCCTAAGTAAGGGTTGTCGAATCCACAGAGATGGTGTGTCAGGTTACTAGGGAATTGGTTGGTAGGGTTTCAATTGCTGAAGGCAGTAAATAATTAAACTAACTAAAATTAATCAAGATTGAAAGTGATAAAAACTAAGGAAAAACAAGAACTCAAAGATGAACTAAACCTAATTTAACAAGAAAAGTAAAATTCTAACTAAGAAAGCAATTTAAAACTATCAAGAACGATGAATATAAATACTAAACAGATTACTGAAATTAAGGAAACGAAATTATACCTAGCATTCATGATACAGATCTTGAAGCCTGAAATCGTGAATCTCGAATCATGAATCTTCTCCCGAACAAACAAGAAAAAACATGATTTGGATTACTAAGACTACTCGAATCCTCACCTGAAGGGAGAATTCGAGGAACCTTAATCCTCCTCTTCACTAAAAATTGGATTTTTGTGGAACTAATACTAGAAAACTGGAAAAAATAACCGAAAGAACACAAGAACTTTGAAGAAGAGAATTTCCTTAATCTAGAAAAGTGCAATTACAATTGAGAACGAAAGAAAACTTAAGGAAATTCATTCTAAACTTAAGTAAAACAAAAGATTAATGCTAACTTAAAATAAAACTAAGTAAAAACTATGCTATTTTCATTCCTTGTATATTAGAGTCTTTATAAAGAAAATAAGAGGAAAGAAAATAATAACAAAAACTTCCCACAAAACCCTAGCAGCCGCCACGCGTATTTTTTCTCGTAGAAATAGAGTGACTCGGGCGAGTTACTTTCCGACTCGAGCGAGTCGGCCTTCTGGCCCGTTGTCTTGGCGATGCTTCAGATAGATGTCGCGGGCGAGTCACATAAATGACTCTGGCGAGTCATTGATCTGTTTCAGTCGGTTCGCTGCTCGTTTATGGATGTTGCCTATGATGCCCCAGAACACATTCGCGGGCGAGTCAAGCACTGACTCGAGCGTGACAAGCTTCTGCCCAAATCATGTTTCTCTTCTCGTTGTTTGCTCTGAACCCTTATTAGCTGTATTGATGCCCAGAAAAGTGTCACGGGCGTGACGCCCAGGTCACAGGCGTGACCAAGTTCTGCCCGGCTGTTTCCTCTGTTTTGCTTCGTTTTTCGACTCGGGTCTTGGGTTGGCTCAGGATTCCCTTAAAAACCACAATTAAGCCCAAAAATCCTTCTAACTCCTTATTTTCCTACAAAACACAAAATCATCATATCTAATATATACAAGGGGCTAAAACAAGCAAAAAATACCCTATAAAAGAAATAAAATTCGGCTCGGAACGAGACCGAACAAGAACACCCTAAATGACCATGGGCCTAACTGGTATGGAACATATTGAATACATCCAGACATTTCTTCTGCGCCTTGCTAACCCTTCATGGAAGACTGAAAGTCAGAACCATGCTACATTAACCAAACACCCCACTAACATGCCCCCTATGCCAATATCATGATGAAACATACAATCGAACATATCATGTATGATTGTGCCTTCACATCCAGTATACGAACCCTACTGACTCCCTGGCTTAATCTTTCTACAGCTACTACCTGGGGGAGCTGGTGCAAGAAGATACTCACAAGGAAATCAAGCAGGAAAAACATATCCTTTATGCTGGGACAACCTCGTATATTTACAACATCTGGCATTCGCGGAACAAGTGTTGCTTCAAGAATATTGCCCTGAATACTGATTTTGTGGTCCATAGCTTTAAAAAACACTTGCGGGATAGAACTCTCTACTTAGATAGACATAAAGGAAAGGGAAATTAGATTCTAATAATACGAACTTTTGGTCATATAAGACTTAATAATACGAACTTTGACCCCCTATTGCCCCCAATAGTACGCCACCGAGTTAAGTTGAACTTAAATCGGTGGCGGTCTGACGTGGCGGCGGAGGCACACGCCTGGTTGTTGACTTTGCTACTCATCCATGTTGACTTAAAAAATAATATGAACTTTTACCTATGTTGCTCTGAATAATACGAACTTTTTTCTCTCTAAAAATCCCAGATCCCATTTTTACTTCTTCATCTTCTTCAATCCTCCCCCTCCCCATTCCTAGAAAGCCCCAGAAAACCAGAACCCTAATTTCTTCATCCCATCCCTCCTTAAGCCTAATTTCCAACTTTAATTCCAATTACACCCAGATTTCGATTTCCAAATGCCATTTTCAAACCTCTCATTCGCATCTCATTCCCAACAGGTGATGGCAATTTGGAATGAGATGCGAATGGGAGGTTTGAAAATGGCATTTACGTGTGTGTGTGTGTGTATATATATATATATATATATATATATATATATATATATATATATATATATATATATGTATGTATGTATGTATGTATGTATGTATGTGTGTGTGTGTATGTATATAACTCTTGTAGCCTCTTCTATACTTTGCGTACATAATTATTCTAGCTCTAACTTCATCTTTTATGTGTTTCACAATAGTGTCTATCTCCTATTGTTTCTATGGACATAGTTATTTCGCTCCCTCCAGATATGATAGACAGTCGCTCCCTAAATCCCATATGAGAGCTGTTTGATCTTTTCGAGGTGTTTGAGGCCTGGATATCCTCCCACCAATCTCGTGGGTCACTGCCCCCCATGCCATGACAGTACGACATTTTCCTGATTTTTGTGTTGATTGCACAAGCAAGGGGACAGGTATCAAACAAGTGCTTATGCGTTTCTTCCTCATACATAATTGCAGATTGGGCAGGTGCCAGTAGCCTCGACCATCCAGGCTTTCGAACGACTTCTCACAGGCAACCTGTTCTGCACTCGGAGCTAGAGTATAAAGGCATGTCTCGGTGTTACTAGGTTGCTCCAGTCTAAATCCACCCACCAAGGTTTTGAAGCAGGTGGGAGGCTCCATAAATACCAACATGTCACCGTATAATGGCTTATTCCATCCCACTCCCAACACCGTCCAGGTGAGGACCCCCATTTGAAGATGTCTTTAATCTCACAGAGATGTTTAATATATGGACAAACATCGTACGGTGGTGCATAATCCCACCAAGAGCGATTTTTGATGTACTTAGTGTGTCCATTTCACTCATAACACCTCTTTTTCTTGAATATCCCAAACTAATTGAGCGATCAAAGCGTGATTCCAATTCCTCAGATTACGATAGACAAGTCCCCCCTACTCCTTCGGTATATAGATCCTGATCCATGAAATCGCTGGTGGTGTCGTGTAATCATGTGTCCTCCCCCCCCCCCCGCGCGCGCACACACAAGAAGTTCCGGCAATCGTTGTTGATCGTTTTTACCTCCTTCTCCAGCAAAATTAAGATCCTTACCCAGAAGCCATACACACCAAGCAGGACAAAGTTTATGAGAGTGACTCTTCCTACATAGGAGATATGCCTGGTTTCCCAACATTTTATCCGAGCAAGTATTTTCTCGCCCAGCACATTGCAATCGGTAATAGTCAGTTTGCAGACCAAAATTGGCATCCCCAAGTATTTGAATGGTAGCACCCCTGGCACAAATCTGGTTTCGCAAAGGAGCTCCTCAGAATGTACACCACCACCAAAGACAACCTGCGATTTCTCATTGTTTGCTTATAGACCCGTTACATCTGAAAAATGATGGAACGCCTTCATCAGAGTCTGAATTTGTCGATGCGAAAAGAATGAGGTCGTCTGCGAACATGAGGTGGGTCAACTTGAGCTTCATACAGTTAGGATGGAACTTGTATTCTCTCATCCTATGAATATGTAGAGTAATTTATCTCGAGAGATATTCCATAGTGAGAACAAACAGTAGAGGGGACATTGGATCTCCCTGTCTTAGCCCCCTCCCCCCTAAAAAGGTTGTGAGATACTTCCATTGATGTTGACAGCAAAGGTAGGAGTGGTAATGCATGCCATGATACATTTGATTATCCAGCTAGGGAATTTTTAGGCATATAGAGCTTCTTTGATAAAGCTCCAATGGACTGAGTCGAAATCCTTCTTGAGATCTATCTTCATCATACAACGGCCAGAGATTGATGATCGTGCGTATCCCCTGGCAATCTCTGGAAAAGTAGGACGTTGTGCAGGAACTGCCTCTCTGGGATGAAGGCTGCTTGGCTGAGATCAATTAAGAGAGGGAGGACCTCCCTAATTCGTTCTGCCATAATTTTGGTCACCCCCTTATAAAACGTATTGCAACACGAAATAGGCCCGAACTCTGTAGCTTTTTGAGGATTTAGGACCTTCGAAATCAGCACAAGATGTGTTGAGTTGAAACTTTTTAACAGCGTACCCTTGCTAAAGAATTCCCGTGCTGCTGTACAGACTAGGCCACCAATCCGCGCCCATCCTTTTTTATAGAAGCAGCTTGTATAACCATCCAGCCTAGGGGTTTTGTCATCTGAAATTGAGAAAAAGTCATCCCTTATTTCTTTGTCCGTATTGGCCTGCTCAATTAGATCTTTTGCTCTATCTGCATAAATGTTCCACATGCGAAAACCTCAGGATCTTGTCTTGTGCGTGTAGTGTTTTGAGGGCCCAACAGAACCACATAGTATTGACGAAGACACAGATTAACCTGATCCAGACCCCTGATAATATTCTCATCGTTGTCCTTAATCTCATGAACATATGCAAGGGCACGCTTATGCCTCATATTTGCAAAGAATATCTTGCTACAACTATCTCCCATACCACTCCAGTCCATTTTACTCTGTTGCTTTTTGAGCAGTAGAGCGGAATGCAGCACCCTCCAGTAATTCTGGCGTGCTGTGTTTTCGGCTTGCTGAAGTTGGGTGTCATCTGGACCTTGTGGAGATCCCGAAAATCTTTTTTCACACTTCGGAGAACATAAGAAAGTTGGTACATTGCGTGACCATTCGGGATATTCCTCATACATGTGGCTACAACGTCTGCAAATTTGGGATCATCACCCTACATATTACAAAACCTGAAAGGGGAACGATGTCGATTGTTAACAAGGAAGTTGACCATCAGTGCAGAGTGATCTTAAAGGCTAGCATTTTTGTAGGTAATGTGAAGGTTGTCTGAGATCAAGTACCTTTGCACATTGACTAAGATTTTGTCCAATCTTGATCGAACATGGTTGTTTGTCCAAGTATAATACCCCCGGTGAACGGGGGCTCATGAAGATGACATTCAAGGATGCAATCTTGGAATGCTTGAAGCATGAAGGCTTCTACATCCACCCTTCCCACTCTGTCTTGAGGGTTGATGATGGCGTTGAAATCACCCATTATAGCCTAGGCATCATCCATTCCAGCAGCTATGCTTCGCTGATTTTCCCAAAGAACATCTCTTTCGACTGCCTAATTGCTCCCAGAAATCCATATGACATAGAAATATAGGCATCCTACCTTCTTGTAATTCTTGTATGAATGAGCTGGGTTGTCATGATCATGCTTTGGACATTATAATGTCTCTGATCCCAAGCTACTAAAATGCGGATTTTTGGACAATGCTCACTGTTCATGATAAAACCCCAATTGGGGAAAACCCTTTTTGCCATAAATTCAGCATTCTTTGGACGGAGTTTGGTCTCATATAATCCTATGAGCCCCACCCCGTTGTTTTGCAAGAAGACCCGTAGGTCTTCTTGCTTCTCCGGGCTGTTAAGCTCGCGTATGTTCCAGTTAATCAGATTCATTAGGAGAATTGCCTGCGTGTTGTAGTTCATCCTCGTCACTAAATTCATCCCCATCTATTAACATTTCATACATGTTTGATGTTTCTGCTATATTGTGCACATGTTTGTCTCTGCACCCAAGATTTTTTTTTGGCTGAATAAACTTCTCCCCGCTCTTTTTTCATTTCAATTTCAATTTTATTAGACTCTGTTTTCAAAACAGGCGAGTCCAAGAGTTCTTTAACCCTTGAACTCGTAACCCTACCCCCAGGCTCAGAATTTGGGTTCGTAGGCCAGAGTTTTCATCATTTTTTCCTCGGTTCATTGATTTCCTTAAATCAACTGGTGACTCCTTCTCTATCCTAGCTTACATAAATCACCTTTTGTGACTCTTGTTTCAGTTGAACAAGATGGGTCGACCTCTCTCCCGAGATCAGTATTAAAGAGGCAACTAAGGAGAAAAGGGAGTAGAAATCAGGCAAGGTCAAGTGCCCTTGCCACATTTCTAGCCCCTTTTCCAAAGAATGGGGTCCATTAGGCTACTGGCTTGGCCGATACCATAGGCCGCTTGGCCTATGGGTCAATCCAGTGACCCCAGTTCCCCTTTTGGGCATAGCAAGGTTACGGAGTCGAGGTGATTTGACATCTTTAAACTGAAATGTTTGTCCTTAAGTGATTTTACATGTTTAGGATCGTAAAGAATCGAAAAAGTTGTTATTAAAAGCCAAAGAGTCCTTATTTAAGTATTAAGCAACCTTAGTCGACTCCCAATGACACATAAGTAACGCAACGGGAAAAAGGCTATTGTAAGGCCCGGCCCGGAGGGCACGGTCCCCCATGGAGTGTCGAGATCGACGTAGGGCTGCTTTTTGTTTCCTAGGGTGCTTTTTAATTATTTTAAGCACAAACAATGGTTTTACAAAAAAAAAAATTCATGTAGTTAAAATTTAATTTAACCAAGTTTACTTTCTGCCAATTTCCGGCAACATTGATAGAATATCACAGCCCGGGGCCAAGATCAGGCTCTCTAATTGGGGATCCTGGCGAATCCCACATTTAAGAGGGTCTCGGGCTTGGCCTAACACCGTGATTAGTCTGTTAGGGGTTAAGACAGACATCAACCCAAACCTAGGGGTTCGAAATCCGCGAGGATCCCAAGCCCGTGACACTGGGCAATCTCCTGTCCTACCTCAAGCAGACTATTTATGTTGCTATATTCCTCAAAAATAATCAAAAAAGAAAATTTTGTTAAACTAAAAAAATGCATGAAATAGAGGACAAAGTCGCTAGTTAATTTTAGAAAAAACTAACAAAACAAAAGAGAGAGAAAAAAAAAGGAAAACTCCATAAACTACGAACCAGAAAATAGGCTCGGGCGTAAAGGTACAAGTGTAGAAGGGTTGCTCCTACACTGCCCGTCAAGACGGCCTTTACTCCATTGGGTTTTTAAGTAATAAATAAATAAATAAATAAATAAAAGAGCAAAGTTGTCACAAAAATTTTAAATTAATGTATGTAAAACGAACATGAACATAACAACACAAACGAGCGTCTTAAAAAGAAAGTTACAGTGGGCAGGGAATATGAACTACATCGTTACAAGAATGAAAAAAAAAACACAAAGAAATATTACCAATCCCCTTACCGGATCCGCGAATACCCCCAGATTCTGAAGTCGATTTGAGATTCAGATGATTACAGTAATAACCTTCTTTTTTTAGCAAGACTTGCGGAGACCTTTGCTCCTGGAATCCGCACAGGATCCTAGTACCGCAGAGTATTTTTGTGATTCTTGTGAATGCCTTTGGTGATTCTATACTAGACCTAAAATCTGCCCCAAACTGCTCGCTTATAAGCCCCTCGTCTGGAAGTTACTAACAGTTGGAGCATGTGCCCTTACCCCATGGGATCCGCGAGGATCCCCCCTAGTGGCCAGAGTTACTTTTTGACTGACAGTTCTCTCTCTGTTGCAGTTGCCTGACCAAAAAAATCGCGAAAATCTCAAATTCTGCCAAGGAATCCGCGAGGACCCCATAGTGGTCAGAGTCAGTTTTTGACTGGCAGTACCCCTTGGCTGCAGTTACTTGACTGAAAAAACCGTGAAATTCTCACATTTTGCTAGGGGATTTGCGCGGACCCCAAGTACAAAAGGTTGGCTTCTGGATCCGCGAGCTACCTAATTTTGGGCCAACTTGACTGAATTTGTGAGCTACCCAATTTTGGGCCTACTTATAATCTAAGTTGGATTTGCAAGACTCCCATTTTGGGATCCACGAGCGACCCAATTTTGGGCTTGGCCAAGGGATCCATGAGGACCCCAATTTTGTCATCTTCTTTGTTGGGTCGGTGAAGAACCCGAGTATTGGATCCGCAAGGAACCCATGTACCATACCCACAAGGGACCCAAGTACTGGATCGGCGAGGCACCTGAGTTGGGATCCACGAGGACCCTTTAACCCGAGTTGATCGGGAGTTGACTTTTACTTGACCAAGAGTTTATTTTGACAAGGAGTTGACCTTGACCCGGGAGTTGACTTACAAAATGGGCAAGGACTCATCATTGAGCCAACTCAAAGTTGACATTGGTTCTACAGTCGGCGAGGAGCTCTAATTATGCCCAGCCCGAGTCACAATCCACTAAATGCCCATGTAGCCCAAAGTCTTCGAGGACTCTAACAAGCTCAAAATCCTCGAGGTGCTTATTGAGTATTATTTTTGGTGTCTACAGCTACGCACCCTTTTTTCGGGGGTCCTACAGATTGGCAACCCCACTGGGGACTTTTGAAAAAATTATAAAAGGGGGAAAGTTGATTTATTTCGCGATTTTATTATTCTTTTAGGCATCTTGCATACCAGGCTACTCCCAGGTCTTTTGATAGGGGAGCACAAAAGCGTTGGTTTAGGATTAACCTAGGAATTGTCCAGAGACCGGGCGGCCACTACTTGCGTGATGCATTCTACATCACCAAGCATTTAGTCTCTGATCTCACCATGTTATACTCGAAGGCTTCCTTGAAGTCCGACCAGCAACACTTCACATACTTTACCTATAAACTCTATATAGGCGAAGTGCGCCTAGGCGAGAACATGTGGTATCTTATCTTATCCCGAACTTAGTCATTCATAAACGTAGAGCCTTCGATAGGATTAACCCCTCATTTATATGTTATGTGTTTGTTGTACCCGTCTTGTAAAAAATAAACATAAAAAGAGTTGAGTAAGCCTAGTTAGTGTTGAATATCGCATTAGCCCGCATAGAATCACATAAGGAACCAAAGAAGTGATCCTCAAACAGAGGCAAGGCTGCTTGGCCTTTCCCTCTAGTAGGCCCATTTCTGACCCAACTACCTCATTATGTGGCCCATGCAAAAGCCACATGCCAGACAACTTTAGGCATTTCAGGCCCGTTGATTTTTGCTGGATCACCCAATCAGGTTTCCTAGGTCCAAGTCTTGTATGTTGGATTTGTCCGCTCCTTTACAATATCCTTGTGTCCGAATTCCCATTGCATCTTTTACTCGGACCTGAGTCCATGTTTGTTGTGTCTCGATCCAAATAAAGACCCAATAGTTATTCATGTTGTGCATCATCAAGGTAGGTCCATATAGAGTTAGGCTACGCACTCCCAAAAAGTGGGTGAGTCACCCATTTGTTAGCGTAAAGCTGTCGAGTCCATTAGGGTCCCACATAGGTCCTCTACGACATGTATGCATCGGGTAGAAAGTGTCAGATTTAATTATCGATCACTAACAAATTTCCATACAGGCAAGATAGGAGATCGATTCCATGCCCGCATCAGAGATCCAAGAACTGATCGACTGGTTCCAAATCCGAACTACTAGAGCTCAAAATCATACCATGGCTGAGGAACGATTCCAGGAGATCCCTGTCAAAGGCGTTGAAGCTAATATTTCCAAACAGCTAGAGGATCTTTACACTAAGATGCAAGGCTTGGTCTTTGCAAATTCCCTCGAACATGAGCAAAAGATCGAGAAGAGGCTCCATGAGCAACAACAAGTGATGGATGGCATGCTGCAAGCCATCAACAAAGATCAATGAGAAGTTGGGCATAAATCCTAAAGAAGATGATGATATGGAAATCAATGGGTATGAATCTGAGCCCAAACTAATCAAAACACCTGCGGAAGATGAGTCGGGAGTGTTGACCATAAAATTTTGACAAAGTTTTATAGTTAAATTTTGGAGTTTAAATATATACTAGAGCACAACTAATTTGTTCTATAGTCAAGATATATGTAGACTCCTAAATTGGTGACTTGAATCCTTGGACTATCCAAACTAAATAAATAGGAGGTGTAAAAGGTAGCTCATGAAATTACAAATGTTTTTTTTTTTTGTAATGAGCTAACCTCTATCTTTTTTTATTTATATATCATTAAAGAATCAAAATAAAATGATAAAATAACAAAAAAATTTATCATTGTCTACGACATAATGGGCAATCATCAATCACAATTCTCAAATACCGCAGTTATTTCATGTTAATAAAAATTAAACATGAAACTAATTGTATAAAAGGGAGTGATTGTGTGGTATATCCCACGTCCTCCCACATGCACAAAACTATGAGTATGTGGCAAATAATTTTGCAGTTAATGGAAAATGTTGCTCAAGGTTGGATGACTATTTAAAAGGAGTTGATTCTTGGGGCTCTCGGTGGTTGAATCTTGAGGGGAAGGCCATAGGAGAAACTCAGAAAAAAAAAATAAAAAAAAAACATAAAGAGGAGTATCGAAGAACGAAGGAATAGAGACAAAGAGATTGTAGGTTCAAAGGTATTATGGTTTCTTTAATTTAGTCTCTTCTCAGTTGAGTTTTCCTTCTCTTCACTTGCCTCCATTCTAGCCTCACTCTCTCATGGTTGAATACAAGAAGGACTATTCTTCCATAGCAGCCAACCCACTACAAAGCCAAGCCCTCACACAAATCAAAGATTAAGGAATTGAAGTTCCGTCAGTGCAAAGCGAGCAGAACATCAGCCACAAGGCCGACGAGTGGATCAAAAAGGGCGTTTAAACAGCCTCCGATTCCACGCTAGCGTGAGTCTTGGACTCACAACCCAAAGTCTCGAACGGCATCTGATATCGATTGGTGATGATTGATAGTCGGATAACCGTAACGCCCCGAGTCCATAAGAACTCAAAAATTTTGGAACCTTGCGGATCCCGAGTTGGTGACGACCCATAAAAATTAGATCCTTGTGGATCCCAGGTTGGTGACAACCCACAAAAATTGGATCCTTGTGGATCCCGGGTTGGTGACGACCCACAAAAATTGGATCCTTGCGGATCCCGGGTTGGTAATGACCAACAATTCTTTGGATTCATAAGAAACCCGGGTTCCTCGAAACCGCAATTTGAGGTCTTTGGAGATCCAAATCCTACTGGAACCATGGCATTGGTTTTCGGAGCTTGCAAGTCCTATGTACTGGAGAAGAAACCTCAATGAACCTCCGTTTGTTGTACTCTGTTTTGTAGTCTCAAGAAATCTGCTATGACAATACATAAAATAGTTTGTAATATGACATAAATTTCAGTAAACAAAAGTGTGAGCAAGAGCTGTGCATCTTGTTTCTCTACTTTCAGCCCAACAAACTAAATCAAAATAAAGCCATAAGGATGTTTGGCTTTGTTGTCAGGACAAACCAAAGTGAAAATTTTACAAAGGGCAAAATGATAGAACCATTGTACAACTAGGTACTTGAAGGCCCTGTCTTTGAGATGATATTTGATTTTAATGTTGGAGATGCATGGTTCCTGATTGGTGAGGAGCGAGACAAATGGAATATTGTGATTTAATAGAAGAAACAGAGGACTACTTTTACCTTTTGTTTGGTCATTAAAAAAAATGAAAATATGGCCTTCTGAATGATAAGGTGGCTGGCAATGAGGGGTAAGTTGAACTGGTTGAAAAATTGACACTTAGTATCGGACACTACAAGTTTGTCTGATTATGCGAGGGAAATGAGCTTGTGCTTTCAAATCTTTAGCAACAGCTCGTCAAACACATGAAAGATAAAAGCCTTGTTACTGACTTGTATATTTATAAGAAGAATTTCAAGTCAGCAAAATACCTTGCATGAAATGTTTGATTTACCACTTGCTTATCATTATTCTACTCATTAATTATTAGACAAACTCATGTCTAGAAAATGAGTGAATAAATACAAGCTTAAAATTGGCACAAAATTATATCTTGAAATTAAAGTCATTTTAGAACTACGTTGACTTAATCCCACCAAGGGTACATAGGAAACCCGACATTAAATTTTTCGGGTTCAGTCACAAACTCAAAATCCCTGTTAAATTATATTTTGAGTCAAATTTGGCCAAGAACTACGTAGATTTTGTCCCTTAACTGATTAAGGCTACGTAGGAAACCCGATTAAATTTTTCAGGTTCGGTCACAAATTCAAAAATCGTCAAATTATATTTTTGGGTAGATATCAAGTCCTTTTATCTTTGTGAGGGGCAAATGAAACAATGTCAGGTTACATATCGCGAGCCAAAATGACCCAAGCTCCACAAAAAAATGTCAACTAACCTTGTCAAATTTCCAAGTCCTCTAAACGGATCAAATTCGAGCCGAATGAAAGTATCCAAGCTCACAAAAAGGGCCCACTCTCATATAAAATCCAAAATGTCTATTTTCGACCCTATGTTAAGTAGTATATGTGACAAAAACAGATAAACAAGTCATTCATTCAAAGATACAAGTTGGCCTGTCAAATAGCCAGGTTAACCAAATGGACCAAAAACCAAACCATTACAAATTTCGGAGCTCACAAATTCTCTCCTCGCTCTTAAAAGGACCAGATTCGGGGTTATGTGACTCGTAACAACAAAATGTCTTCTTGTAACCAAGACAAAGCAAGCCTTGTTACAAGTTCCCTGTCAAATCTCAAATCCGCCAAATAGACCAAACATGAGTCGGACAAAAAGTCTAGTCTCGCAAATATTCCCCCCATCTGTTAAAATGGCCAAGTTTAAAGTTTCTTGCAACTTGTAGTTACGAAATGTGTTCTTGTAACCTAAACGAGTCAACTCCATCGCAGGTTTTTCCTGCTGTATTTTAAGTCCTTTAAATGGACCAAACTTGAGCCAAACACAAAGTCCAACTCAATTTTGTCCCATCGTCTCAAAAGGGCTAAATTCAAAATCTAACGACTCCTGGTTACATGATACATTTTTCTTATAACCTGAACAAGCCAAATGCAAGTCCCGCAAATTATCCGTTCTAAATTTCAAGTCCGTCAAATGGACCACACCCCGAGCCAAAGATAAGTCCTAGCTCACAAAATTTCCCACTCTTTCCTAAAAAGCCAAATCCCAAATTTATATAGCCTACGGTTATATAATATATATCATTTTGTAACTGAAACAGGCTAAATCCAAACTCCACAAAATTATATCTTCCTAATCCCAAGTTTGTGAAATGGACTAAACCTTGATCCAAATAAAATGTTCCAAGCTCATAAATATTCCTTTCGAATTTTATTCGAGCTGTAGACTCAAAACGGGTTTAGAACTACGTCGATTTAATCTCAACAAGAGTACGTAGGAAGCCCGTAACAAGTACGTGTACCACGGGTGCAATCGACAAGTCACATTAAATTGTCCGACCCTATGAAGGACTAAGTCAAAAAATAACGTTAAATAGTGGAACGGCTATAACCTTCATTCGGCCAAAATTCTGTAACAAATTCGAGTCCCTATTTCGACTATTTATTTAGCCGAACAAAAAAATGGGTCAAAAAAAATAATGGTTATTAATTTAACCTAAATCAAACCCAACTAAACATTTAAAATTTCCCAAACAAACTACCATCGGTTTAATCCCCTCCAAAGGGGTATGTAGGCCGCTCATAATAAATAGTGACTGCAACCCGAATCCCAAATTAACCAAATTTCCCCCTAACATGCACATGAAAAATGTGTACGGGTAGTACCCTTCCTAGAAAGTGCCTATCCGACCACTATCTGATGCAGTTAATTAAGTTACGGGTCGGAAATAAAGGTTGATGTAAATTTACCTCGACTAAAAATAAAACAAAAGAAGAAAAGACAGTTAAACGAAGCGAGTCGGAATCAAAAGGTGGTCTCCCAAATGGGGACGTAATTAAGGAGGTTCATCCTCTTGAATAGGGTCGTACTCAAAGAAAATAATAAACCGATATATACAAAAATATGTCAGGAGATTGTGTGGGCAATTTATTTAATTTAATTTTGTGTTATTAAATTTTTTTGCTCGACAAGGAGGTTCAGGTTCCTTCAAGGGAAGTCCAAAACCTCCATGGAAACTCCCTAAGTTGTAGAAGACCCTACTGTAAAGGCCCTAGAACAAAAGCTGGAGAGTCTTACCAAGATAATGAGCATTGTTCCAACATTCGCTAACAAGTACACGGAAGTACCCTTGCCTATACATCTAGTCATGAAGGTTGGCGACAAAGTTGAAGTACCCAACATCAAGTTCAAGCCGTCTGAAAATCCTACTCACCACATCGAGGAGTTCATGCGACTGGCACCTCTCAACATGATTGATGTTGACTTGTACTCTACAACCTTTCCATCCACCCTAGATGAAGAAGCCAAAGTATGGTACCATGCCCTGTCACATCAAGTCAAGGCTAATTGGAACGAGTTATTTAAGGCCTTTATCAATCACTACAGTCGTATCTAAAAGAAGCAGGCCATAGTGGACGACCTAACAACCATGAAGTAAAGGGAAGATGAGTCCTTCCTGGATTACTTCGAAAGGTGGCACACTAAGTTGTCTCACATCAATGAGACGATACCCTTGCGCTTACAGTTATCTACCTTCAAACAAAGTCTCAAGAGTAGCCTGGCTCGGCACTTGGGATACCATGTAATCAAGGACTTCGACTACTTGAAGGACATTTGCGTCCAACTCGAGACCATAAAGAATGAGAAGGTAGCCACCATAGGGTTGAAGAATTTCAGTCCTAATAGGAAGGCAACTGGTTCACCAAAGCATCCTTCTAAGAGCGCTCAGACTAATGTAATTCAATCAGGAATCCAACCAAAGTATGACCATTACACCCCACTCAACACCACCTACGTCAATGCTTTGACTCATCTCTTAAGGAAAACCCCGATTGAGTTACCTTTACCAAGACTAGAGCCAAAAATGAACTACCCAAGCTGGGATGACAATGCATTTTACAAGTATCACAAATGTAAAGGACATGACACAGTGAAGTGTTGGACCTTAAAGAATAAGATTGAAGGTATGATTCGGTCAGGTAAATTGCCCCTGCCAAAAGCAGCACAGAAAGCAAACTAGAGCAATGACTCTCCAAGAGCAGTCAATAGGGAAAGGCAACACCGAAGGAAGGGGACTTTGAAGTTAATTAGGGTCTCAATTCCTTTAAGCATTCTGTTTCAGAGTCAGTTAGGGGTGGCATTGAGTCGGTCTTTGATATGCTTGTTTTTTGAATTCAATAAGATGCATATATTTGATTGTGATTGTTTGAGAATCTTGTGCTTTTACTCTTTACTTGAGTTGAAAAGCTCCTTCACCCATTCATTAACATTAACATCCAAGTCTGACATATCCATTTATCATCAGCCTCATATACCCTTCCATTCATCACGTTTGTCATCCTATGAATCCAGGGTTTAGAATAAAAATTAAAGAAAAGAGAGAAAATAAAATTAAAAAAAAATAAAATAAGAGAGAAGTCAGTTTGCATTCATCAAGCAGGTTGGGTAAAAGGAGAGAAAACCAAAACGACCAGCCTCTTGAAAGTGGACATCTTTATGCTCCTAGACCAGCAGCTTGAACAAAATGTGCCTAAGACAGGGGGCTACCACCTCACCACCCATATCTCCTATTACCTTCCCATTCACGCATAACATTTATCCCTACTTATCACCCACATCTCTTCCCAAGTTCCCCTTTACCAAATCATCCATCTTTGTATCACCCATAACAATCATTGTTCGAAAACCCTTAGCCTTAACCAACCCGATCATTCTCCTCATGACCACTCCGAAGTTAAAAGGTGTCTTGTGACTAATATCATTAGAAAAGCGAACAAGAGTCAATCCCATGACGAAGAAAGTTGATAGGGTCTCACCAAAAGTGTACGGGTCAGAGTAGTATATCAAGCTCGTCTCTCAGGGACTTATATTCAACTACGCATTAAATTAGTTCACTACAAAGGATGTTAGGTCGGTCAAAAGGTTGAGGAATAAAGAATCCAAATTTTTAACTAAGAAAGTGATAATTTTTATTAGTTCCACCAGATAATAAAAGGAGTTTGGGGGAGTCCACTCTAGTCAATCAATTAATCAATCAGCAATCCTGGTGTAAAGAAGTGGTAAGGGTTAAGGGTCTATAATCTTTCCATGGCCTTTCACAGCAATCTTTCGATTCGAGGTGAGTTGTAGTGACTAAACTAAACACCTATTTTTATGGCTATTTAATCTAATCAAAGATAAGAACTGATTATAACATGACCCTAAGCATGAAACCGTTATTTCTAACTGTTTTCTATGCCTACTCAATCTTCGTCTTTCCAATTCAAAATAACAATTTTTCGTTCCGATATTAATAATCTAAACCAAGCAAAAGGTGATCAGCCAATTACTATGACATACGATATACGAAGATTAAACGATTAAAAGAAAACTTCACACCGAGATTGCATTCATAATCAGTCAAAAGACATCAAGTTCACCCGATTCGATCTTCTTCTCCCCTTCAATCGCTCTTACAAAAATCTAAACTAAATATTACAGTTTAAAACTAAGAAAAATTGTAAAAGAATGTGGAAGAAAACTAAATATTTCTCTCGGTACTTCGATATATCTTGAACGGCTGGGCCGACATCCTTTTATAATTTTGGTTTAGGGCACAAGACGCTAGCAGCGTCCCATGAGGCGCTGACCGCGTCTGGCCCTTTCTTCCTTTCTTTCCGTGTCTGCACGCTGGCAGCGTGTGATTTAACTCCGGCAGCGTCCGATGTTTTCTTCAGCATGTGAAGTCTTTGCCAAGGACGCTGGCAACGTCCATCAGGCACTGGCAACATGTGAGTTCTTTGCCCAATATTTGGGCCGGGCCACGCAGTTGGGCCACTTCTTCTCTTTATTTCTTCTTCCTTCAATTCTCTTTCTAATTTCTTCTAATTTTTCTCCCATTTTCCTCCAATTCTTCATTTTTTTAGGTGAATTTTCAATGATCCCTACAAAATGCATCAATCTCGCAACCAAGTGAAGAAATCACAGAATTTAGTATAAAAACGTGGGATTTAATGTAATAAAAGCATGGAATATACATGTTTGAGCCCTAAAAAAATACTATAAAATAATCTCTTATCAAAAGTCAAAAAAAAGAGAGAGAGAAGAAAGCAAAAAGAAAAAGAAAAAGAAAAAATTGAATAAGTTGAGCCCTAAACTCATGTGAATAAGTTGAGCCCTAAACTCATGTGAATAAGTTGAATCTGAGTTGTGCCAGATTTACCCTACATTTGTGAATTGGGATAAATTGAAACTGAGATTTACCTAAATTTCCCTCCTGTGTTTGGGTAAGCTCAGAAGGTAAAGGAAAGCTAAGAAAACCTTCATACTTAGGAAAATGGCAGCAAAACTTCAGCGGATTGACCCCCGGAAACTTGGCATTCAGGGTTGAATTTGAGTGAGACGAGACCGTTGGTGTTCCTGGTGCTGTGATTTTTTTTTCCCCCGACAAGTATGGGCAAAAACCCAGAATTTTAATGTATTTACTAATAGTGCCTTACAACACTTGTATGTGCACTACATCAATTTCAAAAAAGGCACATTGTTGCACATGTGTTGTCTTGTAGCTTTAAAGTTGCTTTGATCCAGTGGATATAAACCCCTCTTGCATCCTTTTTGTGATGCATTCCCCTTGTATTTCCAATTGAAAAAATGCAATTGTTGATATGTATTCCAATTGGGTATTGAATTTTGCCAAAAAAAAATTACTTTTTGTGTGTTTTGCTTTGTTGAGGTTTGCTAATATGTATTTCATGTGGGTACTAACTAGCCCAAAATATGTCGTTGTTGACGTTGGGTTGCCAATTGGGTAGTGCTTTGCTCCAATTTTATAAAAATTTTGTTTTTAGTTGTGTGTTCCTTCAATTTCATAGACAATTGGTTGTTTGTTTGTTCTAATTGGATATGCTTTGTTCCAATAATTTCTCCTTGTCTCTATATTGAAGTTTGCCATAATGCCAATTGGGATTGTAAGTCATTGTGTCAATTGAGTACTGAGGTTTGGCAATAATTTTTTCTGTTTTTGGGTTTTATCATAGATACTCATTGTGAGTACTGAAGTTGGGAAATGTGCATTTTTTGTGTGAACTCCTTGTGACAAATGAATTGAACAATGACTCCGGTACACACTTATGACAGAAAATATGGGAAGTTTGTGTAGCTTCCATTTAACCCTCAAACATAAACCCTTAGGCAAGTCCAATTCATTTCCCATAATGCCATGTCTGTATACTTTCATAATTTCATTAATACACACACAATATGCAAGGTATCTGTAATTCAAGACACAGTACAAGGTACTTGTAAAGCCAAAATGCACACACTAACACACAAAATGCATTCGATGTCTATGTTTCATTTGTCGAATTCCCAACCTATGATATGATTTATTCCTAGCCTATTAGCTCAACGGTAGAGCAACGTGCAATAGTGTACGTTGATGTGGGTTCGAATCCCACATAGGCTTTTGTTCAACACAATGGCAGTTGATCTATCAAGCTTTTTTTTTTTTTTGGCAACAAACAAACAATTTCCATAAAGAAGTTATCCAAGATGGTTAAAAAAAAAAAGCACAAATAGGGGATTCATCTAAGCTGATATACAACAAAGATCAATAAATCTCAAACAGTAATCAACAAAGCTGGTAAAACACACATAGAGTAGCTATCCAAGCTGTTAAACTTAGTACAAACTTGGTACTAGCAAAATTTACGATAAAAGAAAAATCCTAAAAGAACTTAGGGAGATAAATCTTAGCATATAAGAAATTGTTTTGTTAAGTTCCTCTTGTAGATCCATCCCACCATCCAATAGTGTAGTGACTGATATTGAATTTTCATCGTCCACGGAGTCCTCCACAACCGTGAATCTATTGAGTCCATTGAATCCTGGACAACCATGTTGCTATAATCCATCATGAACAAGTTATATCCATAAATGAGAGAATATAAACATCCAAAAATGAGAGATTAAAGGCATCCAAAATGAGATACTAAAGACATCCAAGAAAAAAAAAACGAGTAGAATGAAAATTACTGTTCATAAATAATAAGATGACATCTTATGTGGTGACCACATCCCAATCACCATAGGAAAAATTTGTACCATAACTTAGAAGACTACGTGCTTTTCCCACTACTTGGGGATCACACTTTAGTACAATTGGAAGTTTACCGCGATGTTCTAACCCAACTTTATTAATATGAGGAGGCTTATAATTGTTTCTACCACTAGCTCGCATTGTTTTTATCATGCAAAGTTGCAATGTTAGAAATATACAATTCGATTTCACTGGGCAAAAATCTTCGAAAGCATTTTGAACAGCATCTACAAGCTCATAAATGTTGTTTGGTGCTAACTCATGATGTATTGTTTGGATTTCACTAAAAAAAAAAAAAAGATCCAACACATTTAAGTCGGGGGAGTTAGGAGGTTTGTTAATTATGTGAATATTAAAACTATCTACACTAGCTGCTCGACGAAAGTCAAGATCATCATCCGCAATGTGAGTTCTAGAATTATCATGTTGGATTAATATAGGAAGATGTGCATCCTCCTGCGGCCATTTTTCTTTGATTGCCGGGATTACTTTTTCTATTAAGAATGATTTGATGGTTTCCTTATTCACAGAAGGTATCACTTTTGTCTTCAGCGTCCCTGCCCGTCTCTTAACACTACTCCTTTTCGCCGGCACCTTGGTCACAAAGGGAAATATCCCGCTTTTACCAGAGAAAAGGACATTCCACGTTAACCAAAAACATAACCTTAGCTATAAAGTTTTTACTTTTAGTAGTACGATACGGCCCCTCTTCGTCATGTAGCAAGTAGTACTTTTGACATTGTCTTGTCATTTGAAACCTATTCTTAATTTTAATCCAATTTCGTTCATCTTTTTGTAAAACTGATTACTCCCTATTGATTATTTTCATTCTTTTTTGAAAATTATTTTTATCATTTCAATCATCTTGTTCTAGCCAGCTAGAGTATGATACTATGACATTTTCCATTCATTTCCCTAATTTTTCTTATGCGTCATTTCTATCCCTTACATCTAACAACTTGAACTAAATAATCTAGCACATTATTTAAAGTTGATTTGCAGCATCTTATGAACATTTCCAGCACTAGAAGTAGAACTCACAGTTGAAATTCATGAATTCAGTACATATCTCCTCCTCCTCCTCCTCCTCCTCCTCCTCCTCCTTCTTCTTCCTCCTCCTCCATCTCCGCTTCAATTCCATCCTCCCCAACTTTGAAGTTTCATGTCATGCCACAAAGGTAGCTCCAACTCAGTTTGAAAAAATAATAAAAAGACAGACAAACAAAAAAAAATTGCAACACAGAATACTCAGAAAAATTAAAAAGTAGTAAACTCAGAAAAATACCTAGTTCTTCTTCTTCATCATCTACCTCTACTCCAATCCTTCCTCCCCAATTGTTAAATTCCAGATAATGACATTGAAAACTCAGACAAAAAGATAAAAAAAAAAAATCAGAAACAGCAACAATAAACTCAGAAGAAAAGCTAGAAAATACCTAATTCTTCTTCATCTTCTACATCCACTTCAATCTCTTCATCCCCAACTGTTAATGTTTGAGACAATGACGCACCAAAAAAAAAAATCAGACATAAAATTTAAAAAAAAAAACAGAGCATATGCAACTGTGACATAATCACGGGACAATGTTTTAGAATGGATTCAAAACATACCTTGGTGTTCTTCTTCTTGTTCCTCCTCTTCCAAATGCCTTTCTTCGATCACCTCCACTTCAATACCTTCATGCCCAATTGTTTTATCATAATGGAAAAAAAAAAGGACAGGTCGAAAACAGAGTATAGTTGGTCAGCTTCATAACTGCTTCATCTTTTTCCTCCAAATCAACAACTGGTTCTTCATCTTGTTGCTTAGTTGTTGGAGTGTTATTCAAGTCAGAAATCCAATAACCATTCACATTATAATCAATTTCATTTGTACAATCGGGGAACGTATTTAGATCAGGAATAGAATGTGGAGTTCCCATAAATTCTTCAACTTTTTTTTGGTTGTCTGATTAGTGTCGATCACTATGATGCTCAGGAAGTGTGTTCATCTAATTTATAGACAATAAATGGTGGGAAATTTGAATTTTTAACCTGTAGATACAAATTTTTTTGGTGGGAAACCAAAATCAGGCTCATTGTAATTGGGAGATTGATGTTGAATTCTAAGAGTCTTGTTTCAATGGTGAAGAGGGAAGGATGAGGAAGATCCAGAGCCGAAAAAATGGCTTGGAGAACAGTGACGTTTAGTTTTGGAGAGAGAAAAAGAAGGACTGGAGAGAGAAAATACATGTGTAATAAATGAGTTTGGTAGTTTTTACAGGTTTGCATTGGTAAGTAAGAATTGTGGCTAAGCATCAATTATACTGGAACAGAGAGAGTAGATGCCAATGTTGATTGAAGGAAGAATCTCGGTGACGACATCATCAAGTTAATGTTGAGTGGGAAGATAACTAAGCTGAAGAATCAACACCTTGTCTCGTTAAGATGACTATCCACTTCTACATGTTTTGTCCTTCGTGAAAAATAGGGTTACGAGCAATGTGGAGAGCGGACTAATTATCTCATTTGAGTGCAACAAGTCTGGAATAATGGCCCCCAATTCTCTGAGAAGACTCACTAACTAAGTAACTTCTGATGTAGCTCGTGCCATAGCCCTATATTTGGCTTCAGTCGAAGATCTTGCAACTATGGTTTGCTTCTTATTCCAACTAATAGGTGACTAATCAAGTAAAACCACATAGGTAGTATCAAATCTTCTACTAAAAGGACATGATGTCCGATATGAGTCCGAGAAAGCAGTGAGGTGTAGATTGTCAGCTCCTCTTAATAAAATGTGTCGGCCTGAAGTTCCAAATATATAGCGACGAAGATGGCCCAAAGTTGCCATGTGAGTAGTGGAGGAGACTGCATGAAATGACTTGGAGTCTGAACTGCAAAAGAGATGTTATATCTTTCAAGGGTACCATCAACCTTGAGTTTAACCTTGTACATCCATTTTGAGCTAATTGTTTTCTTCCTTAGGGGCAGGTCTACTTCAGTCAAGGTGTTGTTGAAGTAGGGCATCAATTTCTATTTTGATGGCATTAATCTACCCTGGATGGTTAGCAATAAGTGTATATGACACAGGTTCTTGAAGATATTCTAGTTGAGAAATTTGTTATTGTTGACAAGGACTTAAAAGTAGTGTCTTGTATGATATTGACTACTTTTAAACTGGTTGGAACCTCATAATCCTTGAGATAGGAAGGAGGTAGAAGCTCAGGTAAATCTTCTAATAGGGATATTAAGAGGAATTGAACCAGTGTTAGAAGAAGAAGGTTGGTTGATATTCTAAATTAGATTATAGACAGTTGACTCAAGCTCTACTGCAAAAGAAATGTCAATAATGGCTTGTTGTTCTACAAGAAAAGTGTCAGTAATGGTACATAAGAATAAAGAACTAAGCATAACAAGATTAGAAGAATCACGTAAAGTATGAAAAGTAAAACATGATTCATAAAACTTTACATCTCTAGATGATTCTTTTAGTATACACATTATAAAGCTTATAAGCCTTTTGTGAAAAGGATATCCTAAAAATATACAAGCATCTGCTCTTGCATCGAATTTAATAATGTGCACACTTAAAGTAGATGCAAAATATAAGCAACAAACACTCGTAAGTAGCATGATCAGGAACAGATTTATAAAGCATCTCATAAGGTGTTTTGAAAGCAATAGCATAATTAGGAATTCTATGAATTAAATAGGCAGCTGTGAGCATACAACCACCCTAAAATCTTAAAGGTAACTTATCTTGGATTAATAGAGACCTAACAACCTCAAGTATGTGTTTGTGTTTCCTTTATACTATGTCATTTTGTTGTTCTCTCTCAACACAGGAAGCCTGATGGAGAATCTCCTTTTCAGCATAAAAATATTTAACATGATTGTCACACAATTCCAAACCATCATCAGACAAATGATCTTAACAACAATATCAAATTGTTTAGTAACAAAATAAATAAAATTCTCAAGCATAGAAAAGACATTAATCTTGCTAGATAACAAGTTGACCAAGTAGTTCTTGTACAGTCATCAACTATAGTAAGAAAAGAGTGATATCCATCATAGGTAGAAACCTTAAAAGGTCCCCAAATATCTACATAAAGAAGTTCAAATTTATTCTTGGATCTACTAGTACTAGAAGGAACGACAAATTTATGTCGCTTTGCTTAAGAACAAACATTGCATGTAGAGCTATTTGTGGTGCTCACAATTCCCAAAACTCTTGACATGTAATCTGCTGAAGGATGGCCTAGTCTGCAACACCATAATTCTATTGTTGAAAATAAAGCAGTGTTGTTGTATTATTTAACAGAAGAAGATATCGTTCCTTTAGTAAGATTATTAACCAAAAATAACCCTCCTTGTTCCCTACCAAGGACTAGAGGTTTGGTCTCTATAGACCCTTAATATAGCAAGATTCAGGGGTAAATTTCACATTCAACTTAAGTTCTTTAGCTAATTTGCTAGCAGAAATCAAGTTAAAGTTAAATGAAGGCACAGGTAGAACATTATGCAAAGTAAGGCTAGATTGAACAGTGATATACTTCGTATATGTTTAATAACACCCTTGTCTCTATTAAGCAAAGTTATATAGCAAGATTCAGGGATAGGCTTATAGGAATAAAAAAAAAATATAAGTGAGGAGTAATATAGTCAGTAACACCACTATCTGTTACCCATTTAACAACTTGGTTAGCTGTTAATAGACAGAATGATTTACCTACCTAGAAGGTTGTATGTTGAGGACTATTTGCTTAAAAACAAGCATGTTCTGCTTGCTTAATAATTACATCAATTCGTTGTATTTTGCACTGCTTAGAGTGTGTCTATATGTATCTTGATTAGTCGAGGTAGACCCTTCAATATCTAATTGAACATTGGCAACAAATTTTGTTTCTTTTCATTTTGTTTCTTCAACATCTTGAAACATTTTCCAATGGGATGTCCATGCTTTTTACAATAATGACAATAAGGCCTTTTGCCTGGATCGGATGACCTCATAGCAGGATACAAAAGGAGGATGACACAACTTGGTGTAGAATTCTGACTTGATAATGAATAACCACGAAAAGAATAAGGACTTGGTGTAGGAGCAAAACCATAAGTAGGCAAATCAACAATTCATAGATTAATATTCCTTGTCTAGCTAGAACGAAAACCCATTGAATCTTCCTCGTGTTTACTAGGCTTCTTCATGATTTTTTGTTGCTCTTTTTGTAAGACAATACTATAACCTTGGTTAATTAAAGATGAAGGAGTAATCATAGGAATATTTCCCCTCACAACCTTATATTGGTCGTTGCCCCATCAAGAATTAGAATAATTGGTGTCTTTATATGAGCTTCTAAGTAGAACACTTAGATTCACAATTTCACGAGGTAAATAAGGTAATAGTCATTACATATTCATCCACAGTTGTTTGAATTTAGTGAATAACCAGAAACGGACAAAGTCTCTCAACAAACATTGCTCATATCCTGCTGCAACTGATAGATTTTAGCACCTTGATTATAGTTAAACTTATCTTTAAGATCATTCCAGATTTGAGAAGCAAAGTCTGCATATAACACACTGGAACACCAATGTCTTTGCTTATAGAATGCAACCACTAAGAAATCAACATACTATTGCATCTTTCCCAATAAGGCAATAAAAGCGAATTAACAGTTGATTTTTCTACTTCTCCTTTAACAAAACTTAGCTTATTCTTGGCTTTTAAAGACACCTCACAAGATCTACGTCATTGCCCAAAATTTGAACCATTGAAAGGTTCATTAGTAAGGCTAAAATTAGGATTGTCTGAATGATGCAAATACAAGATATAATCTGGGCCTACAATATCTTGATTATCTTCAACAGCTATTGCAAAGAGTGCAAGGAAGTTCCCATAAAGGAAAGAAAAAGAGAGACAATCACAAAAGCAATTAGAAAGATGAAACGAAAGTGAGGAAAAATTTGACCAAAATCTTCAATGATCAGCAATGAATGTTTCTCGACTCTGATACCATATCAACACCTTCCATCCTGATTTACAGAAGAGAAACGAGTCATTGAGAGTAAAAAAGAGAATGTGTATTGCTAATTTCAAAATCTGTAAAAGTGAGTACAAACTACAAAGAAGGGATTAGAGCCCTTTATATAAAAGAAGAAAGAAAACATAAAAATAAATAGCGATGAGCTATCGCTAAGATCTTAACTAACTTAATAGTTCCCTAGGTTCTTAAATTAGTTTCTTCCCTCCAACAAATCGTCACTTATTTTTCTAGGAAAATTACCATTTATTTATTGGTGTTAGATTATCAAAGGACAAACCGTACTGCGAAATTGGGTTGTTTTCTGGATGCTTGCTCGTACAACTTTATCAGGATCGTTCTCCGGTGGCTAATAAAGTCGCCGGAACTTTGCCACACTACAAACCCGAGTCTCACTGATGGTAGACCGTACAAAGAGAATATAGAGTATTTTTGAGATTGTCTGTGTGTTGTGTATTATAATAATCCCTTAATCATCCCCTTAAATAATATAAAACACATTTAATTAGGTGATTCTTGGGATTTATGACCATGTAACAGCCCATATCAATTATGTGGTCGTTACAAATCTGAGGTCAAACCTCAGTCAACAATACTCCCACTCGGCCACATAAGCCTCAAACATCACATACTCTCACAAAAACATCTCTTTGCATTTCATACCAGGAATGAAGCGTGCGACCAAAAATAATTAGCTGTGCTATATTAAGTTACCATCCAACTAGCATAACACTGTCAAACTGATGATACCCTTTATCATCCTTACATCGTCAATGGCATACAACGTCCCTTTATGCCTGATATATCATATGGCTATAATCTTACTATAACCGCCCGGGCTGATATGGCAATGATGGATCGATTCTTCCTTAGACACTCATGGTACTTCATCTTAGCATGACAGCTTTCCTAATGTATTCCGTTGGACTATATCATTCCATAGCCCTTGGAGTGTACATTAAAGTAGCTACATCAAACTTTGAATCAATACCATAATTCTAGGTCAAAGGCCGTCATCCAAGTAGACTACGAAGTCTAATGGGATCACATAGTGACAAAGAAAGGGATTTAGTTGTCACTCCTCTAGGTCAAGAATTAGCACACACAGTATGAAAATGTGTGTCACGGTATACCTCCCACTAAGGCGAGGTCGTCACTTTTATATACCATGCGAATAACAAGTCCAGTTATTACTTATAACTGATTTCAATTACCAAGCTTGCGCACCAAGCAACTCCCTTGGTACTCAAAATTCGGCTTAAGGCTTCAATATAAGGTTTTATTATATTCGATTAACAAAAATCTCATCATAGACTTACTAAGGCGACTATACTTTAAATAACTATTTATTCTACTATAGAAAACCAATAGTGATCCATATTGCACACCTAGTGCCAATATGATTTAGTCTCATCCTACCCACTACTTAACTGTCAAGGATGATTATCCATGTCATAAGATAATCAGAAGCCTAGTGACATTCAGATATGCCTTATCAAACAACCAAGAAAAATAATGAACACCTAAGAAAAAATAGACATCATTATTTATTCCAAGAAAAATCACTATACATGTCCAATAAATAAAAATCCGAAAGAACTAATACCTACGAAGTCCTAAACTCATCACATGAGCTTTGAACATGTCTCTTGGAGTAGGTTTAGTTAAAGGATCTGCAATCATCTTACTAGTAGGCAAATATTTTACAATGACTTCTTTGAGCTTTATGGCATTTCTTACAAAATGATAATGCCTCTTAATATGCTTTCCCTTCCTATGAAACTTAGGATCCTTAGCATATTGGATAGCAGCAGTATTATTACACCACATCTCAATGGGATCATCAACCCTTGGGGTGAGATGTAGATCATGAGGAAAATTCTTTAACCAGACCGCCTCCTGCGGGGCGAGACAACAAGCAACATACTCTGCTTCCATGGTCGATAAAGCTATGCAATCTTGCCTCTTGCTGCACCAAGATATAGCTCCCTCACCAAGAGTGAAGACATATCCAAAGGTGGACTTGGACTCTTCTAAGACACCTCCCCAATCAGCACCAGAATACCCCCTTAACTTTAGATCTCCTCCTTGATAACAAAGTACCAAGTCGGAAGTCCCTCGAAGATAACGAAATATCCTCTTGACAACTTGTCAATGAGCAGGACCCGGGTTACTTTGGTAGCGACTTACCAAACCAACTGCAAAACAAATGTCCGGTCGAGTACACAACATAGCATATATCAAACTGTCATTGGCACTTGCATTTGGGATATTGCTCATTTTCTGTTTTTCAGCATCTGTTGTAGAGCACTGTTCTAGACTTAATGCTAAACCGTTCTCAATTGTAGTATCAACGGGCTTGGAATAATGCATTCAAAAACATTCCAAAATCTTCTCGATATATGTCCTCTGACATAACCCAAGAAGTTTCTTGGATCGGTCTCTAATTACTTCTACTCCTAGGACATATCTAGCTTCACCCATGTCCTTCATCTCAAAGACAGAGGACAACCACTGCTTAGTGGTGTTGATCATCTCCAAGTTACTTACAACTATTAATGTGTCATCAACATACAAAGTTAGAAACACAAATCCAACGTTTGTTTTCTTGACATATACATAGTGGTCTTCAGAAACCATGGTTTAGGACCCGGGAAAAAACCTTCCAATGGTGCCCTACGCGGTGTATGGCGAGTCGAAAGAGGTATCTAGTCTTTAAGGGATGTAAATTGAATTTTACATATTAAAAATGTTCACATGAAATGTTTGAATTTTATTATGAACATTAAAATTTACAATCTGCCTGAAATAAATAATAAAACCAGAAAAATCAGAAATAATTAGCACGGAAACTGAGACAGTCAGAGAATTACCCGGGTCACTGACCCAGGGGCCATGCTGGTCTGCCTGGTGCCCTGGGCTGTGACCCTGGGCCTTCCCGGACGCCTGGGTGCTGGCAGTGTGCTCGGGCCAACAGTCGTGCAGACCCGCACGGGGTGTCGGAAGTTGGACCGAGGGCACCAATTTATGATTTTCGGCATTCAAATTATATCGGGAAATATTTAAATTTAAAATTTGAATAAAATTTAACATTTAGCGAATCAAATTTAATCACATTTATTTTTTAGGAGCCGCCAATTAATTTTTAAGTGAATTAATAAACTCAAATTTTCTTGACTCCGCGCAACCGCGAACCATGAGATTCGGATCCGGGGGTAAGGTTACGAATTCGAAAGTAAAAACCTTCGAACCCGCCCGTACAAAGAACGGACTCTACTAGATCGGTTTATTAAAGAAGAGAGTAGAAGGGGAGAATTAATTAGATTAATTGATGTTATTTAAATGCATGCGGAAATTAAATGCGATAATAATGAAAACGATAAACAAAAATGCAGATGAACAAAGAACGAAATAAAGTTATTCTTTCAAGTAATCAAATTTAGCTTAATCATAACCAACATTAATGTCAGCATTACGTTATTATGGGTGATTACAAGAAAATAATAACGAAAATGAAAATGCGAAAACAAAAATGTCAGAATGCATGTATGCAAATGAGAGAGGGAGAGAAGAAGAGAAATACACCTAGTGTCAATACTCCCAGGTGGTTTCGGTGTGTCAAATGAAATGAGAAGAGGGGGTATTTATAGGGTGAGTGAGTGAAGGGAAATTAGGTTTAGAGTTTAGGAATGCGCTAAAAATAGCGGATGTGCTAAAAATAGCCAATCTGCTAAAGTTAGTAAACAGGCGGGTCTGCTTGTCTTGCTCTCCAAGCCAGCTTTCCCAGCACGCGACCCAAGGATAGCTGGATCTGGGTAAATGGGCGGCAGGCAGACCCGCACAGCGCCCTGAAACTGGGTAATGGGCTGCATGCAGACCCGCCTGGTGCCCCGACTCCGCTCGGGTTCTGGGCAGTGTCTCGGGCTGCGTGTCAGGGCTTATTTTGGGCCTGTTTTTGTTATTTCTTTTGGGCTGTTTTGTGGGCTATTTTGTGGTGTTTTTCTCTGATTTTTGCATTTCAAACATAATTGGCATCTTACCTACGCTAAAAATAATAATAAAAAGAAATACTAGAAAATAAAATTACAATATTACAATGACACTTTTTGTGTGTCTATAGTTAGCCCCCACTTTGATCGAGTCTGGTAAGACGAGGATCAAAGTATTCAAAGACACCAAAAAGGGCGAGATGTTGGAGTAGTGATTTCTTGAGGCTAGGTGACACTTGGAAGCAAAAGTCATGTGCCGTTTGTATGAATTCTGGCTAATGCCTAATGGACATTTGGGAACAATATCCTATGTCTTTGTTGATTGTCGACGTTTGGAAGCAACTGTCCTGCGCCTAACTGTACTTCAAACTTCTGTCATCGTATTTTAAACGCCCGACGACCGGCTGAACTGACATCGTACTGTTAACGCCCGACGTCCGGCTGAATTGACATTCGGAAACAATATCCTATGTCTTTGTTGATTGTCGACGCTTGGAAGCAAATGTTCTACGCCTAATGTACTTCAAACTTCTGTCATCGTATTTTAAACGCCCGACGACCGGCTGAACTGACATCATACTGTTAACGCCTGACGTCCGGCTGAATTGACATCGTACTTTTAACGCCCTACGTCTGGCTGAACTGACATCGTACTGTTAACGTCCGACGTCCGGCTGAATTGACATTCGGAAACAATATTCTATGTCTTTGTTGATTGTCGACGCTTGGAAGCAAATGTCCTACGCCTAACTGTACTTCAAACTTTTGTCATCGTATTTTAAATGCCCGACGACCAGCTGAATTGACATCGTACTGTTAACGCCCGACGTCCGACTGAATTGACATCGTACTGTTAACGCCCAACGTCCGGCTGAATTGACATCGTTAGCCCCCAGTGTGCAAACTAGGTGTGGTGATCAAAATTCGTACTTATCTTCAGACTATTTTTCTGAGTATATGAAAATTCATATTTCTCTTGAAAATATGTCGTAAATTTGTCACTTCATCTTTGAAAATTAATCAATTTTCTAAGTATATGGATATTTAATCTTCATATTTCTGTTGAGAAAATTCTTAATTTTTAACGCATCATACCGCATTTCTTTTGATTTAATTAATTTATTTTCTGAGTATACAAAATTATTTTGTACTTCTCTTGAAAATATAAATAAAAAACCTGAATGTGCAACATTAATCTTCCCGGTTGAAAATATTGGTCAAGTGATTGATTAATCAGTTAAATTGATAGTCAACCTTGTTAAGTGTGCAGACCAACACTTATCCAAAGCTCCTTCTTCTCTTTCTACAAAGTTCCATCTTCAATCCTTCATTTCAAACTTCACATCTCCATAATATGTGCAGACTAGCACAAATACTTAGATCAGCTTGCAGTCCACCAACGTGCAGGCCAGCATCGTGCACTATGCAGACCCGCCTTGCTGCTCACAAACCTCGGGTCCTAGCGTTGTGGGCAGACCCGCTTGAAGGTGCCAACTTAAGTTTTCTCGAAGGTGAGTTCGATTTCTGAGGGTTTCTTGTTTCATGCAGACCAACATAACCATTTTCTCTCTCTACAAATTTCATGCTCTCTAACCATAAGCTATGTGCAGACCAGCATAACCATTTTCTCTCTCTACAAATTCCCAACGTGCAGACCAGCACGAACGCAGTAGTACCCTCGGGTTTTTCTTCTTTTTTTTTGGGCGTCGGTTCGGGTCTCGGTTTTTCTCGGCGTCCGAGCCAGCACGAGGGCAGCAGTATCCGAGAAGCAGCAGCACCCAATGCAGATCTGCCTGATATTGAACTCGGGTTTCGGGTCTGGGTTTCGCGATTTCACCAACAAGCAGACCTGCACAGGTTAGTACAAGTCTTAGGTCCTTTCGGATTTTGATTTTCTTTTTTTTTTTTTTGTGCTTCGTGCAGACCCACCTGAGCGAATTCGGGTCTTCGGTCTTTTCCGATCCATGCAGACCCGCCCAGTGCTAGCTTGGGTTTCCTTGGAGTCTATCTCACGCCGCGACCCGCGACAATGAGTTCGGTCGGGTTTTCTTCCGTGCACTACCGACTTTGAGTTCGAGTGTCGGGTCTTCAATTTTTTCACCATGCAGACCCGACTGACCTTGAGTTTGGGTCCCGGGTTTTTCTTTCGTGCAAACCCGCCTGACTTTGAGTTCGGGTCTCGGGTCGTGTTTCGTTCGGACCCAGTAAAACGTGCAGACCCGCTTGACTGTGTTGATTCACTTGTTCGGACCTGCCATTTGTCGTTCCGGGGACTTGGTCCAACTTCCAGTCATGCAGACCCGCGTTCAAACCCATCCATTGGGTTCCCGGGCTACCATTCAGACCCGTCCCGTAGGTTCTCGGGTTCAATTTCGAGTTCAAGATCTGTCTTCATTTTCGTTGTCTCGTACGCATATAGTGTGGATGAATTAAATTTTTAGAGTTTAATCCGAATAATGTAAATTATTCACGGATTTTTCTCATGAAATTTAATTGATTCTAACTAGGACTCTTGGAGTAAAATTCGAGTCCTGAACGATTTCTCGAATTGATTCTCATAAAGTCTTTGTGAATTAAATTTTAGAGTTTTAATTCTGAAAATGTATTATTCTCCGAATTAATTCTCGTAAAATTTAACAACTCCGATTTTAGAGTTTAATTCAGAAAATAAGTTATTCTCCGAATTAATTATCATAAAACTTCAACTCCTTGGATCGGAAATCCTTCTGTTGACAGGGAATTTGGATCTTCTGGCGATCTTGGCGGATATCTGTCCAGAGGTGATCAAGATCCTTGGTGAGCGAACATGAGCCACAATTCTCGAGGTTCCTTTTATTTCTTTTAAGACTCAGACGAGGGACAAAGGAATGCAAATGAGGTCTTATGCATGCTATGCTAGATGAATTACATTACAATACAAGACTCTATTATGCATGATTTTTATGCAACCTAATTCTAATGCATGATGTGACTCTTTTTTATTTTTGCGATGCATGTGACTCTTTTTTGTTACTCAAGAAGAAAAGTAAAGAAAAAAAAAATTAATATGACCCATAATTAAAATTAAAAAAAATGTGACTCGAAATGCAAACTAATATGACTTAAAATGAAAAAAATGTAGAAGTTCATATGACCGTTAAAAAAATGCACATGACCTAAAAAAAACATTGATTTGGTGCATGCATGCAATATGAAACCTCCACTTTCCCGAGAAAAAAAAAAGGAATAAGGAAAAGTAAATAAAAACTTTGAATGTCAAGGGTGATTTTGAAGTGGGTTTCAGGACAAGGCAAAAATAGTGAAAATGATGAGTTCTCTTATCGAACTGCCTCGTAGGTTGTCATGATGCGGACATTGAGTGATAAATGAGCGCCCAGTTGGAATGCCGCAAAAGATGATATCAAGGAAAAGCTTGACCCGCTTAAGCTCCCATAATGCGGATATTGAGTGATGAGCGAGCCACCAGTTGGAATACCGCAAAAGATGATATTAAGGGAAAGTTTGACCCGTTTAAGCCGCCATAATTTGGATATTAAGTGATGAGCGAGCCCCCAGTTGGAATGACGCCGAAAACGATATCAATGGAAGACTCAACCTACTTAAACTGCATAATGGGATAGTTAGGATGCCTGACCTTGATGTCATAGTTAGGAACCCCAAGCACTAAGAAGGATCAAGCGACAAGTCGTCTTGATTTCCCCTGCCCTTACTCTATCTTTCCCCGGTTCTTTTATTCATGTAGGAACATGTAAGTACACTAAGCCCCCAGTGTTAGTGAACAAATGGCATCAGATGAGTCAGCATGATGGACTTAAGTGGATGTTGTCTTCAAGTAACCCTTATTTTGATGCAGTTCGCTTCTTGTTCTGCTAAAGGAATTATGCTTCACTCAGGTGTTCTGAAAACGAGGGTTAACTGACGAATCTCATGCATACACTAATGACCAAATTAGAAGAGCTCACAGGGTGAGGAGCAATAGAGGATGGATTACGGGAAAGGTAGGAATGGTGGTATAAAAAATATGTTTGTGAGCGGTTAGGCCCCAATGGTGGGCAAGACGAGGCTATGGAAGGT
Source organism: Portulaca oleracea (assembly GCA_029582165.1). Lineage (NCBI taxonomy): Eukaryota > Viridiplantae > Streptophyta > Magnoliopsida > Caryophyllales > Portulacaceae > Portulaca > Portulaca oleracea. The sequence continues at coordinate 17,373,866 of CM055888.1, read as the reverse complement.
TAGGTGAGAGTAGTGATCAGATGAATGGATGGGTAGTTCAATGGACAGAGGTTCGAACTGATGGAGGTGGATGAGATGGTCAATGGATGAAGGACCATGTCTCGTGGGTTTATCTCATAAGGGAAGAGATAGTCAAATGGCTATGGAAGAGTTGCAATTTGATAAGTTCAGGTATGAAGGGTGACCCAAGTCTGATGGGAAAAGTGGGTGTGCATGATGAAAGGAAATTTAAGAGTTTTTCAATGTCCTTAGAGACCAAGGTTCCCTCTCCTTTTGCCTAGCCCGCCGGGTGAGGTTTTCGGGCTAGCCACTCTTTATTTTCTCTCTCAAAGACCAAATGATTTAATGACAGCTTTTCTCTAAAGTGAATTGCAGTGGTCGGGCCTCAAAGAGGTTCTCCTACGTATCCAGTATGGAATCAGGCCAGCCGTAGTTCAACAAGTGCAGCTTTCAACGATTGATGCCTCAAGAAGGACTTTGAGATAGGTCGAAAGTTTAATAGGAAGGATAGGTGTGAAGGTTTGAGGGGAAGGTTTTGGGATGTGTGCGGGTGACTAACAACTGCCTCTTACTCTTGCTTCTTTCTTCTTCTTTTTTTTATTTTTTTTGCTTTTTCCTTTTTTTTGGATTTTTTTTTTCTACTTCTCTTGTTTTTTTTTTTTTTTGAACTACGGACCTTCAACTTATACTTCTCCTATCAATGAATGTTACCCGTAACACATTATTTGGCTTAGGTGGGTTTAGGGATGAGATGGTCATAAAATGAATGATCGGGTTCGTGGTGGTGGTTAAGAAACTGATGCGAGAAGGTAATTATATAGGTAAAGCGGCTAGGTGAAATTGAAGGTGGTGATGATGTCGCTGGTAAGGGTTGGAAGCCTTCTATCGTAGGCATGTCTTTTTAAGCTGCATGATTTATTTGATAGTGAGATTCACTTTTAGGGATGATTGGTCTTGTTCATTTGAATTCTCTCCTTTTGCCTAACCTGTTGGGTGAGTGTTCAGGTTAGCTTCTCTCCTCTTGATTTTTACTCATTTACCTCTCCTTTTGCCCAACATGTAGGTGTTCAAGTTGGCCTCGTATTTTCGTTTTTTTTTTTAATTTGTCTCTCCTTTTGCCTAACTTCGCTTTGGTGATGAAGTTAGTCTCTCTTCTCTCTCTTATCCTTGGACTCAGGTTAGGACAAAAGTTTAAAAAACATAGAACGAAGGTGTGATCAAGACGTGAGATGGAATGAAAGATGTGAACAGATGGATGTGTCAGACTTGGATGGTCACACGGGTGAGTGAGCTCTTCAATTCAAATCAGGAATGCAAGCACAAGATTCTTTCCTTAATAGTTTAGAAGCAAATGAAGGGTCGGGAAAGACAAGAGTTATAATCATAAAATGTTTCATCTTTATTGAATGCAACTAAGATGAATATATTAAAATCTACTTGGGATATATCCCAACTGACTCTGAAAATATAATGGGCCGCACACCTAAAATTTGAAAATATACAACATTAGGAGTTCTATATACAAGTCATGCCATCTTCATCTCTACTGTAATTCGTGATCCCTTCTTCATTTACCTCTCCTTTTGCCCAACTTGTGGGTGTTCAAGTTTGCAATCCCTTCTTCATTTTATTTATTTGATTTGATTAGCCTCTCCTTTCGCCTAACCCCAAGTGAGTTCTCGGAGTTAACCCCTCTTTTTTCTCGGAGTTAACCCCTCTTCTCTTTGTTAACCTTGGTTTGATTTGATTTGCCTCTCCTTTTGCCTAACCCCAAGTGAGTTCTTGGAGTTAACCCCTCTTCTCTTTGTTAACCTTGGTTTGATTTGATTGACCTCTCCTTTTACCTAACCCCAAGTGAATTCTTGGAGGTAATCCTTCTTCTCTCTGTTAACATTGAAAGATGAAGAGTAGGAATATGATGGACATGGTATCACATTCAATCAGTGAGTATCGAGAAGACTTGTTGGAGCTGGTGAAAAGCTTGAAGTCTCCATCTGATTCTAGCCCAGGATTTTGACTCTTGAAATTTTATGTCCTATTTTGCCTGTATGGAAACCATAAACCTCAAAATTAACCCTGACATTGACCTACCCAAAGACCTAGTGACTTATATGGGACAACCTAATGCAAACAATGTCTAAGCGATGAGTGTTTTTTTTTTTTTTTGTTGTATGGACTCGCCCACTATTGGGCTTGCATGCAGACTCATAACCTAGAATGATGTTATGTATATAAATAGGGGAGGTATCCATCAAGTCATCATAAAATCGAATCAATATTAAAATTCTAATGGACACAGATTTAGTTAACGACCGGAGAGATGCCTTAGGGGTCAAAGACTACTTAGGGTTGAGTAAAGTCAAACTTGAATCTCAGGCTTAGTCAAACTCCCTGTCTTAGGCCTAAGCGAGACCTTTTGGGCCTACTTTAATCTCGTTTGAATATTAACCAAACTAAAGTAATATTTGAGGGGAATGCAAGTGTGGACCGACTTATTCTACGATGGAATGCACAATTAGCACATAATTTGCACGTTGTTTTTTTTTTTTTTTGAAGAAAAGAAAAAGAAAAAAGAAAGAAATGCACATAGCATACAAATGAGGGATGCGCTTAAGCCATGGTTCTACATTCAATGGTTTAAGGTCAGGTTTGTAAAGGACAAGCATACTCATGTCTCTCACGTGCCACAAATTCTATGGAGTTCATAGTAATGTGACCCGTGTGTTTCTCGCAAAATTAAAGGGAAATGTAAATTCATATCCCAAAAATTTCGGAGTGCTTCATGAGTGGGAAAGTTACTTGCAATCTTCTTGAAATGTGGAGTTCATTTCTTTATGAATTCGCAAGTAAACTTTGCCCGAAAAGAGAAAATTGGGTTGATCCTCAACGATGCCCTTGAGTTCATCGCGATTTATCAAAGAAATTGTGATGTAGGCCCGTATGCTTGATGTCTAATTAAATAACAAAAATTAAAAGAATTAATTTTTCTCTTCTACTCAAATATTTAAGAAACCGATTTTTCAAGTTTTACCCTCTTAAAGTAAGTCCCCAGTGGAGTCGCCATTTGTAGGATCCGGGAAAAAACCTTCCAATGGTGCCCTACGCGGTGTATGGCGAGTCGAAAGAGGTGTCTAGTCTTTAAGGGACGTAAATTGAATTTTACATATTAAAAATGTTCACATGAAATGTTTGAATTTTATTATGAACATTATAGTTTACAATCTACCTGAAATAAATAATAAAACCAGGAAAATCAGAAATAATTAGCACGGAAACCGAGGCAATCAGAGAATTACCCGTCATCACCAGGGGCCATGTCGTACTGCTCGTGCCTGGTGTGACCACTGGCCTTCGGACGCCAGTCTTGGCAGTGGGCTCGGGCCAACAACCGTGCAGACCTGCACGGGGTGCCGAATGTTGGATCGAGGGCACCAATTTATGATTTTCGGTATTCAAATTATACCGGGAAATATAAAATTTTAAAACTCGAATAAAATTTAACATTTAGCGAATCAAATTTAATCAAATTTATTTTTTAGGAGCCGCCAACTAATTTTTAAGAGAATTAATAAACTCGAATTTTCTTGACTCCGCGCAACCGCATAACATGAGATTCGGATCCGGGGGTAAGGTTACGAATTCGAAAGTAAAAACCTTCGAATCTGCCCGTTCAAAGAACGGACTCTACCAGATCGGTTTATTAAAGAAGAGAGTAGAAGGGGAGAATTAATTAGATTAATTGACGTTATTAAATGCATGCGGAAATTAAATGCGATAATAAAAGAATGCGATAAATAAATGAAAACGATAAACAAAAATGCATATGAACAAAGAAGGAAATAAAGTTATTCCTTCAAGTAATCAGATTTAGCTTAATCATAACCAACATTAATGTCAACATTACAATATTATGGGTGATTACAAGAAAATAATAACGAAAATGAAAATGCGAAAACAAAAATGCCAGAATGCTTGTATGCAAATGAGAGAAGGAGAGAAGAAGAGAAATCCACCTAGTGTTAATACTCCCAGGTGGTTTCGGTATGTCAAATGAAATGAGAAGAGGGGGTATTTATAGGGTGAGTGAGTGAAGGGAAATTAGGTTTAGAGTTTAGGAATGCGCTAAAAATAGCGGATGTGCTAAAAATAGCCAATCTGCTAAAGTTAGTAAACAGGCGGGTCTGCCTGTCTTGCTCTCCAAGCCAGCTTTCGCAGCACGCGACCCGAGGACAGCTGGATCCGGGTAAATGGGCGGCAGGCAGACCCGCACAGCGCCCTGGAACTGGGTAATGGGCCGCGTGCAGACCCGCCTGGCGCCCCGACTCCGCTCGGGTTCTGGGCAGCGCCTCAGGCTGCGTGCCAGGACTTATTTTGGGCCTGTTTTTGTTATTTCTTTTGGGTTGTTTTGCGGCCTATTTTGTGGTGTTTTTCTCTCATTTTTGCATTTCAAACATAATTGGCATTTTACCTACGCTAAAAATAATAATAAAAGAAATACTAGAAAATAAAATTACAATATTACAATGACACTTTTTGGATGTCTACACATGGTTAAACCAAAAACGGTAATGGCTTCATGGAATCTAAAGTACCACGCTCTGGAAGACTGCTTAAGACCATATATAGACTTCTTAAGACGACAAACTTTGTCTTCTCTTCCTTTTGATACAAAACCAACACGTTGATCCATATATATTTCTTCCTCAAGATATCCATTGAGGAATGCAGTCTTTACATCCATTTGGAACAACTCTAAATCCAACTGGGCAACCAGGGCTAGAAGCAAGCGAATAGAGGCTAATCTCATCACAGGAGAAAAAGTCTCTTCGTAGTCTACACCTTCAACTTGGGTGTAGCCTTTCGCCACCAAACGGGCTTTGAACTTATCAAGTAATCCATCCGCCCAACGCTTAAGCTTGAAAACCCACTTGTTTCCAATAGCTTTTCGTCCAGGAGGAAGATCAACTAGTTCCCAAACTTCATTTCTTGCCATGGAGTCTAACTCATCTCTCATGGCATCCATCCATTCCTTATGGTTTGGTGAATCAATAGCCTCTACATAAGAGGTAGGTTCCTCTAACTCCATAGGAGTACAAAAGAAAATTTCCTCTTCGATTTGGAAAAATCATCGGGGAATTTTTCCACGTTTACTCCTTCGAAGTGGCTTAGGACTTGATAGTTGTGTCTGTTCAGGCTCAGGATCTGGATCCCTCCCCCTTTTTCTTAGAGATAGGGAATCTTGAATGGGGAAAATATCAATCCCACTAACCCCTTGGGATGTGACTTCCTGAGCATGAGGACTACCCTCATGTTCATCAATTAGAGATTAAGGACTAACTTCATTCTTTTGTTGAGTAACCTGAAGAGACAAGTTTTCTCTAGGAGAAATATTAGGAACACTCCCACTATCTTTATCAGTTGGAGAAAACCTACTATCCTCAGTGATTCGACGAGTATACAAATCCTCCCCCTCACCGAGAGATAGTTGTTGTAACTCATACAATTGCAAATCCTTTTTAATTTCACCAATACTTAGAAACTCATCCTCAAGAAAATAGACATTTCGGGAATCAACTTCCTTCATGCCACCATTTGGATGTTCTCCATACATTACGTATCCTTTTGAATGTTCTGGGTATCTAATAAAGATCATCTTAGTGGCTCTTGGACCAAGCTTGCCATGTCTATGAGTCGGGTTATGCCTAAGCCCGCCGAACCCCATGGACGTAAGTGATCCAAAGAAGGTTTCCTACCGTTCCATAACTCATACGAAGTAGAAGGAACACTCTTACTGGGCACTCGATTTAAGATATAAGTTGTTGTAAGCAACGCATCACCCCAAAAGCTAATTGGAAGATTAGCTTGAGCCATCATCGACCTGGCCATGTCAAGTAGAGTGTGGTTCCTACGCTCAGCAACACCATTCTGCTGAGGCGTATAAGGAATCGTTAGATGTCTTGTTATGCCCTTCTCCTCACAAAATCCATCGAACATATCTGAGAGATATTCACAACCATGATCGGTTCGAAGAGTCTTAACCCTTCGTTCCAATTTGGTCTCAACTTCCGCTACAAAGCGTTTGAACACATCTGATGCTTCATATTAGTGAGATAATAGATACACATATCCATATCTAGAAAATTCATCTATAAATGTGAGAAAATATATGGCACCACTACGTGCAAAAACATTCCTTAGCAAGTCTAGTCATTCTATCTTAACCAATATATATGTCCAAGTCTAGCATGCCATACAATAGAATCAGAATTTGAATCAACAGATGAAACAAAAACAGAAGATGCTTTATTTGAATAATATTTATCATCCAATCCAAAACAAGAAAATCATCTACTAAAGACGCGTGGCCAAATAAATTGCCACCATACAAAATATACAAACCATCAATTCGAGACATAAAATGAAAACCTAAGTTCATTATAACACGTGCGAAACTAAGGAACACCGCACCCCAGGTGCGTAGCGTGCATCGTGAAGAAGTAACGAATTCCCTCCACGCAACTTGAGCTGATACGTTCCAACTCCTAGAACATCTTCTGCAGTTCCATTTCCAAGAGTCACGGACTGCATCCCCACCGGATAAAGGTGAAAGTCTACAAATCCATCTCGATCTCTCACTACATGTTTGCTGGCTCCCGAGTCTACAATCCAATTAGGAAATGAATTAGCAATGAATGCATGGGAACACACTAGCAATTTAACATTAGGAAATGAAGAAAGTACCTTAGCCGGCTTGGGACACTCCCTAGCGTAATGGCCCTTCTTTCTGCAGTTGTATCACACCACATGTGCCATGTTCTTCTCCACTTTACCCTTAGGTTTTGATTGTTCTTAGCAATCCCACCTTTAGGACCAAGTTTTTTCGAGGGATGAGGACTCTTCTTCTTCCCTTGTCGAAACTTGTTCCTCTTGGGTCTATCTACCCTAGCAACTAATGCTATGGGAGGAGGAGCAGATGCCTTGAGGCTCTCAGCCTCAAGCTCAAGGTGTTTAGCAATATCAGTAAAAGTCTTGACGTGATCACTGTGAGTCATTAAGCTGATGAACGATTTCCACCTCTCGTCAGTAGGGGGAAGTGCACAAAGCACATTGTTCCGTTGTTCACGATCAGAAAGTTCCAATACCTCCTGCCCTTAGATCACGAATCATAGCCTGCATGGCTCTTATATGCTCAGCTATACTTCGGCTCGAATCTATAGTATATGATATCCACTTAATATATAACGCTTGTAGCCTCGGTTCCGAAGTTTGACCATATCGAATTTGAATATTATCCCACATGTCCTTAGCAGTGGGATAACTTTCAAATTCTCCTATTAGATCATCGTGCATGCAGTACAACATAGTATAGCGTGCCTTACAATCTTTCTTGCTCCATGCTTGGTACGCAACCAAGTTGGACTTGTACTCATCAGTCTCGGTAATGTCTTTCTCATTGTCATCCGTGGTTTTAGGGGTAGACATAGTGGTGGTGACGTGCTCTAGCACTTCACGTTCATCCAAAAGAAACTGAATCTTTCGGTGCCACATGTCGTAATTAGTTCCGTCCAACTTTTCATTGGTGGACAAATCACCAATCATAGACGTTTTAGAAGCCATATCTACAAGTAAGAACATGGATGTTAGGCATATCTTACACGCACAAAAAAAAATTCTCAAGACCATAAATCATCTCATATGTTCGAAAATTTTGCTATGCTCATAATCATCACATATTTAATGAATTAGGAATCAAGAATTTGTTTAGTCCATAAAACATATTACATGGACTAATGTTAAACCCATCAACATTTATAATAAGATATCACAAAGACTCTTAATTAACAATTTTATAAAACTTTTTTATAAATTCATGACATAAAACTAATTCAGCACATGAATAATACATAAAACTTATTTTATGTAAATATAAATAAAAAAAACATGCTCAAGAGAAACTATTATATATTACTTAAACATGTCAAACTAATAACAAGAAAAGAACATTCTCTTGAATAAATTATTTCAAGTAAACAAATTATAATTACAAGAAATAAACAACATGCTTATAATATATATAATTACACAAAGAAATATAAGTAATCTATTCACAAAAAATTCTGATTAACATATAAAAACATAATCATATCACGGTTAAATTAGAATAGACCAATAAAATATATAACTAACACATAATTATAATTTAACACAAAGTTAAAACAAAAAATAACAATTAAAACAATATAAAAAACGCTGAACAAAAGAGAATAACAAGAAAAAAATGAACGCAAGATTCAGTTCACAGCAAGACATGTACGTCCTTTATAATTATTTTAATTCTTAGTCAATTCTCTGCCTATTAAAAGACACATCACACAGACTGTTCTTCATCCTCATCCTTTCTTCTCCCAAAAGAAACATGAAACACAGCGAAGCATCCATTGATGTCGGAGCAAAATCGACCAAAAAAACACCTTCATCATCTCTTTTCTCATCTATTCGGTCTAAAAAAAACGTTTATTACCCACAAACGCCACCGAAACATAATACCCATATGATGAAACCACCATTCCTTCCCCCTCTCAAAAACTCGATCTGTAAAAGTTTAGCTACCAAACTAGAAAACTAACACAACCATCATGTAGATCGGAGAATCACGAGTCCAACAGTGCCGGTCACGCGACCAACGCGCCACCCAGGTGGCGGCGCGTGACCCATACGCGCCTCTTCTGCCGATTCGTCCAGTGGTTTTCCGGTTTAATTCTGACAGATCGAGGTTTATGGGGAAAGAAGAAGGAAGAATGAAGACAACACAGTCTCTGTTGGCGGCGCGTCATTTACACGTGCCACCCTTCCTTTGTGGTATGATGGGGTAAGATTTGAAAAACACTTAATTTTTCATATTTTAAAAAAGACACAGCAAAAAAAATGCAGTGGAACTCGGTGAAAGCATGGTGTTCATTTTCGTTTCATGATATGTGAAAGGAAAAGAAATAGGACAGCACGGTAATTGACTCGGTTGTAGTACAAAGCAAAAACAATAGCTCTGATACCACTGTTAGATTATCAAAGGACTAACCGTAATGCGGAATTGGGTTGTTGTCTTGATGCTTGCTCGTACAACTTTATTAGGACCGTTCTCCAGTGGCTACTAGAGTCGCCGGAACTTTGCCACACTACAAACCCGAGTCTCACTGATGGTAGACCATACAAAGAGAATATAGCGTATTTTTGAGATTGTCTGTGTATTGTGTATTTTACTAATCCCTTAATCATCCCCTTAAATAATATAAAACACAATTAATTAGGGGAATGATTCTTGGGATTGATGAGCATGTAACAGCCCATATCAATTATGTGGCCATTACAAATCTGAGGTCAAACCTCAATCAAAAATAATTGGTTAAGTTAAAGTGAAATAGTGGGCATCTCTAGTGTCATTTAATGATAATAAATCATTAAATATCTTCAAACATGACTCTTATTCAAATAAGTAAAAAAGTATTTTTTTTTTGCCAAAATAGTCATTTTATTACGTTATAGAAATAACAACTATATATTACATCAAGCTAGAATGTTAATTGTTGGGAATGTCCCGATAATGTTCGATATACACGGAGATTAAACCAAAGTAATATAGTAATTATATGTCTTGCTAGAGACATCTATAATTAGTGATTGAATATGTTTAATTACAACTATATTATTTGGTCCTACTGGGTCACACAAGTCAGTGCCCTGGAACAATGTATGTAACTTAAGTGATATTGTATTACGTTTAGAAAAATTGGAAACTGATTTCTGTGAGAAATCAGCCCAACACGGACCGAACTGGGCTCAACACGGACCGTATTGACCCAACACAATCCGTGTTGAGACACCACGGTCCGTGGTGTCTTTGGGCCGAGTTAATGGACCTTCTGGAGTCCAACACAGATCGTTTTGTTTCAACACGGACCGTGTTAGGCCGGAGAAGCGCGTCATTGCGTTAAGTCGGCCCTTTAGGGTTTTGAACCCTTTCCCTAGGTTTTCTAAACACTATATAAAGGGGTCTGTTTAGTCCCATTTTAGGGGCTAAATACCACTCGTTCACGCCAAAGTCTATTGCCGTTCCCTAATAAAATGGTTATTTATTACGTGTTTTGTGACTTTTTAGGCTTTGAGTTCGGAGAATAATAAAAGGGGGCGAAGATGCAGAAAAAGGCGATAACTCGGTCATCCCGAGATCTTTGGAGCTGATTTGATGCCGTGGTGAAGACCCGGGAATTAAGGGAGACCAGCCGTGCATAAAGGAGAGGGATTTCGGGCCAAAAGGCTAAGTATGGGGGCAACCAGGCGCGTAGCGTTCGCTACGATAGCTGTAGCGTTCGCTACGTCCCCATAGATGGAGATCACCTGAAGAGCGTAGTGGTCGCTACGCTTGTCGTAGCGATCGTTACGAGCCCGAGCGAGGGTTACGCCAAGGCCGTAGCGGTCGCTACCCCTCTCATAGCGCTCGCTACGATGAAACCCCAATTTTCCAAGTTTTCCTGCTGATGGTCGTAGCGTTCGCTACGCCCTCCGTAGCGTTCGCTACGGATGAGTGACTGGGTCGCGACGTGGGGCGTAGCGGACGCCCTGGTGCTGAAACGAATCGCCTGTTCTGGGTCATAGCGAACGCGACGAGGTCCGTAGCGTTCGCTACGACCTTATTTCCTGCTTATTTTTCGGCCAAAACGACTGTGTTTTGGCCCTTCTTCCCCTTTGTTTTAATTAGCTCGACTTGTCATTTTGAAGGGGGGCTTTTTAGCTGGAGATTAATGTTCTTTCTTTTGACATCTTTTACCTTTCAAAAGTTTTAGGATTAGCTTTGTGGGGATTAATTTCTACTTTGTTGGTTAATCATATTCTTCAATCAAGGCAAGTTGCTCTTCATCATTTGGGAATAGTTATTGCTCTTCATTTATTGCCCATTTATTGCTCATCAATTTTAGGTATAATCTCTTTTCTCCTCACTTTAATGTTTTCAAATGTTTTGTTGCTTGTGTTTAGTGTAGTTTTATGTTGTTAATCGTAGTGGTTAGTTTTATTATCCATCCTTTGAGTAGAATCATGCTAGGGTTTTATTGGTTGTGTGTTGCTAATTTCTCCACCATGTCTAGAGGCTAATCTTCCTTGAGGTGAGGGGGTGATTAAGGCCTTAATGGGTTTTGGCTAAGGTGTTTATTGATTAAAGTGTGTTTTAGTTGAAGGAGTCTATTTCACCTAGTGTCTTCTCATTGGGGGTGGCGGTTCAAGGTCCGAGAGCTCTTTGAATCGTTATACACTCAATGGGAAGCCTAGAGTGGGATAGTTAGGTCTACACTTGCGAGGGTAAGTGTAGACTTAACTAGGAATTAACGCAATTCTCAACCCCGATGGTCCATGGTGGACATAGGGTAGTAAATATGAATCTTCCTCGAGGGAGGAGATTCATTGTGGCCCTTTTCCCGCGTTGTTCCATAGATGAATCCAACTTTATGTGCTTTAGTCATGAAAACTTCTTGATCAAAGATTCCGTTAAGTGTCTAAAACCCCCGAACCTCTCTTTGTCTATTTATCACCTAGTTAATCGTCTTTCTAGTTTCAATTTTGTTATAATCAAAGTGTTCTTTGCTCCGTGATTTATTTCTTGATTCAAGGCTAAAACCGAAACGAAATACGAGAATTTAGGCCACAGGCTCCCTGAGTTCGACAATTTACACCGGCCTGCAAACCGCTGTACACAAAATGGCGCCGTTGCCGGGGAGCTAGTGTCCCTAGCTCCTCGTTGTTTTGTTTCTAGGTTTTTGTTTTGAATCCTTCTACCTGCTTGAGGTTTTGTGAGTCTAGGTCCTAGGATAATTTTACGCGTCCTTGTTGTTGGTGTTGTATGCAGACAAGGTCTCATAGAGGCCAAGCCCCACTCGTCCCCCTCGACCCCGAGATTGAAGCTTCGGAGAGCCCAGCGATTGCCGACGCCGTCGGGAGCAACGACAACAACAACAAGCCGCCATGGAAGGCCAAGGAGGCCAGGGCTAAGGAGTTGATCCACCACCAAACCCACCCCGTCCCTTAGCAGTACAATACACCCACCCGGGGGACGGAGGCAACCATCATTCTACCGCTTTGCAATAATGCCTTGTACGACTTCAAGGCCAACTTTGTGAACATGTTTGAGCAAAACCCGTTCAATGGTTTTGAGAGGGAGAGTCCCATTGACCATATTGACAAGTTCGAAGAGAGGATCGGTTATGTCCAAATACCAGGAGTTCCGCCAAGCTACATGAAGCTGAAGTTCTTTCCATTGACTTTAGCGGGGAAAGCCAAGCTTTGGCTCAATACTTGTCCTCCTGGAACTTATGATACTTGGGAGAAGTTGAGCGGAGATTTCCTCAAGAGGTTCTACACCACCGATGAGACCCATCTTCGACGGCAAGATATCTTCAATTTTAAACAAGAGCAAGGAGAGTCACTTTTTGATGCTTGGGGACGGTACAAGAATCTTCAACGTAGAGTTCCTCATCACAACTTGGATAATTGGTTGCTCCTTAACACCTTCTATCAAGGGCTCAATGGACATTTGAGAGAGTTGATTGATAATGCCTCAGGAAGAACTTTTCTTGGCAAGACTGCTGAGGAGGCGAATGTTTTCCTTCATGAGCTAGCACAAAACTCTCCAAATTGGGGTTCGGACCGTTCGCGAAGAGGGGAAGGATCTTCATCTAGTGATGCCGTGTTGAAACACCTTGCCGATCAAATCTCGGAGTTGAGTCAAAAGTTTGCCCTCATGGATACCTCGAAGCAAGTCAATGTCGTTCAAGAGATGCAAGGCCCTTCATCCATGCCCGACAGCAACATGGTTGAATGCAACGTTTGCAATGGGTACCACCCTAATGGTCAATGCCTAGGGTACCACGACATGGAGCAAGCCAATGCCATCTACCCCAACAACAACCTCTCCTATTCCAATAACCATCCCATTAGATCACAAGGAAACCCAGCATACAATGCTCGACACCGAAGTTTCCCTCCCGGATTTTCTAACCAACCTCAACCTCATGTTCGCCCTCATGGCCAAAACACATTCCATAACCCTCCATACCACCAACCCCAATACTTTCAAAACCCTCCTCCACAACAACCTTACTATAACCACGCCCCCCCTCAACCATCCTCTGCTACTCAAGATCCGGAATTGAAAGCAATGCTTCAAAAGATTTTAACCAACCAAGAAAACCGGATCAACCAACTTGAGCTCCATGTGGCTCAAATGGCCCAACAATCCGTCCGACCTCCCCAACCTATACCAAGCCAAACCATGCCAAACCCCAACAATGGGAAAGGCACGGAGAAGAAAGTCAACGCACTCCACTTGAGGAGTGGAACTAATTATGAGGGCCCTGCTAGGGTAGCGGAGGAACCGTTGGGAGAGAGGAGTGGAGATGTTGTTGACATTACTCATGGGGAGGGAGGTGAAGATAACATTGTTGATGGGAAAGAGGGAAGTGAAGGCATTGAGTCCAGCGAAATTTTGAGGAAGGAGCCTAAACTGAAGAGTGTTGAGAAGGGGGTTGAACATGCGCCGGTCACCCAACCACTCAAACCATATAAGCCACCGGTTCCATACCCCGAGAGGCTTGTCAAGACAAGGGATGAAGCTAAGTTCTCCAGATTCATTGATATGCTCAAAAAGCTTCACGTGAATATCCCTTTCCTAGATGCGATTTCGGAGGTCCCGGTTTTCAAGAAGTACCTCAAGGATCTCTTGACCAACAAAAAGAAGATCCGGCATGAGAACACCATTTCTCTCACGGCCGATTGTAGTGCCATCATCTCCAACAAAACTCCTACCAAGTTGGCCGATCCGGGAAGTTTTTCTATACCTTGCTCAATTGGGGAGATGAAGATAGGAAACGCCCTTTGTGACCTTGGGGCTAGTGTGAGTGTCATGCCGTGGTCAATATGTCAAAAGCTCCGCCTCGATGAGCTCACTCCAACCACCATTAATTTGCAACTTGCGGACCGGTCGATTAGGAGGCCAATGGGTATCTTGGAGGACATTAAGGTCAAAGTTGGTAAATTCCTCATCCCTTGTGATTTTGTGATATTGGAGATGGATGAGGACCTACATACCCCTATTATTCTTGGGAGGCCATTCTTGGCCACGGCCGGGGCTATGATTGATGTGCAAAATGGGAGACTATCTCTCAATGTGGGAGGAGAGCAAGTAGTGTTCAATCTCGAGGAGGGAAAGAAGCACCCGACATTTGATGACTCATGCTATGCGATTGATGTGGTTGAGGATGCGGTTGATGATTCTTTATGGGAGTCTCTATTCCTCCAAGGTGCTTTTGATGATCCACTTGAAGCAAGCTTGATGGGCACTTGTTCTTCAACAACGGAGGGGGACGATGTGAAGTTCTTCACCGACCTTTTGGATGCAACTCCCATTGTTGAGAAGTTTTCTCCGGATGAAACATTTGTTCATTGCATGGAGATTGAGGAGGTCGTCACCGAGAGACCGGACAAGTCAAAGAAATTACCTCAAGTTGAGCTCAAGCCTTTGCCATCCACTTTGAGGTATGAGTTTTTGGGTGAGGAGGAGACATTCCCTGTGATCATTAATGCTAACCTTGATGGCACTCAAACTTCAAAACTTCTTTGTGTTCTTAGAAAACATAGAAGTGCCTTGGGATATGCTATTGAGGATCTCAAGGGTCTATCCCCTTCTATTTGCATGCATGCTATCGATCTTATGCAAGATGCTAAACCATGTAGACAACCACAACGTCGATTAAACCCGAATATGCAAGAAGTGGTTAAAAAAGAGATCGTTAAATTGCTTTCCGCCGGGATCATTTACCCTATCGCTAATAGCGAATGGGTGAGCCCCGTGCATTGTGTGCCCAAGAAGGGTGGCATGACTGTTATTGAAAATGAGAATCAAGAATTGATTAGCACTAGAGTTGTGAATGGGTGGCGCGTGTGCATTGATTATAGACAATTAAACAAGGCGACCCTCAAAGACCATTACCCTTTGCCATTTATTGATCAAATGCTAGAAAGACTTGCCGGTAAATCCCATTTTTGCTTTCTTGATGGCTATTCGGGATTTTTCCAAATACCCATTCACCCAAGCGACCAAGACAAGACCACGTTTACTTGCCCTTTTGGCACCTTCGCATACCGGAGGATGCCCTTTGGGTTATGCGCCGGCACCTTTCAAAGGTGCATGTCGGCTATTTTCTCGGACTATGTGGGGAGTCTTATGGAAATTTTTATGGATGATTTCAGTGTGTATGGGTATACCTTTGATGATTGTCTTGCAAATTTGGAAAAAGTATTGATTCGTTGTCAAGATGTCAATCTAGTCCTTAACTGGGAAAAATGCCATTTTATGGTTGACGAGGGTGTTGTCCTTGGCCATGTGATTTCAAAGCGGGGCATAGAGGTGGATAGAGCTAAAGTGGAGGTCATTGGCGCCTACCCCCACCATCACTGGGTGCGTAGTTTTCTTGGACACGCCGGTTTTACGGCGATTTGTCAAAACTTTTCAAAATTGCTCGACCTCTCACGAGCTTCTATGCAAGGATGCCCCTTTTGTCTTTACTAATGAGTGTCTTGCCGTTTGAGAAATTGAAGGAGGCCTTGACCACCGCACTGGAGTTCAACCGCGGATTGGAGCTTCTGCTCGATGTTATGTGCGATGCTAGCGACTATGCCGTGGGGGCATGTCTAGCACAAACCAAGGATAGGCAACCAAGGGTCATCTACTATGCAAGTCACGCCTTAGACGCCGCCCAACGCAACTACACCACCACGGAGAAGGAGTTGTTGGCTATTGTTTTTGCATTGGACAAGTTTCGCCAATACCTTTTGATTTCCAAAGTAGTGGTGTACACCGATCACTCGGCTTTGAAGTATTTACTAGGCAAGAAGGAGGCCAAGCCGAGGCTCATTCGTTGGTTGCTGCTAATGCAAGAATTCAACATCACCATCCAGGACAAAGCCGGTTCCAAAAACGTGGTGGCCGACCACCTTTCACGGATCCTTGTTGAATTGGAGTCCCGGCCTATCAATGATTCTTTTCCGGATGAGAAGTTGCTTGCTATCCAAGAGGAGACCCCGTGGTTCGCCGATATTGTGAACTACCTTGCTTCGGATGTGGTCCCGCCCGAGCTCCATTCAAACCAAAGGAAGAAATTCTTTTGTGACGTCAAGCACTACATTTGGCACGAGCCTTACTTGTTCCGCATATGCAACGATGGCCTATATAGAAGATGCATAGCTCAAAGCGAGGTTCCGGAAATCTTAAATCATTGCCACAACAAGCCATGTGGAGGACATGGGGGAAAGGATAAAACCGCAGCCAAGGTTCTTCAATGCGGATATTGGTGGCCGACGCTTTTCAAAGATGTGGAGGTTCATGTCAAAGCTTGCGATGAATGCCAAAGAGTTGGGAGTCTTTCTAGGAGAAATGAAGCACCCTTGACCTATATACTTGAATGTGAGATTTTTGATGTGTGGGGTATCGACTTCATGGGCCCATTTCCTTCACGTCGAGGGAAAGAATACATTTTGGTGGCGATGATTACGTTTCCAAATGGGCCGAGGCTATTGCAAGCCAAAGATGTGATGCCAATACGGTCTCCAAGTTCTTCAAGAAGGTAATCTTCCCTAGGTTCGGCATTCCAAGAGTAGTCATTAGTGATAATGGACCTTACTTTATTGAGAAGAAATTCGAGGCATTGCTCAAGAAGTATGGGGTGAATCACAAGAGAGGTTTTCCCTACCACCCCCAAACTCAAGGGCAAGTAGAGATCACAAATCGGGCTATTAAGGAAATCCTTCAAAAGACCGTTGCGTCCTCAAGAAAAGATTGGGCGGACAAACTTGATGATGCTTTATGGGCATATAGAACGGCATTCAAGACTCCCATTGGCACCACTCCTTACCGATTGGTCTATGGTAAGGCATGCCACTTCCCGGTGGAACTCGAATACAAAACATTTTGGGCGGTAAGGAAAGTGAATTTTGATGCAAAGGCCGCGGGGGAGAAACGGTTGTTCCAATTGGAAGAATTGGAGGAGATCCGCCAGCAAGCTTATGAGAATAATCGAATCTACAAGGAGCGGACAAAGGCTTGGCATGACAAGCACCTCAATTACCGGAACTTCAAGGTAGGTGATCAAGTTTTGCTGTACAATTCTCGCCTCCAACTCTTCCCGGGCAAGTTAAAGACCAAATGGTCGGGACCCTTTGTCATTGTCAAGCTCCACCCGGGGGGAGTTGTGGAGTTGGAGAACAAGAAGGGGGAAACTTTTAAAGTGAACTCTTCCAAGGTCAAACCATATGTGATGAGCGAAGAGTATGCGGGGACTATGGTAACTTTCCTCCCCGATACCTAATGTCAAGATCCAGTTGATGGTCAAGCTAAGGACCCTAAGCAAGCGCTTCATGGGAGGCAACCCATGCTTGTAATGAGGAATTAGTTCTAGAAAAAAAAAAGAAAAAAAAAGAAGGAAAAAAAAGAAGGAAAAAAAGAAAGATGAAAAAAAAAACAAAAAAAAAAATCGAGGGGGTTTGGAGGTTGTGAGTAAGGATTGAAGCATATTGGTTTTAGAGGAGATAGGTTGAAGGAGAAGCTAAGGATAGGAGAGACGAGGGATCATTGGAAATTTTTCCAAGTCTAGGAGCGTAGCGTTCGCTACACACAGCGTAGCGCTCGCTACGTACCATTCATGATCTTGCTGTTTGGCCTCTGTTTCATGCGTAGCGTTCGCTACACCCTGCGTAGCGTTCGTTACGGACCACTCCTCATCTCACTGTTTGGCCACTGTTTGGAGCGTAGCGTTCGCTACGAGGTTCGTAGCGTTCGCTACAGATCGATTCTTGATGTACTGGATGGCAGCTTTCTCGGGCGTAGCGTTCGCTACGCCAGCCGTCGCGCTCGCTACGGATCGATTCCCAGTTTCTCGGCGCTAGGCGTAGCGAATGCGACGGCCGTCGTAGCGAACGCTACGCCTAATTTTTACGCAGACTGTAAAAGGGGAATTTCGATTCCCTCTTCATTTCACTTCACTTTTCACTCCATATTCGCCTCACTCTCCTCTTTCCTCCCAAACCTTCCTAAACCCTAGCCCTCAAAAATCACCATCTTCATCCTTCTCTTCTCATTCTCCACCAAAAAGACCATCACTCTTCCCCCATAAACTCCATTTCCACCCTTCTCTTCTCATCTTTTGCAATTCACATACCCATTTTCACTTTCTTCCTCTAGCATTTGAACTCTTCATTGAGTTTGGTTTTTAGAGGAAGCAAAGCTTGACTCTTCCAAATTTACTCTCATGCATTCATTCTTCAAAAGAGGAACAAGTGACAAGTATGCCTCCACGACCTAGCAAGAGGGTCCGGGATGGAGCTTCATCCTCAAGGGCATCTCCCATTATCGACCAAGATGATGATGGTAATGACTTCCCTGATTTCCCTACCCAAAAATCTGAGCCTCTACGCTTAAGTTCGCATGCTAGGCATAGAGTTACCGTTCAAAATGATAGACATGCTCGACGGTTAGCACGATTCAAAACTAGGAATATATGTTTTCCTTATGTTTATGATGTTGAAACGTGCAATGAACACCACTTGGGGCCTAGCATGGAACATTTAATTGGGGTAATGGGGTGGGAGCAATTTGTTCAAATTCGTGCACCCCAGAGGGATCAAGCAATTTATGAGTTCCTTTCGTCGTTTGAATTGTTGAATGATGGGACAAATGATGCTTGTTTTACTGCGTGGGTGGGCAATAAGCCCATTGAGTGTGATCTTGTGAAGTTCAATAATTTGTTGGGTTTGCCGAACGGAGGCCTCACCTATGGCCAAGCCTCGTTCTTCAATGAGGGTGAGGCGATGCGGGAAATAACTTGTTGGCGGAGAACTTTAATTAGGGCACCAAATGGGGATATATTGTATTATGATGTTCGGGGTTCTAAATCCCGCGATTTTTGTAACCCCGCTGTTAGGGTCTTCCATAGGTTGGTTACAAATTCGGTTTTTGGACGGGATGATGGTAGGGAGAAGGTGCGGAAAGATGACCTTGCTATTTTGCACCACACTTTACATGGTCGCCGTGTCAATACGGGGTCGTGTATTCTGCACCAACTTAAGCAAATGTCTACCGATGGTGCCGGGACTTGCATAGCATTGGGTCACATTATTACCCACTTTCTACACCAGTATGGGGGCCCGATAACCCCATACCTTGGCCGTTGTGATACCCACCACATTCCCGAACCTATGGACAGTGACCGCCTCCGCCACTTCCGTTTTTTCTCCGTGAATCCATCGCCTCCGGCACTCCTCTACCACCATGGGTCCGTCCCCAAGGCCGTTACTACTCTCCGGAACCAACAAGCCCCTCGTTTAATCGATGTGCGGGATCATAATAATTGGTCTTGCGGGCAAGAGCAAACTCCTCGGCTTGTTGGTGGGGATAGGGGGTTCATGATGCCTCCTTTCGAGAGGGAGTTGGAGCAGCTGCGGGAGGCGGCTGAAAATCAACGTGGGGCACCGAGGCAAGGTGCAGAAAGGGCAGCCCAAGAAGTGAATGTTGGGGAGCAAGATCAAGGGTTGGGAGGACAAGGCGGTTGGGTTTTGCGTCAAGAGGATTTTGATGGGCTGCGAAACGATGTGCGGGACCTTGCCGGTTCCATGAATCAGATGATGATTTCCCAGACGCGAACCTATGACTCATTGACGCAATTGAACAATCGGGTGGGTCGCTTGGAGAACATTGCGGATGACTGGGCCTACTACCACTACGTTGTCATGGGCCATCCGCCACGTGATCCGGGATGGGTCAACCCATACTACCCACCACCTCCTCCTCCTGAAGGAGATCCACCATCATGATTGTAAGCTTTATCCCCTCCCCACTCTCTCTCTTTATTCGAATTATCATTTGATTGTTTGTGGGGAGGTGTGCATCTAGTGGGTGGGTGGAGCGTTCTTGTGTTCCCGTCCCTTGTCGGTTTTATCAAAGATCATGTTGTCTTATGTGTGATCACTGTCCATCTCTACCTTCATCCATTTTCCATCATGTTTCGATTGGTTTTGGTTGATCACTTGCACTTCGCTCCATCAAGTGCCAAGTGATGTTTCACCCTCAACAAGCCGCCTCAAATTGATTGAGCACGGGGTTGAGGTTTCACAGGCAATGTATATAGCTTAGTTCTCGCATATAGATTTCTTTCTTGCGTTTTTCCTTTGTCCATTTGGGCATTTTCGTATATTTCTTTTGCATATAGATTCGATTGCATTTCAATAGGTTGCATTTTTCTTCTAACCTTCTTAGTCTTAGTTTTTCTTTTGTGATCGTGGTCCGAACTTTGATTACATATTGGACGCTTACAAGGTACGTTCGTTCCATCCTTTTCTATTTTTGTACATATTTCCATGAGTTTGATTGTCTAGTTTGTTTTCTTTTTGCATGCTTGTTTTTCTTTTTGGTGGCGCACCCCTAGTATGTTTTGTGCTGGGTTTTCTTGTTGTTGGAGCCGTGTGGGCTCGGGGCGCCACCCCTTTTTATGTGTTAGATGTTGTACATATTTTTGTTTTTCCTAGTTTTTCTACCCTTCAAGAGACATCCTTCCCTCAATGAGGACATTGTGGATTTTAAGTGTGGGGGGGGAGATCATTATGTTTTGGGTAGAACACCTAGTCTTTTTCTTTCTTAGAAAAATCCGAAAACAAAAGATGATGCAAAAGTGCTAAAAGTTGAAATGTAAAAAATTCGAAAAGTCTTTGTGAGAAAGAGTAAAAAGGGGAGAAATGTTGTGAAAACCCCAAAAGTTTCTTTTTCTTTTTGAAGATGCTTCCATTCACAGTTTTGTAGATAGTTGTCTAATTCGCTGATTCAGTTAGTTGGAAGCGGCCGGTATGAATAAATAGAGACCTTAGGAAGGATTTTTGCCATGACTTATCTCTTTTAGACCTCTACATGGAATGGGAAAGCATAATCCTCAAATCTTACGCTTTGTTGTGTCTTCT
The DNA here is from genome assembly GCA_029582165.1 of Portulaca oleracea. Lineage (NCBI taxonomy): Eukaryota > Viridiplantae > Streptophyta > Magnoliopsida > Caryophyllales > Portulacaceae > Portulaca > Portulaca oleracea. The sequence continues at coordinate 17,352,824 of CM055888.1, read as the reverse complement.
TACCTAAGTTAGACGGTTTAGTTGTTCAATTGCTTATGGTGTTAATTAAGACATTAATCAAATAAGCTGGGCCTACCGTCATGGGTTGGTTTGGGTGGATCGGCACCTATGCCCCTTAAGTGCAATGACTCACGTATGGAGAAACCAGCGGGGAGGGTAGCCCTTTGCGGCGGTACTTAAATCGCATGAAACCCGACGCAAACACTATAAAAGACACAAAGCGGATTGAGTGGAAAGAAAAGTGTAGTTTTCGCAATGAAAGAAAAGGGCGAAGCAAGAAACAGAAAGAAAAAAAGGCTGAGCAAAGATTCATAAGAAAGAGCAAGGAAAGCAAGAAAAGAAAAAAGAGAAAGAAAAGAGCGGTGTAAGAAAAGAAAGAAAAAAGAGGTTGAAAGAAAAAAACCAAGAGTGAAGTAGGATAGATAATTAGAGCTTGGCATGAGAACAACTCTTTATGCAGTTTAGGATAGGAAAGACCACTAGAGCCCACTTGCACATATTCACGAGGTGTCTTGCTCGTGAGGAAGTGTTTTGGTTCAAAATCTCAAAGATTGGCGGTTCCAACCTTCGTGTCTTAATTTGTTTGTTCTTGTTTCTTCCAATTGATTGTTGAAGCGGGTTGGGGAACTAGGTGCATGATTGGGGACGGGAGTATTTTCTTTGTTTTTGTTTGGCTTTGTTCTTTTCGGTTTTCATTTCTCTTTCTTTCCCCTTTTTCCTTTTTCTTTGGCTTTTGTGGGCTCAGCCGCTACAAACCCTCACGAGTCCACCTCGTCCACCCGGGCTACCGGGGGGTTTAAAGGGCTTGATGCATATGCTAAATGCATCCGCGATTCCTGCGAAAGTGAGTTAGGTGTTTATGTGTTCTAGTTTCTTAGGTTTCTTCCGGTTAATTTTTGCTCGGGACGAGCAAAAGTCTAAGTGTGGGGGGGTGTTTAGTCCCATTTTAGGGGCTAAATACCACTCGTTCACGCCAAAGTCTATTGCCGTTCCCTAATAAAATGGTTATTTATTACGTGTTTTGTGACTTTTTAGGCTTTGAGTTCGGAGAATAATAAAAGGGGGCGAAGATGCAGAAAAAGGCGATAACTCGGTCATCCCGAGATCTTTGGAGCTGATTTGATGCCGTGGTGAAGACCCGGGAATTAAGGGAGACCAGCCGTGCATAAAGGAGAGGGATTTCGGGCCAAAAGGCTAAGTATGGGGGCAACCAGGCGCGTAGCGTTCGCTACGATAGCTGTAGCGTTCGCTACGTCCCCATAGATGGAGATCACCTGAAGAGCGTAGTGGTCGCTACGCTTGTCGTAGCGATCGTTACGAGCCCAGGCAGAGGGTTCTGCCCAAGGCCGTAGCGGTCGCTACCCCTCTCATAGCGCTCGCTACGATGAAACCCCAATTTTCCAAGTTTTCCTGCTGATGGTCGTAGCGTTCGCTACGCCCTCAAGCTCGCCCTCCGTAGCGTTAAGCTACGGATGATGAGTGGAGTCGCGGCGTGGGGCGTAGCGACGCCAGTGCTGAAACGAATCGCACTTGCAGGTCATAGCGAGCGCGAGGTCCGTAGCGTTCGCTACGACCTTATTTCCTGCTTATTTTTCGGCCAAAACGACTGTGTTTTGGCCCTTCTTCCCCTTTGTTTTAATTAGCTCGACTTGTCATTTTGAAGGGAGCTTTTTAGCTGGAGATTAATGTTCTTTCTTTTGACATCTTTTACCTTTCAAAAGTTTTAGGATTAGCTTTGTGGGGATTAATTTCTACTTTGTTGGTTAATCATATTCTTCAATCAAGGCAAGTTGCTCTTCATCATTTGGGAATAGTTATTGCTCTTCATTTATTGCCCATTTATTGCTCATCAATTTTAGGTATAATCTCTTTTCTCCTCACTTTAATGTTTTCAAATGTTTTGTTGCTTGTGTTTAGTGTAGTTTTATGTTGTTAATCGTAGTGGTTAGTTTTATTATCCATCCTTTGAGTATAATCTTTATAGGGTTTTATTGGTTGTGTGTTGCTAATTTCTCCACCATGTCTAGAGGCTAATCTTCCTTGAGGTGAGGGGGTGATTAAGGCCTTAATGGGTTTTGGCTAAGGTGTTTATTGATTAAAGTGTGTTTTAGTTGAAGGAGTCTATTTCCACCTAGTGTCTTCTCATTGGGGGTGGCGGTTCAAGGTCCGAGAGCTCTTTGAATCGTTATACACTCAATGGGAAGCCTAGAGTGGGATAGTTAGGTCTACACTTGCGAGGGTAAGTGTAGACTTAACTAGGAATTAACGCAATTCTCAACCCCGATGGTCCATGGTGGACATAGGGTAGTAAATATGAATCTTCCTCGAGGGAGGAGATTCATTGTGGCCCTTTTCCCGCGTTGTTCCATAGATGAATCCAACTTTATGTGCTTTAGTCATGAAAACTTCTTGATCAAAGATTCCGTTAAGTGTCTAAAACCCCCGAACCTCTCTTTGTCTATTTATCACCTAGTTAATCGTCTTTCTAGTTTCAATTTTGTTATAATCAAAGTGTTCTTTGCTCCGTGATTTATTTCTTGATTCAAGGCTAAAACCGAAACGAAATACGAGAATTTAGGCCACAGGCTCCCTGAGTTCGACAATTTACACCGGCCTGCAAACCGCTGTACAGGGTCTCTATGAGATATTATTCCACACCAACTATCTGAGACTCTTAGAGAGATACCAGGGTGATTTCTTGAGTTCTTCTCTCTTTTAGTTTGCAGTTTTTGTTTCCGGAAACATTCTTTGTTTCTGGAATAATGTATGTAATCTTTTAGTTTGAGATTCGTCTCGATCGGGTCAATCTAGCAATCAGGTTCCCGGAGTGCTGCGTGGACCTTTCAGTAGAGGATTTCAGCATTGGAATCTCAAAGGTCAACCTCTTCTTCAGTCGGAATTAGCGATCAGGTATAATTACTAAAGCCTCTGCAATTGTTGTGATTAATTGTTTTATAATCGTTATGAATATTTCGCCAATTAATATATATCTGTTTAGGAAATAGATAACCTAAAACCTAACAGTGGTATCAGAGCCACCAATTGCATGCTAAAGTATTGTACATGAATTCACAAGTAATTTTGTCAATAGTTGAATTATATTATGAATATGCTAGAGTAGATTTATGCCTAAAATTTTGAATCTTTATGAAAGTTTTAATCTTTATTATTCATGATAGTAAATCTAGAATTTTATTGTAAAATTTCATGCTTTGTTATTATTTATTTCTTACTGCCTTTAATTAATTGATTTTATGTTTGTTTAATTGTTAAATATAACATGAACTTGATTTAATTTTGAATGTTTTAGAAACAATGTTGTTTAATATTGTTAAACAGTAGGAAATACATGAAATAGGTCAAAATTCGCAAAATAGGGTTTTGTAGAATTATTTTATGATTTAGTTTATTTTCGGTAATTTTAATGAAAAATCGAAATAAAATATCAAACAAATTCAAACATTTCTAAAACTTTTACTGGAGGTGTCTGAAAGTGTTCTAGACTTTCCATAATTTTTGTAGCTTTTTCCCAATTAAAGTGGATTTTTACTTGAGTTTTCATATCTGAAGAGAAATAAAAATCGTATAATTCTCTGCATTTTTATAAATTTGTAGAAATTTGTTAAACTTCTGAAATTTTTACAGTAGGTTACTGGGTAACCATACTTTTAGGAAAAAAATTTCCGTTAATTTATCCGGTCAAATTATATTTTTTAATTCAGATTTTAAGATATGAGAGAAATAAAATTGTTGTTTCTCTGAATTTTGTAAATTTATAAAAATTTGTAAATTTTCTGAAAGTTTTACAGTAGGTTAGTGGGTAATCATTCTGTTATGGATAAAACTTTCATGAATTTTCGAAATCGTTAACTAATTTTCCTTTAATTTTCAGATTAACAAAAAAGTACAATTGTTTACTTCTCTGATTTTTATTCTAATTTTCAAAATTTGATAAAAAAAATCTAAAATTTTTACAGTAGCATATTGGATGAACCTATTAAATGGAAAAATTATGAAATTTGATTTTTAAACTTATCGGACTATTATTATTTATTTTCCTCTTAAACGGAGAATTAAAAGGTTTAATTCCCTAAAATTTTTACAATCTTTTGAAAACTGTTAAAATTCTGGAAAATTTTCATATTGGGTTATTAGATAACACTATGATATGAAATTCTTAAATTCAATAAGTTATGATATTTTATTTAAGTTTTCATTCACGAAATTAACCGATACTGGGAAGCAACACGGACCGTGTTGCGCCAACACGGACCGTGTTGCCAGCAGTTTTGGTGAATTCGTGTGTTTTAGGATTTAAAATTAATTTTAGAAATGAATCATTAAATCATATTACTACTAAATCAGTTAATGGGCATAAAATCTATTATTTAGGTAAAGTTTAGGAAACTTACAATATCTTTAAAAGATATAGTATCTTCTTAGATTTCTTGATTTTAGGAAAATCAAGTATTTTGTGTGTATAGATATAAAATCCTAAATCTGTTTAGGTAACTAAGATAAAATTTGAAATTTTGTTTATTTTAATCATGCAAACTTTTAGGAAACCATATTTAGTATTTGTTTCCTTATATGTGTTGTGTTGCAATTATATATGCCTTTATAATTTGTTATTTAAGCATGTGTATATTTGATATAATTATTGTAATATTACCTGTTTGCATGTGCTTCTAGTATGGCCATAGATAGTCGGTTTTACCGGTCTGCGTACCGGGTTGGGTGAAATACGGCCTGCGTGCCATCGTTGAATTAATTTTAAATTTAATTTTTTTTCACTTAAGTTTATTTTAATTCATGTAAGGTCTCAATTGTGAGGTCCACTTTGTAAATTTGTTGTATTTGGAGACATCAAGTTGAGTGGGAGCCCAACAGCAATGGAGATGGTGATTCGAGTGGGAGCCCATCCAAGGAAGTTGCGAAGCCCAAGAAGATTTTCTGGAAGACTGTCAACGCTTAGTTAAATTAGTTGATTAAGTGTAGGTGGTCATACTAGGGGTTTTGTTTATGCTTTTAAATTCGTTATTGCATGTTTTATTATGTCTTTTATGCTTTTCGAAAGAGTTCACCTAGAATTGCATGTTTAGGATAATAAAACCTACTCTCAAAATTGAATTATTGCTCAACCTATCGAAACACCACTTAGATTGATAAATAAAGAAAGTCAAAGCAAATTATTTGTCCATCATTAATAAGTAGGGTAGGAGTTAGGTCAATTCAAATTGGCTATCAAAATAGTTTTGGGCCAAGAGTAGAGGAAGAGAAATATTGTATTCGATACAAATTTCTTGCCAAGAGTCATTTTGAATGATCGATTATAAGATGATCCACCAAAGATAACACGGGATCGAGTTTTGTTGGCCAAAGTCCACTTGAGCCCATGAGTCTTGTGGGTCTTGGTAAATTAAAACACTAAATGAGAGTTGATAAAGTGGTTTGATTTGAAATTAAAATTAGTTTAATTTCTTTTGATGAATAATAACTAAAATGAAAAAAAAAATTTGTCTCGTAGAATTATTTATGTCTTTTCACTCAAGCATCCACCACTAATAAAATATTGTTTTCTCCTTGAGAAAGAGAAAAACAATTACACCAATTCCTTAATTGGCATCGCTATCACAAGATTGTCTTGGGCGAATAGAAAGAAACATGTCTTTGATATAACATTGAGCTAGGCATCAATATTAAGAGGTCAATCAAGCCAAATGAATACATGTAATGTCATAGTATTCATACAACTTTAACTTCAAAATGTCTGAAGGTTCGAAGAAGGTTTTCAATATTACCAACTCAAAACCAAGTTCATCGTACTAGTTAGAATTGATAAATATGAAACCAATAACCAGATAGTCTCGGTTAAGCTAGGTCAAGGCCAATTGATGGCACTCATGTTCTGAAATAATTTGACTATTTTGAAACATGAGAAACCTCAGATCCCCCTTTAGCCAAAAGTTGGCGACCAAAGATAGTCTTTTAGTAAAAGGGAAAATAAGATTTAAGAAATCTAGACAATAAGTCAAAGGAAAAGTAAGGACAAACAGTTATACATACCCAACCAATGACAGCAACCGGTTAACAACTAAATCATGTATGACACTGAGAGCGTGAATAACTATAAGGAAGACTTGAGATATGATTTCATTTCTAGGCAAATGCGTATATGATACACACTAACCTTATTAAACCCACTTTGAGTATAAGATACCGGCTGTGAAACTCGCATTTATGCAAATGTGCAGGATCTATAGCAAAGTAGATGTGCTTTAAGGATGAGAGTCAGCCTATAAAAGGAAACATGCAATTAGTTGTAGCTTCTCATGAAGAGTTGGTTGTTTATCCATTTCCTCAAGACTTATAACAGAAATTTATAGGTGATTCTATGTTCTCATTATAAGTAGAAATCTGATTTCAGGCTCTCAGTTAGAGAGAGAGGATCTCTGATAAAACACACACAACACATCGAAACCAAAAGGTTTAAAAAGAATAACTCATGTTCAAACTTAAACCTTGTAACTATCTATTAAGTCATGCAAATCAGAGCGTATTCGAAAGCGTCACAGTGATAGACTTTTGAATAATAAGACTTTGAAACATGTGATGTCTGCAAAGCATGACTATACCTTTTACAAGAAAGGGTGAACGTGCCAACTAACAATCATACATATGGATGTATGTAGTCCAATTGAGCACAAGTACAAGGGATGAATTACTTCAAATCTTCAAGGATGAATAACATGAGGCATGATGATTCATGTCTATGAGATTCATCTGAAGCTGGAATATTAAAATAGTTTAAAGATTTCCAAAATAAAGTAGTCTTGGCGAAACAATGAGAGCACCTAGATACGATCGAAAGGATGCTAATAGTTGAGCCAAGAGTTTGAACAAATGACTCAAATGAAACATAATTCTGGCACTATAAGCTTAAGTCATATTAGTCAGAAATGCATTTAGCAACTGCATAGTGCAGGATTTTGGAAAACCTAAACGTTGAAAAGTTCAATGTTTGTAAAGCATGCCTGATGGGTAAGATGACTAAAATCACCTCTTATTGGAATTGGTGAACAAGCTAATGACTTATTAGGATGCAAACATATTGATGTATGTGGGCCTGTGAGCATTAGTGCTAGAAGAAGGTTTACGGTACTATTTCATCACTTTTAATGACGATTTTAGTAGATATGGATATATCTACTTAATAGCCACAAGTCCAAATCCTTTGAAAATGTTCAAAGAGTTTCAAAGTGAAGTACAAAACCAACTTGGCAAGAAAATCAAAACTCTTCAATTAGATTGAGGAGGTGAGTATTTGAGCCAAAGATTTCATTGATCATTCTAGAGAATGTGGAATTGTTTCATAACTCTCTCCTCTAGGAATACGACAATTCAATGACGTATCTAAAAGAGGAATCACACCTTATTAGATATGGTGCGATCAATGATGGTTGAGTCAACATTGTCGGTTACCTTTGGGGATAAACGCAGTTAACCATAGCTCTAATTACTGAACAAAGATTATCTGAAGCAATAGAAGAAAACACCACATTTGATTTGGAGAGGAGAAGTCCCTGAACTGTTTTATGAAAGAAAGGGGTATCACTTCTACAAATTGTTGTAGAGGATAGCATTTGTGTCTCAAAATGCTTTCCTCTTAGAGAATATGTTATTCTCTAAAAGAAAGAGTGGGAGAGTTTTTGAACTTACCAAAGTTCAAGAGACACAAAACACTATAATCATCACCTAAACTCCGCTACTTGACCCTAGTTCAAGATTTCCTATTGGTCGGAAAATTAAGAACGAGGTTAAGGCAGTAGAAGCTCCTCAAAACGTTGAGGAGGAGGTGCCATGAACATTACTCCAAGCAAGGTCAGGTAAACAACTCCGTCAGCCACAAAGATATCGATCTTCTATGGATGAGTGTTAGATATTACTTTTAGAAAGTAATGACTCTACCTACATCAAACAAGCTTTAGCAAATCAAGTTTCCATAAGGTCTAAAATGGAGTCCATATATGCAACCAAGTTTAGAACTCGGTTGATTTGTCTGAAGGTGTGATCCATCAGGCATAGGAGGGTTTTAAGGCAAAACATAGGTTCATTAAGATAGACATCAAGACTGACTTAAAAATAGATTTGGAAGAAAGGTGTGTCCTTGACACAACTGAATGGTCTTTTATTGGAATACTTGTAATCTTCAAGAGGCCATCTGTGGTCTTAAGGAAGCTTCTAGGAGTTGGAATCGTTGACCTTCTTGACCAGGATATCAAAAGTTTGATATACTGGGAAGTGCCAAAGATAATTTTGTGTTTACAAGAAGTTCAGTGGGAGCAATGCGTTTTCTGATATTGTATGTGATTGACATTAATGCCTACTAAGAGGAAGATTTCCATGTTGCATCTACTGAGGTTGACTTGGGAATAATTTTCAAAGTGAAGGATTGGTAGGGCTAAGAATTTTCTTGGAGACAAGATCTATAATGATAGATTAAAGATTTTGATTGTTTGAATCAAAGTTGACTAGGTGTTGAATAGTTCAACCCGCTTCGAGAATGGATTAATTTCCATAAATTATGGCATATCCTTAGGGAATCTGATTGTCTCAAAAACAATCAAAGGATCTAAAAGGGATGAGACATATAACTCACGCTTCAGCCATAAGATTAATGTATGCCACGAGATGTTCAAATCCCAACATAACATATACATTGTGTATATGTGTAAACAAAACTAAGGATATATCCTCAGTTCTGAGTGGTTGATAAGAGCTAAGTATAGAGAGTTGTACTGATGCTACACTTATGTCAGGAGATATGATTCTCTGAAAGGTCAAAGAAATTATATGAACTGTCTGAGTGGTATTGAGGTGAGCTGGAAGATGTTCCTAACATGACATGCGTTTAATTCTATAAATAAGACAAGCATGGCACGACTTTAGAAGTTGTGGCAGAAAATGTTAGGATTGTGAAGTTTGTTTCAGAACTGGGTGATGTTTCTAGCCTTGCGAGAGAAATGGAGCCTTGTTGATAGGAGCCGTCACTCAAGCAAATGAACTGAAGCTCACTATGAATCCAAACATAAGTTCCGAAAATATCTCCCTGTATGAAAGGTCATTAGTGAGATGGTATATGTGTGAGGTTCATTGCAAGTATTATGTACTAAACCCCTGTTGTATTTATAGCATGATAGTCATGCATGGGCAATAGGTATTGAACACATTCCGGAATATTAACAAGTCAAACTTACATGAATTATTCATGAATTATGACCTTGTTGATTCATCATTAAGAATAAGATTCCAAAATTCACATTATTTGTGGTTTAGAATTATGTAAATGTCCAAAAGGGTTAGCGAATTCAAAATGGGAAATTGGATGAGGTCTGATTTCTGAAACCTCATTAGTGAACTTGATGACGCTAATCCTGGTCGATAGTCGACCTGTTTCCTAATTGTATTATCACGTAGGGACAGTGATGACATTAACACAATTAGCATGTAGGGTTTAAGTGATGATCGAGTTTCATGATCATATTGATGTATTGACGTCATAAATCAATCACATGGTTATTGTTGAGAACAACTACTGAACTGACCCCCAGTGGGAGCTCTTTAAGTTGGGAATTGTCATAGGAGCTCTCACCACTCAAAATTCCTAAATCCTGAGTTCAGTACACAGACTGCATGATCTGTTGTGACTTTGGAGCGCGTCAAACGCCTTTCGTAACAGTAAGCTATAAAGGCGGTGTCTGGGTTACAATTGGATCATGTGAGAATGTGTGTCTGAATAAGATGGCATTGTCCTCCCTATTAGGGACAGTTGTCTTATTGGCCACTCGGTGAGATTGGACTGAAAATGCTTGGCCGAGCTCAGTTGAATCAATAGTTGATCATCTGCTTTTTAAAGTCTAAACTCGGATATCGAGGAACGTTTCGGGTCTTACATAAGGATGACATCAACTTACCTTATCCGAACATGAGACAGTAAGTGACAAAGGAATTCAAGGAATCGAACACTTGTGGGACAAGTGGGAGATTGTTGGGAATGTCCCGATAATGTTCGATATACACGGAGATTAAACCAAAGTAATATAGTAATTATGTCTTGCTAGAGACATCTATAATTAGTGATTGAATATGTTTAATTATAACTATATTATTTGGTCCTACTGGGTCACACAAGTCAGTGCCCTGGAACAATGTATGTAACTTAAGTGATATTGTATTACGTTTAGAAAAATTGGAAACTGATTTCTGTGAGAAATCAGCCCAACACGGCCGAACTGGGCTTAACACGGACCGTATTGACCCAACACAATCCGTGTTGAGACACCACGGTCCGTGGTGTCTTTGGGCCGAGTTAATGGACCTTCTGGAGTCCAACACAGATCGTTTTGTTTCAACACGGACCGTGTTAGGCCGGAGAAGCGCGCCATTGCGTTAAGTCGGCCCTTTAGGGTTTTGAACCCTTTCCCAAGGTTTTCTAAAAACTATATAAAGGGGTCTCTGTGAAATATTATTCCACACCAACTGTCTGAGACTCTTAGAGAGATACCAGGGTGATTTCCTGAGTTCCTCTCTCTTTTAGTTTGCAGTTTTTGTTTCCGGAAACATTCTCTGTTTCCTGAAACATTCTCATATACCGAATACATACATCTTAGATTGAGATTCGTCTCGATCGGGTCGATCTAGCAACCGGGTTCCCAGAGTGTTGCGTGGACCTTTCAGTAGAGGATTTCAGCATTGGAATCTCAAAGGTCAACCTCTTCTTCAGTCGGAATTAGCGATCGGGTATAATTACCAAAGCCTCTGCAATTGTTGTGATTAATTGTTTTATAATCGTTATGAATATTCCGCCAATTAATCTGTATCTGTTTAGGAAATAGATAACCTAAAATCTAACAGTTTTAATATGTGTCTTGCACAATGTGCCTTGTGTACTATAACCCTGGGAGCTTTATATATTTTATACATTTGAAAATGTTTAAGGTAACTAGTTATATTAGCTTTTATTGGTGCAACTTCAATATAACACGTCTCTAGCTTTTGGAGAAATTTAATGGCAGGTTCCGAGTCCGAGGCTATTTCTACTACATCATATGCCTCTCGCTTGGTTACCAGTAATGCCAATTGTATAGCCTCCAATTCTGCTTGGATTGTCGAGTATGCCATGAACGTTTTTCCTCTTGATTCTCCATGGTTCCTTATATTTCCTGTAAGTGATACCCATGCTGCTGAAGCCAATCTTGATGCTCTTTTCCACGCTCCATCAACAATAACGCTTCTTCTTTTTTTTTTTTTTTGGTTATTGGCGTTGATGAATTTGTTACCAGCTGCATGAGCTTATGAGGGGGTGATGGTCTATGTCATTTCTACGGAAATCTCTGTATTCATTGATAACCCTCTGTAGTTGATTTATTTAAACATTGCTCCATACTATGTTGTGTTATCGATTCAGCTGATATTTTTGTTGCATCCCTAATTTTCCAAATCGTCCATGCGACTACTATAAATATCATTAATCGGTCCCTCCATCTTTGTCCGTATTAATTAAATATCTTAACCCGCCTTCTAATCATTTCCTTCATTCTAAGTCTGTGTTTGTATCTTGTATTCCCAAGGGACTAGCCATCCATAAGTGTTACGCTACGGCACAGTTTCGGAATAAATGTGAGATAGACTCAACTGCTTCATCATGCCAGCAGTTATTATTTTCTGAGATACCTCTTTTTTATTGATTTTTCCCTAGCGGAATTGTGTTATTAGCACATTTCCAAATAAACATTTTCCACTTTTGAGGCAAATCACTATGCCAGAATTTTTGCCATAGTCGCTCTGTTTCTTCAAGCATGTTGTCTTGAAAAACATTATTAATTTTTCCAAATAATCTATATTCAGATTTTACTGTATACTAACTGGTTCGTGTGTCGCCCCAACATAATTTATCCTTGTCATGTGCACAAAGTACAGGTGTTTGAAGTACGTGCTTTATTGTAGCTACATTAAATATGTCTATAAGACATGGCTTATTCCATGTCTGAACATCTCTTTAGATAGTGACTAACTCTGCTACCGGTAGTTTTAAAACATCTAGTGTTATACCTGGCTTTAAATGAGGTGTATGATTTTGCAACCATCTACTGTCCCCAACCTCAATTGATCGACTATTGCCTATTCTCCACCATAATCTATGCTTCATTAAGTTAACTGTGCGGGTTATACCTTTCCATGCATAAGCAGCATTAGTAGGAGTTTTGCATGTATTTGGCATCATTAGTGGAGATTTAACTTTGTACTTGGCCTATCAAATACGGGCTAATAATGAAGAATTCATTTGGTGTATCATCCACACTTGCTTCTGTTGGGTTAATGGCCCAAATTCTCTTAGACTCATTATTTGGCAAGTTTCCTAAACCTGTTTAAACTCCAAATTATTGGTTACTATTAGGAAATTATTTTATTTCCTAATTATATTAGTTTCCTAATTGTAATAGCATTCTAACTAAAACCTAATTGTATTTGGAGTGGAAGTCAAGTCAGATCTATAGGAGGTCTACCCCTATAAATAGAGGTCTTTGTTCACCTTGTAATATGCGCCAAAGCGACTAATGTAGTCGATGTGAGAGCCTTCAAAACTCCCCACGAGGGAGGTACGGTGTTATTTCCACATCTTCACCCTACTCATCCCTAGGTTACAAGAGTATACGAGAGTTCACACATATATTTTACGTCTTGTAATATCTCCTTTTTCTACTAGTAGATATTGGTTGTCGCCCGTGGGTTTTTCTCCGAGTTCTTCGGTTTCCCACGTAAAATTACTGTCTCACCCTATTTATCCTTGCCTCTCTCTATTATTATCCTCGATTCCATAATCATCCTGTATTTCCTTCCGCTGCATATATATTGCTCTATTTTACACCCTAACAAGTGGCTAACAACTGGCAACAGACCTGAACCTGATCCTAACAAGTGGTATCAGAGCTAGGTTCAATGAGATTCAGATCCTACCAGAGTTAGTATAAATTCCTTCAAGAGCCGGATCATACCAGAGTTAGGATAAATTCCTTCAAGAGCCGGAACCTATCGGAGTCAGGTTAAAATCCTTCAAGAGTCGGATCATACCGGAGTCAGGATAAATTCCTTCAAGAGTCGGATTCTACCGGAGTTAGGATAAATTTCTTCAAGAGCCGGATCCTACCGGAGTCAGGTTAAAATCCTTCAAGAGCCGGATACAGCCAGATTCAGTCAAATTTCTAATCCTACCGGAGTCAGGTGAAATTCCTTCAGAGTCGGATACAACCAGATTCAGTAAACTTCTAATCCAGCCGGAGTCAAGTCAAATTCCTTCAGAGCCGGGTTTAATCAAATTCAGGATGAAGTCAAAATTTGGTTATTAGAATTTGGGTGATAGAGTGTCGTTAACAGGATGACGTCGAAAAGTTCGTTGGCAAGATCAAAATTCAGGGTTCTATGACGGTACCGAAGAATTTGTTCCAAGGTGGAGATTGTTGGGTTAATGGCCCAAATTCTCTTAGACTCATTATTTGGCAAGTTTCCTAAACCTGTTTAAACTCCAAATTATTGGTTACTATTAGGAAATTATTTTATTTCCTAATTATATTAGTTTCCTAATTGTAATAGCATTCTAGCTAAAACCCAATTGTATTTGGAGTGGAAGTCAAGCCAGATCTATAGGAGGTTTACCCCTATAAATAGATGTCTTTGTTCACCTTGTAATATGCGCCAAAGCGACCAATGTAGTCGATGTGAGAGCCTTCAAAACTCTCCACGAGGGAGGTACGGTGTTATTTCCACATCTTCACCCTACTCATCCCTAGGTTACGAGAGTCTACGAGAGTTCACACATATATTTTACCTCTTGTAATATCTCCTTTTTCTACTAGTGGATATTGGTTGTCGCTCGTGGGTTTTTCTCCGAGTTCTTCGGTTTCCCACGTAAAATTACTGTCTCACTTATTTATCCTTGCCTCTCTCTATTATTATCCTCGATTCCATAATCATCATGTATTTCCTTCCGCTGCATATATATTGCTCTATTTTACACCCTAACAAGTGGCTAACAACTGACAACAGATCTGAATCCGATCCTAACAGCTTCAGTAATAAAGCTTATTGAATCTAGTTAACTCTCGAATTCCTAATTCTCCCATACCCTTAAGTTTGAAAAGAAGGCCTCATTTGGTCCAATGTATGGGATTTTTTCCCTTTTGAATTCCACCAGAAAAATTGTGTTATCAATACATTCAACTTGTCTATAATGTTGGTCGGGTTCTAGTATACCGAGAAGACATGTTGGTGAAGCGCTGATAATACTGTTTGAATTAATATCAGTCTGCCTGTTGATGATAACAAACTAACTCTCCATCCGTGCAATCTCCTTATAAATGCATCCACTATAAAGGCAAATTGATTGGGTTTGTTTTTCAAAATCACCGGCGAGATCCCTAAATATTTTGTAAAAAAAGAGCACTTTTGGTACCGAAAAATAGCTTTAAATTGTTTTCTCTCCTGTTGTGTAACCCTAGTAGAAAACATAACCGACAATTTCATTTGTCCTGAGCTATAGATAAATTTACTTAGCATATTCTTGAGCTCCACATAATGTTTTATATTCATATTCATGAAAAATATCGAGCCATCTACAAAAAGAGATGAGTAATTTCTAGTGTTTCTCGTGCTACCTTTGTACCTTTTATTGTTTCACGATGTTGTGTTGCATTTAATATCTGTGTTAAACTATCCATAACAAAAATAAATAAATAGGGGGAAAGTGAATCACCTTGTCGTAATCCTGCATATGGACAAATCCATTCCATAACATCCCCATTGATAACAACGGAGTAACGTACTGTAGTATCACACTTCATAATCATCATAATCCACCGTATTGGAAATTGATATGTCTTCAAAACTATTTCCAAAAAATCTCAACGAACTCGATCATATGCCTTACTCATATCGACCTTGATTACAACATATTGTAAGCATTGTCGTTTGTTTCTCATGGTATGAAATAACTCATGAGCAATTAAGTAGTGATCCAGGCCAATTCCGCCTTGTTTAAATGCCCCTTGAGTACCACTAATAATATTTCGCGTCACTAGGTGTATTCTGTTGACCATGCATTTAATAATAATTCTGTAGAGGGCATTACATAGACTTATGGGTCGAAAATTACTAATGATTGCGGAATCTTTTTCTTTTGAATGAGAACAATTTATGCATTATCCAATTCACCCAAGAATCTCCCGTCATTTAGGAATGATAACACCACATCCTCTCCTGTTTCATGTAAGATATCCCAATGTTTTTGAAAAAATGTTGGAGGTATTCCATCTGATCTAGGACTTTTATTTGCTTTTATATGAAGAATTGCTCGTTTCACCTCATCCATAGTGAATCTTTGTTGCAACAATTCATAATGATGAGCAGATAAGGTTTTAGAGGATTGTTGCAATAATTGTTCCATGCACCGCTTTCTAGTTATAGGAAAAACTGTCTTGGGGTTGTATAATTTCTGGAAAAAAAAATCATGTGCCTGTTGTTTGATAATAACAGGGTTCGTAAACATGTTCCATCATCTAATGGAACACCCTGAATAATAGTGCGCTCATGCCTCGTTTTATAATATTGAAAAAAGAATCTGGTACATTAGTCTCCGTCTTGTAACCAAGATAGGCTCAGAAGAGATTAAGTTGACGTAGACCCTGTTTAAGATTTCCCATTAGGCATAACATAACAACGAATACAGAAGATGACATTTGACAATTTCGTAATTATTGTTGCTATTCTAATAAATTCGCAAGAGGTTCTTGAATAGTGCTCGCTCGCTCTTTTTTTATCTGCAAACACAACTATTTTTATTTTATAGTAAAAAAGAATTATTAAAAGACTTGAAAAATATTATTAAAAATATTCTAAAGAACCTATTTATCAAATATCACATTAGCTATTTTAACTTGGCGAAAATAACTAAAATTATCTCCAAAAAGCTAGTATTTTTTTGCCCCAAAAAAAATCTGTTTTGGCAAACACTCCCATAATCCAAAATCGGATTTGTTCTTACAAGTAATGTTAGAGATGGAGATGTGCAGCAGGGGGTGAGGGTGCATGACAGACTATTTGTGTAGGTCACTCGTCACAGCAACGGAAAAAGGAGGCATGCCATTGGCATCCTTCCAAAAAGTACCCAACAAACAGATTCTCTCTCTCTTTCTCTTTCTCCCTTTCTCTTTCTCTCTGTGTTTCTCTTAAATAGAGTGGTCACACTCAGACTCCAACTCCTCCCTGGATTCTCTCGCTCTGTATCTCCGCCTCTCCTCCCTCTGAAGGTTACAGTCAAGTGTATCATCCAACACCGCTCTCTCCTATTCTTCAGGTTCTCTCTCAACTTCGTTTTTGCTTCTCAATCTTTACTGTCCTGCTTACTTTCCAATGTCCTCAACTTCTTTTCTTTTTTCTTTTTTTTTTCAAAATTTCGTAATCCTCGGCCAAAACTCTGCTGTCATCGTCGTCTTCCTCTTCTTTTATTCTCTTCCCTTTCATGACCCCTTTTTTTTTTTTTTTACAGTGATTAACTTATGATCACCGGATTACGACAGAAGAAAGAAAAATAATTCACTTTGTCGGTTATGTATTCTTTTTTATTCTTTTTTCTGATTGTCCAAACCCTCTTTTCCAAAGTAAAACAATCTGTTTTCACTTCCGGTCAGTATCAAAAATCATTAGTGGCTAACAAGAAATCTATTTTAAAAATAAAATGAAAAAAAGCTCCCTTAATTATGTAGCAACGCATGAAATTTTAGTGGCTAGTGACTTTAATGCAAATTAAATTATAATTTGATAAGGGGAAAATATGAATTATGTTTCAGGAATATGGTTAGTGACTACAATGTTTTAAGTGGGGAAAAGGGTATATTCTACTGGAATATCAAGATAAGAACAATCTGTATTTTACTCCAATGCTTTACCTCATTGATTGTGAGGTGCTACTGTCTGTAGCATTGTTTACCTATCTTTACTCAGTTCAGTGATCGGTTCAGTGAATTCTGAGAGATTTTGCGATAGTGTTTCATATATGATCCAACTTGTGATCCCATATTGTCATTGTGATGGACTGATATGGTGAATCTTTATATTGTACTAGTTGATTTAATTGCTTCTGGGCCACTAAGATCAATTCACAAGTCGAGATTTGTGTCTGGGTTTCATAGAAGCAAAAGCAGATAAAAATATGCAAAATTCAGTGGCATGCTGTGTATGTTATTATGGTTGATATATATCACCTATCTTGTACTCTTGTTTTCCCACTTAACAGTGGCTTCTTGACATTTATCAGGAAAACATAAGGCTATATTTGATTTTTGATAAGAAAAATTATGAAAAATGACTTCTTTCACTTGGTGTAAAGGAAATTGAATGACTAGAAGTTGAATGGAAGACATCATGAATATTCCCTCCAAAATTGAGGGTGAAGTGGGTGGAACATTTGTTGGGGAGGATTAAGGGTGAGAAAAATACAGCGAGGGGTGGCGGGAAAGAATGGATTTTTTTTTTCAAAACTTTGTGAGGAGAGAGTAAATTTTTCTTTCCATTTTGTTCTCCATGGATCAAATTGAGCTGCGAAGATTGCCTGCCAGCCTAAGTTCATGAACATGTCTTATGCTGCTCGGATGCACGACAGTAATGTTATTTGCAGTTGACCATATCTCCTGCGACATGTTTCCCCTGATTCGTTGATTCTTTTTTGTAGTCATCATGGCAGCTGAAGCGCTATGGCATATCTTGGCTTGTTCCGTTTAGAGCCAGCTGATAGTTATACTGCTGATCTAGCGTGATAGAAGCTATATCTTCTTTTTCAAGTATCAAGTTTCGGCGAATTCCTTGAGAACTTAATATGTCGAATGGAGGGGTCAGATCACCTACTATTGAAGATGTAGATCCGGTAAGTGTGAATGTACCTTTTATGGAGCTTATGCTTATCTTCCAGGCATCCTGTTGTATCTTGTAAGCTTGAGAATATTGTCATGTAATGGAGATAAAGTCATTCTCTATTAACAGTAGCTTTCTAACTGTTCTACTTCTATGTTGTTTTTAATTCTAAACCTTTGTTTTTTTCCTGATTAGTGAATTGATCGCTTCTTTTTCCTTTTCCCTTTCGGAAGAGTTGAAGACTTAGAAATTACTACTTTTAAAATTTGTTTTCTGTTCCTCACTAGTTCGGAAAGCATAGTATGCTAAAACATCGTAGTCAGAGTATGAATTATGGATCCAAATTTTCTGGAAGAAGAAATAAATGTTTTGAAAACTTCACATCAGATTCAGTTTTCTGGAAGTAGATATCAATTTTTTTCGAGAAATAACACGGTTTTGAGTTTTCAATCTCACTTTCTTTATTTTATTGGATGGATCATTCTTCGGTTTGTTTCTTAAAATGATACCGAAAGCTGGTAGTTAAGTGATACCAACAAGCTTGTAGGCTTTGAAATATATCATACTGGGTGGCTGTTGCTACCCCATCTCTCAGCGATCTGCTTTGTCATGGGAGTATGCTGGCTTTATCTATTTCAAGATATGAATGACATCCTCATCTATGTTATTGTTTTATGATGTCATCCTCATCTTTGTTAATGTTTTCGTGATCCCTCAAGATGATAAATGGTCTAAGTGTGTTTGTTTCAGTGACCAAGAATATTGGCAATGCCTCAACTGACCTGTTTCCTAATGCCAGGTTCACAATCTTATAGAGCAATGCCTTCAACTATACTTAAGCAAAACAGATGCTGTGAATTTGATCTTCAAAGAGGCGAATATAGATCCTGGCTTTACTGAACTTGGTAATATTTGTTCCTTACCTAGAGATATTGTGTTCTGTGTGAATGTTTTCACCATCCCCTTAAGAATGAACACGGGCAAAAAAGGAAAAGAAAAGGATTCTTAATCTAGAATATGAAGTCATAGCATGCAGTCATCAAGTTGCTTTGGTCTCTTTATGCAAGAGACGCTAGATTTGAGCAACTGAGGCAAAGTAAGGCATTTTCTTTGCATGCCATATCTAATCTCAAAGCAAGTTAGAGACAAAATTGAGATTGTGACCAGTGTCATTGGACTAGCTTGACTGCTGCATTACTCCTCAAAGCACAGTTTCAGGTTTCTGTTGTGTGTATCAAGCTCTGTAACGCCTTCAGGTTGTGCTGGAGCTTTGTGATCTTTAATTTTTACCGCCATAGCAGTCCAATATACGGTTTGTCTCTGTAATCACAACCTCACTTTTGAGAACTAATAATATTTACATTTGTTACCAGGCCATCTTATATCAGGCAACAGAATCTTATTTATCTTTCTTATTTTGTAAAGTTTCAGTATTTGATAATGTGAATGGGATGGATTAATAATAAACTCACTTTCTCTTCTTTTTTGAATGTCTAAACACCCCTTTTTGGATTAAAACTTTCCTCGGTTGTGGTTACGAACTAAGAGTGACCCGATCAAGAAGCGTTTTCGGTTAGAAAAATTGTACCTACCTATTGAAACATGTTTACTTGCTCCAACCCCCCCCCCCCAAAAAAAAAACGCACACAAAAGGAAAGAATGTCGCATTATGAGAGACTTGATTCCAGTGTCAAAACACGCATGCATTGCTAAAACCATCCATGCTGGCATATGGTTTTGATGAGTTGAGCTCTTCATTCTCTTTCTATTACACAGTTTTTTTCTTCCTTTGTTTTCCATGAGCATATTGTTATTTAGTTTCACTTCCGATCTCTTTTTGGTTGCATTATCCCCATCTTTTGTGCGTTAATTGTTTTTCATAGAAAGAATATGGCTTCATGTGTTGTGATTCAGTAACTTGGAAGTTTGATTCAGAAGCACTACCAAAGTAATTTGTAAACATCGCTCTTTATTTTTTTCATTTGTTTTTCCCCTTTGTTCGAAACCCTTTTTCAATAAATATTTTCATTTGGGTTGGGCGGAATTAAGTGTTTGGTATCCTATTGAGATATTTTCATGAACCATCAGCCGTAAGTTGATTACACACAACGTATTAATTAGGCTTCTGTAGATACGTAAAGAATATGGATCAATCTTTTCCATTTGAGTAAATTCGTTGAACCACGTAACCCGTTGACCTGTTCCCTTTTTCAGTCATATCACTGTTCCGGTTCTGATGACTTTACCTTTTAACACTGAATAAGTCATGATCACACCGTGCACTAAGTGAGAGTATAGGCTAGTCAATTGACTTTTGTGGTTTCTTCAACTTCAAGTAAAATTTTTAGAGAAAATTTTCTGTTTCTTATACGGTGGTGTCAGAGAGTTTAAGCTGTAAAGAGCTTTACTTCTGTAGTAGTCTGTGACGAAACAAATATGCTGAAAACTTTGAGCAATAAATTAGAGCTTACGGATGGCCGTGATCATTAATGGTGTATTCCTTTGGTTGTTACGTTCATTAGCTTGGAGAAGGAGCACTGGCATCGTTTTTCTTCTTTTTTTGGAATGTGTCTAAGGAAATCCTGTGATTCACAGTGATCAACTTTTAACATCAGTTGGCCTGTTCCTCCAATTTATGACTTCGAAGTCATGTGTAAAGACTAAAGACAATTGACATGTCCTGTCTCCAATGTCCCACTGCCTTCGAATAGCAGCATTCAATTCTCTCTCAGTCTCATCCTTCATCCCTCTCTATATCTTGTAGCTATTGAAGACTCTTTCGTGACATTGGTTCCCATTGCTTCTCCCATCTAAGTTTGAACTCTCTGTTACATGCTCATCAATCTTCAATATCATTTTCTTCTTAGCGAGTGCACTATATATGGAAATTTGTGGATAATGTACCCTCAACCCCTCATTCCCTCCGCTGCATGACGAGATGTGGAGGCAGTGTCATCGAGAATTGGTGAAACATTGAAACCATGTATGGACGGTGCTCATCTTTGCTAAATATATTTATCTGGCTTATTTCCGCATTTATGGCTGAAAGTTTGCCTTGGATGTTTGGGTAAGTTTGTGTGGCATGTGGATGGAAGTAGAGATACGAACTGGGAAATAAAGTTCCGTATGGAAGTGTTCCATTTCTATTTGAATATTATTCATAGGATTCATTTTGATCATCTTCTAGCCAGATTCAGAACCAGGAAAGAGTCGAGTATCTTCAACATTATTAGTTTACTCCGTCTTTGGTTTGATGCCACTGATTGCCGCCCACATAATTGAATGTTTCATTTCTTGCTTCAGGACTGTGTCAATGTAA
The DNA here is from genome assembly GCA_029582165.1 of Portulaca oleracea. Lineage (NCBI taxonomy): Eukaryota > Viridiplantae > Streptophyta > Magnoliopsida > Caryophyllales > Portulacaceae > Portulaca > Portulaca oleracea. The sequence goes on along the minus strand of CM055888.1, from coordinate 17,331,544 downwards.
TTGTCATCCCATACATTAGAGCATATTGTGGGTATTAACTAAGGGGGCTAGGCTCTCGATAGTTGGGGTCAAATTCTAAATAATTCTCAGTCAGGAGCATCACACTGCTTTGCTGCATTGACTATTGTTTTTCAGTTCAAATTGATGCAGCTTAGACATCAGCTTGTGGATTGTTATGTGATGGTAGAATTTAGAGGCCACTGGACAGTTGCAGTGTTGCACAGCCTCTATGGTTGTCTGTAACTCTGTTCCTAACATATATGTTCTGGAGTTGTAATTTCTCATCCCGAATTACTGAATTCAGTTTTTTATTATCTTGTAGTATGGGCGCAACTTGAACAAGATAATCCTGAGTTTTTCAAGTTTTATTACATTCGACTGGCATTGAAGCAGCAGATAGATCTTTTCAATGGGCTGCTGAGGGATCAAGCAAGACTAACACAGCAAGTCGCTAATGGAGGGGCTTCTTCGCCAGGCTCTAATGGATCTCATGTATCTGGAAATGGATCTTATATGCCAGGGAATGGATCTGGCATGCTAGGAAATGGCTATCATACATCAGGCAATGGATCTCATGGCCAAGAAGACAGTTATCACAGGCCAGAAAACGGATCTCTTAGTCAAGAAAATGGACCTCACAGACCCGTTAATGGAGCTTACAGTCCAATAAACAGATCTCACTGGCCAGGTAACGGATCTCACAGGCCCGAAAATGGAGCTCACAGACCAGTTAATGGAGTTCACGATCCAATAAACGGATCTCACAGGCCCGAAAATGGATCTCACAGACCAGTTGATGGAGTTCACGGTCCAATAAACGGATCTCACAGGCCTGAAAATGGATCTCATGAATCAGTTAATGGAGGTCACGGTCCAATAAACGGATCTCACAGGCCCGAAAATGGATCTTGCAGACCAGTTAATGGAGTTCACGGTCCAATAAACGGATTTCACAGGTCCGAAAATGGATCTCACCAACCAGTTAATGGAGCTCACGGTCCTATAAATGGATCTCATAGGCCTGAAAATGGAGCTCATAGACCAGTTAATGGAGCTCACATGCCAGTTCATGGATCTCACAGGCAACATTGTAAGTCTGTTTTAATTATCTTAATTCTCAAACAAAACTTAATCAGGCAGTGAACACATCAACCCACGGGAAAGGAAAAGAGGGAGAAAGGGAGGAGGGGGGGGGGGGGGGGCGAAGCCTTTCATGCTGAATTTCTAAATACACGTCTCGTTTACATTTGCCTTGGCCCCGGGGATGAGAAGGAATTTCGTTGCAACTACAATTCCTGAAATTTTAGAAGTTAGAAGTTTGTGCTTAGATAATACTCCCTCCATTCCTAAATATTTGTCGCCGTGGGAATTGTGCAGTCAACTTTTGAAAATTGTGACTACAAGTTTTGCAACGTGTATAATTATCTATCATGTGAAACAACTATCATTCGATTCTCATAGTACAAAATACTTTGTAAAAGTATTTTTGAAATGTTTAGAAAACATATTGTTAGAAAATGATGGTCAAAGTCTTTTACTGGAGAACATAAAAAGTCAAAAGTGATAGATGTTAAGGAATGGAGGTAGTAGAACTTTCCCTTCCATCCAATCTATTCATTATTGTTGCCACCAGTATAATTAGTCCAAAGGTTTGCAATTTCCTGAGATGAATTTAGATCCTTTTTCATTTTTAGCTATTTGTATTCTTGTCCTAGTTAATGTAATATGGGAAACTGAATTATTTTCAAACTTTTGGACCAGCCGAAACTTGGGGTGGTCAGCTTTTCTTTTACTTATTGTATTTTTTTGGTTGGGGGGGGGGGGTATGTTGCCTTTGGACTTTCAAACTTTTTATGAATAACTATATGCATTTGTTATAAAGGCTATTCTGTTGAAGTCAATATTATGTGCTTTACGTTTAAATAATCCTAGGAGTGTTGAGTTTATACTTGGATATGTGATACTATTGAGACCTCTATGTGGAATTTCTATTGAAATATAGGCTTGCTGCTTCCTTATAAATTACAGAAGCACTGTTGAGTTTTTACTTGGATATATTGTACAATTGAGACCTCTAGCTAACTGTAGGCATTTCTGGTATAAATGCTAGTTCAGGCGAATTACTTAGTTTATTCTTTTAATGAATGAGAAAATCCTGGAATTGTTGATACTTGGATATTTAGTACAAGTATTTATGGAATTTCTATTGATAACTGAGGTTTGTTGTTTCGTTGTAAATCCTTGAATTGGTGTTTCCTATGCTGGTTACACTTTGATAATTTGCACCAGGCACTGACACATAGATCTTGTCAGTGGAACAGAATGGTCACTGCTATCCTACTGACGTGGCAAGGAATTCACAAGCTGCAATATCTTCCAATATACCATGTGCATTTTCTGGCATGTCGATGCTGCAGACTCCCACACCTTCTGATGTGCCAACTTCAGCCAGAGGAATCGATCTCCAGGACAATTACCAGAACTCCAACTCTGCAAGATTGACTCATGGGTTGAATGAAGGAATCATAAGATCAGGTAGTGACTATTCTAATTCTCAACAAGCTATCTTTAATCCTAACGGTAATGTTGTGGGAACGCGTGGAACCTTGGAGGGATCACCTTTCGGTTATGTCGAGGCGTCCTCACATATGTTGAATCAATCACTGCTGGCTGTCAATGATTCTTCACATGGACAGTTTGGGCAAATTCCTGGGAACTTCAGTTTTTCTGCACTGTCAACCGCTTATCCTAGTATGACCTTGCTTCTCTATGCTGCTTTGATGTATTAGACATGCTAACTTGGTATCTGTCAGGCTTCTTGACCTTGGAGTTATTCATTTGAATAGGTATACTTGAGAATTATGTGAATTCTACCTTCGACACTACAAATGCCGGCAACTTCTTTGTTTCCCAAGATAGGATTAATATCCCAGGTGAGATGTCTTGTATGGTTTTATACCCGTTTGATTATAGTGCAATAATGTTGAGATGTTGACAAATCTCTCTTGGATTGACAGAAGATATCAGTGGGGGTATATCAAACAGCTTTAACAGTTAAAATGAAGATTTAACAGGTGATTGATTGTTTGAATTTAGCGGTAAGAATCTTTGCTTACGGTTGTCGAGATGTGCGCATGAGATATTTTCTTGTGTAGTATCCTCATTGTCCAACCATGGTGCACAAACCTCTTTTTATGTCAATGTAACAGTTGAGCTCCTATGCTTTGATCTTTGAAATCCTTTTAGGTGTGGATATCCCTCATATGTTTGTTCCTTTCCCTTTATTAATCCCTGCCTGCTAGGATTTTGTTTTATTGAATCATAAAGCAGATTTAAGGCCATCTTCTTCCCTTTGTTAATTTACTGACTTCTTTTCTAAATTTACCCAATGTTACCATGTTTGACCAAAAGTTGCCTAAAATGTTTTTATGTTCCCGTTACAGTTACAACCTTTTATAGAATATTACATATATTTACAACTTTCTGTAGTACTTTATTTTACCCAACCTTAAAAAGGGAAAGAACTTGGCCCAACCAGGGTATTCTGATACAACCTTCACTGGGTATATTTTCACACGATCCTGAGATGAGATGTTGGTAGATTCACTATGAGTTTTTACTGTGTGTTGCTTTGTTGCCTATCCCAACTAATTATGGTTCTCATGCCACAGGTCAGTGTCCCCAATGAACAGCAGCGGCAGCTTACATGTACATACATAATCATAGTGAAGAGGACTGATGGAATTTGACTAGGCATTTCAACAAGCTAACTCAGAGATCTTACATTTGTGTGAATGTAGTAGTTTACAGAATTCGTGGATGTAGTGATTTGCCCTTGTTCTTTTGTGTTGTCTTAAATCTGCAATTTTGGTTTCGTAGGACAGGATATTGATTGCACAGGTGTGGACATTGGCCAGGTCACCGGAAAATTCACATGAAACAGAACTCAAATCATATTACTCCTTGCTTTTTTTCTTTTTTTTCCTGAAAGCCCTGCCAAGACCAAATTTATTCACCAAAAACTCCACCCTCCTTAGTCACCAACGCAGCAACCTCAGGAGGACAGACATTGTTCCAAGTACAACTTAGTTTCTTACTGACAGCTAGCCTTGCCAGAGTGTGCGACTCTATTACAGTTTCTCTTGCAAAAAATAAACTGAACTGAGACAAAGAAAGGAATCAAACTCCAATAGTCCCTAATTATCCTTGTTGCTTGTGGACTTGCTGTGCCTTTTCCCAGAAGGCCATCGATCACTTGGCGGCAATCAGGTTCAATTTCCACACTGTTCCAGCCGTTGTCACGTGCCAGTTTGAGTTCGCATCTAATTGCACCCGCCTCCATTGTGTCAATGCTCCATGCTGTCTCCACGTAGATCATTTTGGCACCTACTAGTTCACCCCGATGATTCCTGACTGCAATTCCCCAACCGCCCTTGCCACACTCTCCAATAGATGCATCTGTATTGATCTTTAACCATCCTCCTACTGGAGCGTTCCAATTTTGAGGTTGTTGTTGGCCTGCATTCAGTAGTTCATCCTTCTCCATCGCCTCCACATACCTGTGCTGCGCATCCACAACACCTATAGCCAGTGTCAACGAATCACTGTAAATGCCATCAAAGACATTTTTATTTCGTGCCCTCCAAATTGCGCCAATGATCATAGTAAGAAAGCCTCGTCCTTCCCAATCCATTCCTTTGAGACAATTCTCCACCCATCTGCTTGCATCTCGTATTTCTCGCTGTCTCACATCAAAATGGAAAAAAATATGTTTCTACACCATTTGCGCCCAGCTGCAATCCAAAAAGACGTGGTCGTTTGTCTCATAATCCTCTCCACAGATTGTACAGATTGGATATGTCTCCACCCTTCTTTGCACTAGATTTGTCTTTGTCGGGAGTATGTCATTCCACATCCGCCACAAACAATGTTTTATTCTTGGCATTGTATTTATTTCCCATATCATCTTGCCCAAACCTGCTTGTCTTCTTGATCCCTCTCCAATATCTCTTTCTTGACCGAGGTCCAAATTGATGGCTTGATGATATCCACTTTGGACTGTATAATTCCCATTGTGGGAGAATTTCCAAATGATTTCATCCTCTTGGGCAGGCTCACTAATAGGAATGGATAGGATATGGGTCACTGTTGTGGGATCAAAACACAGCTCCAGCACATCTTTCCTCCAAGTTCGTCTATCTTCATCAATTAGTTCTGACACACACGCTTCTTCCTCCAATATAACGGGTTCAGTCGGGATCAAATTGTCCTCCCCATTTGGAACCCATGGCTCCCCCCATATTCGCACAAATTTCCCATCACCGATGCACCACATTTTCCCTCGTTGTAGCAATGGCCTCGCCCGCACAATGCTTCTCCAAGTGTAACTAGGTTGATAGCCCAAACCAGCTTGCCAAAAATCCCCATTCGAGAAATACTTTGCTTTGAGAACCCTTCTTGCCAGTGATGTTGGGCATTGAACAAGGCGCCAGGCCTGCTTAGCTAACAGTGCTTTATTGAAACATCTAAATCTTCGAAATCTCATCCCACCAGTAGCCTTGGGTTTGCACATTTCATCCCAAGCTTTCCAGCTTATTCCTCTCCCATTCCCTGAATTTCCCCACCAGAAACGTCTACAGGCACCTTCCAAACTGTTGCAAATCAATGCTGGGAGTTCAAAACATTGCATAGCATATGTCGATACTACTTGTGCAACCGCTTTGATAAGCACCTCTTTTCCAGCCTTAGAACTTCCTCTTTTGAGTAAGGCTGCCTCAGTCTGTTGTTCATTTCATCCGTGACCCAGGGTTCGACGAGACTAGTGACCGGATCCATATAAATATACTCCTGGGATGCAAAAATATGTTCAAAGTACCACACAAAAACTCCTTTTATGTCTTCCTCCTTTGATCTCCAAATGCCCAGTTCCTCTTGGATATTAGTAATCCTATTTCTCCTCCTACATTGGTTAGCTTTTTCATGAAAGAAGCTTGTATTTCGGTCCCCTTCTCGGAGCCAAGTTTGTCTGATTCGTTGACTCCAATACATCTCCTCCTTTTCTTCTAATTTTTCCAGCTTTAAAGAAAGATCTCGTAGCTGGGCCACATTCTCAACACTCGGTTCCCACGTTTGAACCAGCCCAATTTGATTTTTAATTTCTTGGGCCTCCTATCGCAGCACCTTCATATCCCAGCCCATCTGTTTTTTTGCATTCTTGCACACATCCAGCAATCTTAAGGCAATTTCTTTCCCTCTCCCCTCCTCCCATGCATGCTCTATCACCTGTTGACATCCTTCTTCCATCACCCAACCCTTCTCAAATCTGTAAGGACACACCCTCCTTTTTGGCCTCCTAGAATGCACAGCATGTGTCGAACCCGTAAGTGTCAACGGTAGATGATCTGATCTTCTCTTATGCAAGTGTGTTATCAGAGTCCATGGGAAAGTTTGTCTCCACGCATGATTGCCCATGAATCTATCCAGCCGCTCTTGTACATTCTCAACATCCTCTCTTCCATTCGACCAAGTTAAAGGGTGTCCCTCAAAACCCAAATCATATAGTTCACAATCCTCCAACACCCCTCTGAATCCCTCAATCTCCCACCTTGCCTTTTCTTGGCCTCCTCTTTTTTCATCTTGACTCAGAATGCAATTGAAATCCCCTCCCTCCCCCCCCCCCCCCACACACACACACAACCATGGTATTCTTGGGTCTCCCTTCAGACTTCTCAACATCTCCCAAGGTTTAGGTTTATCTTCATCTCTGGGATAGCCATAGATGCCACTGAAACGCCAAAGTGGTCTATCCGATTCATCCATGCACATCACAACAATGAAATTTTTTGACATTACCAGAAGTTGCAAGTTTACCTCCTCCTTCCATAGCATAATCAGACCCCTTCCCCCCCCCCCCCTCCCCATGACAATCCACAGCTATCCCATTTTTCATTCTTACCTTTTGTTTCAACTATTGTAGATCACATGCTTTCAGTCTTGTTTCACTGAGGAAAGCTACATCCGGGCTCTCTTCTTTTAGGAGACATGAAAGCCCCCTTACTACTCGTGGGTTCCCCAACCCACGACAGTTCCAAGCTAGGAGTTTCATTGTTGTTCGCGGTGCTGATTCCCGACATCCGCTACTGTCTCATCATTGTGCTCCACGAAATCTGTCAAAACAACTCTCGCTTTTTTCCACTGATCCTTCCCTAAATCCCCTTCCTCATCTGCCATTCTCTTCCTCCCCCCTAAATTTTCCTCTCCCTCTCCCTTTGACTCTGCATGGCCCTTCACCTTACGGCCAAGTTCTACCCTTACCCCCACTTTGTTTGGATGATACCTCTTCACCACCATCATCTCTTACACATTGGTCTCCAACCCCATCTCCCACCTTCCTTGCTCCCCCCCCCCCCCCACTTTTCCCATCATCAGGATCGCTTTCTCTTACACGTCCAAAACTTTCCGCCACTTCCTCTACACTAGGCATTTCCTTATCATGTTGAGTATTCTCCTTACTATTGGGCTTTTTAACCTGGAAAATCAGTTTTTTCGCCACTTCCCCCCCCCCCCCCTTCTTGTGTCTGTCGTGGTGAGTCCCCTTTTGGAAGCCATGGCGAAGCTTTCATCCAATCCCCGTATTGAAAAGTCACTTCCTCTTCCTTTTCCTCTTTCTCCTTACAATCTCCCACCATAGTAACATATAGTTGGGAGACGTTCATATTTGACTCAAAGGTCCACTTTCTCTCCAGTTTTCAGAATAATAGGGATGTGAGATGGGAACGGATCCCTCAAATCCATTAACGCCCAAAATCGTAGTGATTTTTCCCATCCCCTCTCCCCACTCTCATCAATCTTGGTCAGCGTACCCAGGTGATCAGCCAAAGCTTGAATGTTTCTATCATTACGTCCCTTAAAAGGAGGATCATAAACCCTAACCCAAAACGGGGTATGAATAGGGTTTCCGCCGCTTTCGAAGGTTGCACCTCCCCTTCAATCTCCTTCATGCAAACTACTGCGCAATCAAAAGTCCACGGTTGTCCATCCATTATCTTTGCCTTGTCCCTCCAGTGAGTGAATTGGAACAGAAACTGATTCTCCTCTATCTCTTTTATTTCGACTCCATGGTTCATATTCCATATTTTCTCCAGCATACTCATGAAGGCGAATTTATTGAACTTCTTTTCTGTCCACAGACGTCCGATTAGACATAATGACAACTGCGATTCCTCCTCTTCGGAAATCTCATCAATCCATTAAGTCGGTGCTTTCCCTTTCCCTTCCATCTTCTTCCACTCGTTTGATACTCTTGTTAAGAGAAACCCAGAGAACCTCTTTTCGACCCGGCGGCTGCCGGACTGGATCGCTGTCTCCCGTCGACGAACCCTAGAACGACGAACCCTAGAACCCTAGGACGAAACTCCCACTAAGGCAACCCTAGGAGAGACAATTCCATTCCTTGCTTTTTATTGTATTCCCTTCATTTCATATTATTTGTTACCTTGAAAATTATATTAGCCAAATTTTAAAATTTTTGATGCTTAATTTCTCAATATATATAATGGATCATTATATAAAATTACTATCATTAAATTAGTAACAAAAAATAATATCCAAAAAATATATTATTGCAGTATATTGTATGAGAATTTACTGATCAAATGACAACATTAATGACTGTGAAAATTAACTAAGTGATAAATAATATGAAATGGATAGACTATCTGTCACTTTAATTGTGTAAATCAACTATTGAAAATTTAAATTACTTTAATTATGTCAATCGGATATTGAAATTTTAAATCACTAACATCTTAAAATATTCAATAATATATTATATGGAATTACAAATACTATTATAAGAATACAGCATTTTAACTTTTGATAAAATATTTTGTAAAAAACAATCCATTAGAACATGTAGTTAGTGGCAGATAACATGGACAGGAGGTAGTACAATTTAATTGATTGATCTGTCAATCAATACTTGTGCATTGAATATTAACATGTTGGTCTTTGATAATATCATCTTACAAAAAAGAAAACATAGGAGTGAGCATACCATCCAAAAAAAATGAAAAAAAAAGGGGGGCAAAGGAAACATGGTAGGGAGAAAGGGTGTGATAGAATACAAAAATGGAGTAATAAAAATAAAAGAGTAGAAGATTAGTGAGGTCCAGTTGAGAGGGCATGGTTGAGATCAGCAATGAGATCATTGACATCCTCAATCCCCACTGAAATCCTAACAAGATCCTCAGTGAGTCCTCTTTCCTCACGCACCTCTGCCGGTATGCTTGCGTGGGACATGAAGCACGGCATGCTTATCAGCGACTTCACACTCCCTGTAATTCAAACGCATACGTGATACATACCAATAGTTTGGGATCCTTACTTTTTCTGACCAAATAAATACCAATTATAGGAAAATAGAAATGCCAGAGTAAGCAGAATTTACCAAAACTGACTGTAATGCTCAAGTACTTGGTAGTTTCCACTACATGTTTCGACAATGCCACAGACCCAGTCACAAAACTCAGCACTGAACCTGCACCCTTCGCCTGCAATCCATTCAACCCCATTTTTTTCCAATACTTGTGAGTCCCGAAAAAAAAAAAAAGTAAAAAAGTTCTCTTTTTCTTGGTCGGGAAGGAGGCAGTGACTATCTACTCCCTCCTTGCCATTTTATATGTTACTCTAGTTTACATGTCTAGCCTGGAATATAATTTTAGCAAGGAATACATCACAAGTACCTGTGAATAATGCAGAGACCGCCCAGGATGGTCAGGAAGTCCAGCATAGTTAACCTTCTTCACTCGTGGATGCGTCGAAAGAAATTCTGCTATTTTTTGTGCATTATCCTGCAAACCATTGGGGTACATACATGTGAGCTAATAAGTGGAGAGAAGAAATTGCGGTGTAAAAGAATAGAATTACAACACTTGACAAATATTGCACCGGCAACAATTTGAGCATATGGGGTTTATTCAAGACTTGTCCATGGCTGTAATTTTCTCACGCCTAACCACATTTTCTCAGGTGATACATTTTTAGCTATTATATAATTAGCAAGACATCTGTATTCTATCAAGGTTAGGCAGATTTAGATATCAATTCAGACAGTGAATTTGAGCACCAAAATGGACATAGTGGTATTGTGTAGGGGTTATCTGAATCACGAAACAAAGGAAATCCCAAAATTGTTTGACAACAAAATAACATGAAGCAGTTGTGTAATTGCACCTGTTGCTTCTCAACACGAAGGGCCATGGTCTTGATACCTCGTAAACAAATCCAACAGTCAAATGGGGCCAACCCTGAGCCTTCAGCATTCTGTAGGAAATACAATTTTTTTGCCAAACTGGTCCAAGCAAACAAAACCACCATTAGCTCCAACCATTAAGCACTAAACTTTTCATTTAAATTCATCAACAGTCTGTACAGATAATAATTACAAAATCACAACACCATAATTCGGGCACTCCCATGTTTGCGAAATAATAAGTACTACTCTGTCTGGTTTTATTTGTCAAATTACTTAACTTCCACAACCCTTTTTGTTTTACCCTTAACATTCATTGACTAAAAATCAAAAATTATTCTTAATTAAAGGTATTAAGATAATTTTCCTATTAACTACCCCATAAGGTTTTCCCACATTGATTGTCCCCCTATCCTCCCAAAAATCACTTAAAACAAGGTACAATACAGAAAAAAGCCGCTTAAAACTTAAAAGCAGATGCAACTACCCGTCCACATTGGTAATGAAACACAAGCAACAAAAGTAACAGTCACGAAGGAATTTGCTTGTTTTTCAATGAGCTCCCAAATCCAAAAACTTCATATAATGGAACAGTAAGCGAGAGCATAAAATCAATCACCTTCCACTTTTCACAACTTAACCATTGGGTTTTTTTTTCTTTTCTTACCAGCTAAAATATACATAAAAATGGACCCCAAGAAGAATAGAAGTTAGTCTACCTTACAAAAACCAAGAATGTATGCACCCAATCACTAGGCTACTACCCTAAAGAGAGGACAACTAGGATCATTTGGTCTTTATTACCTTTCGCCTTTCACAGCAAGAACACCTGCCATAACATCGCTATGACCAGCTATAAATTTTGTAGCCGAATGCATCACGATATCTGACGCGACGAAAAACACGGTATAAGGACAATTGAAGAGAAAAGGATGATTCCAGAAATCAGACTAAGCAAGATTGAGGGATTAACTGTCAATTTATTAATACCTGCACCAAGCTGCAGAGGCTGGGATAAAACAGGAGACATAATGCTGTTATCCACCAACACCAGAGCTCCTTGCGCATGAGCTATCTCTGAAATTTTCTAAATTTGAAGTAAACAAGGAAAATGTTTCAAAGAGTGCAAATAGCAATTCAAGAACCATTAATAGCACACAGAAATAATACAATTTGAGTCGAAGGACTTTTTTGGGATTCTCATATCAGCAAATGACAAAATAAGACCATGCCAAGTGATTCGGAGCTTACCAAAATGCAGAATCAGCAGGCAAATGCCTAATGTATTGCTTTTCAAATTAGTTTACCCTTATCACTCAGTAGTTAGTACAAGCTTAGGTAACCACATATGATACATGCAACTACTTAAATGCTACGCAAGTCTATGGCCCTATTTGGCAACTAGTTGTCAGCTATTAGCTGTTTGAATTAGTTGCTAGCCGTTAGCTATTTGAATTTAGCTATTTGACTTGGTTGTATGGATTGGTTGTTTGCATGAAAATGTTTTGGTAAAATTACCTATTTGTGAGAAGTCATTCCAAAAAGCTACTTCAAATAGCCTTTTTGGGTCCAAAAAGCTATTATTATGAAAAGTTATTTATCAAATACTTTAAACTTCTTGACCTTTGTCTAAAAGCTGATAGCCTCGAAAAGAGCTTTCTGTGGCAAAAAAGCAGTCTACCAAACATGGCCTATACCTTTTCCGCCTTTCCTCTCACTTCACTGTCTCATAGAGTTATTCATGCTCAAAGTGTGTGTAAAAAATCGTATCATGTGGCATGGAAGACAAATCCACTCCACACAAGCAAAAAGCTCAAGATAAATGATCCAGCTTCATCTATCCATCCTAAACCAAGACAAATCCACGTTGGCAAATAGGTGCTTTATATCGCCGCATCATTTATTGCTTCACTGTGACTTTGCTCGATCTCTGTGGGAGTTGCTTTTGGTTGCCTTGGTGTTACTTGGGTTGTTTCCTGTTCAATTAGGAATCATCTTCTTGCATGGGAGGGTGTCTTTGGCAGGAAACCGAAGGAGTACATTGCCTTGGTTATACCACATGTGATCTTTTGGAGTATTTGGAGAGAGAGGAACCGAAGGATTTTTGAGGGATTGGAAACTCCTCTTCAACGATTGAAGGACAACTTCATCAAATCTCTCTTCTTTTAGGTTAATGTGAAGGCTTGCTTTTCTTTGGGTGTGATAGATTGTGGATAGTCTTTATTTTGGTTGTACATAACTTTGTAGATGCTTGCTGAGCATCTGTTCTTTTGACCTTATGATTAATATATATTTATATTTTCCTATCAAAAAAAAAAAAATAATGATTATCAGGAACTACATTTATATATGTATCCAAACAGCAGGTCAGGCACTGGAGTCACCGCCCTGAAGAGCAGAGGTTCTACCATCGAGGAGGAGGAGGAAGAAGAAGAAGTTCCTACTACACTTATCAAGCTACAGCAAGCCTTATACAGAAGCCATCAGATCATATACAAGTTAAGCAATAAGATAAGGGTAATGCACAGTGAAGCATTCATCATCCAGAAGCACAAGAATGCAACCATACACTAGTCTATCAACATGATCCACAAGAAAACATACATCTTTAAAAGAACATGTAACTTACACGAATATCGCATATCTGTTGCCGGGGATTGGTTGGACTTTCCAGCCAGACAAGCTTTGTCCAGGGTCCAATGGCAGATTTGACTTCATTTAAGTCAGACATGTTGACCCGTCTGCACAGTTTCAGATCACCAGACATTCATATTCTATATCACATCAAATGCAGATAATAGTCAAAAACTAGGGATAGACACTAACTTCACCACAATCCCTGTCTTAGGAAGCACTTGTGACATCAGTCTATCGGATCCACCATAGATGTCATCTCCAGCCACAATTTCCTGACCTATTGACAGAAGATTCAACAACAGAGAGAAAATAACTATCATCAGCGACAGAGTTACAGATCCAACTCCAGCTACATGCATTGCAACATGCCAAAAGGAACCATAAAGGAGAAAAAAAGAAAAGTCTATTAGTGTATAGATTAGAAATGGTGATTTTATTCCATTCCAAAGACAGACAAGTTTGCATTGTGCAGTAGAGCAAGGAAAATGGACATTGAGAAAGGAAAGGCAATTGAGACCAGTTCCAATAAGACGAGTAACTGCTGCAAGTGCAGCCATTCCACTAGTGAAACAAAATGCCCGATCAGCCTTATCCAGCTGTGCCAAAAGTCTGCAATAGACAAGCAGTGGAAACTGACGTAACTTACTGCAAAAATAGATGTAAATATCACTTCCTGTGAGGAAGAACAAGCTAACAATCACCTTTCTAAGACATCACGTGTAGGATTTCCACTTCTTGTATAATCATATGGGCCATTTTCTGTTGCTGATGGCTAAAAAAAGAAAATAATGGATAGAATAATAATCAGAGAAGAGCTACCAATGAAAGAGCACAACAGATTAAACAGATTACAATCCAAACAGGAAAGAAAAACAACACAACACATTGATAGACTTTTATAAATCTTTGTAAATTAGTTTGCAGTAGAGATTCAACTACATTGTGAATCCCTCTAGGGGTTTGCACAACCGCTCAGCTGCTCTTTTGGGCTCTTTTCCAGCCATAGGATATTTGTGAACCATAAATAGATCATTCTAAATGTGAAATTTACCTCTCAAAAGAAGCGGGGATATTTGGGCTACTAACCAAATGTGATATCTTTAGGGTGCTCCCTGTTCAATAATGTTTTTGTAAATTATGAAGAAACTATAGTAATTGACAAAGACGGGTGCCAAATTCAATAAACTCAAACGTCAATGATCAATCTAGTCCTATCCCATCATCTAATTGTATCTCAAAAATGCGAAGTAAAATAACATTTAAACTTGATCAATCTCAGATTTCCCAAGAAAGCCAAGAGAATTTCTCAACTATGAGGACCAGAATAAGGACATAGGTCCACGTATTAAGACTGAATTCCAACTAAATAAGCCAAGAAAACCAAGACTAAAGATGAACATTATATATCGGCATAATGGCATATGGCAGGAATACCCAGGATGCCCACAACAAATATTAGACAAATAGACAATATAGCAACATTCATGACTTGCCTGCTTAAATGTGGCTGTCTGGTACAGTGGCGTGCTCATCGCACCATAAGGATCAAAACTGTTGTCAAAGTTCATCAACAATGTTGAAACACTAGGTTCATTCACCTCCATTTCTACAATTAAACAATTACTCCAAATCATTCCCAATACCAAGTGAATCAATCATAAAACTAAGGAAACTCGTGATATTATTATATACAAACCATTGGAACACTCGGCAACACCATCTACAACAGCCGATGCTCTGACATCCATATCTTTATCACTAATGCAATTCAACACAAAAGCTTGATTCTTCTTCGAAAATGTCACCGAATTAAACCCAATCCTCACCGGGTGAACCCCCGCAGTAAACCCCTGAATTTAACCAGGCAAACCCCAATCACCGATCAGTAAAACACACCCACAAGCAATTGCATGTATAATGGAACCAAATTCGAGTAACCCAGATTAAGATTTTAAGGAAACTTACAGGGTTAGAGAGCTCAGAAGACGAAGAAGGGGAGAAAGGTCGGATTGAGAAGGAAGCCGCCATTGAACTGCTGGTGTATCAGACACAAAATATAGTAGGGTTTATGAGAGTGTTAGTGACGTTTTTTTAGTTAGAGGTTTGTATTATTCGTTGAAGAGAGAGAAAGAGAGATTGAATGAACATCCAGCAACCAGGAATAGTGACATTTGTTAGGTGCGGAGTGATTCTCAGTGAATCAGACCTGCTTGGGGGATTCATTCATTCAGTGCCCACTTGGCCATTTTCTCCTAAATTTGATGGCAGGTGATATGAATTTTTTTATGGTAATTTGGTTAAAGTTTTCAATATTGCAGTTAAAAGTTCCTATATTTTTATGGACCATGATAACCTTAACCATCTTGAATTGTTCATATTTCTCATTTTTGTAACTTTTATTAATATTTTTTTAATAATTATATATATTTATCAATCATAATAATATAATACTTATTAGTTAGGTCAAAAAATATAATAATAACCTAATTTTATCAATCATAATAGAAAATGCACATTTTATATATAGTTTTATATTTATGAAATAAATATAAATAATTAATTATTTTTAAATTGTTTATAAGTTGTAGTAACCCTGACAATAATCAAATATACCTTTAGAATGATTTAAATACACTTACATTTAACTTTATTAGTAATTTTCGTAGATATATATAGTTATCAGTGTTGTTGGAGTATTTGTGAGAGAGTAGAGTGCATTTGCATAGGTCATAAATTAAGGTTGAAGGGATGGCCATGTCAATGCAAGCTCTTCTACTAGCTAGCCCAGCTGGTCCCTTGGCCAATGCCTCAAGGAGGTCTACCATGGCCTCTCCATTCGGAGGCGTGCGTCGCTTGGACAAGCATGTTGCTTTGCAAGTTAAGTGCATGGACACCAAGAACAAAACCAAGGCTGCCTCATCCTCCTCCAAGTCAAACCCAGTTGTAACTGACGATAACAAGATACCATATTCTGAACCAATTCATTCCTAATCGCTTCAGTTTAATTTGTATGATGATCTTAACCTTTGTGACAATAAACCGTACAAAAGTTTCAGATTATTTTATGAAAATTTCAGTCATTGTCAACAAAGTGACCACTCAAAACCCTATAGTTATTCTCTAAATTAAGACAAGCTCACGCATGAGTTGTTACAAATATAGTTTCACATGCATTTTCAGGAGATCTTTCAATTTCACCGTCTCATCTATGCACATAAACATTGTTAATTATATATCTTTTATACAACTGTATTAGTAAGCCTCTTATTAGACGTTATTTTGAAAGTTAGCATAATGGAAATCTTCCATCTTTATACCCATTACTTCTTATTTCCAGTCTTTTCACTTTAAAACTTGCTGTTTAAAGCCATTCCAAGCCGTTTTCATTGACATAGATTCACTCTTTTGATCCAAAGAGAAAAGTGAATGTTTGATTGACGACTAGTATAAGGATCTAAGCATGCATGGATATCCCCATCACGTTAACAGGTAAGCACAAAATTCGGAGATGTATTTGCATTCAGCGGGCCAGCACCAGAGAGGATCAATGGTAGCATAGCAATGATCGGGTTTGTGGCAGCTTTAGCAGTGGAGCTGTCAAAGGGCATAGACTTGTTCGATCAGATATCAAACGGAGGAGTGCAGTGGTTCTTGGGGAGTAGCATCCTTTTATCAGTAGCATCACTGGTGCCCCTTTTCAGAGGACAGACTCCTGAACAGCAGACTGATGGACTCATGAACTCCGACGCTGAGCTTTGGAATGGCCGCCTTGCAATGTTGGGTCTTGTTGCCTTGGCTGTCACTGAACTTGTCAAAGGTGGAGCCCTTGTTTAGTGTTCATCTCCTCATAAGCTTATAGGAATGATGAACCAACAGCCCTACTGTAAAATATGTGCTTTGATCACACCTACCTAGTTAATCAGCAGTACTCAACTGCAATTGTACATAACTATGCTTTATGAATGAAAGAAACCACAGTTATCCTAAACTGTTCAACATGACTATCAGATATTCTAGTTCTATAGTGCCATTGTGTAAACAATTGTTGTTTTGATTCGTATCAATTATCATGACAATTTCAATTACATTCACCATACATGAATACAAGGCCACTGTAAGAATAGAATTATACTTCTGTATACAACATATCCAACCAAACATGGAGTTACAACTTTCAACATCAACAAGTGATCACGCTTGAAAGACAACAGTAGAAAATAGTAGAACGGTTGATCTTCAACAAGACTTCTTCCTTTACAACCACACCGGCTTTTACACCACACAACAAATGAAGCACTTCCTTCAACCTCAGTCCCTCACCCTGACCTACATTTTGACATAAAAGCCATAGTAAGATCTGTGCACAATTATGTCTATGCAGCCTTAATTTTGAATAGAAAGAATAGAGGCTAAAAATATAAACCAACAGATAGGATTATTAAGTTTCAAACTGAATGTTGAAAACAACATAATCGAAAGTGCAGTTGGATTTGGGGGGGGGGGGGGGAAGCATGCAATGGAATGAGTTCTTGTTTTGGAATCAGAGACAACAAACGTTGGATGCATTTCAACTTCTTTGACTTAAGTTAAAGAAAGAGAAGAGAAGCCACCACACAGTGGACAAAAGACAAAAATATGAGTATATGACTCAAATATTTCTAAATACTACTGCAATGGTAATAGAATCATGGGCTTCAAAGTAAAGGCGTTAGGAATACTCAATGATCGAAAGAAAACTAAGACCAAAATGGAGAGAAAACTACATGTTTTGCTTGAGAAAATTTAGTGATTAAGAAGGCACCCAAATCAGATAATAATGGAAGCCTAACCCTTGTTTTGATCTCGTGCTTCTCCTGGTCCTGACTGTTGCAGACGTAACAACATTCTGATCTTTTTCCTTTGATCTCCTCCCTCTGGGTTTTGACTTATCTGATTGCAGAAAAATTGTTAGTAGTTCTGTGAAATAGACAAACAAGCTAATAGCCTAAAAGCTTAATGCTACTCTCCATGCCATTGCAAATGCAAAAATGTGCTTTTGCCTGTAGATACCTATCTGATTAACAATTGGCGACAATACTTCTTCTTCTTTGGTTTGCGATTGTATTACTTCACTGGAAATAGTAGATTGATCTTCTGCTTCATCAGAATTTGATTTAGTGGCACTGTTTGAATAAGGACTCTCGACAGAAGGGTCAATGACCTCCCCAGCTGTGCCACCTTCAACAAAGAGAAGACTCATCACATATACAAAACATATAAACACAGAATGACAAACCTAGATTAAAACAATTATCCATGTTACTTCAATAAAACTTCCAACAGATGCATGAAAGATGTCCAGAAAACTTTCCACTCGGATAAATGGAACACTATAGACCAGCATTAGTAAGATTCAATTCAATTTGCATCAACAATCGATAAACCTTTCCCATCACAACACTTATCCCCTAATCCCTGGGTTCAGTTCAAATTGCCATGCAGATGCCGGATGATTGTATTTTGTAGTTCTTACTTTTTATCAACTTTTATAGCCAATAAAAATGCTTTTGCCAGAAGCTGTGAAATCATGAGAACATCATGTCCCGGTAATGTACTAACACCATTTTTGTCTATCTATGAACACTATGTTTATACTTGTTTGGGGGGGGGGGGGGTCACTGTGGGGCGTAGGCTCACAGACTGGCTTTTATAACCCTCTAAGCAGGAGCTTCTTCAACAATTAGCAGTGAGGTCAATCCATTTCTTCAATTTATGGAGAAAAATATCATTGACCTCTAGTTATCATTTACTAATTAGTATTCCAAAGAGCAGTCTGGGAGGTCAATTGTACACAGCCATATCCTCAGTGAGTATGTACTTTCATATTTTTTATAAAAAAAAAAATCCATGATCACAAGTGCTCCTTTTACTTCTGGAAATATACATCTAACAGGCAGGCGAATGAAATATGTTTCAGATTTATTTTACTATATATTTTGTAAAATACAGTTCTTATCAACTCAGTTCCCTGAAAGACTGACAAGATTAACAACACAGCAATCCCCAGGATTGACTAGCTAACGCGAGGTCTAAGGGAGCCCCAAATGTACGCAACCTTCCCCCCATATAGAGAAGTGCATGTAGAGGTTGATTCCAGTGGACCCAAGAGACAGACTGAGAATATGACAGTACATTATTAATAATAAAGCTGCTAAGAAGTTCTAACAAACGAAAGAAGTGCATCAATGAGAAGTAGGTTGGAAGAACTCCACCACTAGAACTCTTTGTATACAGTAAGACTGCTAAACCTGACCTCCCCCAGTCAAATAAAGAGACTTGTTGTGTCCGATGTAGCACTGGCAAAAATTCGGGTCCGGGTAAATTCGGGTGGCACAAATTCGCTCAATGTCAAAATTCGGATGAGAAATTCATGTCCGAACCCAGTTTTATTTCGAGTCGGACAATTCAGACGAAGCTAAAATTGGGTTCGGACAATAGAAAAAAGAGGAATTTTATGTCCGAATATTCGATCAATATCAAAATTCGGACGAAAAATTTATGTCCATGCCCGGTTTTTTCCGGGTCGGACAATTCAAGTATTTTGGGTCGGACAAAATTTTGCCAGCTCTAGTCCTATGGTTCCAGACTAATCTTTCATTAGTTTTTTTCTGTGCCCAATATTCCACCATCTTTGATGCAGGATACTCAAATAACTTAGCACAGTATGGACCAAAGAGGCGTTCAGAGTTGGCAAGTAAGCTCAAATGGATCCAGAAAGAACAATCAGGATACCTCGGGCACTGGTTAGTGACCACAGTTGGCTACAGTCTAAAGGTTCAGAAGAGCACACAATGTTCTGATACCCTTTCGAGCAGACTATTTGAAAGCATTGCTGAAGGCTACCTCAGTAAGGACAGAATATTATTTTTCCTGAACGGATGAGTTAGGAAGCTTGATCCATTGGGGTAGACATTCTACCCAGCTCAACCTCATCTATCAGAGCAAATATGGGTACTATAAGCAAAATTGTGCAAGTTCAGAAGCCTGACGAAATAAAGCTGATAGGATGTAATCATGTATGATGAGAAGATATAGCAGCTTGTTTTTCTTTATTTGCCATTCATTTCATTCTATTGGTTTATCATAGTTTTGCTCATCTACTTATCAATGTCACTATTTAAACTACTTGCTGAAACACTAGACCTGGAACAAGAGGATCAATTCAGGATATTCCTTTTTTACTTTTCTGTTTTTCCCCAGGAGGGAGGGTATTCTATAGCTCGATACATCATATTTGAAAGCTTAAACGTTCCCAAACCACAATGAATCTGGTTCCGATACTAGGTTGTAGAATGCACATAACCGTTTTGTAAAGAAACTGCGAATTATAATACACATAGAAGAAATTTAAGAATAGTTACAAATATCAAAACAGAGATGGCATTAAGTACCTTCTCCAGGATCATCTTCTGCATTTTCTTCTTCATTCTTACCATCAACAATTAGACCTTCCAAGCTACCAACTTTATTTCGGTGAGCTTCTGCATTTCTTGCAGTGGCTTCTTGCTCCTTCTTCTCAAGGTGAAACTTGTTCAGCTTTTCCTCAAATTCTTCAATTGCCGATTTCAGCTCTGCTTTTGCAAACTTCTTTCCCTGATTTAATCCAATCCTATGCATTAAAAAACAGTCTACCTAGATATCTAGTCTAACACACAAATATGACTTGTGAATTACTTGGTAGTACCTTGCTTATTATATTTCTGAAATGGTCCACCACAGAATCCTCACACAAAGCATGTTCATATGTCTTGAACAACTCTATAAGCTTCTTCATTCCTTTCTCAGTGAAAGCCAACTGAGAGAGACAATATGCAAGACACTCCCACAGACTAATATCTGCAGCAAAGTATATTCCAATGAGACGAAATCAGAAAACAATACAGTTGTTATCATACTGAATGAGTTCAACCATATGGACATTCAATTAAGACGCTGCGGTTAAATTTCTTAAAACTGTGTCATCAGACCAAAGTGGAAAATGCGAAGTGAAAGGACACAGAATACGTAGGCATCTAAGTTTCATACGTACCTGTAACCCCACTAAACCGGTTGCAAAGTTTTTCAACTAATCCTTCCATTTGTTTATCCTGGAAAGCATCAGGAAAAAAAAAATCATAAAAACCCAATTGGGAAAAAGAAGAAAATTTAAATTAAAGATGGACAATTTATACCTTCTTAATTGAACCAATTAAGAACTGCATGATGTTACAGAATGATTCCCTCTCCAAATTCTGAGCAGAAAGCTTACTAAGAATATCCGGAAGCAAGTTATATATTGGATTTGATCCTGAGGAATATCACATAACTATTATTATATTTGTGGAGAGGAGAGAAAAAAGAGAGAGAGAGAGAGAGAGTCAAGGAATAATTATAAAATATGGGGCTTCAACACCCCCCCCCCCCCCCTTTTTTTACTTTTACATGAGCCAGTCCCATGTTTTATTAGCATGAATTGCAAATTACCTTTTTTAGACAACTCGGTAAAAAAGAGTTTGGCCAGGTTTGAAATTCTCTCATCTTCATCCTCCAATCTAACAGCCATTTCATTGATGTATCCTTTGACCTAATTATAGAGTTTAAACGTCAGATAATACTTCCAATATTTGAAGTTTAAGCACAAATGTTTTGCCCTTACCTTCATCATGTCATTCAGTATAAGATGAGACAGCACCAAGACTGCATTCTTCCTAACCGAAACTGAAGGATCACGCAATCTAGAGTACATATTTTCTGTCCATGGCTCTAGTAAATTAGGAAAACGAACAGCCAAATCTCCAAGGGCAATGGTGCAGTTTGATCTGACAGTTTCTGACGCTGTACTCTCCACAACTGTGAAGAGCAGCTGGAGATTTGCTTCACTGGATGCACAAAAAAATAGAAGATTGCGTCAACTGTCAGGTTATAAAACCAGGAAAATTGAGCAGAGAGATTGCAGGTATGCTCACCAGAAATCTGCATCAACAATCATAAACCTACAGAGAGCAAGCATGGCAGCAGCCTGAAGTTCCGGATGCTGGAAGGATAGGACAAAATATCAGGCTTCAAATCACATATCCCGAGAAAAAGTAACCTTCAAACAAAAACCATCATTCGAAATATAGATCCTAACTGTGATCAGAGTTCATCTCACAAAAATTCAACATTACTGATAGCAACATTCTCCAATTGAAGGACTTGCCTTTTGCATCAAACCAAAGTTTCTGCACAACTTTGACAGAAATGGGGCACAGTATCCAAGCAAGTTTTTTTCCTCTAAATTTCCAGAAATAATTTCTTTCTCAGCCCTATCAGCTAGCAAATCTAGCATTGCATCTTCAGAGGCAGCAACACCAAGTTCAGCATTTATTCCAGTATCCTGTAATAAGCACAGGGAACACATTTTCACTTTGCAAGAAAGCATGTTCAAATAAATAAATAGAAATTTCAAGAGGTTGACAGTTGAATTAGGTACTGTTTATTAACGTTACTTGAAAAAGAGTTGCGATAGAACAACTCACCTTTGCTGCATCATGCATAGGACAGCTACCGTCACTTTCAGTACCTGTCTTCTCCCTCTTTGCCCTCTGTTTCTGAATCTTTCGAACACAAGATTCAATATATACCAACTGATGCATAGCAACATGGCTTACTACAAATAAGTACCTACTAAGCTTTCCAACTTGAACAGTGGTGGGAGCATGAGCAATGCCACTGTCCTCATTGGTCTCTATATTATTAGATTCACCACAATCAAACACAAAACTCTGAGATTTTTTAACCAGCCTGGCAGCAACAATTTCTGGAGCTGGATGAATTGTATAAATTGCACCAATTGCTTTATCAGCAGCGCTGTACCATATGCTTTCTGGCAGCCAAGAACCGGTAATTAGACTCTCCAACATACCAAAAATACGATTTCCATTACTTGCTAGAAGTTTTTTCTTGTCGTCTTCTGATAATCTCTGGAGAGCAGTACAGGCTGTTCTGGCGAGTAAAGGGTCCACTTTCGCCCATCGGCCAAATCCAATATCAATTATATCCTGCAAGTGTGAACCTAGGATTCCACTACTTGACTTCGCTGCCATGCAGAGAACAGATAAGGCACCACGGCTCTGTTCTGCCGTTGTTCTCGGTATATTGAAGCAAAAGAAGTCCCATAGTGCTGATATCTGCAAAAGTTGTACCTTCGTGAGGAACTTGGTTTAGACAGATACAGCAGCAAAGAACTCCAGATGCAATTGGAGGCCATAGTCACACAACACCCCCCCCCCCCCAAAAAAAAAAAAAAAAAAAGAAAACACATAAGATAAAGCTAGTAGTCATCCAACCTGTTGGGGAATTTGTTGCGCTATTGTTAGTGAACAATTGTGGATTATCATCTTTATGTATCAATATTTTCAAAGGAGCGTCAGCTTTTTGCAGATCAATCTCACCACAAGTTACATGATACCAATTTTCAAAAGAACTCATTCACCTGTGCATACATCATATTCTTTCTCTATTAGTAGAACACAGTGAAATCCCAAAAACTGTTTATTTGTTCCAGAAAATCTATGACTGCACAACAACAAACCCCAGTATAGTCCCACTAACGCGAGGTCTATAAATATAGCGAATATAACCCAAAAACATGAAAAAAAAAACTCAAGAAGACCAAAACTATATCCAAAATCAATAGCATAGAAGTTTGAGAATGGTGGCCAAGGCAGGAGAAGATTGATAAATCAGACAAGTGCCAACAAACAGATGTCCAACACTGCCTATTAATTAAGATCTGCTTGTGTGTACATCTTGAAACCTACGCAGCTCCACTAATCATTACTAGTACACGGAGAAAGTCGTATGTTTGCTAATTCACTGTGTATGGTGATCCCTCCAGATAAAGGAAGGTCTTTAAGGAGAGTTTTGAAGCTACAAGGCAGTTAAATGCATATGCTAAATACAACTTGTTGGACCTGACAGGAACTTATCTGAAGAAGATCTCACATACAGTGGTGCATATTCAATAAACTATCATTCTGAATAGAAGGGTCAGTGAGCAATCCATAGAAAACAAATAATTACCACTGTAGAAGATATATCCCCTTTCGAGACTAGGGCAGCAATTATTAATTCCAGAGCTGCGAGGTCTCCAATATCTGAATCAATGGCCAGATTTGAAAGATTTTTAGCTGTCTCCAGGGGATTTTTTGTTACATATATTGTAATGAAAGCATTCTCTACAGCTTCATATATGGACTTGTCCTGAGAAAAAACCTGCATAATGATAGGAAAAGAGAACTGCCATTTAAGAATCTGGAATATGAAATACAATTAAATATGCATACATACATACAAACATACATTCATACATGTATGTGTGTACACAATATACACACACATGTATTCACACACATACACACATTCACTCACACACATGCATGTGCACACGCACGCACGCATGCACGCATGAACACAGACACACACAACAATACTAACGACAACAACAACAAACCCCAGTATAGTCCCGCTAACACACACACACATATAAATATATTCATGCTGAACAATGCAATGTTTTAGGTGGGAGAGCCAACTAAATCCATACCAGAGGAAACATTTTTCGAAGGCAGGCATCTGATCCGTCAATCTGAAATTGTCGACACCTCATAAGCAAGAGGATAGTGTTTTCAACATCTGTAGCAGAAGATGATGCCATCAGTTGAACAAGGGTTGGCATGGTTGCAGATATGCACTTAGAAAAGGCCAGCCCAGCTTCTAGTGAAGCAACCAGAGCCCTCGTCTGTTCCAAATTCCCAACATCTGGAACGGAATTATCTTTCTGAGGACTCCTTTCTTCAACCTGGGATAAATAACTATCAGGTAAGCTATCGGGCTGCTCATTCAATCCGATTTCTGTATTTACATTACTGGCGAGTGCATCCTCAATGGATGGTTCATTATTAGGTTGTGATCCATCATGATCGCTTCCTGCATTCTCCTCAGGCTGAAGAGCATTTAATTTCTTTCTGTACTTCTCAAGTGTTGCTTCAAAAGAGGCTATTCGAAGTTGAGGCCCAAATGGATTATGCTGCAACATTACAATGAGTAGACCTAAAGCGGATTTCCTAACAATGGCACTTTTGTCTTCCAATCTTCCAGCAGCAACAGCTGCCACTTCATTCCACAAACCTATAGAAACAGAATGCTCTTCACACAACTCAGACCAGACCTGAAGCACCTTACTTCTTGTGTAGGCTGAAACATCACGACACCTTTCCAGCAAAATTTCCAACATAGCCTGCTTCGTTCGCAACCGAACTGACTTGGAACTGACTTCACCCTCATCATCTTTAAATGCCTTAGAAATCAATTTTCCTAGTACTGCCACAAGGGCATTCCTAATTTTGTAAGATTCACCCCCAAAATGTGGGACAAGAATGCCAATATTAGTTGAGACCAACCTTGGAAGCCTCTCAGACAGCTCTACAAGAAAACGCCCTATGTTTTCAGCTCCTACACTATCCTTGGCATAATCTTTTGGGTTTGTTCTTCCAATCTCCCTGATGAGGGAGGTAGCCAAGCTCCCATCAGAATACTTCTTCTCGGCCCCTGCCACTGCATCGGCCATGGCAGTAACAACAAAATCATACTTGTGTAACAAATGAACAATCGAGGCACATGATTGTGCCGTGTAGTGATACTTGGTGGCAATGGTCCCAATTATGCGACATAAAGCATCCTTTGCGTCAGAGTCTTTCAGCAGCATGGGATTCTCAAACAAGAGAAATGCATTCCTAAAGTAAATGAGATAATGTTATCCAGAAATCGAGAAGAGAAACAACAGTAACAGTAATTTTGTATATCTTACTTGGCAATGAACGACAGGTAATTCTCGTCAGGATCTGTGGCTCCAAAGAGCAACGATAGGTTGACCTCTAGCGAGTTGGCAATCAAATTTAAGATTCGGCCTCTCTGTCCTTCCCACTTCCATGCATTTATGGGGAGTTTCTTCCGACTGCTAGCTGCAGGCTGCCCACCCAACAAATGAGACTTTCAGGACATGATAAACGGTAGGAAAATATATAGATATATAATGCGATACAACTCAATGTACATCGAGACATGGATGAATAATTTCAACCTTAGTCGAAAATAAAGTACACGCTAGACACTTGACTCTAGTTTTTTGGTTAACCTCTTCTTGTTGAACGGTTGAACCACTTGTTGGTTGTCACAATCAAACCTACCATGTGGTAAGATACTAAATATCCATGCCTACTATTCTTATGACCAACCATTAGAATTTCAATGGGGATGGAAGTGCTGTAGAACCCAAAGTGAAGATATGATAATCCTCAGCATGACCAAATGTCAAAATCCGTAACTTATTTGTGGGAAGTACAGCACGAGCATCCTCCACAATGAGCTAACCCTTTCTTACAAAGCTAATCTTTGCTTGTAGACAGCTAAGGTCCATATTCCATGAGCAAACTTTGATATTTGGCATTTTATACTGCTTCACTTTGGATTTTCATCTATGCGCTTTCTCAGTAGTTTCTACAATAGACAGACCAAGCTTTATACCAGAGTGTCAGCAATGCTTAAGCAAAGTTGACAGTTGAAGGTGCAAAGCAATGAGAAAGATATCAACCAAAACCAACTCGTTAAGGGTTACAATTAACATTCATCTGTCTACACAAAGAAAGCGAACATCTAGGATCCCTAGTTCTCCATAATGTCTTGATTTACCAAAAAATATTGAACTCTAACCAACAAGTAAAAGTGTTGGGGATAGAGTTGGATCCTTACTTTAGAGGCCGCTGTTGTATTACTACTGGCCTCCTCTGCAAGAACAATATGAAATAGGAAAAAGGTGTAGATCTTGAAAGCGTTCCGATGAGATGCCAATCTCTCAAGCATAACAGCATCAACGCTGTCACCACCACCATCATCATCATCCTGAGCTGAATTAGACAGGCGAGAGATGGAATCGACATTGGGAAGAAGAACACTGAAATTGGAGCGCAAAGATTCAACAATGTTGAATTTAGAAGCTGGTGTTAAGGCAGAGAAAGCCTTAAGCAGTGAATAAACCCTATCAAACACATCCTGATCTTCGATGCAGAAGAGCTCCCTATCAGATAGATCAAACGAGACGCCTGAAATTGAAAAACATGGAGAATTAGTGGAAGAAATGGGGAATTAGGGTTTGGAAACTGGGATAAGGAAGGAGTGGTACCTTTGACGAATTCTTCGAGATCAGAAGAACGGAGAGAGGCAACGTTGGTAGGGTTCTGAGCGAAGAGAAGATTGTCATCTTCGTGGTCTTGTTCGAGGGACTGGAGATTTGGAGGGAAGATGAATGCGGGAGCCATTGGAGCGAGAGAAACAGAAACAGAAAGAGAAAGTGAAAGGGGGCTCTGAGAATTTGAAAACCAGTGCAGTAAAGTGAAGCTATCTACTTGTCTGATTTTGAAATTTTAGGAGCCTCCAACGGGCGGGAATCTATCCTTTGTTTATTAGCGTACAATTAGAGCATGTGTAATTTAGTTCTAAATTTTGAGATTTTAATAGGATCAGTCCTTCAATATCATATGCATGGTTATTAAAATCTCGATCTTAATCTTCGATCCTACGATTTTATGATCCAAAATCGTCGATGCGATTTTACTATATACATTCCGATCCACGATCCTACGCTGGTTAATTCCGATCCTTACTACCCCATATATCCGAGTTAGGATCCCGATTCTAACAACCTTGATCATATGTAATTTCTATTTTTGAAATTTCATTTTATCTTCTTATAATTATTAAGAATTTATTTTATTTTTTATTTAAAATATTCAATGTGGATCATTTCTCTCTTATAACTAATATATCTATTTATGTTAATATTTTGCAAAGTTTGATAAGATTATTATTCAACATATTCTTTTAAAAAATATAGAAAAAAATAATCGATGAAAACTATTTACAAATTTAAAACAGTATAAAATTAAATTTGAAATATATAATTTTTCAATTAAAAAAATTAAAAAAATAAGACTACTTACAAAAAATTTTGATAAAAAAGTTATTGGCTTCAAAAATAAGAAAAAAACATATGATTCAATTTCAGCTCTAAACTAAAAATGATATATATACTTTTCCACCAATATTATACTTATTTTTATGAGAATTACACTTTTATTTATGTAAAATTCACTTCCTTTTACAACTTTACGAATTATTTGTTTTTACTTAAAAAACAATAGAAAATTAGAAAAAATAAAGCTAGCTCCAATGCCAAACGGACCAAACTCATTGTTGTCGTACTTTTGGGAGTATTGTTGTCGTATCCACATGAAGTTGTGTTCCAGACATTCAAAACTAACTCAAGTGTTTCAAGTTAGCTAGATTAACTCAAGATAGTGGTGGTGAATGAAATGAAAGCTACAAACTTTGAAAACTATAAAATAAAAAAAAAATAAAAACACTTAGAATGCAAAATCAATATTCAACAAATAATTAATCTGACTGACCTAATCTATTAATTTTATACAAATAATTAAGAGGGATCAATTGCACCATTAAATCACATCAAAGCCCTATCTTGAGGGTCAGTGACTTGCTAAAGCCCTCTATCGAGGGTCAAAAACTCGCCCAAGCTCTTTCTCGAGGATCAAGGGCTAACTTAACTATTCTAACTACTTATTCTTATAGAGTTAGTATAAATAAACTATAGGAATGACAACCTTAAGCCTAGTCATTTAGTCAAAATTCGACTATCCTCATGTCAAAAATCCTAATTATTTTCTCTACTCACGCTACCAAATTGACCTCACCTCTCAACATAAATCAATTGCCTAAGAAATACAGATGAACATTTTCTCGAGCATTTCATTGAACATGTGGTGGGCAAAGAGAAAACCTCACATTACTATAAGCATGAATTTGGTAGATTAAGCCTAAACAAATCAACCAATTACCGAATACATCAAGCACAATACAAACAACGTAACTCAAAGTTAACAACTAATTAACACACTAAAGTAATTAACAAGAAACGGAACGAAGAAAACAAATAAACATAAAGATAAAGAGAGGGAGAAAGACGTCTTGTATGAAGGGTCTCTTAAGTTCCTTTGTAATTCTATTTTACCTGGATTAAAAAAAAAACAGAGTACCAAATGCGAATATGTACAAAAGACATATCCCCCAACAAAATATCCTCTTTACAGTTTAGTTGTGATTATCAGTTCAAACAACTGTCCAAAAGGAGCCCTTTACAATTGATTAGGGTTTGAATTATCTAAACTCTGCATCATATTAACGATGACATCCTTAATTCCCAAGGTTGATCCTAAGCAGCTTCCTTGGTTACCTTTTTGTCGGGTTGGCTCTTGCTCTTGCAACTACTCCTCGTGGACCATCAGTAGATGTCTTCCTTTGTTATAGTGTGAGGTTGCAATGGGACGAGATTGTGATGACTAAGTTGGGGAGGGTCGAGGTTGTGATCTAGTTAGCCCTATGGTGTCAGCTACTATATGATGAGCACCGACCTCAACAGCAGAAGCAACAACATCAGCGCTTGCAGCAGGAACAACACTAGAACCACGAGCCACAGAACTTCTAGCAGAGGCATTTGCAGCATTGGCACTTCAAAGTTCCAATAGTAGCAATAGTTAATGATGTTCAGGCACCAGATGAGATAGTTTGCCTTGGTTACCTCTTGGGTTGTCCAAAACAAATAAAAAAATGTCCAAAAAAAAAGTTAAACAAGAACAAAAGCACTAGCTTACTTAATACATAAAAATACAAAGAAAATAAAAAAAAGTCAAATGCATTTTGACATAATATGTAATAATATAAAGAAAAAAAGTCAAATTGACTTTGACTTAATAAAAAAATAAGGAGAAAATGAAAAAAGTCAATTGTAACTTGACCTAATACATATAAAAACAAAGATAATCAAAAAAGTCAATAAAAGTTTGACGTACCTTCAACTTTCCACATCTATTAGGCAAGAAAGCTTATCGTGACCTTCAATTCCACAAATTGAATGGTGTATCCTCAAGCCATCCTTACAAACTTTGCCCATACATTCTCCCCTGATTCTGGCCTTCTTTGATACTTGGTTGTTGTCTTCTTCCTATGAGTGAAGTAAGGTGTAGTGACAACATGATCTTGGGCTTATTCCTACATGCTAACACCATTGATCGGGTGTAATTTGTAGAAGTTAGTCTTCACCATGGACAAAGTTTGTAGGGTTAAGCATCTCATTTCTCATTTCAACAATTGCATGGGGACAAGATATTTCTTACAGTACAAGTCTTAGAGTTGATGTTCACAACAAATTCCTTTGTCCGTGCATTGTTCACACTAAACAAATCCTAGGAAGCCCTAGTAACCTCCCAATACTTTGATTCCGCTATCTTCTTGTCAAGTTTCTTCCTAATCCTAAAGGATATGAGGTTGTCTATTTTAGAAGCCTCAACAACCTTTTCAGTTATTCTTTTCATCACATCTTTGAAAATCCAATGCACCATTGAAACAATAGGAACGTACCTGGCTTCAATAATGAAAGCATTGAAGACTTCAGTCATGTTGTTGTCTACTGAGTAACACTTAGCATGTGGTTTAAAGTAGGCTTTATAGAAATGCTCAAATAGTCAAATTCTTTCATTTTAAGCATCCTCAAGCCAGTTGGATCAAGGCTATACATCTCCTTGCAATCTAGACATCAATTGTAGATTTAGAAAACTTCCTAAACACCTTCTTGTGTTGCTCACCCCTATAGTGTCACCTTAAGTTAGCATAAACATGCCTAGCACATAACCAATGCTCAGTGCTGGGCAAGAAAGTGGAGATATAGTCAACAAGACCCTACCCAAAAAAAAATGAAGAAGATCTTGAAAAGTCAATTAAAAAATGTAATGTATATAGAAAGTCAATTGAAGAATTGGAAACCACTCTCATGTCTCCTTGCTTAATTTTCGTGGTTGCCACACCCCATGCTATAAGATACATTTGGTCATTTGCATCACTTCCAACAACCACCAATATTTGTCCTCCCCAAAGTCCTTTTCGGAAGCAAATTTTTAAGCTGCTCACCTTCCTACATCCATTCAAGAAGTCCTTATTCAATGGACTAGGACACAAGTACACAAACTTGTAGACATTTTTCTCAAAAAAAAAAAAAAAAAAAAAACTTGTAGACATGCTCACTAGCGGCCTCATTCTCTATTATTTTCATAAAAACAATATTGCCTGAGTTTTATCAACTACTTCCTCCAAGTAGTCTTTTAGTTGTGTAAAGTGTTTCCTATAGTCACCGATTATAAAATCTAAAGCTTGTCGTCTTACCTTAGCACGCATACATAAGGTGGTACTGTATCAAGCTCCACTTTCACTATTCTTGGTATGTCCCTCCCAGTTAAGGGAGGTGTAAGCCTACATATGCTCATATAGTGATCAACTAGCCACTCGACACTCATGTTCCTATGTGGAGCGTATCGTGGTGGGATCCGATGGTTGAGTTGATGAAGATGATGATGGACAACGCACTCAAACCCTAGGTAGCTCAACACACACAAAATATGGACTTGGGATAAAGAATAATCCACCTCTCAAAAACTATCAAAGCCACCAAGAATTGTTAAAGGACAACCACCATAATTCTCTTTGTATTTGGGATAAACACAAAATATGGACTTGGGATTTGGCTTGCTAACACCACCACAATCAAGATTAAGGATAAACTAGAAAGAAGACTTGAGAGAGAGTTTGAGAGAGAGTTCTCTTTGTATTTCATTCAACATTCAATGCCTCTTCCTTCCCAATGTAAATGCTTATAAACATTAAAGTGGAAGAGCTCTTCGAGCTAATTATAAAAGGGACGCAAGCAATACATTAAATGTCCTTATGGAGAGGCTTTACATCAAAGTAAGGCTGGGGGCAAAGGGGGAAAATGCATTAGGATAATTTGCATATACCCCCTTTAGGTTTACGACATTTATAAATCCAACCCTGTCATTTTTAAGTTAATATTACCAAAACTAAGATTTTGAACCATTTCATTTAGCTACGTTTCTGGTGAATTAACAACTTTTAGGTGATTGTGTGATTTGTGATAAAATTTGTTTGCTGAAATGACGACTTTAGTGAACAAATTTCATTACATATCACACATTCACTGGAAAAGTTGTTAAATTGATCGGAAAATAATTAAAAGAAATTGGTTCAAA
Source organism: Portulaca oleracea (assembly GCA_029582165.1). Lineage (NCBI taxonomy): Eukaryota > Viridiplantae > Streptophyta > Magnoliopsida > Caryophyllales > Portulacaceae > Portulaca > Portulaca oleracea. The sequence continues at coordinate 17,299,426 of CM055888.1, read as the reverse complement.
ATCTTAAGGTGGATAAGTATTAACTCAAAAACGTTATGGTTGAATTTGTAAACGTCATAAACCTGAAGGGGGATATATGCAACTTTTTTGAAAATTTGGAAACCCACAAGAGAAAAGCGCAGAAACCCCAACAAACTGGATCAGTCACGGGCGTGACATTCATGTGTTACAACCAAAACATCGAAAACCATGCGTGAAGGATACGGAGGCAGAGCAAAGTCACGGGTGTGACCCTAACTTCTTGGGGGAGAACTCTTCGATTCGCGACAAGTCACGGTCGTGACTCACAGACACCCAAAAAATGGAGACAGTGATGAGTCACGGGCGCGGCCTTCGAGGATCACGACCATGACCTATACTGAGTCACTTCTTTTAATTCCTACTTTTACTTTGCTTGATGAACCCCGATAGGACCCTTGATGTCAAAAGACCAATACACCATTGGGTCAACCCGACTTGGGTGCAAGTGACCGAATTGCCATTGGGTTGGTGGAAGCTACCGAGCCATTTAAATGGGCTTGAGGCCAATCCAAAGGACGACCGAGATGAGCTCGCATGGAGGGAATCGAGTCAAGTGAAAACTGGACCTCTATGTTGGTGCGAGAGGTAACGATCCCCTTAGTTTGGTCTAGGAGAGAAGATAAAGGACCTTGAGTCTCTTCACTATTCCCAGCCTCAAAGCTAAAAGTTATGCATGAATGTGGGGCTCCAAAGGTTTTAACGTGAAAACTCTTCTTTTTACCAACTTTGGAACCCCAAAATCTCCACTCGCACCCTTCCCCCTGATAAAATAATTGGTATCTTAACTTGTCACTCTTGGTCACTTTCAAATTGTTCCCACCAAATATCTAATAATTATCCATAAGGATCACAACTTTTTTTCCTAGCAAGTAGTTTGCTTGGCAAGGCAGGGTTGTTCTTAGGATACTTCACCTTCTTCTTCCTCTGGTTAGGCCTTTTATTAGCCACCTCTTCATTACTCTTACTCTCAAGGCTGCTAGGGTTGTCAAAGTCATTGCAGTATTCATCCCTAACTTCATTCCCATCTTCAACATCACCCTCATTGATCATATCACTTAGAGTATTACTTGTGTCACCTAAAAAGATTGCATTCTTGTCACCTGCTTCATTGCCCTTCAATTTCTTTTTCTCCCTAGCATAAGTTAACTCCTCATTCTCAACATCATACCCCACTCCTTCAGTACTAAACTCATAATCATCATCATCACCATCATCCTCATCTCCTTCATCATTTACATGCTAAAGATCATCAATTTCTATTTCCTCGTCCCTAACCTCGAGATGTTTGACATAAATGCGAACAAATGGACAATTCCAGTGTTGGCAAAAATTCAGATCGGTCAAATTTGATTAATTTCATATATCAGACGAGAAATTGATGTCCGGACCAATTTTTCTGGGTCGGACCATTTGGACGGAACTTAACTCGAGTCAAAATCGGGTTCATACAAAAGAAGAAAGTGGAATATTGTCTCTGAATATTCGTTCAATTTGGGCAATGTCAAAATCGGGTTCAGACGAAACTGACTTTTTCCGGGTTGGACAAATTGGGGTTTTTGGGTCGGGGAGAATTTTAATAGTGCTAGATAATTCAAAACCAAACTGATGAGCTACCTAATCTAATCACCCCCCCTCCTCAACAACCAAACTATCCTTAAGTTAGTCATTGGTTTGCTGAAATAGTCTTTTTCAATCATATCCTTTGAATATCCAATTCCTCAACAAATTTAACCAGATCGTCCATACTCATATAGTCAGTGTCCACCTCACTCTCACTGAAAACAAAGTGTGGATTTTTTACAAACCCCTCCCATGAAATACATGTAACTTACCCATTTTATAAGACAAAAAGAAAACAAAAAAAAGTAGCAAAATTTAGTAACTTCATCAACCTTTCAGCAAGAAACAGAGCTTCAAGGGTCCACTTGGTCAACCCCCCTCCTTAAAAAATAAATAAATCAAGACCCTAAACCCTAATCAAAAATGCAAAAATTGTTGCTTCATTGTACAAATTGGGCCTCGTTCTTTTATGCGGTGCGGTTGGTTGCGGTGTGCTGGAATTTGAAAAAGTGTGGTGAGTTGTGGTGAAAGTTGCGGTAGGTGGAGTATGTTAAGAGAGAGAGAATGTGAAAAGTAGAGGAGAAAAGTGAGGAGAAATAAAAATAAAAAGATAAATTAGTAATGATTATGGTGTGGTGTGATGGAAAATTCAAGAGTGCGGTGCGGTGTGGTACCGCACCGCAACCTTCCAGTATAAAGTCAAAATCCACACAAGAAATCCACCTAAACCTCATAATCATGAACTCCCCCTAAATTACATTTGAAACCCTTTTTTTTTACATACTTAGCAAACACACATCTAGGTTCCTCTTCACTCAGATTCAACTATGGCCAATATCAAAATTTGATGCAAATGTCGTGTTTTACCTCAAATTTGCAAATGAACAAGGTTTTGACAGGTGAGACTTGGGGGAGGAAGATGAATAATTCACTCTTGAAAGGCAAAGATCGTTAGGGGGGCTGAAGGTTTGAAATTGAGGGGGTGTTTGGTATGTGGGAGTTGGGAGGTGGGAATGTGAATACATAAATAGGTAATACAACTCCCATGTTTGTTTTATGGGAATGAAAAAAAATGAGAAATTGGGAATGGGAATAGAAACCCTCAACTCCCACTAATCTATTACCAAGGGGAGGGGTTGTAATTGATACTGGAAATTCATAAATCATCTTAAATACCAATATTATCTCCGTACTTAATTAATATTAGGGAAATTCTAAATGGTAGGCACCAATTTTTTGGTATTCCAAATGGTAGACATCATTTTTACCTTTTCCAAGTGGTAGGCTTAAAAACAAAAAAAATCGAATCTATAAGCCTTCTATGAAACTGCCGTTATCTATCATTAAAAAAAAGAAAAAAAAATAAAAGTTGAGTTTTGAAATAAGTAGTAGTACATTCTGGATGAGTTGATGAGCACGGTACCATTGAAAAGTCAATCACAAAGAACATCAAACCATCAACTAACCAAAAGAGACCACAATCTCTAGCACCACAAGAGCCTTACTTACCTGCCTAATGAATCTACCAGCTGAATCATCAACCAATCCTAATCAAGAAGAAGCCACCATCTCCACGGCCTCCTCCTGCACATCAACGCAGTCGAACCCACACCCACACGGCGACTCATCGAACCCCTCCGGTGGAAACCTAGCGATGCGATTCGACGGAGAATTTGACCTCGTCTTCACTCTTGACGATCTCGACTATGTTGAGCCGAGGAACAGAATCTTGACCGACACCCTTGAGATTGGTGATCCGATCGCGGGTGATGACGCCGAGATGGTGGATTTGTACTGCCGGTAGGATTCGATCGAATTTGCGAGTTTTGGAGAGGTACAAAACATGTTGATGGGTTGAGCTCGTAACCTGACGCCCTTCTAAGGAGACCCATCGGGAAGTCGTAGCTCTCCAGGACTTCGTAGGCAGTCAGAGTGTGGTCGTCCGAGACGGCGAAGGTGGAGGTTTATTTTTTTTCTTTTTTTTAATGATAGATAATGGCAGTTTGATAAAAAGGCCTACGGATTGGATTTTTTTTTTTTGTTTTTAAGCCTACCACATGGAAAAGGTAAAAATGTTGTCTACCATTTGGAATACCCAAAAGTTGGTGCCTATCATTTGGAATTTCCCTTAATATTACCAATATATACTACCTCTCTATTCAAATTCATCAAGGATATTTTAGTAAATGTGCATCTATTCCCAATTCCACCTCTACTTTGAATTACCATGTAACAAACGAAGAGTTTGAGAGTTCATAAATTCATTCTTATTCCCATTCCACTAATGAATTCTCATTCCCATTGTTAATTCTCATTCTCATTCCCATTCCCATTAGATACCAAACGGGCCGTGAAGGAATTGAATGGAGATCAACTAAAGGGGGTTAGTTTTTAGGTAGCTTTTAATTAATTAGGTTAGTAATTAAAAATAGATTACGGGGTTATAAGTTATTTTTTTTCTTTTTTGAACGTCTTCGTCAAGAAAATATGTAATCGTTATATGATCCACTATAGTGTAAATACCTACCTAGACATTTGTATTAAATAATTTGAAAAAAAAATCATCAATATTGATAATAAAATTCATAAAATTTAATCTATTAATATTATTACAAAATTCATCAAATTTTTAAAATTGTCTAACTATACAAAAAATTTATCACATAAAAGCTTGATAAATTGGCATATTTTAATACATATGGTGTACCTAGGTAGGTACACCACAAAACCAGACCGAAAACCCATACCAAAACCGGACCAAATGTAACCAGTCCGGTCTTCCATCAAATATTATTTTGATTTCGGATTTCGGCCTGGGTCCTAAAATCGGAAAAAAAATCAAACATGGACGAAAACCCAATTAGTATAAAATGTAAAATTTTGATCTAAAAAAATATTCTTGAAACTCTTGATAATATAGGACTTTTATATCTGTAAAATAGATCACAATATCTTTGATTTAATTAGCACCTAAATATTCTATCCTATTATAAATTATCCTTTACCTTTACCCTTATAATTTGAAAATTAAAATTATCACATATTTATACATCACGCTAAAATCACACAATACTTTTTTTAAATAAGAAAAAAAAAACCTAACTTAAAAATATAAGGACAGAAGTGGATTTTTTTTTATAAGAAGGAGTGGATTCTTAAAAACTTCATCTTCAAAAAGGAACCTTTTGTTTAAAAAAACACGTCAAACGTGTAATGATTAATATTAAATCTCAAAAACATTTCATGTATCTAAATCATTCAGTTTGATCTAGATTAGCCCAGTCGAATGTCGAACAGGGTTGGTTTAGGTTTGGACCAATTGTTTTCAATACGGTCTTTAATCCATTTTTCCTTTTGAGATTTCGGTTCCGATCTAGTTTGAGTTAGACCCAATGAACACCTCTAGGTCCCAGTGACATAAAATTAAGGTTGACTATCAACATTCCAAAATACTATGAATGAAGGAGAGAGAATATATATTAAAAAAAAGAAATTATTAAATGGGATATAGAGCAACATTCTTGGAATGAGAGGAAAGAGAAAGATAGATGGGGAGGAGAGAGATGGAAAGAATTAGGAGAGAGAAAAATTATTAGATAAAACTTATTCAAAAAATTGCTTAGAGGTACCCTCTATTTTGCGGAAACTATTTTTTGGGGACCACATTATTAGAAATTATATTAGGGTGAACAATGTTGTTATATATCTATTTTTTGGGGACAAAGTTGCCGGAGATGGCCAGAATCCGGCTAAAAATATTAAAAGACTAACCTACCCTCATATTAATTATAAAATTATTAACCCAGCCCTTTTGAAACTATTTCTCAAAGAAAAAGATGTTGCTCGACATTCCTCATTTTGTTCTCCTACAGTTGTGATTGCAAAATTAGAATTCCATCAGTTGCATACTTGCATTACTTTACTGCAGCTTTCTTCTGTATTCAAATTCACAAAAGGGTAAATCTCTTTTTTCCTTTTTATAGTATCATGGTGCATTGCATTACTGCAACTATTTTCTGTATCCAAATTCTCAAAACTTCTGCATCTCTATTCTTATTATTTGCACTCCTCTTTTTTTTAAATCCAGTTTGCTGGTGTCAAAAATAGAATGCTTTTATGGTATGGGTCTCATCTGACAAACTAGACCGGAATTTTCTCTCAAGGTGATCACTCTCAAGTCATGACCCGTCTTGAAATTAACCAATTTGTCATTTTCTATCCCTCACAATGGCTTCTCTGTTTCACCACATCAAGGGTTGCGCAAACTCCTGTAATAGGGTACATGTTCGAAAAATGGGTTTGCTTTGCAAATATGTTCCCCAAGAGTGCTAATTATTGCTATTCAACTTCAAGTGCTCCTTCTGGTGTTCTACTTTTATGTGAGGTTGTTAATAGCTTAAATTTTTCATATTAATCACTACCTTCGTTCACAATCGATTTTGGAAAACGTGAGCTTGATTTTCATGTCCATCACTAAAAATGATTCACCTATTAAAAACAAGTTAATTTAACCGTGATTGACTTGTGGTGCCTGTTTCTTTGGATAAATTACTATTTTTCCTGCAGGTGGCATTGGGAAGAAGATAAACAGTATGGTGGGAGTTAAGTGATCCATATCTTGAACGAGACTTGGGCTTCAAATATTTTGGCGGCTCAGCAATTTATTTTCAAGGGTTGGGTTAGTAATTCAACAATTAATATGAGGGTAGGTTAGTCATTTAACATTTTTAGCCGGATTCTAGCCATTTCCGGCAACTTTGTCCCCAAAAAATAGATATTTAACAACATTGTTCACTGTAATATAATTTCTAATAATGTAGTCCCCAAAAAATAGTTTACGCAAAATAAAGGGTACCTCTGAGCAATTTTTCTTTTTATAATATTTTAATAATTATATATTATTAGTGTAACGCCCTGGAAATTAAACTCTAAACTTAACGGTCAAAGTCAAACATTGACTAACATTAACAGCGGAAGATTTTTTTTTCTTTTTAATTGGGCGTTACTGCCGTATCCCCGAAGGAATATAAGGCAAGAAAGGAAAACTAACAACTAATCATTAATTACTTCCATTTAACGAACGAAAGAAACTTCAATTCTAAAAAACAACACAAACTAAGCATTACTAACTTCAAAGCTAAAACATTAACTAAACTTATTCTCAAACTAACTTCGCCGTACTCACTTCTAGTTCCCTTTCCCAGCATAGAACTCTTCACCTGAAAACAAAACATTTAAAAACATGAGGAGGACTCAATAATGTCTACCCCTAACTGTCAAAACAATTTAAAATCCATTTCAATTTATTTTTGGGGGAGAAGTGAACGAGTCAAATCTTTTCGAAACCAACTTTCTTTCCCAAACCAACCATAACCGTCCTTCAAATTTATTAAGCGGGCGGACCTTGCTTATTTGGCCCTCGAAGTCCAAGACTTCACCATAATCAAATCTCAATATCAATCTCAATCAATCACAATCTCAACATACGGATGGCCATCCATTTCACACACGTGCATATAACTAACCCCGGGGAAGTAGCACTTATCAGGCATCCCTGATCTCTTGACAACCTCCCTGCAGGAACAGATCCTGGTCTATGGAGCATTGCCCGAACACACAACCATATCAGGGCATCCCCTGATCTCTTGACAACCTCCCTGCAGGAACAGATCCTGGTCTATGGGGCGTTGCCCGAACCCGCATTTATGTCTCATTTGAATTATTAGTCAGGTTAATAACAGATCATGTCCAACTCAATCAGTCCAATCCCAGTTTCCAAACCATTTCCAAATCCACATAAAAGACTGTCCACATTTTACCAACTAAGAAGAATATAATCAACATCCAAAATAGACAGCCAATTTCCACCATAAAATCCCTTCGAGATGCAAACCGCAAAATAACTTAAAAATCAACAAAACAATTAAAGCGCACCCCGGCGGGATTTAGGACATAGTCATTACCTGACAATTCTTCTCCTTACTTCAGAACACACTTGAGCTCACTAGATCAAACGGTTTATATCGCGCCTAAAAATAACAAAATTTCTAAAATTAAAACGCGTCGTACGGAGTTAACGCAAAAATCTAATTTCCACCTAACCCACCCCTAGGAACACTATAAGGTTCCCATCATTTATAAATTAACATTTTAACATATCTCGCATCATCTAACTATCACATATCACAAGCACTCCCATATTATAATCAATTGAATAATACACACATAACAACACATTAATTCAAAAGAATAAACTGGGCAGAATTCAATACTCCAATAAAACGAACCATAACTTGACTTCCCGACATCCTATGGGTATGATTTTGGACTTTCTGGAAACCTCGAGATGTCTACTAAAACTCTTATGTTGACCCCAAGACCTAAAACACAGCCTAAGATCCTCAAAAATAGCCTACTATACAACATGTCCAGTTCTGACCTAGGTGCGCTATTTGGGTCGTAACTTAGAATATACACCTCAAAATCCCAATCCGCAAAATTCCTATAAAAGTTAACATCCTAAGGTATTTCGAGACCAAAAGGTAAGGTTAAATATTAACTACACAATAAATGGTGACTGATATCGTACGGCTCATAAAATCTGTCCAAGCTGACCCGTTTTTATTTCGGAATTTTCGATCCTAGTTCTGACCATACTATCCCGGGACTCCAAATTGAGGTTCTAACCAGCCTACTAGGGTCCATTACTTCTTCTTTCACCCCCATAGCATCACTAAGGTCGGCTTGCACATATAGACTAACATAAATTGCGACGATGACATACTAATTCTCAAACAAACACATAAACTTAAAATTTACACTAATAATCGAAATAAGAGAAACGAAACATGGACCCCTAAACTTCAAAACACATAAGAAATCAGCAAGGTGCTATTTTACTAAAATATAAACAAATTAAACCTTTTTTTTTAAAAAATATAAAGAACTCGATAAACCTCTTAATAACGATATAATGATTTATAACAATCAAAATAATACGATTACTATTTCAAAGTCAAAACTTTATTTATCATAGCATAATTTAATTTGTAAAAATAACTAAGAAGATTTAGAAGACACCCTTTGTAAAAGTATAATTTAATAATAATTATAAACTAATAAATTTAACTCCGAACTCTCAAAATAATTAAAAGTTCCGATTTAAAACTTGAAACTGTCAAATACTTTGAGAATTAAAACGCAACTCCATTTTAAAGCTCAGTCATATGTATCAACACTCTATTATAACACATGGAATTAAATTTAACAACGTAAACAAAACCTAAATCATGCAAAGAAATCTAATACAACACCAACTCTACCCATAATCCACTCCCCACATACAATAATCACAAATTTCTAATTTAACACCAAAAACTCTCACACTTAAAGCAACCTGAATAAAGTATTCCCCTAAGCATGTATTTAACATAAAAAAAACTCAGATTATGTGAATGATAACATGCATGAATATACTACTAGCAATACTAATCAACGTAGGCTAACAGAATAGTGAATGAAACTAATGAAAACCAACATAGGGTAGGGTTAGGATTTTTACGCAAAACTGGGCAAAATAACGGCAGAACGGGCGGACGTCGGCGGCGGTAGTCTCCCGGGGAGGGTCGTGGTCGGTGTCGGAACGGAGCAACGGCGACGGCAGCAACGTCAACACAGCGGTAGCAACAGCGGGGGTCGATCCCTTCGGTTCTTATCGGCGTGCACTCTCCAGTGAGCGCGACGGTTGCGGTGTGGTGGTGCGGTGTCACAGCGTCGTCGGACGGTGGTAAGACGACGTTGACGACGGTCTGCGAGGGTCTTGGTGGCGGCGGTGTCGCACAGCAATGTCCAACCGACGGTGAGAAGGCACGATGAAAACAGAGGAAGAGGAAGGTCGTGGTGGTTTGTGGTGGTGCTCCGGGACTGTTAGGTGGTGCCGCCGGCGAAGGGCGGCGGCGGCGGCAGTTGCGTTGGTGGACGGCAGTTACGCAGCAGAGAGAGAGAGAGGGGGGTATGGGGCAGAACACGTTAGGGTTACGTTTAGGGTTTTGTTGAATAATAACTATAATATATATACTAAACTAAAATAAGTAACTAGAATAATTTTGTAAATAAAAAAAAGTTCATGCTGCTAATAATAGTATAGGGAAATAAAATAAATTTTACTTTTCTAAATAAAAATAATAACCACAAAATAATACAATTAAAACACATCATTGACAATGATAATTAAAAGCAAAACACATGAAATCATACAATATTAACCACATAAAATTACTAAATTACCATTACTCCCATGCCCGTAAAAGAACTAAAATACCCTTGTTAGTCTCTTAGCGGTCCTACGAGCTCAAGTGTTAGCAGATCAACGCCGATAAAATCTCAGAAATTAACGAAGTCAAACTTAAATTATTAACGTCGTAACGGTCAACACATTCGAATTTTTCAGGATTTTACAATTAGCTTATACCCGGGCGTTGCCCTGGAAAAAAAATACCCGAGTGTTCATATATAAATACATGCGCCTTCAATTAAAAAAAATTCGAACATTGATTTGTACAAATATGATGAAAATTCAAAAGACTTAGCTAGATAAAAATAGTTGTTTGATCAAATAAAACAAAACTACAATAAAAACATAAGTATTAACTCAAAAACGTTATGGTTGAATTTGTAAACGTCATAAACCTGAAGGGGGATATATGCAACTTTTTTGAAAATTTGGAAACCCACAAGAGAAAAGCGCAGAAACCCCAATAAACTGGATCAGTCACGGGCGTCACATTCATGTGTTACAACCAAAACATCGAAAACCATGTGTGAAGGATGCGGAGGCAGAGCAAAGTCACGGGCGTGACACTAACTTCTTGGGGGAGAACTCTTCGATCCGTGACAAGTCACGGTGGTGACTCACAGACACCCAAAAACATGGAAGCAGTGATGAGTCACGGGCGTGACCTTTGAGGATCACGACCATGACCTATACTGAGTCACTTCTTTTAATTCCTACTTTTACTTTGCTTGATGAACCCCGATAGGACCCTTGATGTGAAAAGACCAACACGCCATTGGGTCAACTCGACTTGGGTGCAGGTGACCGAATTGCCATTGGGTTGGTGGAAGCTACCGAGCCATTTAAATGGGCTTGAGGCCAATCCAAAGGACGACCGAGATGAGCTCGCATGGAGGGAATCGATTCAAGTGAAAACTGGACCTCTATGTTGGTGTGAGAGGTAATGATCCCCTTAGTTTGGTCTAGGAGAGAAGATAAAGGACCCTGAGTCTCTTCACTATACGCAGCCTCAAAGTTAAAAGTTATGCATGAATGTGGGGCTCCAAAGGTTTTAACTTGAAAACTCTTCTTCTTACCAACTTTGGAACCGCAAAATCTCCACTCGCACCCTTCCCCTTGATAAAATAATTGGTATCTTAACTTGTCACTCTTGGTCACTTTCAAATTGTTCCCACTAAATATCTAATAATTATCCATAAGGATCACAACTTTTTTTCCTAGCAAGTAGTTTGCTTGGCAAGGCAGGGTTGTTCTTAGGATACTTCACCTTCTTCTTCCTCTGGTTAGGCCTTTTATTAGCCACCTCTTCATTACTCTTAATCTCAAGGCCGCTAGGGTTGTCAAAGTCATTGCAGTATTCATCCCTAACTTCATTCCCATCTTCAACATCACCCTTATTGATCATATCACTTAGAGTATTACTTGTGTCACCTAAAAAGATTGCATTCTTGTCACTTGCTTCATTGCCCTTCAATTTCTTTTTCTCCCTAGCATAAGTTAACTCCTCATTCTCAACATCATACCCCACTCCTTCAGTACTAAACTCATAATCATCATCATCACCATCATCCTCATCTCCTTCATCATTTACATGCTAAATATTATCAATTTCTATTTCCTTGTCCCTAACCTCGGGATGTTAGACATAAATGCGAACAAATGGACAATTTCATTGTTGGCAAAAATTCAGATCGGTCAAATTGATTAATTTCAAAATCCAGACGAGAAATTGATGTCCGGACCAATTTTTCTGGGTTGGACCATTTGGACGGAACTAAACTCGAGTCAAAATCGGGTTCATACAAAAGAAGAAAGTGGAATATTGACTCTGAATATTCGTTCAATTTGGGCAATGTCAAAATCGGGTTCGGACAAAACTGACTTTTTTCAGGTTAGACAAATTGGGGTTTTTGGGTCGGGCAGAATTTTAATAGTGCTAGATAATTCAAAACCAAATTGATGAGCTACCTAATCTAATCACCCCCTTCCACAACAACCAAACTATCCTTAAGTTAGTCATTGGTTCGCTGAAATAGTCTTTTTCAATCATATCCTTGAATATCCAATTTCTCAACAAATTTAACTAGATGGTCCATACTCATATAATCAGTGTCCACCTCACTCTCACTTACCTCACTCTCACTGAAAACAAAGTGTGGATTTTTTTACAAACCCCTCCCATGAAATACATGTAACTTACCCATTTTATAAGACAAAAAGAAAACAAAAAAAGCAGCAAAATTTAGTAACTTCATCAACCTTTGAGCAAGAAACAAAGCTTCAAGGGTCCATTTGGTCAACCCCCCTCCCCAAAAAATAAATAAATCAAGACCCTAAACACTAATCAAAAATGCAAAAATTGTTGCTTCATTGTACAAATTGGGCCTCGTTCTTTTATGCGGTGCGGTTGGTTGCGGTGTGCTGGAATTTGAAAAAGTGTGGTGAGTTGTGGTGAAAGTTATGGTAGGTGGGGTATGTTAAGAGAGAGAATGTGAAAAGTAGAGGAGAAAAGTGAGGAGAAATAAAAATAAAATGATAAATTAGTAATGATTATGGTGTCGTGTGGTGAAGTGTGATGGAAAATTCAAGAGTGACCTACCAGTATAAAGTCAAAATCCACACAAGAAATCCACCAAAACCCCATAATCATAAACTCCCCCTAAATTACATTTGAAACCCTTTTTTTTTTACATACTTAGCAAACACACATCAAGGTTCCTCTTCACTCCGATTCAATTATGGCCAGGATCAAAATTTGATGCAAATGTCATGTTTTACCTCAAATTTGCAAATGAACAAGGTTTTGACAGGTGAGACTTGGGGGAGGAAGATGAATAATTCACTCTTGAAAGGCAGAGATCGTTAGGGGGGCTGAAGGTTTGAAATTGAAGGAATTGAATGGAGATCAACTAAAGGGGGTTAGTTTTTAGGTGGCTTTTAATTAATTAGGTTAGTAATTAAATAGATTACGGGGTTATAAGTGTTTTTTTTCTTTTTTTGGACGTCTTCGTCAAGAAAATATGTAATCGTTATATGGTCCGCTATAGCATAAATACCTACCTAGACATTTGTATTAAATAATTTGAAAAAAAAATCATCAATATTGATAATAAAATTTATAAAATTTAATCTATTAATATTATTACAAAATTCATCAAATTTTTTAAAATTGTCAAACTATACAAAATATTTATCACATAAAAGGTTGATAAATTGGCATATTTTAATACAAGTGGTGTACCTAGGTAGGTACACCACAAAACCGGACCGAAAACCCATACCAAAACCGGACCAAATGTAACCAGTCCGGTCTTCCATCAAATATTATTTTGATTTCGGATTTCGGTCTGGGTCCTAAAATCGGAAAAAAATCAAACATGGACGAAAACCCAATTAGTATAAAATGTAAAATTTTGATCTAAAAAAATATTCTTGAAACTCTTGATAATATAGGACTTTTATATCTGTAAAATAGATCACAATATCTTTGATTTAATTAGCACCTAAATATTCTATCCTATTATAAATTATCCTTTACCTTTACCCTTATAATTTGAAAATTAAAATTATCACATATTTATACATCACGCTAAAATCACACAATATTTTTTTAAAATAAGAAAAAAAAAGCTAACTTAAAAATATAAGGACAGAAGTGGATTTTTTTTTATAAGAATGAGTGGATTCTTAAAAACTTCATCTTCAAAAAGGAACCTTTTGTTAAAAAAAACACGTCAGACGTGTAATGATTAATATTAAATCTCAAAAACATTTCAGATATCTAAATCGTTCAGTTTGATCTAGGTTAGCCAAGTCGAATGTCTAACTGAGTTGGTTTAGGTATCGACCAATTGTTTTCAATACGGTCTTAGTCCAAATTTTCTTTTGAGATTTCGGTTCCGATCTAGTTTGAGTTAGACCCAATGAACACCTCTAGGTCCCAGTGACATGAAATTAAGGTTGACTATCAACATATTTTAAAATACTATGAATGAAGGAGAGAGAATATATATATATATATATATATATATATATATATATATATATATATATATATAGATAAAGAAAATATTACATGCGATATAGAGCAAAATTCTTGGAATGAGAGGAAAGAGAAAGATAGATGGGGAGGAGAGAGATGGAAAGAATTAGGAGAGAGAAAAGTTATCAGATAAAACTTATTTTGTTTTATTTTTCTTTTTATAATATTTTATTAATTATATATTACTAGCTAATACCCGGGCGTTGCCCCGAAAAAAAAACATATCCGAGCGTTCATATATAAATACATGCGCCTTCAATTAAAAAAATATTCGAACATTGCTTTGTGCAAATATGAAGAAATTCAAAAGAATTAGCTAGATAAAAATAGTTGTTTGATCAAATAAAACAAAATTACATTTGAAACCCTTTTTTTTTACATACTTAGCAAACACACATCTAGGTTCCTCTTCACTCAGATTCAACTATGGCCAATATCAAAATTTGATGCAAATGTCGTGTTTTACCTCAAATTTGCAAATGAACAAGGTTTTGACAGGTGAGACTTGGGGGAGGAAGATGAATAATTCACTCTTGAAAGGCAGAGATCGTTAGGGGGGCTGAAGGTTTGAAATTGAGGGGGTGTTTGGTATGTGGGAGTTGGGAGGTGGGAATGTGAATACATAAATAGGTAATACAACTCCCATGTTTGTTTTATGGGAATGAAAAAAAAATGAGAAATTGGGAATGGGAATAGAAACCCTCAACTCCCACTAATCTATTACCAAGGAGGTTGTAATTGATCTTTGGAAATTCATAAATCATCTTAAATACCAATATTATCTCCGTACTTAATTAATATTAGGGAAATTCTAAATGGTAGGCACCAATTTTTTGGTATTCCAAATGGTAGACATCATTTTTACCTTTTCCAAGTGGTAGGCTTAAAAACAAAAAAAATCGAATCTATAAGCCTTCTATGAAACTGCCGTTATCTATCATTAAAAAAAAGAAAAAAAAATAAAAGTTGAGTTTTGAAATAAGTAGTAGTACATTCTGGATGAGTTGATGAGCACGGTACCATTGAAAAGTCAATCACAAAGAACATCAAACCATCAACTAACCAAAAGAGACCACAATCTCTAGCACCACAAGAGCCTTACTTACCTGCCTAATGAATCTACCAGCTGAATCATCAACCAATCCTAATCAAGAAGAAGCCACCATCTCCACGGCCTCCTCCTGCACATCAACGCAGTCGAACCCACACCCACACGACGGCGACTCATCGAACCCCTCCAGTGGAAACCTAGCAGATGCGATTCCGACGGAGAATTTGACCTCGTCTTCACTCTTGACGATCTCGACTATGTTGAGCCAGAGGAACAGAATCTTGACGCTGACACCCTTGAGATTGGTGATCCGATCGCGGGTGATGACGCCGGAGATGGTGGATTTGTACTCAAGCTGGTAGGATTCGATGCTGAATTTGCAGGTTTTGGAGAGGTACAAAACATGTTGATGGGTTGAGCTCGTAACCTCGGACGCCCTTCGGAAGGAGACCCATCGGGAAGTCGTAGCTCTCCAGGACTTCGTAGGCAGTCAGAGTGTGGTCGTCCGAGACGGCGAAGGTGGAGGTTTATTTTTTTTCTTTTTTTTAATGATAGATAATGGCAGTTTGATAAAAAGGCCTACGGATTGGATTTTTTTTTTTTGTTTTTAAGCCTACCACTTGGAAAAGGTAAAAATGTTGTCTATCATTTGGAATACCCAAAAGTTGGTGCCTATCATTTGGAATTTCCCTTAATATTACCAATATATACTACCTCTCTATTCAAATTCATAAGGATATTTTAGTAAATGTGCATCTATTCCCAATTCCACCTCTACTTTGAATTACCATGTAACAAACGAAGAGTTTGAGAGTTCATAAATTCATTCTTATTCCCATTCCACTAATGAATTCTCATTCTCATTGTTAATTCTCATTCTCATTCCCATTCCCATTAGATACCAAACGGGCCGTGAAGGAATTGAATGGAGATCAACTAAAGGGGGTTAGTTTTTAGGTGGCTTTTAATTAATTAGGTTAGTAATTAAAAATAGATTACGGGGTTATAAGTTATTTTTTTTCTTTTTTGAACGTCTTCGTCAAGAAAATATGTAATCGTTATATGGTCCACTATAGTGTAAATACCTACCTAGACATTTGTATTAAATAATTTGAAAAAAAAAATCATCAATATTGATAATAAAATTCATAAAATTTAATCTATTAATATTATTACAAAATTCATCAAATTTTTAAAATTGTCTAACTATACAAAAAATTTATCACATAAAAGCTTGATAAATTGGCATATTTTAATACATATGGTGTACCTAGGTAGGTACACCACAAAACCAGACCGAAAACCCATACCAAAACCGGACCAAATGTAACCAGTCCGGTCTTCCATCAAATATTATTTTGATTTCGGATTTCGGCCTGGGTCATAAAATCGGAAAAAAATCAAACATGGACGAAAACCCAATTTGTATAAAATGTAAAATTTTGATCTAAAAAAATATTCTTGAAACTCTTGATAATATAGGACTTTTATATCTGTAAAATAGATCAAAATATCTTTGATTTAATTAGCACCTAAATATTCTATCATATTATAAATTATCCTTTACCTTTACCCTTATAATTTGAAAATTAAAATTATCACATATTTATACATCACGCTAAAATCACACAATATTTTTTTAAAATAAGAAAAAAAAAGCTAACTTAAAAATATAAGGACAGAAGTGGATTTTTTTTTATAAGAAGGAGTGGATTCTTAAAAACTTCATCTTCAAAAAGGAACCTTTTGTTTAAAAAAACACGTCAAACGTGTAATGATTAATATTAAATCTCAAAAACATTTCATGTATCTAAATCATTCAGTTTGATCTAGATTAGCCCAGTCGAATGTCGAACTGGGTTGGTTTAGGTTTGGACCAATTGTTTTCAATACGGTCTTTAATCCAATTTTCCTTTTGAGATTTCGGTTCCGATCTAGTTTGAGTTAGACCCATTGAACACCTCTAGGTCCCAGTGACATAAAATTAAGGTTGACTATCAACATTCCAAAATACTATGAATGAAGGAGAGAGAATATATATTAAAAAAAAGAAATTATTAAATGGGATATAGAGCAACATTCTTGGAATGAGAGGAAAGAGAAAGATAGATGGGGAGGAGAGAGATGGAAAGAATTAGGAGAGAGAAAAATTATTAGATAAAACTTATTCAAAAAATTGCTTAGAGGTACACTCTATTTTGCGGAAACTATTTTTTGGGGACCACATTATTAGAAATTATATTAGAGTGAACAATGTTGTTATATATCTATTTTTTGGGGACAAAGTTGCCGGAGATGGCCAGAATCCGGCTAAAAATATTAAAAGACTAACCTACCCTCATATTAATTATAGAATTACTAACCCAGCCCTTTTGAAACTATTTCTCAAAGAAAAAGATGTTGCTCGACATTCCTCATTTTGTTCTCCTACAGTTGTGATTGCAAAATTAGAATTCCATCAGTTGCATACTTGCATTACTTTACTGCAGCTTTCTTCTGTATTCAAATTCACAAAAGGGTAAATCTCTTTTTTCCTTTTTACAGTATCATGGTGCATTGCATTACTGCAACTATTTTCTGTATCCAAATTCTCAAAACTTCTGCATCTCTATTCTTATTATGTGCACTCCTCTTTTTTTTAAATCCAATTTGCTGGTGTCAAAAATAGAATGCTTTTATGGTATGGGTCTCATCTGACAAACTAGACCGGAATTTTCTCTCAAGGTAATCACTCTCAAGTCATGACCCGTCTTGAAATTAACCAATTTGTCATTTTCTATCCCTCACAATGGCTTCTCTGTTTCACCACATCCAGGGTTGCGCAAACTCCTGTAATAGGGTACATGTTCGAAAAATGGGTTTGCTTTGCAAATATGTTCCCCAAGAGTGCTAATTATTGCTATTCAACTTCAAGTGCTCCTTCTGGTGTTCTACTTTTATGTGAGGTTGTTAATAGCTTAAATTTTTCATATTAATCACTACCTTCGTTCACAATCGATTTTGGAAAACGTGAGCTTGATTTTCATGTCCATCACTAAAAATGATTCACCTATTAAAAACAAGTTAATTTAACCGTGATTGACTTGTGGTGCCTGTTTCTTTGGATAAATTACTATTTTTCCTGCAGGTGGCATTGGGAAGAAGATAAACAGTATGGTGGGAGTTGAGTGATCCATATCTTGAACGAGACTTGGGCTTCAAATATTTTGGCGGCTCAGCAATTGATTTTCAAGGGTTGGGTTAGTAATTCAACAATTAATATGAGGGTAGGTTAGTCATTTAACATTTTTAGCCGGATTCTAGCCATTTCCGGCAACTTTGTCCCCAAAAAATAGATATTTAACAACATTGTTCACCGTAATAAAATTTCTAATAATGTAATCCTCAAAAAATAGTTTCCGCAAAATAAAGGGTACCTCTGAGCAATTTTTCTTTTATAATATTTTAATAATTATATATTATTAGCTTATACCCGGGCGTTGCCCTGGAAAAAAAATACCCCAGTGTTCATATATAAATACATGCGCCTTCAATTAAAAAAAATAATCGAACATTGATTTGTGCAAATATGATGAAAATTCAAAAGACTTAGCTAGATAAAAATAGTTGTTTGATCAAATAAAACAAAACTACAATAAAAACATAAGTATTAACTCAAAAACGTTATGGTTGAATTTGTAAACGTCATAAACCTGAAGGGGGATATATGCAACTTTTTTGAAAATTTGGAAACCCACAAGAGAAAAGCGCAGAAACCCCAATAAACTGGATCAGTCACGGGCATCACATTCATGTGTTACAACCAAAACATCGAAAGCCATGCGTGAAGGATGCGGAGGCAGAGCAAAGTCACGAGCGTGACCCTAACTTCTTGGGGGAGAACTCTTCGATCCGTGACAAGTCACGGTGGTGACTCACAGACACCCAAAAACATGGAGGCAGTGATGAGTCACGGGCGTGACCTTTGAGGATCACGACCATGACTTATACTGAGTCACTTCTTTTAATTCCTACTTTTACTTTGCTTGATGAACCCCGATAGGACCCTTGATGTCAAAAGACCAACACGCCATTGGGTCAACTCGACTTGGGTGCAGGTGACCGAATTGCCATTGGGTTGGTGGAAGCTACCGAGCCATTTAAATGGGCTTGAGGCCAATCCAAAGGACGACCGAGATGAGCTCGCATGGAGGGAATCGAGTCAAGTGAAAACTGGACCTCTATGTTGGTGCGAGAGGTAACGATCCCCTTAGTTTGGTCTAGGAGAGAAGATAAAGGACCCTGAGTCTCTTCACTATGCGCAGCCTCAAAGTTAAAAGTTATGCATGAATGTAGGACTCCAAAGGTTTTAACTTGAAAACTCTTCTTCTTACCAACTTTGGAACCCCAAAATCTCCACTCGCACCCTTCCCCTTGATAAAATAATTGGTATCTTAACTTGTCACTCTTGGTCACTTTCAAATTGTTCCCACCAAATATCTAATAATTATCCATAAGGATCACAACTTTTTTTCCTAGCAAGTAGTTTGCTTGGCAAGGCAGGGTTGTTCTTAGGATACTTCACCTTCTTCTTCCTCTGGTTAGGCCTTTTATTAGCCACCTCTTCATTACTCTTACTCTCAAGGCCGCTAGGGTTGTCAAAGTCATTGCAGTATTCATCCCTAACTTCATTCCCATCTTCAACATCACCCTCATGGATCATATCACTTAGAGTATTACTTGTGTCACCTAAAAAGATTGCATTCTTGTCACCTGCTTCATTGCCCTTCAATTTCTTTTTCTCCCTAGCATAAGTTAACTCCTCATTCTCAACATCATACCCCACTCCTTCAGTACTAAACTCATAATCATCATCATCACCGTCATCCTCATCTCCTTCATCATTTACACGCTAAATATCATCAATTTCTATTTCCTTGTCTCTAACCTCGGGATGTTTGACATAAATGCGAACAAATGGACAATTTTAGTGTTGGCAAAAATTCAGATCGGTCAAATTTGATTAATTTCAAAATTCAGACGAGAAATTGATGTCCGGACCAATTTTTCTGGGTTGGACCATTTGGACGGAACTAAACTCGAGTCAAAATCGGGTTCATACAAAAGAAGAAAGTGGAATATTGTCTCTGAATATTCGTTCAATTTGGGCAATGTCAAAATCGGGTTTGGACAAAACTGACTTTTTTCAGGTTAGACAAATTGGGGTTTTTGGGTCGGGCAGAATTTTAATAGTGCTAGATAATTCAAAACCAAATTGATGAGCTACCTAATCTAATCATCCCCTTCCACAACAGCCAAACTATCCTTAAGTTAGTCATTGGTTCGCTGAAATAGTCTTTTTCAATCATATCCTTTGAATATCCAATTTCTCAACAAATTTAACTAGATGGTCTATACTCATATAATCAGTGTCCACCTCACTCTCACTTACCTCACTCTCACTGAAAGCAAAGTGTGGATTTTTTTACAAACCCCTCCCATGAAATACATGTAACTTACCCATTTTATAAGACAAAAAGAAAACAAAAAAAGTAGCAAAATTTAGTAACTTCATCAACCTTTGAGCAAGAAACAAAGCTTCAAGGGTCCATTTGGTCAACCCCCCTCCCCAAAAAATAAATAAATCAAGACCCTAAACACTAATCAAAAATGCAAAAATTGTTGCTTCATTGTACAAATTGGGCCTCGTTCTTTTATATGGTGCGGTTGGTTGCGGTGTGCTGGAATTTGAAAAAGTGTGGTGAGTTGTGGTGAAAGTTGTGGTAGGTGGGGTATGTTAAGAGAGAGAATGTGAAAAGTAGAGGAGAAAAGTGAGGAGAAATAAAAATAAAAAGATAAATTAGTAATGATTATGGTGTCGTGTGGTGAAGTGTGATGGAAAATTCAAGAGTGACCTACCAGTATAAAGTCAAAATCCACACAAGAAATCCACCTAAACCCCATAATCATAAACTCCCCCTAAATTACATTTGAAACCCTTTTTTTTTTTACATACTTAGCAAACACACATCAAGGTTCCTCTTCACTCCGATTCAATTATGGCCAGGATCAAAATTTGATGCAAATGTCATGTTTTACCTCAAATTTGCAAATGAACAAGGTTTTGACAGGTGAGACTTGGGGGAGGAAGATGAATAATTCACTCTTGAAAGGCAGAGATCGTTACGGGGGCTGAAGGTTTGAAATTGAAGGAATTGAATGGAGATCAACTAAAGGGGGTTAGTTTTTAGGTGGCTTTTAATTAATTAGGTTAGTCATTAAATAGAATACGGGGTTATAAGTTTTTTTTTCTTTTTTAGGACGTCTTCGTCAAGAAAATATGTAATCGTTATATGGTCCACTATAGCATAAATACCTACCTAGACATTTGTATTAAATAATTTGAAAAAAAAAATCATCAATATTGATAATAAAATTTATAAAATTTAATCTATTAATATTATTACAAAATTCATCAATTTTTTTAAAATTGTCAAACTATACAAAAAATTTATTACATAAAAGGTTGATAAATTGGCATATTTTAATACATGAGGTGTACCTAGGTAGGTACACCACAAAACCGGACCGAAAACCCATACCAAAATCGGACCAAATGTAACCAGTCCGGTCTTCCATCAAATATTATTTTGATTTCGGATTTCGGTCTGGGTCCTAAAATCGGAAAAAAATCAAACATGGTCGAAAACCCAATTAGTATAAAATGTAAAATTTTGATCTAAAAAAATATTCTTGAAACTCTTGATAATATAGGACTTTTATATCTGTAAAATAGATCACAATATCTTTGATTTAATTAGCACCTAAATATTTTATCCTATTATAAATTATCCTTTACCTTTACCCTTATAATTTGAAAATTAAAATTATCACATATTTATACATCACGCTAAAATCACACAATATTTTTTTAAAATAAGAAAAAAAAGCTAACTTAAAAATGTAAGGACAGAAGTGGATTTTTTTTATAAGAATGAGTGGATTCTTAAAAACTTCATCTTCAAAAAGGAACCTTTTGTTAAAAAAAACACGTCAGACGTGTAATGATTAATATTAAATCTCAAAAACATTTCAGATATCTAAATCGTTAAGTTTGATCTAGGTTAGCCAAGTCGAATGTCTAACTGAGTTGGTTTAGGTATCAACCAATTGTTTTCAATACGGTCTTAGTCCAAATTTTCTTTTGAGATTTCGGTTCCGATCTAGTTTGAGTTAGACCCAATGAACACCTGTAGGTCCCAGTGACATGAAATTAAGGTTGACTATCAACATATTTTAAAATACTATGAATGAAGGAGAGAGAATATATATATATATAAAAAAAGAAAATATTACATGGGATATAGAGCAACATTCTTGGAATGAGAGGAAAGAGAAAGATAGATGGGGAGGAGAGAGATGGAAAGAATTAGGAGAGAGAAAAGTTATAAGATAAAACTTATTTTGTTTTATTTTTCTTTTTATAATATTTTATTAATTATATATTACTAGCTAATACCTGGGCGTTGCCCCGAAAAAAAAACATATCCGAGCGTTCATATATAAATACATGCGCCTTCAATTAAAAAAAATATTCGAACATTGCTTTGTGCAAATATGATGAAATTCAAAAGACTTAGCTGGATAAAAATAGTTGTTTGATCAAATAAAACAAAATTACAATAAAATTATAAGTTCAATAATAGTTAAGATATATGTACAAATAAAATAAATCTTTGAGATAAAAGGGAATATTATAAATGAGATTCCAAATGAGTAAAGGACAATTTTTCGATCATCTGTGGTAAAAATACTGAAAAATCACCATAAGATTATATATGAAATATCAACATGGGAGATTAAGTGGATGTCGTCACATAATTTACCTGTAGCACTAATGATCATTCTTACACCTCGACATATAAC
This sequence comes from Portulaca oleracea, assembly GCA_029582165.1. Taxonomy (NCBI): domain Eukaryota; kingdom Viridiplantae; phylum Streptophyta; class Magnoliopsida; order Caryophyllales; family Portulacaceae; genus Portulaca; species Portulaca oleracea. The sequence continues at coordinate 17,276,554 of CM055888.1, read as the reverse complement.
TTCTTTTTCTAGATCAACTAATGTGAGTGACTCAATCATGGGTTATATTGACCATTAAAAGGAGATTTACGGACAAAACTCATGATAGTTATAAGTGTTCGGGCAATATAACATATAATGTACACAGAGCTTCTCGCAATATGGGATGGAAATCATGGAAGGTAGGCATGTTAATACTAAATTTACTATAAAACCAATCAAAATCACGTCTTCATCAGGCGTAGAAGAATTGCAACAACTCGTTGAAGAACCATAAATATATTATGAAATAAGAACAAATAACTTTAGCAATGTTGTGTAAACATCATTATACTTGCCAAATCACATTGAACAATAAAAAGAGACACATTATTTTGGGATGGAAGAAGTTATCTATAATTTTCAACAAATAAACTAACAATGATCATGATTTCATCTTATTATTTTTATTTGCCAAAATGACTGGATTTTTTTTAATAATAAATCTTTTAATCCTACTTTTTATTGGACTAAAACTTCTTTTTTTTGGTGCAAAAATATAATGACTCATTAAATATGTTTATATTTCTTTTCAAACATTAGTTTATTCTTTGTAAAAAAGAAAATATGTGTATGTATATAAACACCAAAAAAAAAGTACCATATATAATATTTTTAAAGTGAGATATATATGAATAAACTTACATGAAAATAGTATAACAAACAATCATATATCAAATCTACATTTGCAGCAAAAATTATAGAAAAAAAGTATACAACATTGGTTAGTTTGTCACAACTAAAGAATCGCATGTTGAACCGTCAATATATTATGTTAAATGTTTTTCATTTATTCTTCTTTCCATTTGCCTCTTTTTGTAGGTTAAAGAAAATTGATAAAGAACCGTAATATAAGTTTAGCATATACATGCATACATACATACATACACATACACATACATATTGGACGACCTAAGTAAATACTCCAAGGTATACTATATATCAATTGATGTATCTTATGAATCATGTTATATTTCTTGATCTTCCATCAATTAGAAACATTTTACAACAAAAATCACACTCCAACCACATAAGAGTATAAGAGTACTCCATTAATATATAGAGAATTATTTCATTAAGACACTGCCACCCCCCCCCCCCCCCCCCAATCATGTTATATTTCTTAAACCAAGGCACTCCACTCATAAGTATAATAACCACGAAACTATGTAAAACCATTTGTTTGAGAGATGATAATGAGACCCATATATAAGATCATATCGTAATACCATTTTCTTCTCTACCTTTCATTAAGGTTCCTTATTACTGAACTTTTAAAATTTAAACCTATTAATGTGACACTGTAATATCCAATCAAGAAATATTGAAGACAAATAGCCAATGAAAAATAGTGTCAATCTAATATGGAAGTACCAGTTCTCATTCTCTTCTAGCTCCAATTATTTTTTTTTTAGCAGTAGCCAGGACTTCAACCCCGTTTTATTCAACCTTTCAATATATATATTTTTTTTAAAAAAAAAAATTAGTGCCCTTATAGCATAAATATAGACCCCAAAGCCATCCAACTATGGTAAAAAGTGTAGACACTAAAAAAAATTAAAATAGTGTCAAATTATAAAATAAATTAAGTTAATTATTTTGGTCGGTTCAAATTAATTAATTTAGTTTATTTAATTAAATTTACTCAAGTTGATTACCAAGTCAATGCTCGGACAACTGTCAAGTTAAAGTCAAGCCGACTACCAAGTCAAAGTCAAATGGACTGCCAAGTCAACCCAAACCTAAGGCCCAGACAACGGCCCACAAAGACTACCAAGTCAAAGTTGAATGGACTGTCAAGTCAACCTAAACTCAAGGCCCAGTCAACGGTCCAAGAAGGCTAATAAGTCACTTAGGACACGGAGTCTCTCCTCTATAAATAGGACTCTACTCACTCTCATGTGGGGGGATAGAAAAAATCAACTCTCAAGAAGTCTCTCTAGAATTAAACAACAAACACATCAATATGTATCGTTTGTTCTAGAGATTCAACACCAACTTGATCGAGATTCAAGCCGCATCGGCCCTCCTTCAAGAAGACTACAGAGATCGAATCAGAGGAATATTTTTAATTGTTCATCTTGTAACAAATATTATAGAGATTGTACACAAATTCTTTGAAATCAATACAAATTATATTTGTCCATTTTTTCTTGTCTTTATTTATTATAGACTCGAAAAATTTGTGGTTACAAATTTTGGCACGCTCGGTGGGACAATCTCTACCTCTCATCTCGATCTCTGAAATCAAGACTTTCAAGAACATCTCCACGAATAAGATATGACTACAAAGGCTTCAACCAATCAATCTCCTAAGGAAGAGCTTGCAACAAATGTGAAGATGAAACACGAGGCCATTGGCATGGTAAGGGAAGTTCGAAGTAAAACAAGGTCATCTGATCTTGTTACTATGTCAGTCATGGTTACAGGAGTTGTGACTATAGAAGAAGAAATGGCTAACATAAAAGCCACGTTACAGAAGCTTACTCAAGAGAGCGAAGAGAAGGACGCGCAAATCAAGCGTCAAGATACAAGAATTGCTAAGTTGGAGAAGAAGTTAAAGCAACGACCAGCAAAGTCCCTCAATAAATATTCAGACGCAGAGGGAGAAAACGAATCTAATGAAAGTGAGGCTGAAAATGACATGTCTAAGAAGGGCGACAAGCCATTATCAACGACAAGCTCAATAACTGCAGAACAAGTCCAACATTTGAACGCAAAGGCACTCAAGGACCAATTAGGAGAAGCTTCACAAAGAACTCACAGGTACACTAGGCCATACACTAAGAGAATAAGCACTCTTCGTATGCCACATGGTTACCAACCTCCCAAATTTCATCAATTCGATGGACATGGTAACCCAAAGCAGCATGTCGCACACTTTGTTGAGACATGTAACAGTGCTGGCACGAATGGAGATCTCTTAGTCAAGCAATTTGTGCGCTCCTTAAAAGGAACCGTGTTTGAATGGTATACCAACCTTGCATCTGGGTCCATCGATAGTTGGGGCAAATGGAGGAGGAGTTTCTAAATCGTTTCTACAGCACAAGTCGTGTCGTTAGCATGACAGAGTTGACTAATGTCAAACAATGGGATGACGAGCCAGTAGTTGACTACATCAACCGTTGGCGTGCTCTTTCCCTAATGTGCAAGGATCGTCTGTCAGAAACCTCTGCGGTCGACATGTGCGCTCGAAGAATGGATTGGAACATACTCTATGCCTTGCAAGTGAACAAGCCCAAGAGTTTTCAAGACTTGGTGACACAAGCTCATGACATGGAGTTTACGATTGCCAACCATGGAAGACACTCTAACAATAGTGTGTCTACAGTTGCTTATGAAGACATGCCAAGAAGAGACCCTGTGATTGAAGAAAATGACTATTGTTTTTCTGACTCTGATGCACCAGAAATGTTGGACAAACTCCTTGAGAAGGGACTAATAGAACTCCCTGAGCCGAAGCGCCTTGAAGAAGTAGGAAGACTGAGCAATCCTAAGTATTGCAAGTACCACAGGATTGTCAGTCACCCACTAGAGAAATGTAGGGCATTTAAAGAGAAATTCATGCAGCTAGTGAAGGAAGGGAAAATCGCACTAGATGAAGAAGACACTGACAAGTTTGACTAGATGCAACACGCGCAAGGAGAACGGACACCCTAGGGGGCAAAGAACGGTCACTTAAAAAAAAAAGGGACTCAAACAACAAAAAAAAAAAAGTGATCATCATAGACTTCCAAGTCATCATTAAAAAAAAAGTACACAACTTTCAAGTCACCACCAATGACTCCCAAGTCAACCTAATCAAGAGACTCCCAAGTTGAAGCACAAGACTCACAAATCTATAAAATGACCAAAGACTTTCAAGTCATCTAAAAAAAAAAGACTCTCAAGTGATCATAAAAAAAGACTCTCAAGTCATCACTGACAGACTCCCAAGTCATCCCAAAAAAAAGACGCTCAAGTCATCATCAACAAACATTCAAGTCGTTATCAAAGATTCTCAATTCGTGATCAAAGACTTTCAACTCGCGACAAAGGAACATTTGAGTCAAAAGACTTCTAAGTCACGATTGAGCAAGAAAGCAAGCTCTCAAGTTAGCTAAATCCAGACTCTTAAGTCATCAAGTACGTGGACTCTCAAGTCATATATCTCATAAACTCCTAAATCATTCATTTATATGAGTGTAGTGCCAACATGCTCAAGTCATGTCCATCTTTCGGCATCTAGATGTACAAGCAACGTACATTGTGTAGCCTCACAAACCTGCAAAAAAAAAAGGGAGAAAAAAAAAGTTTGTAGACTCTCAGAGGGGTTAGTCATTCTGGCATGCGCCGGGTAAGCCGACTCGCCACCCTCAACAAGGACAAGCTCCTCTACGCAAAAGCGGAGCTCGTAACCCTTGTCTTTGGCAGTGTCGGGGTCTTAAAAAGTTTTTTTTCCGACTCCTTACCTCAACAAGGGCAAGCTATTCTACGCAAAAGCGGAGCTCGTAACCTTGTCTTTGGCAGTGCCGGGGTCTTAAAAAGTTTTTTTCCGATTCCTTACCTCAACAAGGACAAGCTCTTCTACGCAAAAGCGAAGCTCGTAACCTTGTCTTTGGCAGTGCCGGGGTCTTAAAAAAAATTTTCCGACTCCTTACCTCAACAAGGACAAGCTCCACTACGCAAAAGCGGAGCTCGTAACCCTTGTCTTTCGCAGTACCGGGGTCTTAAAAAAAATTTCCCGACTCCTTACCTCAACAAGGACAAGCTCCTCTACGCAAAAGCGGAGCTCGCAACCCTTGTCTTTGGCAGTGCCGGGGTCTTAAAAAAAATTTCCGGACTCAACACCTCCAACAAGGATAAACTCCTCACGCAAAAGTGGAGCCCGTTACCCTTGTCTTTGGCGGTACTCGGTCTTCCAAAAAATATCTGACTCATCACATCAACAAGGATAATCACCTCTACGTTATACGGAGCCCGTTATCCTTGTGTATAGTGGTTGCTTGGATCTTGGTACCTACACACACAAAAAAAAAAAAAAAGCACCTGATGGCTCATGTCATGAATGTAGGAAAAGAGAAGATCAAATTACTTTCTTGGAAGTGTGCATAAAAACGAAGCAGCGGAGGTTATCGAAAGATAAAGGTCGCAATTTATACATGTGTTGTTTTAGAGGATATTGGAAAGTCCATCTCATTTCCTTACATTGACGATTTTGAATGGAGTGGGGAGGATATTGTCAGCATATATATGAATCTCTATAAATCCATAAGTTTGCATGGCCTAATTGATACAGTTGCCTTATGGACAAGATTTTAAAGACAAAATTTCCTACTTATGTATATTATACGGTTCAAATTGTAATCCGTTTTTATTTTCCTTTTGAATCGTATGAGATTCAATTTACTATTTGACTATCCTATCGAGTCAAAATCAATATGGGTAGCATACAGATTCAAGACATGCAAATCTCATAGTCAAGTTTCGAGATCCGATCGCGGCAAGTACTACCAAGTCGTAAGCGCGACCAACTCTCGAGGGGGCAATTTGTAGACACTAAAAAAATCAAAATAGTGTCAAATTATAAAATAAATTAAGTTAATTATTTTGGTTGGTCCAAATTAATTATTTTAGTTTATTTAATTAAATTTGCTCAAGTTGATTACCAAGTCAATGCTCGGACAACTGTCAAGTTAAAGTCAAGCCAACTACCAAGTCAAAGTCAAATGGACTGCCAAGTCAACCCAAACCTAAGGCCCGGACAACGGCCCACAAAGACTACCAAGATAAAGTTGAATGGACTGTCAAGTCAACCTAAACTCAAGGCCCAGTCAACGACCCAAGAAGGCTAATAAGTCACCTAGGACATGGAGTCTCTCCTCTATAAATAGGACTCTACTCACTCTCATGTGGGGGATAGAAAAAATCAACTCTCAAGAAGTCTCTCTAGAATTAAACAACACATCAATATGTGTCGTTTGTTCTACAGATTCAACACCAACTTGATCGAGATTCAAGCCGCATCGGCCCTACTTCAAGAATACTACAGAGATCGAATCAGAGAAATATTTTTATTTGTTCATCTTGTAACAAATATTATAGAGATTGTACCCAAATTCTTTGAAATCAATACAAATTATATTTGTCCATTTTTTCTTGTCTTTATTTATTATAGACTCGAAAAATTTGTGGTTACAAAAAGGTTTATGCATTTTTAGCAATATAACAAATTAACAATGGAACCTGGGGGGGGAGAGAGAGAGAGAGAGAGAGAGAGAGAGAGAGAGAGAGAGAGAGAGAGAGAGAGAGAGAGAGAGAGAGAGAGAGAGAGAGAGAGAGAGAGAGAGAGAGAGAGAGAGAATAAAAAATTAAAAAGTGACACCAGGAGGGCAATATATATTAGATACACCCGGAGCACGTGCTCCAAATATTTGTTAGTGAACAATCATATGAATCAGAGTGAACAAACATAATAATAAGAGTGAACAACCTCATACATATGAATGAACAATTGTACAATTTGGAGCACATGCTCCAGTAGCACCTAATAAATTGCACCAGGAGGGAAGTTTATGGAATAGAGAGAGAATAGTGAGCCATGTCGGTTCTGCCGTGGGTAATTGACTGCTTTGCACTTAAGGGTTTTTAAAGGCTATGATTACGTAGGGATTTCACCAAATGGCTATGATTAGTCAATGTTTCCAAATTGCCTCACAGCTTGGTCAACTCCATTTTGTAACTATAATAGTAAGATATACCTTATTTAAAATTATAATTGTGTTAATTTATATTGTAACTCATTATAATTTGTTAGTAATTAATGGTCAAAATATAGTCAAATTGACAAATATTTTTAGACGATGGTCATGTATTTATGTTATTTTGAAGGCTGAATTATTGTTATATCTCATGATATTTTAATAAATATCATAATTCAAGTTTAAAAGCATAAATATTTGAATAACAAAGTATAACTTCTATAACTACAAATTTAGTTCAATAAAAAAACTACAAATTTAGTTGAAGAAATATTTAGCTCTACTTTCAAATTTTCATTTGCTTACTAAAAGGAGATATCAATTACTCCTTTCATTCCTTAACGTATGTCATTTTAACAAACTTTTATAATATATGACACTCTTCAATTTTAATACAATATTGATTCCTCATTCCTCAATATGTGCCACTTTCATGTACTTTTCATTTTCACAATATGTTTCACTTTACAATTACCGTACAACATCAATAACATATTTACTAAATTTACCTCTTATTTCATCATTTCCAACATAAATTTTAATTTAAGTATAAATATTTTTTATCAATTTACTAAGGCCCTTTTTTGGTAAAGTAATAGTAAAGTCTTTCGTACCTTATTTACATTACCTTATCTACCCCATCTAAAAGAATTTACATCATTTCTATTTAAAAATTTATATATTTAATTAGTAATATGGTTAACGTGACTTACCATACTCACATTAATTTATTTAAAAGTTTATATATTCAATAAGTGATTTGACGAGTATCACTTATCTTCTTTATTTTATATAGACTATATGCACTTCACCAAAAAACAGGGTCAATAACTAACTATAATTTTCTTAGTATCTTTCCAAAATATAAAAATGATAATTATTACGGAATGGAGAGAATATTATTGTACCAAATTTGCCCTTATCAATTGTAGTCATGGAGAACAAAGACACACACATTTGGTAAAATTTTACCATATTCGTTCCATATTATTTGTCTTGTTTGGAATTTGTGCAATCAAACTAATAAATTTTGACCATAAATTTCTCAATATATATAATAATTTGTTAATAAAATTACTACCATTAGATTCATAACGAAAAATATTAAAGTATATTATTGCAATTATTAATTAAATATTATATAAGGAATTATAAAAAAAGAGTAACATTGAAAACCAGGTCAGTAATTGATTGAGTGGAGGCAAATAAAGAGTAAATTATCTGTCAATTAAATGATCTACAATTATGTCTATGCTTAATTTATCCACCTCCGTCCAATCGAATGAATTAGCGGTGGTAAAAAAATAGGTTTAGGTCAACCTGGGTTTGAACAATTCGGACAAAATCCCCGAACCCAAACCCTGTCCAAATTTCAAATTCGGACATTTTGTGGTGTTCGAACCCGCACCCGAATTGTCCGAATTTGTACAAACCAGGATTTGTCCGAATATAATCCAACCCGAATTCACACTAAATTTATACATAATTCCAATATTTTGACTGAATTCTAGTGTTCGGACATTGTCTCAATTTGTCTGAACTCGAAATTGACACAAAATTCAGATGTACAAATTTCTTATCCTAAACCTGAACCCGACCCGATTTTTGAATCAGACATGACCGAATTGTCCGAATTTAAAACTCGGACAAAAAATGATGAACAAACCCGATTTAATTTAGATATTCGAGTCAGACAAATTTTGCCAGCGCTTTTACCCTAAACCTGAACCCGACCCGATTTTTGAATCGGACATGACCGAATTGTCCGAATTTAAAACTCGGACAAAAAATTGATGAACATACCCGATTTAATTTAGATATTCGAGTCAGACAAATTTTGCCAGCGCTAGAATGAATCAATAGTTATATGGAAAAAGGGAAAACATTATTATAGCTAAGCTTCAAGGCAAATAAAAAATTAAAAAAAAAAAAACAAATCCCCTTTACTACTCTTCCCCGTGGAATAAAAAGTCAGAGAGAGATGACGAATTATGCAGAGGAGGATGAACACCAAAGTTTGGGGAGGAAGGAAGAAAAAGATAAACAATCAAGGATCAGGGAGCTGGGTGCATCTCAAAAGTCGACCAACAATAATGATGATTAATTCTCGAGCTTCTCAATGCACATTGACGAAATGAAAGAGCTGGCGGCTAAGGTGGAGACCTTAAGGCTTGAACTAGCTGCTGCACTGGAAAGCGGGAAAGTTAATGCTCAAACATTGGAATTAGCTGAGGACAAAGAAGATGGGCCAGCAGAAGATGGATTAATCAATGGAAAGGTGCTGGGATTAGTTGAAGTCATTGCAGAATCCAACTACATGATTAATTAGGAAGAAATAAAAGACTCAATAAATGAAGCTGTTGGAATAAGCAGCAAAGAAACCGAGGAGTCCCAACTTCATTCAGTTCGCATTGAGGAAAGCGACGATTTAGCCAATGCTCTCAGGTCTGAAGAACAACTGCATGTTGGCTGTCTGAGCGAAGAATTCAACTCCGAGGAAATCAAGAGGAGAATCGAGGCTTGGATGGACACAGTTGGAAAGGACATTGGGGTCAGATTTTTTGAAGACTTGGAAGTAGAGGTTGCTGAGCTAGAGGACATTTTCAGTAGTGGCAAAGGAGGTCGCAATGCCAGTAAGAAAAAGCAAAGAAGACGATAAAGAAAACAAAGAAAAGTAGGCGATAGAATGAGAATCGGGGCATGAATCGTCCGCGGGTTGGAAACTTCAGCCAAGAAGAGTATGGACTATTTAGAAGCACAGGAGCCAGGTGAGCTTTGACAGGATCAACCCGGATATCAACCTTGTTGTAAATCTAATCAAGGGATGAAAGGCATTGTGGGCTGGGTGCTGGAAGGAAGGCATGCCATACACTGATGAACAGTTGTGCATGAATTTTCATCACATCTCACACCTATTCTAATTCTTTGGTTCTCCAAGCAAGGTCTGATGGGTGCCTGTGAATTAGCCTTCAACAGATGCAGAAACATGAGCACCATTATTCAACAGTATGAGAGTTGAGCAATGGCAGTGATGGAAGATGTTGTTGTGGGGCATTTAATTGCATCAGAAGAAAGGGTGTCAAGTCGGAGTGAGATCTGGGGGGCAACGCGGACCTTCTCAATGCAGGATTCAAGTAAACATGTCTGTTGTATTTTGTTTGAGCTCAATAAAGAAGGGTTGTTTGCCTGTAATTTTGAGAGGAAAAAAAAAAAAGGAAGGTGAAAGATTTGGGGAATGGAAATAGAGAAGGAAAGGCGGGGATGAAACATCAGGAATGGAAGATTGAGATGCAAAATCAGTAATGGGCTTAATGGCACAACAACAGCACTAAGAGACGACAATTGGTTTTGATTTCATTGGAAGTTTTGTATTGTGTTGTTTTGGTGTAGGTTGGGCTAGCTGGCAATTAATGGGGTTGCTGGCGTTTTTCCCAAATGGGTCTTGTATTGGCCCTCTTTGGGTTTGGCTTATTTTGTGGAAATAAAAGTTGGGCTATGGCCCTTAACATTCGAAAAAAAAAAGTCAGAGAGAGATAAAACATAGAGTTGTGATCGATTAAGAATGGGACAAGGCCGTTCTATTTGTAGCGATTTTTTTTTAGTTTTTTAGTTTTTTTTTAATCTTGATCAGTTTTTAACACATTTTAATGGTTGTGATTGTGTAGATTCTATCCAACAGTTACAGTGAATCAAAGTATTGAGATTTACTCTCAGCGCAGTCAATCCCATTTTACTACTATTAATAGATTTTATTTTATTTCCCAACTCATTGTCACTATTAGCCATATGTTTATATGAAAATTTCTACTATTTATTAAAATAATATTATTTGTACTATTATGGTCTATTTTTTTAGAACATCATTGAAGAAACTCCGTACTAGACTTGTGTCAGTGGAGTAATCCAAGGGTGGTGAACTAATCACCAATTATACCCCGTCATAAATCATTGCTTGATTGATCCGCAACCTCCAGAAAAATGGCTGCGTGACCAAACACACATTAAACCTGAATCGACCAATTCAATTTCAAAGTGAGAAGTTTTCCAAGCAGAGACGAGTTCAACGGAGAGTGCTGGGGAGGTCAGAAATGGCGGTGCCGTGGAGTGTGTCGCTTTGGGTTGCCGAGATGGTGTGGTTGGCTCTCGCTGCCTGGGTCTCCTCTTGTTTCATCGTCGCCGATGAAATCGCCGGCGCCCTTCGTTCCGGCGACATCGGCGCTTTACATGTCGGCTGACTTCACCCCTAATTCTTCCATTCTTGCTCCTCATTTGAGCTTTTTTTCGGTAAGTTCCGCTTTAACCATAAATTCGTATGATGATTGCGCTTTTTTCAGTGAAGTTTCTGTTTCTTTATTCTAGGGTTTCCGATTTAATTTGTTTGATAAGGTAGCTATTTGTTGTTGATGTGATCGTTTAAAGTTTCTGTTTCTTTATTCTAGGGTTTCAGAAATTGATTCGCATTTGCAAGTTTTCGGTTAAATTTTACAACTACAATTGTGTGAATCGCAGTATCTTAATTATCAGTGTAGACCATAACTTGAAAAATGTAAGTATCTGAGTTTTAGCTACGGTAACGGAACTTCATACCATACAGATGCAATTATGTATTTACTTATGGTTGTCACCCTTCTCTTGCACTCACTGAATTGTTCTTGGATTACGTAAACTAGGAGTATAATCAAGTGTCCTTAGCTATGTCAATAATATTGGTTCTTCTCAGGGCACTATATCAATTATCAGGTGAAATGAACAATGTGAGCAACATAGGTGGCATAAAGTTTTTTGAACTTCTTTTGATGGTGTTCAATGTTAAACTGTATTCCCATCCCTTTTCCTTTTCTCTTTGGTTTGTTGTTACTATGGCTTCTTTGGAAATATTTGCCGCCAAATTTGAGCCTAGAGAATAATTTGACATCAAAGGACATTTTGATGTGAGCCAAGTGAATACTTTGACATGAAAGGACATTTAAGTTTAGGATTCAATTTGACATGAATAGATGACCTGGCTATTGTGCAGGTATTTGATTCTTTTTAACTTTGTGTTACTTTTTTCACTTATTTGACTATGGTGTATGCATCTGCATCTTCCAAATTTGCCTTTGAAAATACACTAATTAGTACTATAGTCCTGAGGAGTTTGGCACTGCAATCAGATGGTTGAATTGTGAGGTTTTATGTGAATGCAGGTAGAACATAGCTTGCTGTCTGAAATCTGTTTCAGCTTTCAACTCTTTGTGTCCGTGCAAGGGTTTTGAAGTATGTTTTCTCCAGCCCAAGCCCATGCATCAGCCCTCCTATGCCCATTGTCAAAGTCATGGATCAGTTCAATGGTTTCTCTCTGTATGCTCTAAAATCCCTGTGATTATTGTGCTGATTGTGGGCAATCCATGTAAAAATAACTCATTGAAACCTAGATTAGATTAAGTGTGATTAAAGTAGTGGAACTCGTTATTGTGCCACACCACTAGTTAAGGGGTCTCTATGTATGGGAACATTGGCCGGCTTTTCAAGCCTCAAACTGATGAATGATCAGTATCGTGCTTTCCCAGGGCTTAGTCTAGCAGCATAAGCCATCAGTTCTGGCAGCTGAAGGCATCTGTGATGAACACTAGCACTTCAAGAGACATGTATGTTCCATCAGTAATCCCATCTCAGCTTTAGGTTTTAAGTATTTTTGATTCTCCATTTTACTCAGCTTGTAAGCATTCTATTGAAGCAAGTTTGTGGGAAATCTAAATGTATGTAGCCTCATCCTTGGCCTTATTATGTGCCTAGTTAGTTTAATGTGCTCTCTATGACCAATGAGAAACTCTTATAATTTTGCATTTAGGTTTTATAGCTGCAGGTGCAAGTCTTAATATGTCTCAGTTCAGCTGTCACCTTCTTTCTGTATTTCCTTCTATTAAGTGGTTGCAAAGATGTTGAAATTATGTTCATTATTCAAACAATGTATTGTAAAATGGCAACTGGCAAGGCTTCCTACCCTGAGAAGCAAAGACAGTAAGCGTTGAACAAATTCCCATAAATAATTCAAGTACAACTAAAGATGGCTAATGACTCTCTCTTTCTTGTTGAAGTGAATAAAGGGTGAGAACTGGGACAGCATTGCCCAAGCCTTGTATAATACCTGACTTGTAATTGGTCAAGGCAGAAGCTTTTGCTACATTGTGCATCATCTCAAGCAAGAAAGTACAGAGGTTACACTAGAATGGGATTGGTATTTAAAGGTAGTTTTTGGTGACAAATATCATGTGACAGAGGTAGTATATAGAAATACTACTTAAAAAGTACAGTAGCAACTAAACTAATATTTAACCAGCTATAGGTACTTATTTTTACTGCTTTATAACTCCATTGATCAAGTATCAAAGTCTTTCTATTTATTCATTTTTCAATTTATAATATACATTTACTTCCCCTCGCTATATTATGGTCATGTTTTTTTGTGCGGTTCCACACTGCACCTACCATATTTTTTCACACTTATCACAATTCTTCCATACCATTCCATATTTTACCACATAATTTTCTCTTTCCTCACTTTTCTCTCTCCTCAACTTTTTCATCTACTCCCTCTGTTCCAAATTAATTGATGGAATTGGAATTTTCACACATACCAATATATAACTATAATAACTATCAAACCTCAATTGTATTTGGCTTTTCTCTCTCTAATAAATAAGATAAAATAATTGAATTAGGTATTGGGAACAGGAAAGTGACAATTATTTTGGGACAAAATAAGTTAGTTAAAGTGTCAATTAATATGGGACGGAGGGAGTACTTTTTATATTCTCTTTCCTCATCTATTACATCAATCATCCCTACCACAAATTTTATCATATTTTACCATACCATACCATACTTTCCACAATATTGTCAAACCATACCATTTAGGCATTTACCACACCTAGTTTGTCGTACAAAAGAACAAGGTCTTTGTTAAATTTTTTTTAAGAAAAATGTTTGTGGTAATCTCTTCCAAAATTTTATGTAACTATATAAAATAATTAAGTTAAATTCTATGTGAGTAAGGAATTCTTATTATCAAGCATTACCTATTTTATACTGATAAATATGAAAATTTGAAACCAATTATTACAAGAAAATAGTATCTCCTCACAAGAAATTAAAAATATTTTAAAAATAAAAAATGAAGATATTTTTACATTGATAAGAAAAATTCAAAGATATTTGTGGAAAAAATCTTTTTTTCCCCCTTAAATTTTCTTAGCAGCTCCGATAAAACTATAAGTTAGAAGATAAAAAATGTAGTTTCAACTTCTAGGATCATGGAAGCTAAGTTTGAACAATGGTAAATATAATCACTACATCTGTCTCTAATTCAATTTTTTTAAAATTTTCTCCTGAACAATCATCAATAACGTGAAATCTCCCAAATAATATACACAAAGTATTGGTAAAGGGTATGTATTCAAAGAAATATATATCAAGATTCATAGCCATTTGATACTCTCTTGATAGAATCATGAGTTCTATATACTTCTTAGTCCTTTTTTTTAGATAGTTAACGGGCTCAAGCCCATCATATTATTCACCATGAAAGTAAAACATTAGTGTTGTGGATTTACAACATTATTTACAATTTTCACAACATTTAAATTTACACATTACATACTTTTATCAATTTTCACATTATCTACATAATCTACCAATATCTACCTAGACCTACGTAATTTTACCCAAATTCACTTACCGTACTTTTGCTTACCTCTAAAAAACACAGGGTCTTACCTCTCAAAAACACATGGTCTTACCCATGAATTTGACAGGCCCTAAGAGGGTATTTGGATAATGGCTTTTTGATGTAAAATGATTTTTTGTATGCTGTGGTTGTTTTGAGTTGTCAAAAAGCTACTTTGAGGTGTTCGGTGACATGACTTTTTCAAATAACTTTTTACCTCAAAAAGTCATTTTATGAAAAGTTACTTTGAGTAACATTTTATGGTTGGTTTTTTGAGTTGTTTGCTGATTTGAGTTTAAATTATCATATTATCCAAAGTTTTGTTAAACTTACTGATGTATATTTGATATCCATATACATCACGGTCATCAAGGGAGACATCAAATACACACCAAAGGAGCCAAATACTTGATTACATGGAAAAGGAGCACCATTCACTCATGTCTCTTACGCAAACGAATGGCTTCAACAAGGGCAGCTTGGTAATTTGCTCCATATCTCAAGAACCATAAAGCTTTTGAGAAAGTCATCATAGAATCAAAGATAGACATTCAAAGAGCTTTCCAATGGTTTTTGAATCTTGGAATTTGGAGAAGAAACGAGCAAGTTATTCAAGTTTTAATCTAGCTTAGTTCATTTTGATTCTTTATGATGTCATACTTGTAATAGATGATGTAAGCTAGAAATCCTTTGTTTCTTGATGTAAGGCACGCCTAGGAGGTTCTATTCTACTATAAATAGACCCCTTGGGAGGCCCTTGTAATCATTCATTCAATATATGAAATACAAATCAAACACACATGGTGTTGTTTTCTCTCTAGCTTTTGTGCTAGTTTTCGTTTCTCTTGAGGGAGAATCGTCCTATCCCTACTTCTAGCCTTGGGTTGGCATCCCTTGGTGGTGAAAGGTAGAATTGGAGAGTTCTTTGAGGTGGTGTGCCTATATCCTCATTGAAGTCTTCAAAGCCATTATCATTCGTTCATCATTCAAATCGTGAGTTTCTTTCTAGTTTTCATTTGATCTTGTTTTTGTTTCTTCATTGTTTCAATCTCAAGATCATTCACATATCATTCTAAACATCCAAGAAACTTACATTCCATTCATTCACACATTCATTCCATTCGTCCATTACATTCGTTTAATCATCCATTCATTCATTTCCATTCATATTCATTCACCCATCCCATTCGTCCATTCATCTATTCGTCCACCTTGATAAAGATTTCCATTGATCTTTTTCGTTTTCCATCTTCTTTCATTCAATTTGGTTGATCTTTAAGAACTTTGAGAAGCAAGATTCTTATCTTGGTTTTTAAAGATCCTGTTTCCAAGTATAATGAGATTCCATTGATCCCATTATACATCACTTACCCTGTTATTTTGTGCGGAAAATTAGGTGCGGTAAATGGTATGATATGGTAATGTTGAGGAAAGTGTGGTATGTTACGGTAACATATGGTAAAATTTGTGGTAAAAATCATTAATATGATAGATGAGAAGAGAGAATGTGAAAAGTAGAGGAGAAAAGTGAGGTGAGAGAAAAGTAAGGTGAGAGAAAGTTATGATTGTTATGCTAAAGTGTGACATGATATGATATGGTATGGAATGATTGTGGTAAATGTGAAAAAACATGGCATGTGCGGTATGGAACCGCATAAACATTTGCTTTTGCAATCCACATTTGTTGGTGTTTGGTTAGATCACTTGGCAAAGTATTTATTTATCATGCAACTTTTGTTTAGGATGCTGTGACTTTTATTAAATACTTTATAAAATATAAAATCATATTGTAAAATTAAATTGGAATTTTTTTTAAATGTTATTTAAGAATATTTGGCGACGATGAACAAATTAGTTATTAGCTACTAATACATGTGTTAATCTTTAGTGGTTAATTGTTGGTGATGCAAATATGAAAAGAAAAAAAAACTAACAATAAATAAAAAATCATAATGTTCAAATAATTAAACACTATAAAAATGAAAATTAAGGCACAATTGAAGTTCATTATGCATGCAAAAATATTTGTCATTCTTTGATTGATAATGTTATATTTTTATGCAAGCAAAAACATTATAAAAATATTAACAATTATAACATTATATTTTTATAATAGTATATTTTATTAAGAATTTATGATTGTAATTTTATATAATAACTCATTGTATATATTGATAAATTTATGATTAAAAATTTTAAAATTTAATTACACGATTTCCAAATACGATAACTAACATGGGATGATAGAGTAATTGAAAAGAAATTCAAACAATCACAAATTTAGAGAAATTAAAAAAAGAACCGCTAAGGTTAAATTTGCCGACAGTGGGCAGTCTTGTAACTGGTTGGAAAGACCGAAAGAGGAGGACGAGTGTTGACAAATTGTAAGGATTTGAAGTATCCAATTTCCATCACCATCGAACCTAACAAACTATTAATCATAGAGTTATACAGAGCTAGTTCAGTCTCTCACCCCCCTTGTTTTCTGAATGTGTCTCTAATTTTTTAACATTTCTGGGTTTGAAACTGAACCAGTCTTGTTCCTCTTGTTAACCAGGCTTGTAAGTCAAGGTAGTACTTAGTATTTTACTGCCCACTTTATTAATCTCATTATTATTATTATTACACTTTAATTAATAAACGCAACAAAAAAAGTTTCCGTTTAATGCAAGCTACATATCCAAAAACAATCTCAATTTCCCCCATTAATGCTGAACCGTGTCTCTCCAAACTTCCATAATCACATTCATTTCCTTATTCACCTCTCTCTCTCTCTCTCTCTCTCGCTCTTAAATGCTGATAGCTCCTCCCCACCTTCTTTGTTCCTTCTCTCTCATTACAACAAAACTACTGTGAAAATCAAGCAAATTCTGACAATACCCAGGAAAACAACATTTCTCAGAACACGCAGATTTTGCCAAGTTTCAACTTTTGTTTTCCCCAGGATTTCAAATGGGGTGTTCTGCTTCACGATTTGATCCACTTTTAGCAAGAGCCATTGAAGACCCATCTTCTATTTCTTCAACTAAGGACTTATCGCCATCTTCTTCCTCTTCTTCTTCTTCTTCGTCGTCGGTTGTTTCATCGTTTTCTTCATCAGCCATTCCCAAAACTCGGTCTTTATCTGCGCCGTTGGTTCATCATCCTGCTCTTCGTAAAGGCGACACTAACCACCTTGTCTGTCTGACGTCTTCTACGTATGGCTCGCTGGTTGTTGTCGATAAGAGCCCTTCTCCGGCCGCCGGAGATGATGGGTTTTCCGGCCACTCGTCGCCTGACTCAGTCATCAACACGTGGGAACTCATGGAAGGGCTTGAGGGTGAAGAGGACGAGTTTAATCCTGATTTGGGTAAGGATTTCAAGGCTAATTCGTTCAATTCATGTTATTTCAGCGATGCCCAGAAAAAACCCGGTTCGAAATTAGGGCTTAATTTGACTGATTCAGGTGAAAGTATGAAATCAAACGCCACCCATGAAAAACCCAGTTCGAAATCGGGGTTGAATTCGACTGATTCTGCGAAGAAATTGAGCGATTCGTATGTATTTGTTGAAATGCCTGTAGAAATAGTTGAGGAAAAGGGGTTGTCTAGTGTCAACAATTCAAAACCCCTGTGGAAACATTTGTCCGAGGAGTCATTGTTGTCAAAGATGGACCCTAATGTGGCTTCTAGCTATCAAAAAGCACTGTCGGCCAAGAAATTAGGTTCTGATGAATCCAGGAGGATGAATTGTCAATCAATGGGGTCTACTCAATTTGCTGCAGTAAGCAAGAGTCTTAGTGCAAGCCCATTGATCGCAAAATCATCAAGTTTTGCTGATAATGCCGGTTGCAAGGCAGTTGGAGGCCCCGAGGATAAGATCGTAAGCAAGAGTGTGAGTGCGAGCCCATTGATCCCAAAATCTTCAAGCTTTGCTGATAATGTCTGTGAGGACAAGGTTGTATTGTACTTTACTAGCTTGAGAGGGATTAGGAAAACCTATGAAGATTGTTGTTCGGTTCGCATGATACTTAGGGGATTTAGAGTAGTGGTAGATGAGAAGGACATTTCAATGGATTTGAATTACAGGAAGGAGTTGCAGAATGCATTGGGTGGAAAGGCAGTGAGTTTGCCCCAACTTTTCATAGGAGGGAAGCACATTGGGGGTGCTGAGGAGGTCAAGCAATTGCATGAAACCGGAGAACTTGGGAGGCTTTTGGATGGATATCCTGTTTTGGATGGTGGGCTTGGATGCGATACTTGTGGCGAATCGAGGTTTATACCTTGTTCCAGTTGCAATGGGAGTCGGAAGGTGTTCTTAGAAGATGAAGGGCGGATGAGCAGATGCACTGACTGCAATGAGAATGGCCTCGTTCGTTGCCCAAATTGCTGCTCCGTGTGAATGTTGGACCAATCTCTGTCGTCATTGGGATTAATTCAAAAGGGCCTGTTGGAGATTCTTGATAGTAATTATCTTTTCCCGATTTCCTAACGGTCTAGGGTCTTGATTTGATTTGATTCATTGTTATTTGCTTATATCTTCTAGTATTAGATGGGTAGACAATGTGGTTCATCAACTCTATGAACTTGAAAAATGAAAAAAAATAAGAGCTGCTCTTGGTTGATTACATCTCATGTTTGTATTTTGCAAAAGCTGTAATGAATGAAAGCCCTGATCAATCAATCCTATGAGATGGAAGCTCTGATCTTTTGTCACCTCACATGTGTCTGGTTTGTATCTGATTGTACTGTTATGGATGTCATTATGATATAACCCCACTGTTCAACACTTGTATCTGATTACATTGAGCATTGTGGTCCTGTGTGAAGCATAAAGATGAGTTGTCTTCTTTCAAGGCTGTCCCATGTGAAAGTGAAGCCTCTTTCTCTTGCCATGGCCTAACCATGAGATGATAGATGAGATGAGGCTCCTTTAGCTCTGGCATTAGTTGTTTTTATTTTTCTTTTTAAGAAGCAAGTGTGTTTTAGTCTGGTTATCATTTTACTTTACATTTATTGTTGTCATCATCAACTGCACTTTCTGCAAAATTTATTATTGTCATATACTAGTAATTGAATTGGGTTTTCAGAGAGAGGTGCAGGAAGCCAGGGAGCCAATGAAGTTTGTGTTGTGAGTGGGAGTGGCCATCACATCACATCACATCTTCTCCCTGGAAGTGGAAATGAAGGCTTTATATGATGCAGCTATGAAGATTGTCGTCAGAAAGTTAATACTATCAATTTTCCAATCTATGCCCTGTTTGAAACTCTTTAATATGGTCATTATGGTGTTGACTATTGACCGTGTCCCTTGGGAACGGCATTCACAGCACTGGTCGGTCAGATGGTCAGTATTTAAGCATGTAAACTGTCTCTCGCCAATTTTCATGGGCCTATACTCCTTCCCATTTCATTTCCCACCATGGCCTATTTATGGAAAATTGAATTCTAATAGTCTCTAATTTCTTGTATAATAGAGTAATAATTTCTTTTTTTTTCTTTGTACAATATAGTCCTAAAAAAATTAAAATTGTTTTTTTAATATCATCCATCGAGTCAAGTTGTGGTTACTTAGTGAAAAGCTGACATGCAACGCACGTTTGACCAAAATAATTTGCATTGACTTGTCGTATGGATGTCATGTCATCTAAAAAACATTATCTTGATTTAATCTCTCTCCTTGTTGGATTATTTACCCCATTCACTCCTCTTTCTCCTCCTCGCCGGTGTAATCATGAGATCCAAATTTCTCTTTTCTTTTCTTCGTTTCTCTCTCTTCACTTCATGTCTTCTTCCTCTTCTTCCCCACTTCCACCCCACCACTAAGGAAGACATGACAGCACGAAATAGGGACTAAACATGGCATTCGAAGCACGGATTAACACAAACCCTACAACTAATTCAGCCCTAAAATTTATCAATAATCCAAACAAGAAAGCACTATTCACTAAACAAAAAACTGAGCCTAGATTGCGCTAGTTCTGGCCAGGGAAAGATATTAAACAACCATTTTAGGCCTCAATAAACCTAGAATCACAAACCAACACAAATCAAGGGAGAAGAATGAAGAATAACGTAGCTGGAAGTCTCAAAACAAACCGAATAAACTCAGAAATTGATCTACCAAACTGAACCATCAAATAAACTCATAAAATAGGCCGGTCGAAAGGGGTTGAAGGGGTTTTCAGGTAGGGAGAGAGTTGGGAAAACGGGTAAACACTACAAGATGGACGCTCAGATGCGGCTGTCTATTGTGATCGTTCATTGAACGGTCACGCCATGGAACGAACATTCAATTGAATGGTCACAAATTTTGTGACCGTTTAATTAAACGGTCGCACCTTTTGTTATATCGGCAATTGAATGCCAATTTCTTCCCGCTATTCATTCAAATACCACTGCCACCTCCGAGCGATTTTGAAGACCGGCGACTGTCGTTGCCGATTTCCGACATTTTCCACCACCATTCGCCGCCGACGCCGGTATGTATTTCTCCTCTCCCTCCTTATCATTTTCTTTATATTTTTGGTGGTTTATAACAACACAAACCTTCCCTCTCACTATGTAACCACTGAAGTGTCGCCGCCTGCCATTATCTCCGTCGCCTGTGACATCTCCTCCCCGGTAATCTTCTTTGAAAATTGTTGATTTTGTGATTAGATTAGTTTTAATTGGATTAATTGTTTGTTTATGGGTAGAAATTATGAGCATGCATAGATTAGTATGAGTTAGGGTAATATTTGTATAAAAGTTATTCAGTTAGTTTTGTTAAAATCATGTTTATTTTATGTATAATTTAGTGTTTTGGTTGTGAATAATTAGTTTAATGATTTGGTATATGTTTGGTAATAATTAGGTTTTTATATATTAGTATTGTGCAATAGGTTTTTGTGACTAATGATGTGCTATGTTGTGAACAATTAGTTTAATGTTTTCGTTAGTGTTGGTTAAAATTGTTGAATAATAAGTATTATAATGAAATGTTTACGGTATTTGTCATGATTTATGTCAATTTGTTTAAGTTAGACATGATAAATTATGATTTTGTGATTGATTAAGTTAAAATAATTGTTAAGTATATGTATGATTATTAAAGTTTTCATTAATTATATTATGTTTGTTAATTTTTTTATGCTAATTTTTATTATGTTTATTACTAGTTAAGTTATTATTTATGTTTAGGGTTTAAGGTTTAGGGTTGATAAAAACCTTGGACAAGGGAAGCTACTAGGATTAGTTGATGAACAAACCATAGAAATGTTGAGGTTTTATTAAAGTTAAGTAGTGTAACGACATTATGGGGAATATCATACAAACTTGAAATTAAATAACACAATGTCAAGTAATACCTTTTCCATGAAATTCATTGTAGTTCGACGCTAATCAACATATTGAAAAGTTGGGGAATAGTATCCTCAACTTTTGAAATGTTGTTTAGCACGCTTCAAATTCATTTGAAACTACGTCATAGAAAAAATATATAGGTTATTTGTGATGTTAGTTTAGAGTAGTAAGTAGGTTAATATTTCTAGTAGCTTAGTTGTGGATGTCGTAAAACGGGTTGAGTTTGGATGATTTTGATTGTTATTAGTAATTAAGTTAGTTATTATGTTTGGTTAGGAACAAATTTACGCGACTGCCAACTTCATTGGTTAAGTTAATTAAAGACATGTCTCTAAATGCAAATTCAGCTTTGTTCTGAGGAACAAGCTGTCAGAGTTTTATATATAAGTCATCATGTGCTTGCGACTTAGAATTACTGGTCGTGATGCATTAAGCATCCGAAAAACTTGTGGAACAAACACAAAGGAACTCAATGTTGATTTCCTTGGTGTTTGTTTCATAACAGTCGCTAATGAGCTACAGATAGATAGATAGATAGATAGATAGATAGATAGATAGAGAGAGAGAGAGAGAGAGAGAGAGAGAGAGTGCAATCGTGCGGTGAGGTGAGGCCCTGACTCGTGAGGTGGGTGATAGATCATGGGCCCAGATAATACTAGGGCAGTAAGGCTGCATATGTCGAGGCCCTTAAAACTAACACAATTTTTTTAAGACCGTGGGCCTAGGTGGTTGTCCCTTGGGCCTACCCAGAGGGTTGGGCCAGTACCCAAGTCGGTATTACCCACATGGGTAATACTCATGTGGGTATCAAGAGATATGGGTTGGGTAGAGTTTTCTAATCTATGGATAAAATACGGGTATGGATAGTACCCATCCATACCTATCCAATTCTCTCACCCATAAACCCTAACAGGGTCTGGGTCAGGGATCAATGTTATCAACATTAAGAGCCTTGGAATGAAGGACATACCCAAATAGAACGATTTTGTGTCGAGGAAAGTCAACACTAATCGTGTTGGGAAATCTATAGGTTGTGTTGTTCAACAAATGCAAGAGGAAAGGAAAAATGGGGTGACACAGTCCATATCACCTTCAACAGAGGCTATGTTAGAAAATTAAGGTGAACCATATCGTCACCCTTACTGAGGCTATTGGTCAACAACTCATTGGATTTTCTAGATTCAACGGTTTCTTCTTATGTTAATAGGTTGTTTCTTGTTATTCATGACAATTTACAACATTGTCTAAGGGTATTACTATAAGGTTTTAGGGTTATTTTTTTTTTAAAACCAAACATAACGATTTTAGTAATAGAAAGTCATACGACACTTATAATGAAAATCGTGACTGAGCAATTGTAGATCTAAATTATAGATATGAAATTCAACTTCCAAATAACTAATACTAACCTGACTGATGTTCGGCTTCGATTTCTTCGATGACTTTGCATATTTCTTCAATGAGTCTGCATCTTTACTATTGATAGAGAACCTCACAATCTGTGCTATAACGATTTGAAAGTCGATCTTCATCCAATGCATTAAACCACACCAACTGAACAAAACTCTTGAAAGGGACTAAAAACCCTAAATAAAGGTACTATAAAAACTCTTACAAAAAATGAGCATAACTTTATTTGCGTAAATGTAAAACTAAACTAACAATGGGGATATGAATCAATCAAATTTGGGCTTCCATTGACAAAAAAAATCGATGACAGCCCTCTAAAGAATGCATAAATTTACGGTAGTTATCACTTTATAATTGGAATACAATATTAATTATATTTTCAATAAAATATTTAGTTAAGGTAGAGGTGCTTTATAATTGGAATTCAATATTAATAGGATTATATTTTATAAATTAATACTAATTGGTGTAAAAAATTGTTATAAGTATATTAATTGATGTAAAAAATGTGTAACATGTGTTGGGTCAAGAGTGAAGACTCTCGTATCAAAAAAAGATTCAAGACTCGTGTTGTTGTCCTTGAAGCTTGAGGCATTTGTCCCGACCGTGGAACATTGCCAAACCTCACGACTTGCCTCGAATCTTTTAGCTCTACTGTAAAACCTCACTACTCGCTTTAAAAAAATGATTCGAAGCAGCAAGTGAGAGACACAGACACTGTTGTAGAGAGAAAGCAGAGAATGGAGGTGGACGGAGAAGTGAACGGAGAGGCAGTGGAGAGATGTCTGAGCAGCTTCGTCGACGACGGCACCATGGAGAGCCACCGTTACTACCTTGCTCGGAGGACCGTCCTTGAAATGCTCAAAGACAGGGGTTATGCCGTTCCCAACGAAGAAATCGACCGCTCTCTCCACGATTTTCGCAACATCTATGGTCCTATGCCTGACCCTGATCGTCTCCGTCTCACCACCGCCTTACGATCCGACCCTTCTAACAAGGTTCTCTTTCCCTTTACTTGCTGCGTCCCCCAATTCTCACTTTTTAACATCAATTCCTTGTGTTTTCTTCACTACCAAAGTTCTTTTTATTTTGTATTCTGTTTCTAGCCTTGTGGGTTTTCTCAATTTCTTCATTTTCTTGGGTATGTTCAGGACCCGAAGTAAAGATTGAGAGGAAATGTAAGTTTGTGGTGGGGGCCCTGGGGGGGGGGGGGTTGTATACTTCATACTTGTATGGTGGGTACTCAGTATTGTAGAGTGGATGGAGTTTTGGGCATTTGGTCATGTTGCATGTGGCAATCTTCTATGTTTAGGAGCTGTTAAATGTTCAGAAATGTTGACTGTGTGTTGTATTATGCCAGCCAAGGCAAGAGGGTAACTGGGTACTTGTTTTCATGGGGCTTCAGAGTTCCAGACATTTTAGAAAGCCAAGCCGAGAATTTGGATGGACTCAAACAACTTTACTGGGCGGGGGTGTATTAGGGTCTTGCAAATGTTGTGTATCCTCTCAGAAATCAATTGTTTCATGTGGACGCATAGCGCAATACCCAGTTGGCTTTCAAGGCTTGTGTACATGGAAATAGACTCTCTTTTCTGGTCGCTGTACTGGTTTACTTGAAACGTAAATGCTTTGCATGGAGCTAGTTGTAAAATGTCGGGAAGTTTTCAACTGTGAATTCATACTATGTTCTATATAACTATCTATTATTTTGTGCCAAGATGTGAAACATAACTCTTTGCATGGCATAGTATACATCTCGCCATTTATAATTTACCTCATATGAAATTGGCTCTTGGTAATATTCGATGCAAAAATTTTGCTGGTCCTTGTCTGCTGCTAAGGGTGCCCATTTTGCAGGCTCTGTCTATTGAAGAGGGTCCTTTAGCGAGTAATGCAGGGAGAGACCTCCCTTCTCCCTTTTTCTTGGGTGCTCTAGACTTCTTGCTGTAGCATTTCCTTGTTGGTCTTGTTTAGCTTTGTTTCCCCCTAATCCTTTTTTTTTGGGGGGGGGGGGGTGGGGATAGGAGGATACTGAGCTGGAGATGCTCTAAGCCGGGCGACAAACCGTGTCATTCAAATTTGTTTTGTTGAATGAATTGACTTCTTTAAAGTGCCATGGTGGTTTTAACTGGAAAGGAAGGGGGAAAATTTTTTGCTGCTTCTCTTCGTATGCTTTGGGGGCACATCTAAATTTTATTTTGCTTATCTTTATATGATTTGAAGGAACATCTCTTTCAGTTCGATTCTTAAAAGATGTTTTGGTTAATATAATTGCAGATCTTGGTAGTCTTTTGTGGGCCTCAACTGGTCAAAGTATCTGTAATGCGTGGCATTTGTGCTCAGATTGTTAACAAGGAAAGTTTGAGTGGTTTGATACTGATATTGCAAAGCAAGATAACAAATCAAGCTCAGAAGTCTGTGGATATTTTGCCATTTAAAGTCGAGATATTTCAAGTAAGCTTACAGATTTTTAGTATTTTGGTTTCTTCCTGCTGTTATATTATGGATCTGATGCGTGTATATGCCCTTATACAGCGATGCTGTATTTAGGCACCGTTCTTTTGTGCGTTGCGTTTGCGTTTGCGTTGCGTTACGTTACATTTAGTTACGTTGGAAATAGTTAAAAAGTAATGATAATTTGCGTTATGTTGCGTTAAGTTGCGTTGCGTTTGGGTGCGTTAACGCATAAAAGAACGGTGCCTTAATACATCAGTTGACATAAAAAAAGTCTGTGCTTTTGTTTTCAGGTAGTCACATAATTTCTTGTTTGTTTCAGATTACTGATTTGCTTGTCAATATCACAAAACATGTTTTAAAGCCAAAGCATCAGGTGCTGACTGACAGGGAGAAGCAGAAGCTCTTGAAAAAATACAATTTGGAGGAAAAGCAGGTAACGCTTGTATTCTATGCTTCCCTTTTTTGGGTGGTGCTTATGAAATCAGATTGTTAATTGTATGTTTATCTGCTCGAAGCATATTTTGCTTGACCTACAATCGAACATTACAGTTGACGTGTGGTTTTGGACTGGAAAAGAAATAAGTTGCCATTCATTTTGAAATTTGAATTGTTGCCAAGTGTTCTAGCTCCAATTCTTCGTCCTTCAAAACCATGATAAGTTTTAAAACAATATTCTGCGGAATACTTCTTTCGACGATGCACATGAAGTTGATGATTAAGCCCTAATCTTTCTAGTTATGAAACTGGATTGGTCTGTAGTCTTGTAGGATTTCCTTTTCCTCATACTTTGCCCCGGAGCACCAGCTGGTATGGTTAAATTACAAGCTAGTGCTTCAGAAGTCTGGATTTTGTCAAGTTTCCTCATTTCATGAGAAATATCACATTTTATCTGTGGCCTTCTATGATTGGTTGTATGTACTATGCTGGGGTTATTGCTTGTAATGTAGTAGCAGCCTCTCTTGGTTACTTCCTTTCGAGCAAACATCCAGTGCTGAACATTGCAGCTCCAAGCCTCAGCATGGCAACTTGGCCCTGCAAGTTAGACTTACACATGCATATACTTTTTAGAAAATGAACCTCTGACATGTATCAGGTACTTGGCACTTTAACATGGGCATAATAGTTTCCAAATTGATGAGCAACTGGAAAATTCAAGTCCATCTGAGCACTTTAGCAGATAATATATTATGGCTAGCATCGACAATCTTTGTCTCATTAACGCCTGCTGCTGAAATATTGGTTGTCCTGTGCCAGCCATATGACTAATTACAGCATTGTGTGTTCCATATGTCTTGTGTTTGGAGTCTGATGTGTTTTTTTGATAATCTTTTTTCCTCCTTCAGCTGCCACGAATGTCGGTGAAGGATGCACTTGCACGATACTATGGACTGGAGAAAGGGCAGGTGGTGAAAGTGACTTATGGTGGGGAGATCACCCAGTCCCATGTCACTTACCGCTGTGTGTGGTAGAAACATGGAAAAGGCAGGCTTAGGTTTTATCTAACTCCATCTATGCTGGCTTTTCTTCATAGGATCTGCTGTTTCTTAGTAATTCGCAGTGTAACCAGTGTTCATCACATGAAGGTTTTGCAGCTATGAACTTATGAAGCTGTGTAAATGTAAGGGTTTGCTTGCCTCGGTGATGAATTGTTGTATGCATGGTATTTCAGCTTGTGTAAAGTTGCATGGTTCATGTGTTGTTGTTAGGAATGTGTCCTAAAATCACCGAATCTCTTGATCTCACAATTATTTGTTTCCTAATTGTATTAGGATATTATTTAGGTTTTCTTATTATGTTGGGTTTCCTAATTGTATTAGATTCTAAATCTAATTGGAGTGGGAGTCAAGTTAGGTGTATAGGGAGTTTTTCCTATAAATAGGGTTCGGTATTCTCCACTTTATTTCTGACCATGCAGACACGGCGCGCCTCGTCTAGTACGGCGAACAATGATCGAGTTATGGAGAGTCAGAGAGGGAGAAAATATTGAGAGGGAAAAAGGTCTCACCAATATTTTCGATCCCAGTTGTATCCCGAGAGAGAAAGATTGTGAGTTGTGAGTGAGAGAGATTGTGATAGTAATCTCCTCTGTTGTGGATCGCATCACACCTTGTGATAGTGATCGGGTTGTACTCCTTTCTCATAGTGGATTGTTTTCTGGCTGTTGCCGTCCGTGGGTTTTTCTCCGAATTTTTCGGTTTCCCACGTAAACCTTGTGGTTGTGTTCTTTTATCGCTCTTCTTATTTTGTTCCTGAATTTTGTCGTAATTTCCGTCATCTCAATTCGATTTATTTCGCTTCCGCTATTACCTTGCTATTATTTCTCTAACAAGTGGTATCAGAGCAAGGGGGAGATGTCTTCAATCATGAAGTGTGAAATTCCAAAATTCGAGGGAACAGGGA
The DNA here is from genome assembly GCA_029582165.1 of Portulaca oleracea. Taxonomy (NCBI): domain Eukaryota; kingdom Viridiplantae; phylum Streptophyta; class Magnoliopsida; order Caryophyllales; family Portulacaceae; genus Portulaca; species Portulaca oleracea. The sequence continues at coordinate 17,248,502 of CM055888.1, read as the reverse complement.
GACTGCAGTTGAAGGCGGTCCTTGATTCAGCACGGTGTAAGGGATGTTGAGTATCCCTATACGGAGACTGATGTAACGATGAGCGACGAGAACTTCAAAAAGGGTTAAAGAAAGAGAACTAGGGCAGTCTGAGTTCGAGGTGGAGTAGGTTGCTGCTCAAACAATTCAGGTTGATGAGCCTGATGTTCCTCATGTGGAGGAAGAATCGCGCATGGCAAGGGATCGTCCCAGGAGGGAGATTAGGAGACCAGCACGGTATACTAAAGATTGGGTGCATAAGAAGAGCCATGTAGAGTGATCATTGGAGAAATCAAAGACCGAGCGGGTAGTAAGGATAACCGCACCAAAACTGGTACAGCAAACTGTGTTGAGGTTAACGGTTGCAGGTACGAAACAGAAGATGGTGTCCCAAAAGCGCGCAGGGGTTCTATGGTTCGTATGAAGAGAGCCAGGAAGGGCAGCCTATACACCCTATAGGGGTCTACAGTGACGAGAACTGCAGAGGCATTCTCAAACAAAGACAGTGGTCTCAAGCAGGCATCGAACGGTATGTGATGTTTACTCTGAGTGCCCTCTGAGGCTCATGCTGTGGAGGCGTGTTGATGGCGGCGATCAAGATGTTTATCTGGACTGATGATTCGTTGATTTTAGTCCAAGGTGGAGTTTGTTAGGAATGTGTCCTAAAATCACCGAATCTCTTGATCTCACAATTATTTGTTTCCTAATTGTATTAGGATATTATTTAGGTTTCCTTATTATGTTGGGTTTCCTAATTGTATTAGATTCTAAATCTAATTGGAGTGGGAGTCAAGTTAGGTGTATAGGGAGTTTTTCCTATAAATAGGTTCAGTATTCTCCACTTTATTTTCTGACCCAGTGTGCGGTGCATGGCGCTTGCGGCAAGACGCACGCATTCGTCTAGTACGACGAACAATGATCGAGTTATGGAGAGTCAGAGAGGGAGAAAATATTGAGAGGGAAAAAGGTCTCACCAATATTTTCGATCCAAGTTGTATCCCGAGAGAGAAAGATTGTGAGTTGTGAGTGAGAGAGATTGTGATAGTAATCTCCTTTGTTGTGGATCGCATCACACCCTGTGATAGTGATCGGGTTGTACTCCTTTCTCATAGTGGATTGTTTTCTGGCTGTCGCCGTCCGTGGGTTTATCTCCGAGTTCTTCGGTTTCCCACGTAAACCTTGTGGTTGTGTTCTTTTATCGCTCTTCTTATTTTGTTCCTGAATTTTGTCGTAATTTCCGTCATCTCAATTCGATTTATTTCGCTTCCGCTATTACCTTGCTATTATTTCTCTAACAAGTGGTATCAGAGCCTCACAAGGGTATCTGAGCCTTACAGTTGTATCTTTGGTTTCTCAATTTTTCATGTTCGGAACATTTGTTGTAACACGTGTGTTCAATCGAATCAATTCCTAACGGTTGTGTGAAGAGTTAGTGGAGCGTGGCGCTGTGGGCTCAATTTGCTTGAGTTGATGGAGGGAACAATCATTGATTGCCAAAAGTGATTGTTGATCGACAGCCAAAATAACATTTGAACACCCAAAAAGAGATGATCCACATCTCAAAATACTACCACGCATGCACAATGATCAAACCAGAAAACAATTGATTGATTAACATCGGAACGAAGACTTAGAAATCACCTAAAGAGTTGGTGATGGACTTGGGATAGAGGATTAGCCATCACCTGAGAACTAGCAATCCATTATGATTAGATAAAAGAAGGATTACCATTAATTAATAAAGGAGAGACTTGAACATCACCATAACAAATCAATTATTAATAAAGTAAACAAGGTTTAGAGGAAAAGGAGAGCAATTAGCTTCATCATTTTATTTATAATCATAATCAACAAAAGTTCCTTACAAAAATTAACCTTGGGATATTTATAGACAAATGGAAAAAACGAAGGAAATTAAGTCGAAAGTTAACGGTCATGAGCGTGATTCTTGATGGTCACGGGCGTGACAAGTATTGTCACAGTCCTGACTTCGCTTTCTTGCGAAAGGGGGCATTCAACAGTCGAGGGTAATGGGTGCGACCCTCGAAAACTTCGGGAAGGGGTCACTGTCACGGTCGTGACATGATCTGCCATTAGTCATGCGCGTGACCTACAGTAGTCACGACCGTGACTGGCTGTTGTCTCGATCTTTTCCTTTGGCTTTGTTCCTAGCTTATTCTTGCCGCATGATTCTGAGCCCCTTTGAAGGCCTAGGGAGATCACCAAGCGTCGTTTTGAGGGCCTAAATCCACCTTGAAATGTGTGTGGGCCCTATCTTTAAATGGAATTCGGCCCAGAACTCCCATTAAAACTAGGGGTTAATTGTGGCCCGTGTGAGGAGCAGTTAAAAAGCCTCCCCGTAGTCCCCGATATACTCTAGCCCCCCCCCCCTTTTAAGAAAGCATTGCCCTTAACTCTTACGAGTAAAAAGTGAGGAACCCTCCTCGGTTTGAGTTCCCAACATAAGTACTCCTCAAAGGTTTGGGCAAACCAAGGTTAACAACCCCACCCCTCCTGTAAACATGACAACTATTGAAGAAAGAGGGCGTGTGGGCATTTCCCATGAAGCTCTTCCAGACGGCCCCATCATGCATGATCTTATTGAATTCATACTCATCAAATGGGAGTACGTCACTAGGTGGAGGTTCCTTAGGCTGCTACACTTTTCCATCAACATTCATAAATGAGGACCATTCGGATTCAAATCCCGTCACATGGCCATCTTTGTTGTAGCAAAAATTGGTTGGAGGTTTGTTGGGTATAGGAATGAGGATAAAGGGAGGGCGTGGGAAAATTTTGTGGAGTTTTGGAACGCTCTTTCTCACTTGGCTTGCTACTTGGCAAAGACAAAGCCATGGGTAACTTGTCCTCACCAAGAGCACACTCACCTGGTGTACAAGTTTCTCTTCTCACCACCCTACCCGGTTTTAATTTGATATGAGCTAAGGGAATCAGTTTCAACTTCTTTAAGACATCATGGTCGCCAATCCATTTGAGTGTGTAGGGGCGAGGATGAGGTGATGTTAGGGGGTTGAACTTCTCCACTAAATAAGTTGAAGCGGGCATTGGTACAACTCCCTCCGTCGACAATAAGCTCTCAGACCTTGCCCCCAATAGTGAACCGTGAGTGGAAAACAATTCCCTTTGAGCCTTTTCAAGAGGAGCCTCGTTAGGACGTGAAAGTCTCCTCAAGATTAAGGATGACAGTAGGTCCTGGACCTGACTCGGATTCGATTGGACTCGATCCATTTAGGCGGGTCCAAGTCAAAACAAATTTGGAACCATTGGGTCTGGGTCTACCAAAAATTTGATGGGTCCAGGTCTGAGTTTGGGTACGGACCTGTCAAATTATATACATACATATATATATATATATATATATATATATATATATATATATATATATATATATATATATATAGGAAAATTGGATTATAATAATCCCAACTTTTATAAATTGGATAACAATAATCCCTACTTTTGGTTTGTATTATGGTGGTCTAAAAAAAATAAAATTGGATTCTAGTGGGACATCATCGAGAGTATACCCTAAATATCATAGATTTTGTGTTGCATTTGATTCAAAACTTAGTATAATACTTTACCACGATTTTTAATGAATTTATGGCATTTCTCCCAATTTTTTAAATTTTTTTTACAATTTTTTATGATTTTTTCAATTTTATTTCTTTTAAAAAATCATAATAATTTCTTAGAGCCTCAAAAAAATAATTAAATTTTTTTTTATATAGTAACTACACTTTATTACCTTTCTGGGGGTAGGAACGAAAAAAAAAATAAAAACAATATGGGATATGAATGTAAATAATGAAAAGAATGTGGAGGTGGATTTGGTACCACTACAATCCTTTTTTTTTTTTTTTGACCACCAGAATCCAAATTGATAGTAGGGATATATATATATATATATATATATATATATATATATATATTATATATATATATATATAGGAAAATTGGATTCTAATAATCCCTACTTTTGTGAATTGGACAATAATAATCTCTACTATCAATTTGGATTCTGGTGGTCCAAAAAAAAAAAATTGGATTGTAGTAGGATATCATCGAGAGTATACCCTAAATATCAAAGTTTTTGAGTTGCATTTGATTCAAAACTTGGTATAATACTTTACCATGATTTTTAATGAATTTATGGCATTTCTCCCATTTTTTTTCAATTTTTTTATGATTTTTTCAATTTTATTCCTTTTAAAAAATTATAATAATTACTCGGAGTCTCAAAAAAATAATTTAAAAAATATTTTAGAAACTACAAGTCATTACCTTTCTAGGAGCAGGAATGAAAAAATAAAAAAAATATAGGGTAGGAATGAAAACAATAAAAAGAATGTGGAGATGGATTTGGTACCACTACAATCCAATTTTTGTAAAACCTCCACATTCTGGTGGTCTAAAGGGGTTAATGAGACTACACCATGAGCCTCTTCGAATAAGCATGATATTTAAGATGGGTAATCGTAAAAATTCTCAAAAATTTTTCCCAAAACCTTATAGACTCCATTTTCGAGCATCTTTTTTTTTTTTTTGAGAAGTCGAAAACCTTGAGCCTTAGGACTCTTGAACGCTTGACCTCCACACACCAAAAGAATTATACTAGTAAAATCATTCAATAAGTTTGACTAGAGGGGTTAATGAGACTACACCATGATGCCTATCATTCAACACTACTATTACTAAGCGCCCCGGGAAGGGGGGGGGGAGATGTAGAAGCCCAACAACTCAGTTGAAATTCAGTTGCATGGAATAGTAATATTCCATCCATGGTCATGTATACATTCCTTAAGAGATGAGGAGGGGATTTACAATTTAAGCACTCCATCATTCGCCACTACTCCCTCCATTCGAGCCCCCCCCCCCCCCCCCAATCTCCCTCTATAAATATATATGTGTGTGTGTAGAGCATGACATGGTGGTAAAGACTTCCTTGAGTTGAGAAGGAAGAAGAACTTGAACTCGAAAACCTTTGATGAAGCTTGAACACTTGATATGAACTTGGTAATGAAGGTTTCCACTACCAAGAGCTACAACCCTGCCAAGATTAGATAAAAACTAGCACCACTAATCCATAAAGGAATTGACTTGTTAAGACCAACACAAAGATTTGAGACTAAAGTAAGAGCAAGATTTGAGAGGGAGAATTTTGGGAGTGAACCCTAACTTTCATTAATAGCCAACAAGTTGAATGCTCTTCCTCTTCAATGTTGAGAATATAAACTAAGGAGTGGAACAGAAGGCAAAAAATTTACAAAAATGCCACAAAAAACACGGAAAGGGGAAAAAAGACGCTGAAAGAAAAACAGGGTCGCGCCTCGGCAGAATTAGGTGTGGCCAACGCCACAACTAACGATGGTCGTGCCTCCTCCATAGGCGTTGAGATGTGCAAAACATCAAAGGTGCGCCCAACGCCTGATTCCGGGAGAAAAACCAAAGGAAAGAGTAGGCGAGAAGGGCAGGCGTGGCCAGCACCATACCCAAACGCCATCTCCTCCATTCCTCTTCCTCGGCTTGTCTCTCCAATCTGGTCCACTTCCGACCCCCGATGCCAAAATAACCATACTCCCTGGGGACGACCCGACATGATGTTAAGGTTTAAAAGGCCCTCGGGGTTGGTGACATGCCCCGAGTCTCTAGAGGGCTCGGGACCCATCCAAAGGATGCCCGATACAATCTTACAAGGCCCGGAATCAAGGGAAAATTGAACCTCCACGCTCGGGCGAGTGGTTGCAACCCTCCTGGCGTGGGCAACAAGTGAAGAGTAAGGTACCCGATCCTCTTCGATATACAACCTCAAACACTTCCAAATCAACCATAGAAAGAGAAATGCACCATTAAACCCAACCTTCGTTCTAAGGTAATCAAGAGTTGAGCTTGGAAAAAGGAAGCTGAATCGAGTGATCCCAAGCTTTTTTTGGGATTTCTTAAACTTCATTTAAGACTTCCATTGTTGTTCTCTAAGCAGCACACAAGGTCAAGGAACATAAATCATACTTCTCTTACTTAAAACTTATTAAGGGACATGCCTCCAACACTTCTTTTTACTGACTCGGTTAGGGCTCGATCTTCCCCCTAGCTATAGCCATATTTTAACTTAACCCTCCAAATGAAAATTTTAGCTCAAGATGTTAGGGAAAAGACTTAAAAATTTGTTTGTACAAAACCCTTAAGATTGTAGAGAAATGCTAACTTAACTGAGCCTTGTCCAATGCAAGTCAGTTTTGATACATGTTAGGTTTTTGCAAAATCTGTAATAATCCGTGCATGCATAAATTAATCTTAAAATATAGTAATAAACTTGACTCAATTTGTTAACTTTGAGAACTTGAAAAATTGAAAAAGCTTAATAATTGATTGAGTTATGAATTTTTAAATATGATAGTATCAATTTGTGTTTGCATGCAATCCAGTTTTAATACATGTTCGATTTTTACTAAATCTGTCCTAATCCATGCATGCAAAAACTAATCTAAACATATATTTATAAAATAGACTCAATTTGTAAACTCCTTGAATTTGAAGGGCTAAAAAAGCTTAAGAATTGAGTGAGTTATGAATTTTTGAATATGATAGTCCCAGTCTGTGTTTGCATGCAAGTCAATGTTGATACATACATGTTCGGTTTTTTCTAAATATGTATTATAGGAAATTGGATTATAATAATCCCTACTTTTGCAAATTGGATGACAATAATCCCTACTTTCAATTTGTATTCTGGTGGTCCAAAAAAAATTGTATTGTAGTGGTACCAAATCCATCACTTCATTCTTTTTATTTTTTTCATGCCTACCCCATATTGTTTTTGTTTTTTCATTCCTGCCCCCAGATAGGTAATGAAGTATAGTTGTTAAAACATTTTTTAAATTATTTTTTGAGATTCCAAGCAATTATTATGATTTTTTAAAAGGAATAAAATTGAAAAAATCATAAAAAATTGAAAAAAAATTAAAAAATTTTGGGAGAAATGCTGTAAATTCATTAAAAATTGTAGTAAAGTGTTATACAAAGTTTTGAATCAAACGCAACACAAAATCTATGATATTTAGGGTATACCCTCGATTATGTCCCACTACAATACAATTTTATTTTTTTTGGACCATCAGAATACAAATTTAAAGTATGGATTATTGCCATCCAATTTGCAAAAGTAAGGATTATTGCCATCCAATTTGCAAAAGTAGGGATTATTAGAATCCCTATGTACTAATCCATGCATGTAAAATTTGATATAAAAATATAGTGATAAACTACACTCAATTTGAAAACTCTTAGAACTTAAAGGGCTGTAAAAGCTTAAGAATTGAGTGAGTTATGAATTTTTGAATATGATGGTCCCAGTCTATGTTTGCATGCAAGTCAATTTTGATATATGTTTGGTTTTTTCTAAATATGTACTTATCCATGCATGTAAAAATTAATCTAAACTATAGTGATAAAATAGACTTAAATTCTCAAACTTAAAGGATTGAAAAAGCTTAAGAATTGAATGAGTTATAAATTTTTGAATATGATAGTCTCAGTCGATGTTTGCAAGCAAGTGATGATTTTCTGACTAAGGCAAGGTTATTAAGTTCCTCATAGAATAATGTAAATTTGAGGAAATACTAGCACAAATAAGGTATGGGGACCATGTTCATTTTGATGTTTACATTTGTAACACGAAAAGGAAACAAGTTGACATCGTGCATGCATGATAAGGGACGTTGATGATTTGACATGATCAATTAAGCCCAGAAATGAACTCAACCGATATGATGAGTAACCCATGGAAATGCTAATGATGCGTTCACGCCTTGGCAAGGCATTAACAATGATGAAGTGTATGAATGATAAATGAAATGATGTTGATGATGTTCAAAGCTAGTGAAAGCTTTAAAGGGACAAGGTTCGACGGGCTTCACTAATCAAGTCTCCCTAATGCTTAAGTTTTCATGCATACTTGAGTTGTATGGTGTCTCCATGCTTAGATTTGACTAACACACATCGTGTTCCATGTTAGGTACCAACCCAACAGGGGTTAACCCGGAGTTGTAATAGAGGCACGAGGTGATGGTTAATGATCAGAAAAGCCAACCCTACGAACAAGTGGTAATGCCTCGGGAAGATTAGCCTTGAGAGCTTCGGGCACTAGTATTACTTAGAAACATGGGATGTAGCCTCACCTACCTTGGAAGAGAAAATTTTGACTCATTTTGCGAAACCTGAGGCTAACGTTTCAAGGGAGTAGCTATGGAAGCGTTGAACCTAGGAGAGTCGTGGATGGGAAGTAGATACCAGGTCCCTTTGGCTAAAATCGAGGCACTACCAAGCATACAAGGCTCATTTAGCTAAGTCAAAGGCATCATGACTAACCCAACTACTATTGTTATAGAATTGACTCGCTAACATTGACTTGTTGGACTTAGTAGAATAATTAGAATATTAACCAACAATATGACCAATGCTATGTCTGGGTTAATGAGACAAAAAAGGAAAAAACAAAGAAGAGATTGTTACATTTTTGGTATTAGAGCACAAGTTCCTCGGCCTAACTATCACCACGTGCCCGCGCCTTGAGCGTAACCCTAAGGAAGCCATGCCTTGTTGGTAGAGTGATAAATGTTTGACTATCTATTATGTCTTGTAACTAATATCTTAATTTTATATTATGTATTCATGATTAATTGAATCCTTACATTTTAACCAAGGAAGAAGGAGAGTCAATGGAGGTCTACATAACTAGACTCTTCATGTGCATGGTTGACACGTAGAGAAGAGATAATACTACACCTATTCGTTATCATACCTGCAAGACCCAAGTCCTCCTCAACAATATTCCTGACATATACCCTTGGGGACTCTTCAAAACTAAATATTATGATTTTATCGAGTTGGGGAACCTTGCAAACCACATCACCTACTTCGAGATCGGGGAGGATCTTCACAATGTGTAACTCAAGACTAAGACTTGTGTCACCATATGGGGATAGGTTCAACAAGGGTGATGGAGGCCTTCCTGGAGGCCGAAGAGGGGGGACTTCGGGTGAGACCCGACCTAGGGCTACTTATTGGTCTTTACTATGAAGCCATTCCTGGCCCTTTGGATAGGTATTTTAGTTTGGGGGAAAGCATAATTAAGACTCATTCTTGAAAAAGTAACCGAATACTTGATCTTAAGCTCAAATTTTACATTAGTCATGCTTTAACGTGTTGGAGTTTGGGTCGGGTCGAGTCAAAGTTTGAAGTCACCTGACCCTCGAACTAGGGTTGGGACCCAACCCCGTCCAAACTTCAGGTCTAGCTTTTATGATCATAGCCTTGACCTTAGGGGTCCCAGGTTAGGTTATCAGGTTAGCCGATCCTAAAATGTGAAATATAATATTTATCATTTTATTCATATTTATTGAATTGAATTTTTAAGACACATATCTACTAATAAGATTCCAAATTTCAAATATAAAATAAAAAGTAAAAATTTGAACGTCAAGTATTTAAGTTATCATAGAAACTAGACACTCTAAATAATATTTTTAATAAAGAATTATATTATATATTTATATATGAGGTCATCGAGTCTCCGACATGAAATCAACACCTAATTAAGTCGGGGCTCTAAAGTTTTCGAATTGGATGGGGGATGACAAAAATATTCTAACGGGTAATACACAAATTTTCGAATCGGGTCATGTCTGGTCGGATCAGGTTATGCCCGGCCAAGTGATCTGGTCGATCACGTCTCGACGGTCTCGTCATGCTACAAAAGATAGCAGCAGCGAACATTCAAATTTTAAAGTTTCCACTTAGAAATCAGGCCCCATTTGTCCATGCTCCCTCCACAGTCCACACTCATGAACTGTGACCAAACCCTAACCGGAAAATCGCTGACGGAATTCGGCATTGTTGGCACAATTTAGATCCGCATTTCAATCGAATACAACCACCAGAACAAGTTCTCTGGAAACATATAATTCGACCCATTTTCATTCTAATTCAGGTACTCAATTGTATTTTTCGTCTCCATTTCCTCAATTGAACATTTGCAAGCGATGCACCCTGTGGATATCAGGAAGGAATTTCAATTTTCTCCATCTAAAGGATCTTTTTCTTACCGTCTTTAAATTTGAATCAACGCAGGAATGAGTGATTTAGCATCTGGGTCTGATCGGCCCGGAAGTAGTGAAGCAAAAGGTAGCGGGTTTGATGCTGCCCGGATTCAGGAAGTGAAATCATGGCTTGTTTCTCAGTTTGATGCTGTTGGTAAAGATGTCCCTGAATTTGAATACACCTCCCGGAGTATTTCCCATTTACACAATCTTGCCACTGTATCCCAAGCTAAGACTCAAGCTGCTTCCATTGTTGCCAATGATTTCCGTCAGAAGGCGGCTGAGTACCGTTCGGAAGGTTAGCCTTTTGCACTTTTCCTATGATCTCATTTGAAAACTGTAATTTTATTGTCATTTTTGTCAGTGGATAATGGTATTCATAGCAATGGCAGTTTCGGTTTACTTTAGCTAGTCCTCGTACCAAGTTCTAAATGGGTTTTACAAAATATCTTGGGCCCATTGGCTTTTGAGGTTTGGAAAATCTATAGTTTCAAGTGATTCAATTCCAGCCGAAATGGGGATGATGAGTTAGTCATCAGCGCATGCTGGTAGATGTACTAAGATGTATAATTGAAACTTGGAAGTAATGTAATGCAATTTCGATTGCATAATTTTGTGCAATGTGGTAATAATAATTACAAATGGTTTTTGTATCATACTACCAAACATGGTGGAAACACAGTTACAAACTTTTAGCAATACAAAGGCTGACTACATCCAGTCAAACATTACATAATTGATTCATATGTTGATTTATCTATTTGGCTTCATGATTGTTGACGGGGAATTTTGATTACTTTAGCTGCCAGGATCCGTGAGATATTGGAGAATGTAGGATTGGCACAGGAGAGTTTGCCCTCTAGTGTGGTGGGTTCAGCACAGGTGCTGGCTAGGGTTGCTAATTTGTTGAATGTGAGAGATACGGAATTAAGCAGGTGGGAATCTCTCAAAAGTTAGATAGGTTTCATGTGCTTTCAGTTTCGTGGCTTAATTTTGAGGACTTACTAGGATGAATGCATTTCTAGTTTTCTTGTTGCAATGGCAGATCTTTCTCTTAGAAAGAGTGAAGTGGAGGAAAAGCGATCTAAGGTACAGAAGGAGTCCAAAGTGCTCCTTGATTATACACGAAAGGCTATAGCGAGGCTAACTTACTTGAAAAGGTATGCTTCGTTGTGACATTCTCAAAAATAGTAGGATAATATTACATGAACGTTATCTCGTTGGTTTTAACTGCACAGGATAGGTACATTTGGTGTTAAAGCGTATAATGTTGTAAATTCCAGATGATACCTTGCTATGTCTGACTGATTTCTTTTCTTGGTTAAGATATTAATTTGTATTTGGTCTTGTATGTTTCAGGATACTTGCTCAGCTGGAAGAGGAACTAGCACCGTGTGAGGGTCAAATTGAAAATTGGAAGACAAACTTAGCTGTAATGGTCTCAAAAGAGCAAGAATACAATCAAAGATACTCAACCTACAAGGTACTGTTGTACTGTTGTACTGTGCATTCTTTTCTTTTATGAATCTGAGCTTGTCTTCTCCCAAGATAGGCTATCAGATTTTGCTGAACGTCATGGTTATGAATATGGGAAGAGTGATGATCTTCAGGGATACCTCTCATAATAAAATGACCCTAGTTATTTTTTCAAGATTCAACGATGGTTTGCTTGTGCCCCATATTGTGCTCCTAGTATGACTAGGTCGTCTAGTGTAATTGCTTCTTGTATTCTATCATTTCTATGTGACAATTTAGCTTCACTTTAATGAACTAATAGTTGATGTGACGTGCTTCTGATGGCATCCATGGGAAAATCCGGTTTTTGTTCCTGTATGATGGACATTAAGGTTGTTGGCCTCTTAATAATGATAGTTAAATTTGTAAATGTTCTTGGAATGTGAAAGTAATGACCCATGAGAATAAAAAGAAAGGCATAATTTTATGATTTGTTGAGTGGAAATGCAATTGATAGTAAAAAGTAATAAAAAGAAGTTTATTTTTAGTTCTATCATGATAGTTTCATATTTAATTAATATTGACATGATCACATGATAGTTAATATAAGTTGGTGTGGAATCAGGGTAATGTCTTTTGCTTACAATCTTACCATGCAGGGCACGAAGATATGAGGTGTCTTGTTTTGATAATATAAATAGTCTTGTGTGATTTTCATCCTGTCTGTTTTGATTCTTGTAATGTCTGTGCTTGGTTTTAGTTTTCTTAGATCATGTAGGGATCAGGGAATGACACTATTTAATGCTGTTCAGCTGGTTGATACTCTGACTGGATTGGGAAAATTATATTTGGATGGGGGTATGGGAGAGAGAACTTTAGGACTAACTGATCAGTTGTGGGCGCTTGGCTCAGGATTTTGGTGGAACGTGATAGTTCTTGCATAACTGGAAGAATCTTTGTGTAATGTGTCAAGAACTGAGGGGTTAGAAATTGGTGGATGAATTATTCAGTTTGCACCTTACGTTTAGCTTGTTGTGGTACTGACAACTCTCCGATGATGATGGCTTATCTTCTTTGCCTCTTTTTATTGATTTTTTTTCCTCAGTTCTACATTAGGAATTTTGTTGTTTCTGTGTGGGGAGAGAATACAATATGACCTTGCTTTATGTGAATCACAGTGAGAAAGTTTGAAATATTTTGGACAGAGTGGAAGTCTGGAAGATGCTCAATTTGGGTCTAAAATACCAATAGGCAATAACTATATAGGATTCCAGATGTAGCTGCTGACTTGGTTATATTTTTGCTTGCTTCTCTGTCGTGGATTTGATGACTAAAAATCCTGTGTGCCTTCTTCGTGAAGTGCATGTTCCCAGTTACTGGCTCGGAGTTTTACCTCAGCATGGTGGCCTTGTCTTGAATATGTCACTACATTTGCCCCAAACAACTATCTAGATATAATACTCCCTCCATTCACTTTAACTGATATTTTTGGCCAAGACAGGCGGTTTTGTGTGTGTGTGTGTTGGTGGGGGGGGGGGGGGGGATTAATAAGGACAAAATTGGCAAACTAGTCATCACTATGTCGAGTGCTTCGATAAAAATGCCACTAAACTTTTGAAAAATTGCAAATTTGCCACCCGGAATTTTCATGTCATCAAAATGCCACTAATCTTTGTTAATTGTGTAAAAAATGCCACTTTACCGGCTAATGGTGTTGGTGGTTGTGATTAAGGGAAATATACGCTTAATTAAATTAATTAACACCCTAATTAGATATTATACCCTAAAATCAATGGTTCCTCACTTATTTCCCTCCATTTGAAAAAAAAAAACCAGTAACGTTCACCTCACTTCTTCACTCTTCATCTTCATCGCCATTTTCTTCAACCTCCACCCTTTGATTTCTGCAATGGGTATCAATTAAACCCTAAATTGAACCACAATCAACAAAATCGCACACCAGGGAAGTGTTTTTGCAAGGATTGAAGGTCTGTATGGTTGACATTCATACCCGGTTAGTTTCTCCAAAAAACCCTAATTTAATGGCGCAGAAGGTTTAGCCATGGCAGATTTTGGGAAAGTTAGGGTTTTTCGGAGGCACAAGGAAGAAGAAACAGGGAAGCCCTAATTTTTAAGCCCTAATTGAAGAAGAAGAAGCACTGAGGGGAGCTCGTTAATGGCGGAGAAGAAGAAGAGGAAGAAGAAGATGAAAAGAAGATGAAGAATCAGGGGGGAAAGGGAGTAAATATAGCTGGTAAAAAAAATAAAGGGGGGGAGGGGTAATTAATTTTGGTTGGTAAAAAAATTAATAGGGTAGGTTTAATGTTTAATGAAGAAGTGACTGGCTACTGCAGGTAAACAGCCGGTAAAGTGGTATTTTTTACACAGTTAACAGAGATTAGTGGCATTTTGATGACATGAAAATTCCGGGTGGCAAATTTGTAATTTTTCAAAAGTTTAGTGGCATTTTTATCGAAGCACTCTCACTATGTCATTAGAATTATAAAGTGATAAGTACTATGAAACTGAAATGCTTAGCTACATCAGTAATCACTTGGAAAACCTCTTTTTTTTTTTTTTTGTGGGGGGGGGGGGGGGGTGGGGGGATTGTGTGGAGATCAACTAATACAGACTAGAGACCGTTTGCATTACAACAGACTATTCAATCAGAATCTTTTGACCTATGTGCAGAGATGTCTTACTGGTGTATCTTAAATGATGCTACGTTGCCCATCTCTCTACAGGTGCAATTACTAAAGGGGCTGTGGCGCTGTGCCATTTTTGCTTCAGCTCTGGTCGTATTATTAGTTGCAAATCAGCTGTCATTTACAATGTCGTGACATTGAATTACAACCCCCCTCCCCTTTCCCGTGTCCCCTGGGCCAAATAGTTGCCTTTGGTTAATGTCTTTCAGGCTATTCAGATAATGGGGGACCTCCTATCCATAGACCTTGCCTAACAGAGTTCTTAATTGCTTATTGACGACTTGTGCTACTCTGTTGTGGATTAAAAGCTAAAGGTCATGTATTATGTTAATCTCAGTAGTTGAGTGTGACTGTTGAGGACTTGAACTGATCAAACAATGGAATATGATTGCGGTTTTTTGTTTCTTTTTTTTTTTTTTAAAATTACATGTTTGTTTCCTAGTTTAGTTCTATTTCCACGTCTATCCTGTGAAGCCAACTCATTGACCTACTCTGCCAGTCATAGTTTCTTTCTTTTGTAACTTGGCACTGACTAGTGTCCCGTTTCTTCTGTTGCTGTATGATGGTGGAACAGGCTGTACTGAACCGTGTCGGTTATTCCCCAGAAATTAGCCATGGGGTGCTCGTTGAGATGGCTGAACACAGGAAGGAGCTGGAGAAGAAAACCCAACCAATTCTTGATACTCTAAGGAGTTACCAAGACTTGCCTCCAGTAAATCCCAATGCTATCACACTATGTATCTCTAACTTATTTTTCACATCAGAGATGATGAACTCTGATTTATGCTTATAATTTTACACTGATTGTTGTAGGATAAGGCACTGGCTTCCCTGGCAATAGAAGACAAGAAAAGACAGTATGCAGCTGCTGAGAAGTACCTTGAGGAGGTGTTGCAGTCAGCACTTGCCACTTCAGATTAACATCACACTGTTTCTAAGGAATTGCTTGATTGTCTTGCTCTGTCCAAGCGGGACTTCCCGATAGAAGAGAAGAAAGGAAAACAGAAAATGGTGAATGCCGCCATAATGTTCATTTTTTAAGGTTTGTTTAACCGGTGGATAGCTCGGGGTTGGGTTCTGTTTTTTTTTTTTTTTTTTGGGGGGGGGGGGGGGGGGTGTTGGAGGCACCATTGGTATTTGGTAATTAGATGCATGGGTGTCTGGAGTGCTGATTGAAAGGCTTTCATAACAGTTTTTGCTGTCAGCTCCGCTTGTATTGCAGGTTGTGACTGTTTGAAGAACGAAGATTTTCATCGTGATTTGTGCCTGTCATTATGGACAGAGTGGCTGTATTATAGATTGCATTACTCAAGTAAGGGTGTATTTGAAATCTGAGTTTGTCAATCATCTTTTTTGACAATCTTTGTGCTATATTTTGGATCATTAAAAAAACTTGTGCTGTATTTGGGTGGTTGGTGTGACCTATGTTGTCAGAACCGGACCGGTCATCGAACCGGTTGACCCAGTGGGTCAATGGTTCAATTGGTCGGACCGGTTTGACCGGGTTGAGCCGGTTGACCCGGGTTACCGGTTGAACCGGTCAAAACCGGCATGAACCGGTCACGAATTTTAAAAAAAAAATTCATGTACTTCAAAATACTAATTTCTAAAGTTCTTCACAATTGACAATTGCACATCTGCACCTAATTACCTAAATGATCATAACATACCATAAAATTATATGACATCATTAAAATCCATGAAGTCTTAGTCTCAATAATAAAGAGTTGCTACAAGCCACACGATACACTTGAATAATTTTCCGTAAGCATCGTAACGAAGAAACAATGAATTGTTCACAAAGTGCATCAACCATCAAATTCGTCCAGGTTCACAAATCAAACTAACAAGTTGTAAAACATCCAACATAGTTTAAAAACATGACAATAACGAGTAGCTCTCAATCATCGCCAGAATCAAATCCATCGCAATAGCCACCGCCGAATGAAGACAAGTCTAATCCATCATGACCCCGGACCATAATCAAATCATCATCATCATCATCACCAAGGTTTTCAAATTGGGTACCATCATCATCATCTCCATCAAGATCAACTAACAATATTAAAAAGATAACAATTATTAGTATTATGTAAAAGTTTGAATACTATATAATTTTAGCAGTAGAACAAAATACATACCAACTTTCGCTTTGCCTTTGCCTCTTGTATCACGAGCAGTTTGGGTTGCTTGCTCATGTGTGAGTATTTCCTCTATATCATCCTCATCTAGCTCACCATTGGGTTCATCCTCAACAACCCAAAAATCATTTCTCTCCAAACATTCAATATCAATGGGATCATATGGTCTTTTTTTGTTATAAAGCCTACATTATAAATGAAATATTAAAAGTTATATTGATGTAAGAATCGATGGCGATAAAACTTGCAAAATAAAGAAAAAGTTACTTACCTATTTTTCAAGCGAAGATTATAATGAACATAAACAAGATCACTCAACTTCTCATGTGCCAAGCGATTTCTCTTCTTTGAATGAATGCGCTCAAACACGCTCCAATTTCTTTCAGCACCCGAAGAAGAGGCAGTTTGGCTAAGAAGCTTTATTGCCAATATTTTGAGATTTGGACAATCATGTCCAAACATTTTCCACCATTCATCTATGCAAAACAAAAAGGCATAATTAAGAAAGATACATTAATTTCTAGAAAAAAAAGTCGATACTTTTATTAAAAGTGAACTAAAAGTGTACCTGGACGAGTTGTCTTTATGTTAGCCAAGGCTATGTCTCTTCCAAACCCTTTCACGCTCACGAAAGATTCTAAGCTCGTCAAAAGTTTTAGTCTTGTTTTGGCACACTTTGGAATCAATAACATCAATTAAGCCTCTCATTACTTCAGGCTTAGTGGAGAACTTTTCTTTATCATATTGAAATGCGGGGTTGAGCCAATATGCGTGGCGTGAATGCTCTTACACAATTTCTCATCCCACCTCTCCTTCACAATTTTTGTATAAGGCTTGTACAATCTTTTCTTTCCCTTGAAGATCTCTTTGATTGCTTTCTTTGCCCTATACATTCCTTCGTACACATAGCCTAAAGCAGGCTTTTCATCTGAATCCACAATGCGCAATCTCAAGAGGGGCAACAATATTCACAACTACCAAGCAATCATTCCAAAACTTAGAATCTAAAATCATTTCTATCACTGCTTTACCCTTGGTTGACCTAGAAGGCCTCCATGCATTAAACTGAGGGCAAACAACCATAGCTTGCAAATCCAACTTATGCTCAGAAAGACTTTTCAAAGCGATAAAAGTGGTTGCAAACCTTGTCTCACCAGGACGTAATATTTCTGTCCACCCTTTCCTATTCCTCAACCAACCCAAAGTCCATTTGTGGTTATACACAAACACTGTCACCTTAGATGCCCTTTGAGCCAAACTCATGACATGAGGCATTTTACCAATATCTTGCAAAATCAAATTCAAACAATGTGCAGCACATGGAGACCAACTAACATTTTCATACCTCTCATTCAATAATCTCCCAGCAGCTTTGTAGTTGCTACCATTATCAGTGACAAGATGCACAACATTTTGAGCTCCAACAATATCAACAATCTCCGCAAACAAGTTGCAAAGTGTTTGTGCATCGGCAACAAAATTAGAAGCATCAATGATTTGATAAAACTAATCCCTTTAGGACAATAAACAAGAAAATTGATCAAGCTTCTATGCCTACCATCAGTCCACCCATCACCCATAATAGTGCATCCAGTTTCTTCCCAAACACTTCTATAAGAGTCAACGAGCAACTTTACCTCATTTTTTACATCTCCTAAAAGTGCGACTCTTAAATCATGATAACTAGGACCCTTATACCCAAAACCAACAGAAGCAATAGCATCAATCATGTGTTGGTAGTACATAGAATTAGCACAATTGAAAGGAATGTAACAACATAAAAGAAACGAGCCACACACATATCGACTTGCCTTCGCTTTTCCGGACTTTGCATTGAAGCTATGATGGAAGGTTGTGAACCCAGTCTGCTTCCTCGAGGAAAATAAGGAGCATTAGAAGATGACTTCCTCTTACCCAATGCACTTGCTTTAGTGCCTCTAGATTGAGTATTTCCATGTGCACCATCATTGTGGATTTCAAATTCAGTACGATTAGAAGATCTAAATGGATTGCCTTCGTCACTACTCATTCGTCGCTCTAGCTTTGATTGAGAAACCTCTTTCATACTTTCAATCATTCTAAAGCGAACATCATTAGGGACCCTTTTACATGGGGCTACATCTCCTACTTGTCCTAGATGCATTTTCATTCTATGAATGCCCCCACCTTGATTGACTTCTCACAAAGTTACAAATTAACAATTTCTTTCCTTCAAGAGATGTCGCTAATGTCACATGACACCATCTTTGGATCGATCTTTTGGCGAAAAGATTGAGTATTAACAATGGATGAATCTGAGTGGCATCACCGTGTTGAATCGTAATCCATAATTTCCTCTGATGAAATATAAACACATATTGATTATTATTATAAACAAGGAAGCACTCAAACTTAGATTATATTAGATCAAAAGTACTATGAACATTATGTGTATTCTTAGCATCAATGAAAATACTATAATTTATTTTCTTCAAAATTTTACTAATAAAATATTTTCACCCAACAATCCTGTCACAAGACTCAACCTAGCTAGAGCTGCCTTCTTTAAGTCAGGCCTGTAGTAATTCTCAGCCACCTTCATTCAATCCAGAAAAAAAAAGGGTCACCAAGGTAAAATGTAATGATTGGTGGAGTTTACTAATGCCTTAGCACCAATAAGGGGGGAGAAACCTCACCTCGAAAACCTTCTGAGCAGAAAACACACATGCAAGCACACCATATATCACAACTCAAAGATGATCATTCTGCTTCTCCAAGTCCTCCACAAAAGTCACACGATGATGAATCACAACTATTGCATAAGTTCCATTTCCCATAGGAAAGCTATAAGCCCATAAGCTACTACACATTATAGTTTAAAGCAAGTATCTACATTCTCTCCTCCTTTATTCCAATCAAGTGCTACAAAATCATCAAACAGTAAACAAAATACCATTACTTCAGCATTTTGGAGACCATGAGCACCACCAGAACATACAATGCACCAGCTTATGCATCAACCATGGGAATAGTAATATGATGTTATGAAACCTTTCTTCTTAGATGAACATTATGTGTATTCTTAGCATCAATGAAAATACTATAATTTATTTTCTTCAAAATTTTACTAATAAAATATTTTCACCCAACAATCCTTTCCTCTCCTTTCCTTGCCACTCATAATTTAACCAACCTAACCTAAATCTAACATGAACAAAGAACAACCTTTAAGAAATTCTACTTAGGCCACAATGTCCAAAAAGGAGTAGAAGTGTAAAGAGATATTTCACTTTGGCCTACACTTGGATAATTTAGCAAAAATTCAGATTATTTTAGCCCATTAAAATCCAAGCTAAAATAATTATTTTTCAGCAAAAATTCAGATTATGGACAAAACAATATCCCAATATTTAGCAAAGAAACTCAAGTTGCAACACTTGTGCTTCAAGATTACAAATACCCTTTTCCTCCCAATTACATTGTACAAACCATCAGGATAATCATAAAACTACCCTTTTTTCCCTTTCCAAATTGTAATTTGTTAAATCTGACATGTGCTTTAGGTAAGGTAGCCAGTAGCCAGTAGGTGTATCATAGCAGCTTATTGATTCAACAATCACTAAAAAATCAATCACTAGCAACATGTCAACGCAGCTTATTGATTCGAAATTAGAAAATCGACCTCAATATTGTCCGAGTGACTAGTGAGTGAGTAAAGAAGGAGGAGGCGAAGGAGTCAAGGAGGTGCCGAGGTGGGCGAACTGCCTGAGCAGAGCAGATCTGAGAAGAGTATGAGAGTGTGAGAGTGAGAGTTGAGAATGAGAGCAGACTAGCAGAGCAGTGGATGAATATGAGAATGTTATAAAAACAAAGGGAACTGACCTTCGTCCTTCAGGCTTGAGCCAAAGACCAACCAATCAACCAAGCAAGCACTGAGCAGGCGAAGCGTGCGGCGGCAAAGCGACAACCGGACGAGGAGAGGAGACTGGAGAGGAGAGCGAAGGTCGAAGGAGGAGGGAACAAAGGTCGAAGAAGGAGGGAGCACTGGAGCAGACAGCAGAGCAGCGAAGGTCGAAGATTAGGGCAGGCGAGCAACGATTAGGGTTTTAAAATCGAAAATTTCAATTTTTTTTATTAAAAGCCGGTCTGACCGCGGTCTGGCCGGGTTAACCGGTTCAGCCGGTCGAACCGGATTCGGCGATTTTTGGGCGGTCAAACCAGTAGACCGAGCTAATCACAGAATCGACGACGGACAAATGCCGGTTCGGTCGGCCGAACCGGCGTCCGTCCGGGTCGTTTTACAACATAGGGTGTGACTAGACATTTTTTCCAAATTATTATTTGCAAGACAATAAGGAATACAAAAGTGTTCAGAGTTCAAACTCTAACCTTACGACAATACAACACACTATCACACTACAACTGTCCAAAACACACCATCAATACTACAACTGTCCGAAGCTCTTCCCAGAATGACTCCTAGTACAACAATATTAAAGACTAAAAAATGCAAAATTGTCACATCATTCATGTCACCCTATGTTGCTTCGAGTTACCTGAACGACTGATATACTTGTGTCGATACAATATGACACGGGTATCGACACAAAATACAGGTTGGCTGCTTGATGTTGCAACTAGGCATAACTATGAAGGAAGCATTGATACAGTTGCATAATGAAACAGCTGCACGGAGCCTTCAACAGTGCAGCTTGCAGGCATCTGAATCAACAACCGTGTAATACTCCTAATGGGTAATGGGAGTAATAGCCAAAATACAAAGCCTCAATGATTTTCAGGATACCTTTCTGTCATCTACATTTGATCTCTAAGGACTAAGGACAAATTCTTTTCACTGGTTGGACTAGGTACATTTGTGACTTATTCAAATTTACCCAAGTTTGTTTAAATATATACAAGCAATATTTTCTGTTACAAAATAATTTCGTAAATAGAAGTATGCATTTTCTGTATTGTTTGTAGAAATAATATATTTGATTTTTTTTTAAATTTTGAACAGTTTGGGGTTGTTTTACACTTGGAGGCTAACTTGACTTTTTGGAGTGGTCAACATCAACTTGATCTTTGACATTCATTTGAGTTTTAGCGGAGAGAGTATATGGAGACGACGACTAAGAAACCATAATCAAGAGGTGATATCTTCGGATTTAGGAGAAACATGTTTGGCCAAATTAGGAATACCATAAAGTAGGAATTGCAACTTATCAACACTTTTAGACTGAGAAGATAGAAGGATCCAAATATCTAGAGGCTTTCCTAAACTTCCTCCCTTTGTCTTGCCATGAGAATGGGAGGCAACAATCGTCGGGAACAACTAGGATAAAGGCAATCAGGAAATAGAACTAGCTTTCAATGAGTTATGAGATGGATTTTGCATAACACTAAGAGCGCCAAATACATGTTGATTTAAACATATCGCATTGTGCATGAGATCAATTATGATGTTGCACATCGAATTAAGACTCGTTGGAAAAATTGGAAAGCGATTTCAGTCTTCTAGAGTGTTGTGTGATAGACAATTTCCACTTAAGCTTAAGGATAAGGTGTACTATAGTGTAGTTACACCGACAATGTTGTATGACACAGAGTGTTTGACAACAAGGAAGATACATTGCTAGAGGTTGGGTGTTGCTAAGATGAGGATGATTCAGTGGATTTATAGATAAACTAGATTGGATATGACTAGCAATATCGTATGTCGAGCTAAACTAGGGGTACCGCCAATTAAAGATAAGTTGATATAGACTAGAATGGCATGATTTGGGCATGCCCTTAGGAGAAGTGAAGATGTCCCTTTTAGGAGGTGTGAAGGGATTGGGATTCCCCTTGGGAATCGGGGACATTGGAGACTTAAGAAGACCATGAGAAAGGTGATTGAAACAAATTTGAAGCACCTAGGTTTAGCGAAGGACATGATACTAGATAGAAGTATGGAGGGTTAACACAAGCTGATAGGGTAAGGTACTCTGCTTTGGTTTGTTATATTGTCTCTCTTATTTGGTTGTCTTGTCCATGTACATTTAACCCTTCCTCAACTGCATAATGTGCAAATTTTGTATCTATTTTCTTTGGCAAGCTTCTTGATCTCTCAGTCTTTCTTTTAGTTTTCCAAAGGTTTTTAAATTGGTTTCTTTTAGTGCCTAATATGGTTTTCAACGTGGGCTTTTTTGAAAAGCTTCACGTAGATCCGTAGGAATCATCCTCCTCGATGAACTTCAATTCATGGGGAAGTGTTTCCCGCATCTGAATCCCCCATACTATGATCAACGTACTTCCATTGGGAGTTTGTTCTTGTCGTTATATTGCGCATGAGATTTGACTTACATATATAAAAAGTTATAAAATATACCTATAGGGCTCATATTAGAGCTTGAAGGAACATTAGAAGGCTTCCAACAGTGAGTTTCTTGTTCACTAATTGATGCCTACCCTATCTTAGAGTCATGGGATATGAAAGGACCATGTTGGTTCTTGGGTTGAGGAACTCGGGTACTTGGTTGAACTTATGGGATCAGGTTCGCATTGGATCTTGAAATTTGGATTTGGTACTGGATCCAATTGTGATTGGATCCTGGAATTAGGATTTAGTCAACTAGAGATCTAGTTGGAAAAACTCAACCATTTTTTTAAAAGTAAAACGCACAGAGACAGAGCAGTCTATGTTTGAAAGTTCAACAATGATACATGTCCACTATTACTGACTTCAACCAGAGTAATAAATTAGAAATTTTGAACATATATAATTTCAGACATGGAGTACTCTGTCGCTATGTGCTTAAATTTGCTTTGAAAAAAAAAATATAGTATGAGTTTTTCCAACATAGACCACATTGTCTTTATATACTTAAATTTCTCCTTATTGAAACTTGGGTAAAATTCAACCAACACCAAAATTATGTATACAAAGACGAAGTCAAGGGCTGGACTTTAGTTTTTTTATTAATAATTTTAAATAACTAACTAAATTCTGGATGCTAAGTCCAGTTTTGGATTTGATGTATCAAGATCCAATACTAGATTCAGTATATTGAACCTTGATTTTTGGATTCGAATTCAGATCTAGTTGAGATGACCAGATTTCGCGTACCCTTTTTTTTTGCTCATCCTTATTTGGTTCCATGAGAGAGATGAAAAATATTCATTTGAACCATATCTACAAAGGAGGCATGTATATGCGTAACTTTTGTAAACGAAAACTAATAAGGGCATGCAATAAGACCTAAATTTTGTATAACACAAGCACCTCTTAAGACCGATGCATACAAGTAAGTGTTTTTGTACAAATCATTAGTGGTCTACCTTACTCCAACCTTAAGAACCTGAATAAGAGTAACATGAGTTATCTCTCCCTATTTCAAGTTCTGTTTGTAGTCAAAATCCCTTATACATTTGGAAGTAAAAGGATTCTCAGAATGCTCTCTGTGGGAACAACTCTTTCAGTGTTAATTTATTTTTGGTTTTGAAGATGACTCCCAATGTTCCACAATGATAAAAGTCATGATTGATTGCGTGAATCTGCTTAACTAAGTGATGTGCATGAGGTTGTTATCGCGAACGAAATGTATACATGCACTGTCTATAGAATGTCTTGGAAGCAAACATGTACTATTAAAGAGAAGGATTGTTGGGAGTGCCCCGACAATGTTCAAATACAAATGAGTACTCAAGCCAACGTGACACGGTAGTTGACGTCTTTGCTAGAAGATCTCTTAACCGGTGACTGAACTGTTCAATCACAACCATGCCAGTTGGTCCCACGGGGTCACAATAGTCATACCCTAAGGCAAAAGTATGCCGGAAAGAGGGCCAGATCAATAAAGTATTGGATCGGGGAGGACGAAAAACCTCTAGGGGGTGAAAAGGGAGCACTGTGGAGGGGGCAAGGGCCACCACAGTCCATGGTGTCCTCCTGGGATGCAGATTGTGAATCTGCACCTTAGCCCACCACGGACCGTGGTGATGCCTAAGAGTGCGTCCCACATCGGAAATGAATCCTTCATTTCCCCTCCCTCTCCTCTATGAAAGAGGGTGCCTTGGAGATGGAAAAAATTGGTCTTTCCATCCCAAGTGGCCATTTATAAGGCTAATCTTTTTATTTGGGATTTAAGGGATACCGGGAAAATCTTTCTTTTGAAAATTCCCAGTTTTGGAGTCTCAGGGTGATTCCCGGGAAATCGCCCTAAGGAAGGAAGGACAGACCATATTGGATATGGTCAAACATACTTTTTTGACCTTAGTTTGAGCAGGGTTGAAACGGTCTAGCAGTTGTGCCGAAAGGTGTTGCGTGGACCTTTTGTGGAGGATTCCTATTTTGGAATCTTCTACACGGAGTCCCTTTTGTAGTTCGGAGCATTCAAGAGTACAACGCCATCCTAGGTGTTACTATTGAGAGACCCGAGGTAATACTGAGCCCCTGCTATTTCAATTCTGTTATTTATTTTTGGGTTAGATTAGTTTAGATTAGGTGGGAATCCTAATAGTTAGGATTCCTATTCCGCCCCTAATCGGGGTGGTCTCGATTAGATCGGGCCCATCTCCTCTTGTACCCTAGATAAGTCTACACCACCCTAACCCAACAGTGGTGTCAGAGCCTCAATAGCATGCTTATATTTTGCCTATCTCTCTTAAATGTTTCAAATGTTAAATCATGTTTAGATGGCCTGCTTGATTACTTGTTTATGTCTTTTATGCTAGAATCTTGGTAGATATGATCTATTAGGATGTATGCATGTTAGATTAATTGTTTTGACACGTCATGTTGGTTAACCTTGATTATTAGATGTAATGATCTTGTTATGGTTGAACCTTGGCTTTAATTGATTGGATATTGGTTTTGGATGTTTGTTTTATTTTCTACTTTACGATCACATGTGGGTTTTCGATATGAGTTGAGGAAAGCCTTGGTCGTGGAAATTGTTGCCATAGCTACAAGTGTGCTTTTGAGTCTTCACCCCTTGTTCGATAAGGAATCTCAAGCATGACAGTAGGTGTCATACTCAGGATTTTGGTAAAACTCATAGCCTTTCCATTTCTTTCTTTTTGAGCCATCTCGAGTAATTTTTGCGTTTGGCGCTGTACTCGTGATGGTTCTCGTGATCGTATTGGATATCATGAGATTGGGCATGGTTTGGTGTGTATGGCATATGATGTCACACTCATAACTAATGTCACTTCATGTTTTCTTCAAACATCAAACATAAATAATTAGAGTTATAGGTCTAAAATGTTTAGACTTGAAATCTGAACTTTTTAACTTCCTGGTTAAATTAGATTTAAGCTGCAGTATTGAATTGAGTAATTCCATTCAAGTACTGCATTGTGGGAAGAGTTGATTTTGGAAATCAACTATCAATTGATCAGTTAGGGTTAAACAGATCGTTTTGTGGAGTTGGTAACTGGGTGATTCTGGTTGGACCTCTATAAAATAATCCTCAGCATGAATTTGGAATCTGTTGAGTAAATTTACTCAATTTTGGAAAATGAGCAAAATGAGTATGTGTCTAGCCTTGAAATTTAGAATTTCAGGAAGGAAAGGGGTTTCCAATCTCGCCTAAAATTATTTTGGGCTGGAGATATAAACTTGATAAAATGGGATTTGTTGAGTTTTCATGCGTGATTACTTGCTATTGTTTGGGATTTGTTTGATGCAAAATTGCTTTGGCCTTATCCCTTAATTTTGGTTGATATGTTGCAAGTTGGATGCCTTCTATAATTGTTATTGAAGCTAGTTTTGACATATGTTGATATGTCGTATTGCAAGGTTGCCAAAATAAATGCTTGATCGCATGCACTCTTAGTATGACCTTAGCTAGTTTGGTTTTACCGGCCTGCATGTCGGGTTGGGTGAAATACGACCTGCGTGCCGTCGATTTGGAATATATTTTCAATTTAATTTGATTAAAATTGTAATTTATATTTGAAATCAATGTAAATCTTTTAATGTGGAGACGTGAAGTTGAGTGGGAGCCCAAAACAACTTGGATGCTGGTTTGGAGTGGGAGCTAATATATATATATATATATATATATATATATATATATATATATATATATATATATGTCGCGATGTTTCAAGGAGTTCTTGAAAGCGTTCGAGAAGGTGTTCTTGAAGTGCCAATTAAGAGAATCTTTGAATCGTTCAAGTTGGAATTCTAGAAATTTCAAAAAAGAGTTCTTGAAGACTTGAAGACTAGCTTATCTTAATTAAATTTGTTTAATTAAGTTTAGGAGGCCATACTAGGGGTTTTATTTTTATGCTTTGAATTTTTCTTGGCATGTTTTAATCATTTACTAGTTTTTGTAGCTGTGCAATGCACGGGTTATTTTGCCTTATTTATTATTTTTTATTTATCTACAAATATGTTTTTCCTACCTTTTTTCAATTTATGGTTCAAAGAGTGATATACGATTTGAAAAAAATTTGAGAACTTTATTTTGCTAAATACTTGTTGAAAATGTCTTCTAAATGATAAGGGAGTTCTAGTTTCGAAAATAAAATGTTGAAACTAATATTGAAAGAACTAAAACAATTAGTAGGGTAACCAAATTGGAAACTAATAGCTCAAATTATGAAATATCTAAACATTTATTTGTACAATATAAAAATTAAAAAACATTATATAGAAATTAATACAAGCATAATGAAGCAAGTTATGGAGCTAGAGGCGGCTAAAACTATGTGCATCAGACATTATCATTCACAACATTACATTTACATTATTGGTTTTTTTTTTAAAATTAAATTTTGTGCTATAACAATGGTAAGTTTAATAATAAGCACTTGAATAGTTAAATTAAGTATTTGATAAATGTTTTGTTCGTTTTCTATCTAACCTTTTTATTAACTTTTCTCATTTTATATTATAATATAATCTACACTCCCAATAACATATTAATATTAACAAAAATATGTTGACATATTAATATATGAAATTATATTTAATGTAAGTTTTATATCATTGTATTATAAGTACCGTCTTTTAAAAAAACGTAGTAGCGTATGTATTTGAAAAAAAAAAAAATAGACACGTAATGAAAAAACAACGTGAGATTTTATGAGTTTAACAAAATCATGATTGCAAAATGAACATTTCATGATTATATATTACTCTGCTCTTTTTTTCTTTTTATCTATCCTCCAGATTTGCATATAAAAAAATATAACCGTTAATATTTTAATTTATATGATGAATTATTATATAACATTAACTTCATTAGATTAGTAATGAGAATTACAATTAAAAGTGTAATATTGTATTTTTTTTATAAAAAAAATTACGCAAAAATTATTGTTTAAAAATTGACCTTAAAAAGCATGAATAACACATAAAAATAATAGAGGGAATACCTTTGTTCTTAATTATTTGTCTCAAAACTAATTCATCAAAACCAATAAACATACGAAATGAGGTGAAAATTTTACAACTTGCCAAAATTACCCTTGAAATAAGGTAAAAAGTTTATTTATTAAGCATAGAATTGATATTATAGTTGTTCAAATGATAAAATCAAAGTTAGTAATTTGACAAATAAAAAGGGAAGATAAGATAGATAATTTGAAAAATAAAAGGATGGATATATAGTAATAAAAGTGTTAGGATATTCTAATCATTCATTGGTAAAAGGAAAACTTTGAAACTTTGAATAAACTACCTGTATACTATTGTTGAAACTTTGAATAAAAAATTAAAAATATTTGAAAAAAAGTTGAATGTATGGAAGAACACAATGATAACACCAAAAAAGAATACTAATAATAAAAAGACGACAGAGAGAAATTGAGCAAAATATTTAAATTATCAGAATTGATCGATAAGAACATTCTCAACTTCTTAATTGTCATTCATACAATCTCTCTAATAAGAAATCATTAGAAAAAGAAAATACTATTTGAAAATAATTTAGTGAAAATATAAAACAAATAATTTTGTTAGATAAAAATAAATTATACTTACCATATTAATAAAATATTCATCAAGTAACCATCATCAACGACATCAAGGATTACCACCGTATCAATCATCAATCTTCTGGTACCTAAACCAAGATATCAACTTATTACTTTTAAAAACCTAATTATCATACAAATTATGTGAAATAGAAGTTTTCCATCCGTTACATTTATAATAACAATGTGACTGCAAAGTGCAAACCTTACTATACACTATAAAGTACGAAGGAAAAGAAAAGAGAAAGTATAGCAAGTTCTATCAATTTAATTACCATATAATCTTTCTAATTCACATTCCCTAAAATTAGACATGTAGAGATGACTTTATATAGAGTAACAAATTACTACTACAAAGCTATTTCATCCATTTATTCTACTACCCTAATAAATAAGTAAAGTGAAAGGACACAAAAATGTATATATGTTACAAATTCTTTTAAGTTCAAATTAAACCACATATGTTATGTTTTAATTGTGTGTGTTTTTTCTAAAGCAAATGTATGTTTTTTGGTATATGAGCCTAGGTTCATTCAAAATATTTTGCTGAGTAAATCAAGCAAAAATATAAATGATCAATGATATTCCTGCTTTTAAATTGGGGTAATTAAGGCTCTGTTCTTTTATGCGGTATTTTGCGGAATGGTGTGGTGAGGTGTGGTGGAATTGTGGTAGGTTATTGGTATCTGGGGTAGGTGAGGAGAGAATGTAAAAAGTAGAGGAGAAAAGTGATGAGAGAGAAAAGTAATGATTTGCGGTAAAATGTGGTGGGTTGTGGCAAATTGCGGTAGGCTGTGGCACCGCAGTTTGCCAACCGCAGAAAAGAATAGGGCCTAAATATTGAATATAATTTAATATGTAATTGATTGAATATAATTATTATTACCGGTATTTTTTGATTTTTTTTTCAATAAAAATCACCTTGTTTTGGGTGTGGGAGTAACTAATTAAATTTGGGAGTTTAGTTTTAATAAAAAAAATTGAAATTTAATTCATTACATATAAATGCCACATGACAAGTTGTGGAATAAGCACATTTTGTTTTAATATAATTAATAGATAGATTATGCTTTTCATACTTGATTCACAAGTTTCACCTAGAATTGCATGTTTAGGATAAAAAAATTTGTACTCTATAAAATTTGGACATGTGATTGCTCACCCTGTAGACCACCACTTGCAGTTATGTTAAGGAAATAGGTCATAAGACGCATTAGAGAATGCGCTAGATTTAATACTCTTGTATGAACAATTCATGAGTTGCAATCGCATTGGAGAATACGGCTAACTTGCTTCTCATGTTTACATTGTTTCACAAGTTGTTTATTCATTAATAAAACTCTAAAGGTTCAGTTCAATTAAGGTTTAGAATTGAACGAACGTCCAAAAGGTTAGCTTGTTCCAAAATGGGAAGAACAGATGATGTCTGCTCTTATGAAGCCTCATTCGGTGTAATTGGAAATGTTAGACCTGGTCAAATGTCGACCGAGTTCCTAATTGGATCATCATGCTGAGACAATGATGATTGCAAGCAATTAGAATGTGGGATTGATATGATGGTCGAGTTTTCATGATCATAGGGACATTGGATGACAAGAGTTAATCACATGGGTAAAATGTTGAAGAACATTTACAAAACTGACCCACGGTGAAATATTCTTTAAGTTATTGTAATGTCATGAGATTTCTCACCAACTTAAAGAAATTCCTAAATCCTGAGTTTTTTACATTTCATACATGGTTCGTGATGACTTTGGAGTGCGTCCGAAACCTCTCGTAAAAGGAGGTGAGATGGGCGGTGTCCGGGTTATTTTCGATCGTGTAGTGATTTGTAGTTGAATAAGACGATATTGTCTGCCCTCTTTGAGGGTTACATGTCTCATAGGTCACTCGATGAGCTTAGACCGGAAAGTGCTTGGCCAAGCCTGGACGGATCAGCAGTTGATCATCTGTTTTCAAGTTTGACTCGGAGATCGAGAAACATTCGGGCTAAATAAGGATGACTTGGACTTACCTTATCTGAATCCGAGACATTAAAATGACAAGGGAATTTTGTATTTTGAACACTTGTAGGAAAAATGAGAAATTGTTGGGAGTGCCCCGACGATGTTCAAATATAACCGAGTACTCAAGCCAACGTGGCACAGTGATTGACATGTTTGCTAGAAGATCTCTAAACAAGTGGTTGAACAGTTAATCACAACCAATGCCAGTTGGTCTCACAGGGTCACACAAGTCAGTATTCTAAGGCAAGAGTATGTCGGAAGAAGGGTTGGATCAATAAAGTATTGAACCGGGAAAGTCGAAAAACCCCTAGGGGTGAAAAGGGAGCAACATGGAGGGTGGCAAGGGCCACCACGGTCCGTGGTGCACCACCACGATCCGTGGTGCCCTACAACGGTCCGTGGTGTCCTGTTGGGATGCAGATTGTGAATCTGCACCTCACCACGGTCCATTGTGGGGTACCACGATCTGTTATGGGGTACCAAGGACCGTGATGATGCTCAGAAGGCGCTTCCCATATCGGAAATGAATCCTTCATTTCCCCTCCGTCTCCTCTATAAAAGAGGGTCCCTTGGGGATGGAAAAATTGGTCTTTCCATCCCAAGTGGCCATTTATAAGGCTAGTCTCTTTATTTGAGATTATTTTCTTACTATTGTTGACGATTTCACTCGTACTACTTGGACACAG
Organism: Portulaca oleracea; assembly: GCA_029582165.1. Lineage (NCBI taxonomy): Eukaryota > Viridiplantae > Streptophyta > Magnoliopsida > Caryophyllales > Portulacaceae > Portulaca > Portulaca oleracea. The sequence goes on along the minus strand of CM055888.1, from coordinate 17,217,427 downwards.
CTTTTGCAAAATAAGTCTCAAGTTGTTTATAACATGGTGGAAACTCGAATTGAAACTAAAATCAAGGTAATCTGAAGCGACAATGTCACAGAATTTGTTAACTTTGCTTGCCTTGAATTTTTCATTTCTAAAGGAATTTTACACCAAAAGTCTATAGTTGGAACTCCACAACAAAATGGAGCTACCGAGAGAAAACATAGGCATTTATTGGAAACTGCTATGGCCCTTCGGTTTCAAGCTAGTTTGCCAAAAAGTTTTTGGGGTGAATGTGTCTTAGCTGCCACCCATATAATCAACTATCTTCTTATGAAAAACTTGAATTGGATTTCTCCTTTTGAAAACTTTTTGGTAAAACCCCTGTGTTCTGAGAACCATAAAGTGCCTCTGTTTTTCCATTAATTTGGAACCCAAGGACAAATTTGATCCCAAGGCAATAATATCTATCTTTCTTGGTTATACTTATGGTTTTAAATGTTACAAACTCTATGATTTGCAAACCAAGAAAATTTTTTATAGCCACGGTGTAATATTTTCTGAAAACATTTTTCCTTTCAAACAAAGTTCCAGTGTATCTTTGAATGAACCATTCCTCTACAGGTCATGTTCTACCTTCTCATCAACCATCTAATTCCATTCATTCTTCACAAGCAGAATCTTCTATTGATGTTTCAGATTTCGTCAGTCAAGGTCATTCTTTGATACCTTCAGACCCTGATTCACCTTCTTCCACCTCTGCATCGCCATCCAATCAACATTCTCATCAACTATTCCCTTTTGATGAATCGTCCTCTTCTCCCTCTAAATCAGCTCCTTTGGATTATAGCTTTCCTTCCGTCTCTTCTTCATCTTCTTCTCCTAAAACTGCCACTCATCCACGCAGATGTCATAGAGTCAGTAATCCTCCCTCTTGGATAAACGATTATATTTGTCCATCTAGACCTATTGTCCCTTCTTCCGCTAATCAACCCTCTAATGTCTCTCACAACCTTACAACCATATCACCCATTTCACCCATTTCCTACCCTTTATTTTTTCACTCTAATTTGGCACACCTTTCTCATGATTACATTGCATCTCTTGCTTCCATATTAAGTACTCCTGAACCTACCACCTATTCCCAAGTACGAAAATCATCTGAATGGGTAATAGCCATGAATAAAGAGCTTGATGCTCTTGAGACCAATCATACTTGGGAGCTGACTCAACTTTGTCATGAACAAAAGGCTTTATCAAGTAAATGGGTTTATAAGATCAAATATTAACCCAATGATTCTATTGAGCGACATAAAGCTTGCTCGGTGATTAGGGGTTTTGAACAGGTGAAAGATAAGGATTACAAGCATACTTTCTCCCCTGTTGCAAAACTCATAATTGTTAGGTTTCTCATGGCCCTCGCAACTGCTCGAGAATGCTATCTTCACTAACTTGACATCAATAACGCATTTCTCCATGGGTTTATTAAGGAGGATGTTTATATGAAGCCTCTTGAGGGTTATACTAAGCCTCTTCCTGGACAATTATGCAAACTACAACACTCTTTGTATGGTCTCAAACAGGCTTCCCACCAATGAAATATTGAGCTCACAAAATTTCTGGTTGGACATGGGATTGCACAGTCCAGAAATGGCTACTCTCTGTTTACTAAAATCAGGACAAGGTGACAAACGTGTTTTTATCCTTGTGCATGTGGATGATTTGCTCATCACGGGGAATGATAGTCTTGGCATTCAAGACATTAAACAATAGCTTCACAGTTCCTTTACTGTTAAAGATTTGGGTTTCGCTCGTTATTTTTTGGGTATTGATGTTGCATGGAATGATACCGTCATCCTCTTGAATTAGAGAAAATATATACTCGATATTCTTTCTAATGTTGGTCTTACGTACGGATGCGCAGCCAGCTAAGTTTCCCTGGAGAAAAGGTCTGAAACTTTCCTCTTTAGAGGGTGATTTGCTATCAGAACCAGAGACATACCGTAGGATCATTGGTCACTTGCTTTACCTAACCCTTACCTGACTCGACATTTCATGTTGAGTGCAACATCTGAGTCAGTATTTACAGCAACCTCATAATCCCCATCTTCAGGTAGCATTTCATGCTCTCCGATACTTGAAAGGTACTACTAGCCAACTTTATGTGTCTCCATGCCTACTGTGATGCCGATTAGGGGGCTTGTCAAGACACTACTCGCTCTCTTACAGGTTATTATGTCTTCCTTGGCCCTGCTCTTGTCTCTTGCAGATTTTCATATTTCTTCTACCCTAGCTATTCCTCTCCATTGCGATAACAAGGCCGCCATGCACATTGCAGCCAATCCAGTGTTCCATGAGTGCACCAAAAACCTTAACCATTGACTGCCACTATACGAGGGACAAAGTCAAGGAATGTAGATATGTGTAATTTTTTGAACAATACCTTAATATAGTTTTGTGAGTTTTTTAGTTTCAAAAAAAAAAAAGCAAAAAATTACTCGGAGGTACCCCAATATTTTGGGAAACTATTTTTCGGTACCCCAACTTTTCAAAACTCATTTTGGGGTACCCTTAATTTTTGGGTTAGTAATTATTTGGTGCTTTTCCGGCCATCAATTTTATTAAGTGACCGAAATACCCTTATTCTTCTTCTTCAAGGATATTTCTTAAAAAATGGAAGAACACGGGTATTTCGGTCACTTAACCAAATTGATGACCAAAAAAACACCTAATAATTTCTAACACAAAAGTTAAGGGTACCCCAAAATGAGTTTTAAAAGTTAGGGTACCTGAAAAATATTTCACCAAAAGTTAGGGTACATCCGAGTAATTTTTTGCAACCAAAGATAAGCATTGATTATAATGTGATCCTAAGCAAGAACCCATTATTTCTAAATGTGTTCTATGCTTATTCAACCTTCATCTTTTAACTCAAAATAACAATCTTTCAATCCCATATTAAGAATCTAAACCAAGTAAAAGTCAATCAATTACTATGACATACATAATTCGAAGATTAAACGATTGAATGAAACTTCACACTGAAATCACATTCATAATCAGTCAAAAGGCATCGAGTTTATCCCCTAAACGAAGGAATTTAGCTACTTATGATAATAGAAACTAACAACATAAAAACTGAATTCAATTTGCTAGACATAATGTAAATAGAAATAACTGAGTATCCAAAGCCGCGAATTGATCTCTTCGTGTCACTTAATTTGATCTCCTTCTCCTCTTTAATCACTCTTACAATCTCCACAATAATACTAAAGAAAAGTGAAATAAAAAACCTAAGAAAACTATGGAAAAGCTGTGGAAAAACGGAATCAAAAATCGTTCTCCCCTTTTGACGGCAGGGCAAGAGGCCTTTTATAGGCCTGGATTAGGGTACCAGACGCTGGCCACGTCTGATGCCTCCGCCTTATATTTTCGTGGTTTGGCGCTGGCTCTATTACTCCTCCCCTTGGTAGCGTTTGTTGATTTGCAAAGTTGGGGAAGCTACTAACTTAGCGCTGGCAGCGTTAGGACAGGCGTTGGCAGCGCCTTGTTTCTCCGCCCAATTTTGGGTTGGGCCTACGCAGCTAGGGAAGGCAACGGGGCGGATCGGGGACGGAGGAGTATATCCCCGTCCCCATCCCCATCCCCATCCCCACTTCGGGGAATGACTCTTGCCCCATCCCCAACGGGGGTCCAACAGGGATTTTTTAAAACATTCCAAAATCTAACCAAATTTTAATCGGATCCGATTTTTAATCGAACCCGATTTTTAACCTGTTCAAAATACAACGTATTTAACTTTCTCAAACAATAATACATCAAAATCAAACAATAATACATCAAGTGTTATTCGGAAAAAAATACAATAATACATCAACAAATGTTATTCGGAAAAAAAAAATGAAATTACGGAGGAGGAAAGAAGTGAGTTTAGGTTAGGATTTCTGACTTAAAATTTGAAAATTACTACTTTATCTTGCTATTAATATATATATATATATATATATATATATATATATATATATATATATATATATATGAATTAGAATAAAAGTTATTTGGTAATTCTAAAATTTTCGGGGACGGGGTTTCGGGGATGGGGACAGGGAATTTTCCCCGGCGGGGAGAATGGGGACGGGGATGGGGAAAAATTTGTTCCTATCCCCGAGCGGATTTTGAAAGATCATCCTCGTCCCCGTCCCCATCCCCAATGGGGGCGAGGATTTTTCCCCAGAGCGGGGTGGGTCCCCAGCGGGTTCAGGGATTCCCCGCCCCATTGCCATCACTATACGCAGCTGGGTCGTTTATCTTCTTCCCTTATCTTTCTCTTTCAATTCTTTTTCTTATTTCCTCTCTTTTTTCTCCACTTTTTCTTCAATTTTTCAAGCTTTAAAGTGGGATTTCTTTTCAACCTGCAAAACATACCAATCTCTAAAACCAAGTGAAGAAATCACAGAATTCCGTATAAAATTGCAGTATTTAGGTCATTAATCAATCAAAATATACAGGTTAGAGTCCTAATAAACACTATAAAAAATATACACTTATCAAATCCCCCCATGCTTAGCTCTTGCTTGCCCTCAAGCAAGTCCGACTCAAGAACAAAAGGAAGAGAAGAGAGACTCAAACTAAAAAGAAAAGACTCAAGATAGAAAAAGGAAAAAGGAGTAAAAAGGATTAACGTTAGGGTTACAAATACAGTTAAACTCCTCCTGAGGCTAATCAATCAAACACATCAATCCATCAAGCAAACACCAAGATTAATATGGAAGAGAACAAAACCAGTGCAAAATAGATAGAATGAAGTTTTTGAAATCGAGTAAGAGAACAAGTACTTTAAATGCGAAAAGTCGCCAACTGTCTTAAGATGAATGCAAATATGCGCGTTTGCTTATGGACGTAGGCCAATCGACGAGCAAATGTCACTTTTGGGTAAAGTGGAAACACTATAACTCTCGACATTTTTATGTAAGTGGGTTTTGCTCACTCAGACCAAAAGAAGCGACCTACCATAGGCTTGGTAAGAATCTCGCTCTCCACTGCTAATATGCAAATACACAAGTGACAATCAAGAGGACTTTTAGAGTTGTAACGAGGCTTAGGTTAAGGAAAGGAGTGGTAAAATTTGGGTATGAGGAGTTTAAAGAGTCATGCTTGGAATAAATTTCACCATAAACCCGCTCTCAACTCACACTCTTGCCGAATGTAGGCAAGGAACTCACTTTACTCCCTCACTAACATCAAACACCTCATCAAATTTCATAACCAGGTCAAAAGCTTTCACAGATTTCAAATAAATCCCCTTAATCACCCTTTTTTCGATTTCTTTTCTCTCTTTTTTTTTTCTTTTGTTCTATTTTTTTGCTTCTTTTTTCGGTGGGTGATCAAGGGAGAAGAAACACGAACATATAAACTTAGCCTTGACCTAGGTTTATATCGGATGAACAACACTACCAATCATGCCAAAAGTTTATGGAAATCGGGGAATGTAATCATCCCAATTCATCAAAAGCATATACACCTTCCAACACTTATTCATTCACACCAACACCGGGCCATACATCACCCTCAAAACAACGAACTCCCGAAAACATCCAAGCAATGCAAAAGGGTAGGAATTGAATAAGGCCGAGGCTTGTATCGTTAGGGTTTCATCACCAAAAAAAAAAAAAACAAAAGGTTAGGCGGGGGTAATGAACGGTAGTAATAATATTGTCAGGAAGGTTATTTGACTATGTAGTTCATCTGATAAAGAAATGAATGCCTCAATCATTTTGTCACAACATACAACGCAAAAGTGCAGTCTCAAACAAGATGCAAAACAAGTTCTAGAGGTGCAACTAGTGGTGGAGTCACTCAAGGAATAAAAGGATCGATAAAAATGATCAATCCATGCTTTTTGGCTATGTGGATTCACGGGATAGGGCTCAAACAACTAACCTAGTCCAAAGATTTGCGGCACACATATTTACACCACTAAGTCAATCAAAGCAGTTAAACACATCTTTAATAACTTGTGTCAAATTCAAGAAGTTTTGCAAACTCGGTTTCAAAAGTTTTTTTGTTCTCAACCAAACTTCTCAAGATAAGGCAAGTCACACTGAAAGTCTAATTGATTTACAAATAATCACCGAAGGTGTTCCGGATTATTAATCCTAATCCTATCCTAATTTTTTTTGTTTTGCTTGTCTTTTCTAATTTTTTTGGTCTTTTTCTATTTTTCTGATTTTTTTTTGTTGTTTTTTTCTAATTTTTGGATGCAAAAGAAAGAAAAAGACAGGCCGAAAAAACTAAGAAAAGAAAAGAAAGGAAAATCTAGCATGTTCTAGCTAATGCAACTAGGTGAAAGCAAGGATTTACAAAAAGAAACTTAAAAGAAAAACTGAAAACAATAAAAAGACACACTAAAAACATGAAAACTCAAATAAAGAAAACACACTAAGGGAAAAATAAGCATAAAAACACATAAATTAAGCCAAGGAATAAAAAAGCATGACAAAAAAAAAAAATTAAGGAAAATCAACGAAAAACATTGAATATACACAAATAGATATTAACCCTCCCCCCATGCTTAAACACATCATTGTTCTCAATGCTAAAGACAACGGTGGTAAGGGAAGGGGTTAGAGCAAAGGACCAGTCATCCTCGCTCGGTGAAGACGGGCCGGTTGGGTTTTGAGTAGGTGGAGGAGGGGGCTGTTAGAACATGGCCTCGATGAGGCGGGAAAGGTTTAAGACGGACTCCTCCAAACGTGTGTAGCGCACGTCAAATTCTTGCCGCATCTCAACAAGGTAAGCTTGCATATCGTCAAGCCGACGTTCGTTCCTAACGACCGAAAGTTTGAGGTCGTGACCTAGTTCTTGGAGGGCGTTGTAACGCGCCTTATGGTCAAAGGGTGGTTCGGGTTCGGGTTCGGGTTCGGGTTGAGGTTTGGGCTCAACGGGTGCATGGAGGATGGGAGGGAACGAAAGAAGGTTAGGTTGGTCCCAGACTGAGAGGTGGTCGTGCGGTAGGGGATAGTGGACATGGTTAGGGTAGATCCATGAGTATTGGTGCTCACTATGTGGTAGACACATCCTGAAGGAACGTCATTGCATGCCGTCAAGGTATATGTTACCCTGAACACGGTCCTCGGAAGTGAAGTTAGGTTGAAAACTGATTTGACGAGCGAGATGGGTAATATAACCACCTATGGCTATCCCTGCGGTGGAGTTTGGGATGCGGGATATGTGAGAGGCGAATAGGGCGGTAGAGTCCACGGCGTTGTAGCCATTAAGCATAGCATATATCATGTAGCAATCGGCCTTAGTGGCCTTGTTTGAACTCTCGGGTCTCCCAAAGTACCGTAAGAGAGGATGTGGTGTGCATACCTCAATGCGGGGTTGCGAATAAGGGAAGAGGGGGTGTTACTGGGGTCCCACTGGTCAAAACCTGATATGTCTCTAAAGAAACCTACCCCGTCTCAGTTGTGAGGGATGGTCGACCCGGAGCGGTTGATCCTTTCATGAAAACCAAAAATCTCAGCAAATTCGTTCAAGGTTGATAAGCCGCAAGTGCACGGGTGTAGGTGTAGCATGTATTAATGTCGTTCCCACAAGGACTTTCTCAACAACACACCAAAATAGTCCTCTAATTTATTGCTAAGTCGATCGGGTTTTGTTTTTGGATCAAACTAATTCAATTGTTATTCACTACTAAAGGCAAACAAACAACTATTTACACAAATATCGAGATTAATCAATGGAAAAAAATATTCAAGGGATAAAACCTAAGTAACTCTATGAATCAAACAAGTGGATTGAACATGTATGTCACTAATTTGGTACATTTTAAGGTCGATAATCACATAAAGTCTTTCGTAGCGAGCTTTTGGCAATGAAACGAATTGCTGTAAAATTAATCATCTACTTTCGTGGTTATTTCAATTTTAGCTAAGTTAGAGATAAAATTATCAAAAGATCCCTAATTACAAAATCCTCTATATCTAGTTCATTTTATAATTAGTTTATCCTAAGGGTTCTGATTATCGAATTTCTCTGTTCGGTACTTCACTCAACAATCTAATTCCATATTCTTGATAGCCAATCAAAAACAATTACATACATAATCAAAGGTTAAAAAAATGCATTCAAACTCGATAAATAACTTGTTCAATCCATTAAAATCCAATCCATAAGAGAAACTAATCGGGTTTATCCCTTAAACTATATAAAAAACTAATCACTACTCATGTTCAAACTACAAAACACATGAACATCTATACCAGAAAGCATGAAAACTATAAGAAAGAGAAATAAACCAAGTGATTGATCGATCCTTGCTTGAACGGTAATCGGCGGGGACTTTTGCTCCTATACTTCTATAAATTTCTTGAGAATCGATCTTGCAAAACCCAACAAATCTCTCAATCTTCACTACTATGAATGTCGATGGGAATATGGATGAAAGTGGATGAAGATGGATGAAGGTGGATGATCAATGAAACAACTGAATCCATTGATTATATAGTAATTATGGGACTTGAAACGGAAAAATGCAATAAACAGGGTGCACTATGGTCCGTTCTAGGACGACACGGACCGTGTTTAACCCAGCACGACAGATGTCAATCTCAACACGGACCGTGTTGATGGGTTCTGGGGAAATTGAGCTTTCTGGAGGCCAACATGGACCGTGTTGTTGTCAACACGGGTCGTGTTGGCTCTGGAATTTTCTAGGTCATCTTATTTCAGCCATATCTCCTACGTCTGACGTCGGATTGACTTGGTTCTTGACTTTTCGGAAAGCTCTAGGAATCTACTTTTTATGGCATAAGTCTCAAAGTCATAGAATATGTGTAGAAAAAAAGGTGACCAAAAAAGTGGATATACATCAGTTTTCGTACACTTTCTGCTATCTTACTCATAACTCCTTCATCTCAACTCGCAATTGACCTTATAATATATCCTCGGAAAGTTCTTTCAATGATGTATCAAGTAATGGATGTGAGTTTTGGAGTTCATATCACTAATCTGTATAAATTGAACAAAACACCTATAACTCAGTTAAGATAACAAAATAAGATCATAAAAGATCAATTAAGCACATTAATCCCTAAATTTCACTATCAAAATGCGCCCAATATTTGGTCATTATATGTGCTCATCAAAGGTCATTTGGAGGACCTCTCCTAGCAATTGAAATTTAATTAACCCATTCCGACCCTCAAGGGTCACCTCTACGGTACTCATGAACTCTAAAGTTAAAGACCTAAAGGTGAGCTCATTAAGATGAGCCACCCTCGACAACTGACCACATTTCACAAGCCAAAGAACATCATCAAGCATGCCACAATCACGTAGAAAGCGCTCATGTAAATACTTAGTTAGGATGAGCTTTCGTTTGGCAAGGGAGTCATACCTCTCTGTAGTCGCTCCTTCAAAGTTGAAGGGGTTGCTAAGCCTTGTCTCCCTTGAAGTGGTCACCTTGGACTTTCCTTTTTCCGCGGCCGTGGCCTTCCATTTTCCGCTACCCCCGGCTCCATCATCACCGGGATCACCCGCCGCGAAGCTTGGATTCTTCATTCGAACCATCTAAACATCAAGCAAATGTAAGTGTTCAAGCATAATAATTGCATATATGGAAGACACCCCCATGCTTGCTTGATATTTAGAGGGCACAAAAACATGCTCAAGCAAGCACTAAAACAAGCTATAGTAGTTTTACCTAATTACCAACCACCCATGACTCCAGTTCGAACCCAAATCTCATCACATTATGCTCATTACTAACAATGTCACAAAATTCATGCACCAAACCAAAAAAGATGTGATTTTTAATCAAGATTACTCATCCTAGACAAGTCAGTAGCATCAAAAACAAACTCAAGAAAGTATTGTGATATTCTTGAGCAAGAACCATGGTGTATCAAGAAAATTCAACAAGTGACTCGAAAATTTAAGCATAATCACACCACAAACACTAGTGATTGACAATCAGAGGTAAAATGAAAATTGTAACAATGTATAATGAGTTCAAGGTGAACTCACATCAAAACCACAACCAATAGTACTAGTGAATTACAATGTGTGAAAAAAAACTTAAAATTTTTACAATGTATAACTAATTAATAGCAAATTTACAACAAAACTAAAACGATCAACACTCCTCCAAGCTTACACATTACTTAACTAGCATTCAAGGTTCCAAATCTTCACCTCAAACAACCAACTCTACTACTCAAGAACAGAGTATAACTAACATCACACTCCCAAAACAAAGGTTCAACATATCCAAGTCCAAAATCCACCACAGTCCAATCCTTCCAATTATGCACAATAATCAACAAGGACATCAATCCTTCCAAATCAAACAACCTAAATATACTAGCTAGCATAAAAAAATTACTCAAGTAAGGTGCACCAAACTATGAGTATCAACAATGGTGAATTCAAACAAAATATCTAAGTATAACTCATGAAATTTGCAAAGAAACACCACAAATACTAGCAAGTAACAATGAAGTTGAAGAAATAAGTAAGAATCATACCTTAGATTTTGTTGAATGCAAGAGAAAGTAAATATTGCAAGTAAAGATGATTTTCAAAATTTCCAGATCTGGAAATTTGAAACGAACAAACCGGGAGTAGGGCAGTGGGTTTGGGGGTCGGGGAGGTCTGAAGAAGAGGAAAAAGGAGTAAAAGAAGAAGAAAGAAGAAGGAGGAAGAAAGAATGAGAGAGGAAGGGGTAGCGATGGTATCGCGGGAGAGAAGAGAGCAGCAGGAGCCGGGGGGTATCGAGTAGCGTCGGACAAAAGCTGGGAGGAAATTAGGGCGTTCGAAATTGAGAAAAAAAGGAACTTGATTTTATGAGGTACGATTGCTTGGCGCTGGCAGCGGGTTGCTATTTTGCAATTTCCGCCCCCTCTGTGTTTCTTATCCGGTAGTGCTCTTCCTTAATTTTATTTCTTTCGGTTCTTCTTTTCCTTGTCCCAAACTTCCGTCATCTAAAGCAAGCAATTCCAATAGCTTTCTTCCTCTTTTCCTAATGTTAAACAACCATACAAAATTAGGACTTTTAAATCCAAGCCACCAAGTATACAATTTAAAGTCAAAAATTAAATTAGGAAAAATTAAAATGGAATTAAGAGATCTACATATTGAAGTAAACTATCATAAAAAATGCGAGGACTTTTAATTATCAAAGGAAAAATCAAATTGAAAATGAAGTTTAGAAAAATCAAAAGGGAAATTAAGGATTTTAAAAACTAAAATAAACTTTGTTAAAAGGTTACGATCGGGGTCTCCGTTCCGGACGCCATCAACGCCCTTAGTAGCTTGTCAAACTCTTCTTCATGCGGTCTGCAAGCTAGCAAATAAGAGAGCAGCTGAAGATTTATTAAATAAAACATAAATAATGCTCTCATCAACAAATCGAATTCACTAGAAAAATCAAAAGAATCGAGATATTTGGCCCACACGATTTTCCTAGGATAGTCCTCTAGGTATATATTATAAGGATCAAGGGAGGGGTAATAACCTCTTAATTTACCTAAGGATAACTCATTGAAAATATTATCGGTTTCATCAATTAAAACAAAAGAATTTACCTCATATCCTAAATTAACTTGAACATCAAAGTTATTTTCATAAGGTATGGGTTCCTCAAGTGTTTTTGGTGAAACTGAAGGAGAAGGAAAAGGAATCAAAGCATGAAATAAATCACTGGGATCAAAGAGTACAATGTTTTCATGGTCCTCGTTCGAAAAATTCAATTCATTATTAACTTTCTCGCTCGGTTTCTCATAATTAATATCAACTGACTCATGAAGAAAACCATCTTCACACCTAGCATCTAACCCATAAGTCTCAGTCACCTCAATCCCCGTTGACTGAGAAAAAAGTAAGGGAGTATCATGAAAATTAAAAAAAACACCATCAATAGTGTTTTCAAGTAAACTAGGACAAGAAGGATCGACCAACAATTGGCCAAGATTCTTCAGGAAGGTTCGAAGGTTCATCTAGACTAGCTTCTAAAGGGGCGGTGGACTCGCTATCATCACATATTCCATCATGAAAATAGGAAAAATTAGAGCTATGCTCAATATCAAGCAATAAGTCACACCTTCGCATCAAGTCAATTGCCTTGGATTGTTTTTCTAACATTGCCTTCATTAAAAATTCAAGTCTATCATTACTAGGGCAAGTAGAAGCACCATGTTCAGTAGAATAACATAAAGCACAAGTAACTGAATTGTGAAGATGAATATATGAACTAGCATGAGATGCACAAAGATTAGAGTACTCGGATGCACAATTAGAATTTTCAAAATCATATATATCACGTGCAAGCCATTCAAGTAATTCCCAAACTTCATCAATAGATTTTTCATTAAAACCCAAATAATTCAAAAGAGTACGAGTCTCTATATTCAATTCACACCATCAAAAACAATATCAAGAATTTCAGGTTTTCCCAACATGATATCACATGGAACAGGAATAGCATAAATCGCTCGAAATAACGCCAAAATAATTCATGTTCAAATTGAGGAAAATCAAGAATTGCCATATTTTAAAATTTTGAATTTTTTTATTTTTATTTGATTTTTCTTTTTTTAGGAAAGCGATAAAAACTTAGTCGACTAGAGTGCGTTCGTCTAATGGCAGCTGGGGAAACAAATCCCCGGTAACCGTGCCAAAAAACTTGATAGGTGCTTCGCAAGTGTACGGGCGCAATGTAGTATCAAGGTCTTCTCTCTGGGACTTGTGTCAACTACGCACTAAACTAGTTCACTACAAAGGATGCTAGGTCGGCCAAATAGTGATGTGAATAAGAGATTTGATAAACTAAACAAAGAAAGCAACAATCTTTATAGGTTTTACTAGATAGTTAAGGAAGTTTAGGGGAGTCCACTCTAGTCAGTCAACTAATTAATAAGCAATTCTAGTGTGAAGTGGTGTTAGAATTATCGGGGTCTATAATCTTTCTAGGGCCTATCACAGCAATCTTTCGATCTGAGGTGAGTTACAGTGATTAAACTAAACACCTATTTTCATGGCTATTTAATTCAACCAAAGATAAGCACTGATTATAACGTTACCCTAAGCAAGAACCCATTATTTCTAATGTGTTCTATACCTATTCAATCTGGTCTTTTCAATTCAAAATAACAATCTTTCGATCTGATATTAAGAATCTAAACCAAGTAAAAGGTGATAAATCAATTACTATGACATACATAATACAAAGATTAAATGATTGAATAAAACTTCACACTGAAATCACATTCATAATTAGTCAAAAGACATCAAGTTTATCCCCTAAACGGAGGAATTTAGCTACTCATGATAATAGAAACTAACAACATAAAAACTAAATTCAATTTGCAAGACATAATGTAAATAGAAATAACCAAGTATCCAAAGTCGCGAATTTGATCTCTTCGTGTCACCCGATTCGATCTCCTTCTCCTCTTTAATCACTCTTACAATCTCCAAAATAATACTAAAGAAAACTATACTAAAAACCTAATAAAACTATGGAAAAGCTGTGGAAAAACGGAAGTAAAAATCATTCTCCCCTTTTGACGGCAGGGCAAGAGGCCTTTTATAGGCCTGGATTAGGGCACCAGACGCTGGCAGCGGGGCTGGAGGCGCTGGCGCGTCTGGTGGTGCCTTCGCCTTATATTTTCATGGTTTGGCGCTGGCTCTATTGCTCCTCCCCTTGGTAGCGTTTGTTGATTTGCAAAGTTGGGGAAGCTACTAACTTAGCAGCGTTAGGACTTACGACAGGCGCTGGCAGCGCCTTGTTTCTCCGCCCAATTTTGGGCCGGGCCTACGCAGCTGGGTCGTTTCTCTTCTTCCCTTTTCTTTCTCTTTCAATTCTTTTTCTTATTTCCTCTCTTTTTTCTCCACTTTTTCTTCAATTCTTCAAGCTTTAAAGTGTGATTTCTTTTCAACCTGCAAAACATACCAATCTCTAAAACCAAGTGAAGAAATCACATAATTTGGTATAAAATTGCAGTATTTAGGTCATTAATTAATCAAAATATACAGGTTAGAGTCCTAATAAACACTATAAAATATACACTTATCACTGAACAACTTGCTGATATCTTGACAAAGCCTTTAGGGGCTGCCCAACATGAGTATTTAACTTTAAGAATGAGATTGTTGGATTTTCCCCCATTTCCATCTTGAGGGGAGGATGTTGGACATATATATATTCACTGGTGCCCTCATTTATTGCCAGTTAATGAGAAAACATATCCTCTCTCTTCAACTTCTTTCCTCTGTTTTTCTCGCCTCTGTTCTTGTTCACAATTATCTATCTAGAGAGAATACGAATGGAATTTATTAGTTATTATTGAATTTGATATTTGTTAATAAATCCTAATTTAAGTGTTTATTAGTTATTATTATTATTCTTTTTTTATTATCTATAAATATATTAAAACAAGTTCTCCTAAGGGAAACCCAAACTTATGAGAAACAATTTGAGAAACAATTTGAAAAATCCAAACCTATGAATAAGCCCGTTCTTTTATACGGCTGGTTGCGGTGTGGCACGGTGCGGTGTGGTGGAATTGTGGTGGGTTTGTAAAAGTTGTGGTGGATTGTGGTGCATTGTGGAAAGTTATGGTGAGTTTTGGTTTTAATAATTGTAAATGTGTTGAAAAATGTGAAATTGTGGTGGGTTGTGGCAAATTAAAATTTTAGTAAAAAGATAAATTAAATTAAAAAAAGTAAATTATGGTGGGTTGTGGTAGAATATGGCAAGTTGCGGTGAGGTGTGACACTGCAGCCAGCCAGCCGCATAAAAGAACAGGGCCTAAATGTTTTAGAAAATATTTTGCTTCAACCAAGATTTGAACCTTAATCCAAAGTATGAAAATTAAGGGTAATACCACGTAGTTATCGCTCCTTTAGTTACATAAACATCAACTTCAAAAAGAACAAACTCATACATATAGGTTATAAATATTAGTAAACAATTAAAATAAGGGAAATTGGATTCTAATAATACGAACTTTAGGCCATATCAGACTAAATAATATAAACTTTCGATTTGGTACTAATTAATATGAACTTTTACCCCATGTTAGTCTGAATAATATGCCACCGAGTTAAGTAGAACTTAACTCGGTGGCGATCTGAGCTGGCGGCGGAGGCAATGTCATTTCAGATTATCCATGAATTTGCTTTTTCTGAAGAGGGTAATCTTCTTCTTCTTCTTCTCTCATCACCATTAACAATCTCACCATCTCCCTCCTAAGCCTCTCTCTCCCTCTTCATCATCCCCAATTCTTTTTGCTCTCTCTAAAAATCCCAAATCCTTCATCCCGCCTGAAACTTCATCGTCTTCTTCAACTTCACCGTCGCTTTCACCGGCGTCTCTGAAAGGTTCATCACCAGAATACAATCCCTCTCAACTCTGTCTTCATGTAGCCTTCCTCCTCTCTTTCTCGGTCTCTCCTCAAATTTGTGCGTTCATCATATCGTGGAGCTTTTTAACCCCTTTTCCACGACCAAACCCCAGATTTTCTCTGCTATTTCGCCATTCTCACCTACTCCATCCCTCTCAACTCTCCGCGACAAAATCCGATTCAAACTACGCAAACCCAATTTCCCTATTGAAAAACTCTTGGCTTCGCTGCAGGTTTTTTTATTTTTTTTTTTTTATTTTTATCTTTGTTGGGTTTCTTCTTATTTACGGTTTCTCCAACTGGACGATCTTCATTTTGTTTGTGCATACCAATCTTGGGTAGTTGGCGGATTTTGCAAATTTGGTTGCTTGGTGTTTGAAATTGGCTGATTTCAATCTGGATTGTGCAAATTTGGTCGTTTGAGGTGTAAAATTGGTAGATTTGGGGTGTCTTAATTTGCCATTGCTTCATTTTCCAGTAACCCCCATTTGCTGGAAATTTGATATTTCTGAAGTGGGTAATCTGTTCAATCTAATTTCCTGTTCATCCAATCTTAAGGACTTGAAATTCGGTCATTAGTTTAAATTAAAAATAATGGAGTTGATCCAAGAAGAAATATCCATGAATGGGAATCTGGAAAAAGCAGACATAGAAGCATTTGAGATTACTCCATTTAGGGAGACAAGTTTTCGCAGAAACCGGTATTCAGGTGCTGTTAAGAAATGGGCATACATATTCGATGGGAATGGCAACTATTACAACAAGGATTAGGACCTTACAGAAGGGAGAGGTAAAGAGTTTTGTTGGTATCACATTGAACTTCCAAAGGCAAATTAGAGTTTTGTTGGTACAGAAGAGTAAGAGAGGAGGTGTTGGGTTGGAAAGTGAGGAGGGAGGAGGTGAGATTGTTAATGGTGATGAGAAGAAGAAGAAGAAGAAAGAAGAAGAAGGGGGAGAAGGACGAGGAGGAGGCGGAGAGCAGTGAGAAGGAGGGAGAGCAGAGAGATAGATGGTGAGGGTGAGGTGGACATAATAATCTGAGGTCGTGTTCTTTTATACGGTATTTTATGAATGGTGTGCAGGAGAGAGAATGTAAAAAGTAGAGGAGAAAAGTGAGGAGAGAGAAAAGTAATGATTTGCGGTAAAATGTGATGGGTTGTGGCAATCATGGTGAAATGTGTGGCCATGATTGGCCAACCGCAGAAAAGAACAGGGCCTGAGTGAGAAAGTCAACAGACTAGGTCCGCCGCCACGTCATCCGTCGTGAGTTAAGTTAACTCACGTGGCGTCTTATTCAGATAGCGTAAAAATTGATATTAATTAGTACTGTATTATTAGAATTCAATTTCCCTTAAAATAATACTGATGAGCTATTACAAAAAAAAAAAAAAATTCATTAGTTGGTGTTTCTTCCATCAAATTTATTATTATAATATATCAATCTCAATATAAAAAATAGACTAAACTAAACTTAAAGTGTAAAACATAACTCCTATTAAAAAACGTATGTTATTGCTCTATGTTTTCTTTAATAATTGTAAAAAGAAAATAAAAATTTGATTAACATCACGAGAAAAGAATGTCAATTAATAATTACATAAGTGATTAATGCATCATATGAAATTAAAATGACAATAAAATACAAAGTAACAAAATTTGTCTCAATGTCAAAGATAAAAGATTGAGAATTTGAGATCACAATAGTCATCCAAAACAAGTACAATATTTTCTTTATTAGAAAAGATAGTGAATAAATTACAAATATTATCACCACTACATACATAAATTGTAAGTTCATAAAAAAATAGATCCTAAAATTCTTGGTTTATTCTCCTAATTAGTTATACAAAACTAATAATACCCAAATATTAATATAGTTAATACACAATTAAAATAATATTCATCAAAAATATAGATTTTGGTATCTTTAACTAATATATCATCCAAATTACTTCTTAAGACAATTTGTACAAAAAAAAATATAAAATAATGATAGCACAATTGTTGTATAATTTTTTTAATAATTTCTAAGTATTATTTGAATTGAATTGATAATTGCTTTATGTGCATTACTCCGCAAAACAAATCACATATAAATACGAAAAAACTTTATGTGCATTACACGGGATATACAGTAACGGAATCCCAACTGTCGGTGGCTTTGACCAGACCGACCAAGATTTCTTATTCTATAGCTAAAGACTTCGATGGATCATTCCAAATTTCCAGTGGATTGAGCATGAGAAAAGTCGTTTTAGGCAAAAGCACCCACCTATAGGCCCTGATCTTAGTTGAGTTAAATCTAACTAACTTAAACTAATTTAATTTAATTTAATTTATAATTTATCTTTATCTAACCTAACCTAACCTAACCTAACCTAACTCTACTCCCTAAAAAACACCCAAACCAAAAATAAATTTTAAAATTAAAAAAAATTAGATAGTATTATTTTAATCTCAAATCAGTCTACTTTTTTCAATATTTATAACTTTTTTATTTATTTTTCCTAAAATATTCAAATTTTATTAATAAAACTTTTTCATTGAACAATTAACTTAACTCAAACTAATTCTATCATTTCCTTTCCTCTATTAACATAAACTTAACCTAATTAAAGAACAACATCATAATATTTTCAAAAAATTACTTAGAGGTACTCTAACTTTTGAAGAAACAATTTTTTGGTACCCTAACTTTTCGAAACTAATTTTGGGGTACCCTAACTTTTAGGATTAGAAATTACTAGGTGATTTTCCGACGAAACTCCGATTGATTCAAATCATTTTCGTCCACGAAAACAAAGGGCATTTTCATCCACAAAAACACTTAATCAATTTCCCGCCTAAAACTCACCGTTGAATTCAAATAATTGGCCGAAAATTCACCTAATTATTTCTAATTCTAAAAGTTAGGGTATCCCAAAATTAGTTTTTAAAAGTTGGGGTATCAGAAAAATATTTCACTAAAAGTTAGGGTACCCCTAAGTAATTTTTTGTAATATTTTTATGCGTTTTTTAATCAATTTAATTTTTTTTTTAAAAAAAACAAATTTCAAACTAGTGAGAAAAAGAGAGGTATTTTGAAATACCCCATATATTCTCTCTAAAGAGAGCGACATCGACAGCAGGCGACACCAACCCTTTAACCCTTGACTTGTGGCAAAGCATACCATATGCACTGCCAACAGAGCACAAGGAGAGTTGGTGCCGTCTAATCAGAGGTTTGTTTATAAATAGTAATTAATATATCTATGATGTTTATTTAAAATAATCATAAATATCATTACTACCGGTGTTCATTAGTTTTTTTCTTAAAAAAGAAAAACGCATATCCAAATCATCCATGGTTAACATTGCTTCATAATTAATATTAATTATTAGTATCATTTTCTTTTTGATAAGAAAATTATTAGTATCATTAGCACCTACTTACTGTCATAAAAAAAACCCTTTTTTACGCAAATCAAATAGAAATATAATAAGAGCAAACCAATAACCTAGGTTCAAAAGTTTTATATTTTCAATTAATCATACAAATATTATCCAAAATGTTCCTATAAAAACCTTGGTTAGGTTGGGTATCTATCATTCAATATTTAGCATTATTAGTCATTGCCATTACAATAATTTCACAAGTATGAACTATCCTATAAAAATCACAATGTCTTATTTATTTTTCTACATCAACTCATATGGAGAAGGGGATTGGAAAAACAAGGTAACAGTCTCAAAATTTTGAAGTTTCTACAGTACGAGGGATGATATTTTATTTAGTAAGGATATGATTTTCGTCGATGAAAAGGTAGATTTACATGCTTTATCCGATTCAAAATTACACACTATATATAATATATAATTATATACTATGTATTATTTTACTTAAATTGAATTATATCATTCAACATGTATAAAATTGACTACATGTTAAGAGAGAAATAATTGGGTAATGATGGTCTTTCTTCCTTTAAGAATACTAGTCTGGTCAGCGTGTGCTCCGCACACGCTGACCCGATAATTATAAATATAATTTTTAATATATTAAATAAAAGTTTCCTATATATTATAAAATTAAAATTTTATTTTAATTTGATTAAACTTAAATGTTAAAATTTGATTTGATTTATTGGTGTTGGATATATTTCAAGAGTATAAGTTAATTATATAGTCTTAAGAATATATATAACAAGTATAAAGATCATATATAAGTGAAACGGCAAGAATATGATCAACACGGGTGAAACTGGAGTCAAGACGGGTCGTGTTGGCTTCCAGAGAGCAAGGAAAATGTTCCTGGGCTCAATACTGGTCGTGTTGCACCCAACACGGACCGTGTTGGACCCCAGAACAGTTTTAAATGCTAACGGCTATATGATTTTATGTAATTAGTGTTTGATATTGTTATTAAGCACGATTATTATGAAATTGCAACAGCTATATGACTTGACTTGGTCAAGGTCATATTAAGGCTATAATCTCTCCATTAAGACTCTTGATTGTCCTTTGACTAGGGTATCTTAAGATGATGGAAATCTCCTATAAATAGGAGACATTCCAAGCTATTTGAGACACACCACTCTAAGCTAATCACAACCTCATTCTTGTCTAGACTGCAGCTATACTTGAGTGATTCAAGTGACAATCCATTTCTTGAGTGTTACAAGAGCTAAGTTTTATCCCTTTGAACATTTACGGTATAGTAAATAGTTCTTAAGGAAAGTGAGTACTAGGCCACGACTCTTAGCGTTATCCAAGCGAGTTTCCATTGTCATATATATCGTTTACTCCCTTTCCTCCAACAATCTTAAGAACTATTTAGAAATGGCCTCGCTTCGTGATTTGTCTAGGAATTTCCAAAAGCTAGAGCGCTTTGAAGGAGTGGATTTTCGACGGTGGCAAAGCAAGATACATTTCTTGCTAACAACTCTCAATGTGGCATATGTGCTTAACATTGAGATCTCTCCCAAGGTGAATCAAGAACCTTCGGCCGAGAAGGTGACAACCGAGGAGTCTCCAAAAGAAGATGCAACCGCCAAGACTTCCATGGGAGATGGAGGCAAGGAACAAGGAAAAAACAAGGTGCCCATGGAAGATGCGGAGGCTACTCGATAAAGGCTAAAGATGGGGAATGATGACTACATATGTAGAGGATGCATTCTCAACGGGATAAGCGACACCCTATTCGATGTTTATCAACATGTGGAGACGGCGAAGAAACTTTGGGAGATGCTTGAGTCTAAGTACATGTCGGAAGATGCGTCAAGTAAGAAATTTCTTGTTAGTCAATTCATGAAATTTAAGATGGATGATAATAGGAAAATTCTAGATCAATTCCATGAGATTCAACGTATTTCAAGTAACTTCAAGCAACACAATTTGAACATGGATGAATCTATAATCGTATTCTCTATTATTGACAAGCTACCTTCTTCTTGGAATGAGACTAAAAGAACTCTCATGCACCGGAAAGAGGCTATGTCTCTTGAAGGTTTGGCTAACCATCTTCGGAATGAAGAGGAGTTACGCCTACAAGATGGTTCCAAAGAGCAATCTAAGGTCCATATGGTGCAAGAGAATAAGGGAAACAAGAATAAGAACAAGAGCCACAACAAATCTAGCAAGGGAATTCAAAAGCCTAAGCAAGTTTGTTAGGAATGTGGCAAATCGGGGCACACAAAGAGAGAGTGTTACCAATGGAAAACGAAGCATGGTCTTTTGAACAAAGATACATCTAAGGGCAAGAGTAAGGAAAAGGAACCTAATTCCTTTATAGCCATGATTAAGGATCATATTAACATGGTATCCATTGGTTGTAATGATTGGTATATAGACTCAAAAGGCCAAGGCATGTTTGCGTTGACAAGAGTTTATTCAAGACTCTCAAACCGGCGGATGATGGTGTGAAACTCTACATGGGCAACAGCCATCCGGTGAAAGTTGAAGGCATTGGGCAAGTGGAACTAGTTTTCACTTCCGGTAAAACTTTGCTTTTAAATGATGTGTATTTAGCTTCGGAAGTTTGTAAGAATCTTGTATCCGGTTATCTCCTTAGCAAGTTTGGTTTTATGCAAGTTTATGATGGAGATAATTATGTACTTTCCAAGGGTGGGACTTTTGTAGGAAAGGGATATGCTTATGGGGAGATGTTTAAATTGAATGCAAAAAGTAATAAAGATGGCATGATTTCCGCTTATATGCATGTGTCTATTTTGAATAAGTCTTTTCTATAGCATGCTAAATTAGGACATGTGAACTTTTCAAAGTTGAAGGAAATGTCTAATCTAGATTTGATTCCTAAGTTGAATGATGACATAGAAAAATGTAAGACATGCATGCTTAATAAAATCACCAAAAATTCATTCTCAAGTGTAAAAAGAACTTCTAAATTGCTTGATTTAATTCATAGTGATTTAGGAGATTTTCATAGTACACCTTCTATAGGTGGTAAGAAGTATTATGTGACGTTCATTGATGATTATTCTAGATATTGTCAAGTTTATCTTTTGAGTTCTAAAGATGAAACACTTGAAAAGTTTAGAGTTTACAAAACTAGAAGTGAACTTCAATGTGAGACCTTGATTAAAACTTTAAGATCCGATAGGGGAGGGGAATTTTATGATCTAAAGTTTTTCCAAGAAACGGGCATTGTTCATGAGACAACCGCCCCGTATACACCACAACAAAATGGAGTTGCGGAAAGGAAAAATAGAACTTTAAAAGAAATGGTGAATTCTATGTTGTCTAACTTCGGTTTAAGTAATGGATTTTGGGGTGAAGCCATATTAACGGCTTGTTATATTTTGAATAGAGTTCCTTTCAAAGGGAATTCTAGTACCCTGTATGAGTTATGGAACAAAAGAAAGCCAAGTCTTAAGTATTTTAAGATTTGGGGTTGTAGAGCTATTGTAAGAGTCCCGGAACCTAAGAAAAGAAAGTTAGGTGAAAGAGGAATTGAGTGCATCTTTATAGGCTATGCTCAAGATAGCAAAGCTTATAGGTTTTTGGTGGTTGAGCCAAATGAGTACATTTCAGTGAATACCGTTATGGAATCAATAGATGCAATTTTTGATGAGACTAGGTTCTCTTCAATTCCTAGACCTAAAGATATGAGTCAAGATATTGTTCCTCTAATTGAGCCTCAAGATGAAAATCATGAGGGTATATCCATACAAGATAATCTTTTGAGTCATGATGTTACTCATGATGAAGAAGATGAAAGTATTGAATTAAGGAGTAAAAGATCAAGGAAACCAAAGGATTTTGGTTCGGACTTCTATGTTTATTTAGTAGAAGGTTCAAGGGACTCAATTGAAAGTGAGACCCTATGTATGTACAACATAGATAAGGATCCTAAAACTTTTAAAGAGGCTATGCAATCTCATGAAGCTTCTTTGTGGAAAGAAGCGGTACAAGACGAGATTGATTCAATAATGGAAAACAATGTTTGGATATTGGTTGACCTTCCTTCGGGAATTAAACCAATTACCTCTAAGTGGATCTTTAAAAGGAAAAGAAAAGTAGATGGTACCGTTGAGAGGTATAAAGCCCGGTTGGTTGTAAGGGGCTTTACTCAAAAGTATGGTTTTGACTACTTTGATACATATGCACCGGTAGCTAGGATAGCTTCAATACGTGTATTGTTGGTTTTAGCTACTATCCATAAGCTAGCTATCCATCAAATGGATGTCAAAACGACATTCTTGAATGGTGAGCTAGAAGAGGAAGTGTATATGGAACAACCCGAAGGGTTTGTTGTTGAAGGTCAAGAAAAGAAAGTTTGTAAACCTATAAGGTCCTTATATGGACTTAAGCAAGCACCTAAGCAATGGCATCAAAAGTTTGATGAAGTAGTGCTTTCAAGTGGATATAAGATCAATGAATCGGATAAGTGCATATACTCTAAGTTTGAGAATGGAAAAGGGGTGATTATATGCCTATACGTTGATGACATGTTGATCTTTAGGACCGACATGGAACAAGTTAGTAAGACCAAAGAATTTCTATCCTCAAAGTTCTCTATGAAGGACATGGGTGAAGCGGATGTAATTCTTGGTATTAAGATCATTAGAAATAATGATGGAATAAGTTTATCTCAAGAGCATTACATTGAGAAAATATTAAACAAGTTTGGAGGTGATAAGATATATCCGGCAGTGACACCTTATGATTCAAATAAGAAACTAGAGAAAAATTTGGGTTCTCCGGTTAATCAACTTGAGTATGCTAAGTTGATAGGAAGTCTCATGTATGCTATGACAAGTACAAGGCCAGATATTGCTTATGCAATTGGCATGTTAAGTAGGTTTACAAGTAATCCGAGTAATATGCATTGGTTTGTAATTCGGAGAGTATTAAGATACTTAGCTGGTACTAAAGGTTATCAACTCACTTATAAGGGAGAACCTTTGGTATTAGAAGGATACTCGGATGCGAGTTGGATAAATAAAGGGGATTTCTCCTCTACCAGTGGATGGGTGTTCCTTTTAGGAGGTGGAGCGGTTTCTTGGGGTTCTAAGAAACAAGTTAATATAGCGGACTCCACTATGTCTTCAGAATTAGTAGCGTTATACGCTGCTTGTAAGGAAGCAGAGTGGTTAAGGAACTTATTATTGGAAATACCGGTTTGGTATAAACCAGTGGCTCCTATCTCAATTCATTGTGATAGCAAGTCTACTCTGGATGTTGTATATAGTCATGTCTACAATGGCAAGTCAAGGCACATTGGTTTGAGACATGCTTATGTACATCAACTTATAAGAGATGGAGTAGTGACTTTAAGTTATGTCAAATCAAAAGAAAATATAGTCAATTCTTTAACCAAAGGATTGACTAAAGATTTGATAATAAGTACTTCAAAAGGGATGGGTTGTAGCTCAAAGAACTGCTAATTACAACAAAGACTTAACTTTACGAATTGGAATACCACCAATTTCTAAAGTTCAAATGAGTACGGAGTTGTTTAAATTAGTAGGAAGCATCGTTTTTATCCCAAGGTCAAGTGATGCTTAGGAAATCTGTAATGATAAGAGGTTGAGTTGTAGTACTCTTAATAGACTTTGTGGAAAGCCTAATTACAGGGTGGTATAATTACAAAGTCTACCTTGTAAGTGTAATGTGTAGCCGCATAAAGGAACTCTGAGCTAGAGTTCCGAAACACTTATGAAGGATAAGGACACAAGGCCGGATAATAGTGTCAAAGGTATTTACACTCAAGATTTAAAAATGTATGTGTGTTATGAGTATGGTTGGTCAATATAAATCCAAAGTTCAAAGCTATGTCTACTTTGTGATTTGGATTCAATTTTGGCTCATATACACTAATTGAAAAGTTCAAAGAGTAATCTACTTTTCATTAGGCATATCTTTTGTGGGTTCTCTGGTGATTATAAGTTAAGGTATATCTCAAATAGCGGGGGTATAAGCTCCTTAAGTAAAGTTATTTCAAGGGTTTTATATACTCTTGAAATAGCGGGGGATTGTTGGATATATTTCAAGAGTATAAGTTAATTATATAGCCTTAAGAATATATATAACAAGTATAAAGATCATATATAAGTGAAACGACATGAATATGATCAACACGGGTGAAACTAGAGTCAACACGGGTCGTGTTGGCTTCCAGAGAGCAAGGAAAATGTTCCTGGGCTCAACACGGGTCGTGTTGGAACAACACGGGTCGTGTTGCACCCAACACGGACCGTGTTGGACACCAGAACCATTTTAAATGCTAACGGCTATATGATTTTGTGTAATTAGTGTTTGATATTGTTATTAAGCACGATTATTATGATATTGCAACAGCTATATTACTTGACTTGGTCAAGGTCATATTAAGGCCATAATCTCTCCATTAAGACTCTTGATTGTCCTTTGACTAGGGTATCTTAAGATGATGGAAATCTCCTATAAATAGGAGACATTCCAAGCTATTTGAGACACACCATTCTAAGCTAATCACAACCTCATTCTTGTCTAGACTACAGCTATACTTGAGTGATTCAAGTGAGAATCTATTTCTTGAGTGTTACAAGAGCTAAGTTTTATCCCTTTGAACATTCCAAGCTGTTTCCATTGTCATATATATCGTTCACTCCCTTTCCTCCAACAATTGGTCATTTATTTGTTATGGGAAATACAATAGACATCTAAATTAATCAAATATAATTAACTGGTATAAAATAAGTATTTTGGTTTTACCTTTCTTAAAATATTTCATACAAATACAAGTTTAAAATAAACAACATTGTTATTTAATGACTAATGGTTTATGATACACAATATTGAAGTTATGTTACACATAGGTCAAAATATAGTTATATGTTTTAGTTTTGGTACTACAGAAGCATGACTTAACGACCTTTGTAATCAAATCACATAACATATAAACTCTTGTCTATGAATCTACAAAAAAGGTTGAACTTCCTTGTACAATGAAATACTTACAATTTAAGGAATATTATTGAAAAAGATAATGTTAATTATTTAAAACTAATATATAATCATATATATGGTTGAATGATTTTCGATGTAAGAACAATATATAATTTACTTTGACTATTCGTATCTTCACGTACTTATATCGGTAATTTTAAATATAATTAATATCGATTAAACTTATCATGATATATTTATTTTCACATATTATAATCTCATGAGTCATGAGTTACAAAAATTAATTTACCATAAAATTAGAAAATAAATAGCTAAACATGCTTTTTAAATTGAATAGGGTTTAAATCGTACCGATATTCAATTCATATTACATTACCATAAAATTTTATCTTTATAAACAATAATTATGGTTAAAGGATTGACATAAAATATCTATGCTATTACTTAATATTTAGGCATCACAATATAATTAGGATATCATGCTAAAAGAATGAATAAATTAAAATAAAGTAGTATTTAAGTGTGGATTGCAAATAATATTACTACTAACAATAACAATATAATAATAACAACAACAACAAGTAAAAGAAGGAAATAAAAGTGAAATAGGTAGCTTTTAATGATGTCCGGTAATAAATATGGGTCGGAATAAATAATAATAATAATAATAATAATAATAATAATAATAATAATAATAATAATACCAAATATTTAGGGATCACAATATAATTAGAATATCATGCTAAAAGAGGGAATAAATTAAAATAAAGTAGTATTCAAGTATGTATTGCAAATAATAATACTACTAACAACAACGATAACAACAACAACAACAAAGAAATAAACAAAAAATTACAATTTGGTACCCCATGTTTTCTGGCAATAATTTTTTGGTACCAAACTTTTCTGTAATAATTTTAAGGTACCCTATGTTTTTGTGTAATAATTTATAGGACCCTACTTCTGCCGGAAAATGGCCGGCGGCGACATTTGGCGCCAAAAATGCGGCTTGGGATTTTTTTTTGGTTTTCCTTATAATTTTGTGTCCATTATACCCTTTTGATTTTATATAAGTGTGAATACCTCTCAAGGAACTCCTCTCCCTTGTTCGATCATGTACACTCTGCCTCTTCTCCTCTCCTTTGTTCCATCTCCTCTCCTTGTTCGATCTCTTTCATATATTCCATTTCCAATATCCGCATTGAAACCCTAATTCAAGTCTGAATACCTCTCTTTGTTGCTCATCTCCTTCACTTTTATCCTTTCTTCGAATTTGTTCATGTTGTAGTTCAACCCTAATTTCCATTCTTCTTTGGTTCATTGTTGTAGTTCCCAAAAGTTAGGGTTTGTTCGATTTGAAATCGATTGGGAACCCATTGTGGTTCGTTGTAGTTCCCAAAAATAGACGAACCAAACCCATTATGGGAATGGATGGAAGTTCGAGTTCAACAACCGATGCATTAGCTGTTGTGGGCGATTTACAATTTGTGCAAAAATTGCAGAGTAGTAGGGACTAGGAAAGTGTCGATCAGTGCAAACCAGAAAGCCTTACTTGAAGTGTTCGAGGTGCAACAAGTTCATAAGATGGTTGAGCGACAAAGAAGACCAACAGGCTGTGGTGGTGAAGTTATTGGAGGACATCAAGGCTGAATCTAGTCAGAGAGCTGAGCATGATAGGTTGGTGTTGAAGATGCTGACTGAGATGAAGGCTGAGATGAATGAAAGTAGAGTTGCTGTGAAGATGCTTGAGAAAGGTCAAAGCATGTTTTACTTGTTTGTTATGTCTACCATTGTTGCACTTGTTATGTTTGTTGCGTTTGGGAAAAAGTAATTATCTAGTATGATAGTAAATTGTTGTAATAGATCTAGTGGCTTAGTATGGGGAACTTAGTTTTTGTAGTGTGAATCGTTATTATGGTGCTAATGTACGTTGCAGTTTGGTATGTATAAGCATTCTCCATAATCTATTTGTGTGCCAAGTATCCATTTGTGTGCCAAGTATCAACTTATGTATCCATTTGTGTGCCAAGTATCAAATGCTTGGACATTCATTCTGCTAGTAACTTAGCTGTTGCTGGTGCAATTGTAAATATCAATTGATGACTAATATAAGCCATTTCTAACTTAAGTTGATACACAACCATAATCTACTAATAACTATTTGGATTCAACAGCCATAAGTCATACTTAAGTTGAACATATTGAAATAGATACACAACCATAATCTTGTAATAATTATGTTCATACAAAAGCCATAAGTCATACTTAAGTTCAACATAAGTCATACACAACTGCTAGTTCTTAACCCAAAATCAAGAGCTCAAATTAGAAGCCTATCACTGAGACCTTTCTTTTCTTCTTTGGTGGGGCATGGCTAGGTTGTTGTGATGTTGTTGCCCTAGTCTGTGGTCTGTGATAGGAGTGCACTTAATATGCTGGTGGAGCATTGCTAGGTTGTTGGGATGTTGTTGCCTCTAGTCCGTGGTCCGTGATAGGAGAGCACGTAAGATGCCGTGAGCAATTGAAGGTGCAGAGGATGGAGCAGAATGCTGCTTTTTTGGCCTTCCAACTGGTCGTTTTGGTCCCTCCTTAATCTTCCTGTTTGTCTTCTCTAAGAGCCTGCCATATTCGTCACGGGGTCTACCACAAGTAGCTTTGTTATGTCCTAATTCCTTGCATTTTTTGCATCCGCACAAAGAATGTAAGCAAGTTAGATAACCACAAGTGTGCATGACTAATTAAATTCAGAAGATAGTGGACATACATTGTAGTTCCTGAACCAAAAATGGTTGTTGAAACCTGTTGAGACTGAGCCAAGTCAGGTTCGGGTGCGAATTGGGACTCCCTCCTCTTGTGTTCCTGAGGTCTTCCTTTCTTGACTTGGTGACGTGGAGGATCAAGCTCAGGAAGGTTTGGCCTTGGATTCCACATGATAGGATCCGAGATAGGGTGGACAATGCGGTTGTATAGGTTCCTGTAAGTTTCTACATTGTAGCAATCATCCACGTAGTCCTCGGGATTCCTCTTCATCCTTGCTATACACCTTGCAGCGTGTTTGCAAGGGATCCCAGTGAGCTGCCACTTCCCACAAACACAGTCCCTTTGATTGAGCTGCACCACAAAGTTTTTGCGGTTGTCCTTCACATCAAACTTTCCAAATTTCAAAGATGAAGACACCCTGCCAAGTCCCTACCCTCAAGTTCTGCCTCACATAGTTTTTGCTTGACATAAGGAACCAATTTCCCCTCCCACTGTTGTGCTCTTTCAAATCTTCTCACGAACCTGGAACCAATTAGCTTCCTAATCTCTTCTAGCAGGGTTAAAATGGGTAGACCTCTAAATCTATTGATGGCATTGTTGAAACTCTCCACGAAATTGTTAGTATTGTCATCACACTTGGTGCTCGTCAAATTTGAACCTAGACCATTGTTCTAAAGGAATGACTCTGCAGCCAGTGATAAGCAGCAGGGTCCTTCTGTTTAATCTTATCCATTGCTTTTTGATGAACATATGGGGCATATGCGTTGGCAGCAATGTAAAAATGGGCATGATACCAACTCCCTACAAGGTTTATGTACATATAAATATGGTTTAATCAACCAACCATCACACACGCATAATCTCTAAGTAATCAAAAAGCCTATCACACAACTAATATTTAATTTTTTCAAACCTTTCATTCATATCCCTTCAATCCAAAGAACAAACACCAACAATCAAACACTAACAGTTAACAAACAAGAAATTGAGTCTTTCTTAGTATCCATTTTTACCTGGAAAATTGCATGCGAAATTCTTGTAATAATGGACGATACAAACTCTTCTGTTGGCTGTCGGTGTCACCTCATCCAATGCTTTGTGTATCCCCTACACATAACAAATTCAGCATTAGTGCAATGTTAGTTAAACAGGAAGGCAAATCACATATGCTCAATGAACTTACTTTGTGTCCACTGAAATAAATGTGAATTTGGATTGATTCTCCATCGCACTCCAAAGCCCGATAATTCCATTTAAAAAGAATTTCCATTCTTCATAGTTTTCCTTCTCAACCACAGCATAACCTAAGGTAAATTGGCCATTGTTAGGGTCTAAGGCCATTGCAGTTAACAACACTCACTTATAAACCACTATCAAGTGACATGCATCTATCCCAAAAATGGGCCTACAGAACTGTAGAAACCCCTCTATTGCTGGACCAACACAGGTTAACATCCTTTTGAAGATGGGG
Source organism: Portulaca oleracea (assembly GCA_029582165.1). Taxonomy (NCBI): domain Eukaryota; kingdom Viridiplantae; phylum Streptophyta; class Magnoliopsida; order Caryophyllales; family Portulacaceae; genus Portulaca; species Portulaca oleracea. Next base: position 17,187,427 of record CM055888.1, on the reverse strand, counting down.
TTCCTTGGAATGTCTTGCACTCGAGTTCGATCAAGTAATGAATGTCACATGCACTCGGTTCTTCTCCTTGAACTCCTCACCGTAGGCGTGCAAATACTTGTATCCTCATCATGTCTCCCTTCTACCTCAGCCCTCATAAGCTTTCGTGCCCTCCATAAAGTATACTTTTCCACATGGACGCCAAACTTCTTCATTAATATGACTTGCATACCATCAACATCCATATTAGGAGCTGCAACAAAGTATGGCAACAAATATTTAGCAATCCAAGTAGATGTAGCCATTGGATTGTGCTCTAGCCTTTCACAACAATGCCCTCTTTTGATTGACCTTACAACCCATGTGTTTCTACAAGCATACTGGCTTGCATGAAACCTCCAAAAGCAAGAGTCATCCTTGCATTCCACTGTATCTAGTCTTCTCATGCTTAACCTTCTTTATCAAAACCCTCCCGCAAACAAGACTCCTAAACACATCTAGCAACTCCTCTCGAATCAAAATGTGCCTGTGCTTCAAACTCACCTTCTTATCCCTATCTCTAATCCATACAGGTTCCTCATTGTATGCCCTAGCAAACTTGTTGACTGAAGGTTGCTATCCTGCTTCATCAATGATCTCTCGACTTAGCCTTTGCCTTCTTTGCCTCTCGAGCTTCTAGATCTACCTCATCATCATCTTCATCAATCGAAAGTTTCTCCTCCAAAGATGTTTCATCATCATCTTCACTTACTTGGTCACCTGCCTCAAAGTCATCATCCTCACTGCTATCCTCCTCACTGACAGCATTCTCTTCAGGTAGAACAAACGGGGCCCCTTCATTAGCTACTTCATCAGGTTCTAATTCCCAGTCACGCTTATCCTCACACTCAGCTCTAGGTTTCAACAGTGAGCTTACATCCAAATCTCCCCAATCAGAAATGCCTATGTCAGAAAGGCACACATCAATATCTTCCCAATCAGGTTGTGATGAGCTTGGTTTCTGAGCTCCAGTAGCAGTGGATCTCTTGCTGGTTGAAGGCTTAGATTTGGATGGGGATGGTTTTGTAGTTGAATGTGGAACCTTGGGTGGTTTGGAAGAGCTTGGAGGCAAGGTGTAGAACAAGGTTTTGCTTCTATTGGAAATTATATGTGGATTGGATTCACTGGTGGGTTTAGGTGATGCATTCTCTTCAGCTGGATTAATGACTGGAGAATCTTTGTGGGTTTGGGAACATTGGGTAGGTAGCATTTGTTGGCATGCTGTTGGTGATGGGGGACCGCAACCAATATCCTTTGACTTTGACTTTGACTTTGACCCCTCCTTACCTGATTGTGGGCTTGACTTTGGGCTTGAATGGGCCTTCAAACGTGGGGACTTCCTTGGGCTAGAAGCAGATTGGACTCCCACCTCAACACTTCCAGTGGGCTTGGCCAAGCTTGTCGACAACATGAGACCTTGTGACAGGTCTTCTAGGAATCATTTTTGGTGGCCTTGTCTGGGGTTGTGGAGGGGTAACAATCAAAGTGTCAACCCATTCTTCAGCTGCAGTCAAATATAATTCTTCCCCGACATCTGTTTCATCTTCATCACTAAAACAAATGGCATCTGCCAAGCTCCTCCCTTGTGACCTAGTGAATGGTCTCCTAACCTCCTTCTTTACCTTCTTCACCTCCTTCTTTACCCTCTTTTTTACCCCCTTCAGTTGACCCCCTGCTTCATGTATCTTCACTCCCTTTTCAACCTTAACTGACATAGCATGATTATCTCTAGATGCATCCCTTTGTACATCCGTGTCAGTTGAATCACAAATGTACAATGGAATGCATCTCTGCCTAACATCCTTCCAGAGCAACACCAAAGTAACCCAATCAACAATCCCTCCCAAAGGCCACCTCTGGTTTTCTTTACCTGGGGGATGCCATATAAAACTCACATTTTCTGGAAATGGGCCCCCAGATTTCCTTGCTTCTTCCCTGACATCCCTAACCAGCGTATCTGGGTCGTACTTATACAAATACACATCCTGCAACGTGTACATGCGGTCCTTGTAGTGTACCACCAAATTCGCCACGACATTCAACTTACCCTGAATGGATTTCAAATTTACATCAGATTAACCTCGAACTCAATTCAACATCGATTGTGCTAAATAAACCCTACAAATACGACCAAACTCATTTTTGAAGTTCAAAAATCAACAAAAACAAAATTTTCTAACTAATATAACACAATTAGGGTTTACAATTTGGTGATTCAAATTCGAAACACTTACCAACACTGATAATCCGTCTGACTTATTAGTCATCTCCCTGTCTTCAGATTTTGTGGTTCTACTCGAACAAATGCTTCCACTATTCACGAACGCTTTCAGATTTTGGAGTTTAGGGATTTAGAGAGTGAGTGTTATGGAATACGATTTTGGATGCAGAGAGTTTGGATGGAGATAGAAAAATTGCAGAGAGTTTGGATGCAGAAATTAGTGAGTGAGTGAGTTCAATAGATTAGATGGAGAGAGAAAAATTGCAGAGTTTGGATACAGCATTGCAAGTAATATGCGCGCTAAAAGCTAAGGGCAAATCGGTCAGTTCAATGATTCCGGCAAGTGTCCGACGGAGTAGGGTCCTATAAATTATTACACAAAAACATAGGGTACCTTAAAATTATTACAGAAAAGTTTGGTACCAAAAAATTATTGCCAGAAAACATGGGGTACCAAATTGTAATTTATTGAAGAAATAAAAGTTAATTAATAGGTAACTTTTAATAAGAAAGAGTGATAATAATAATAATAATAATAATAATAATAATAATAATAATAGTTGGTATAATAATAATAAATAATAATAAAAATAATAATAATAGTAATTAATGATTTTGGATTAAATGAAAATTTATAAAGGATGGGAATGGAAATTTAAAAAATTTATAGGGGTATGAAAGGAAATTAATAATTGGGACACTTCTTAGCTTAGCTCCTTTTATAAGGAGGTTATGCTAAAAGAGGGAATAAATTAAAATAAAGTAGTATTCAAGTATGGATTGCAAATAATAACACTACTAACAACAACAATAACAAAGAAATAAAAGTTAATTAATAGGTAAATTTTAATAATAATAATAATAATAATAATAATAATAATAATAGTTGGTATAACAAATAATAGTAATAATAATAATAATAATAATAATAATAATAATAATAATAATTAATGATTTTGGATTAAATAGAAATTATAAATGATAGGAATGGAAATTTAAAAAATTGATAGGGGTATGAAAGGAAATTAATATTTGGGACACTTCTTAGCTTAGCTCCTTTTATAAGGAGGTTTAGATTTAGATGTAGCATGTTTTAGGTAATTTTACTTCTTATTAATTTCTTTTTATAGTCGTACATCCCATTCTACGTTTATTTTTCATAATTTTAATATTTTGCTAAATTTTTTATTTTTTAGTTAATTAATTTATTATATGTGATTTTTTAAGATTTGATATGTATAGTTGATTGTATTTAGTGTAAGTGTTAAAATATTTTTTTTAAAGTCAACCATAATATATTCAAATATAGTTTAATTTACTTCACTCAATCAACAAAATTAAATTTCATTATATCATATGTAGTATTGGAAATTAATTAACTTTTTATTGCAAGATTCTATAATTTTTATAGGATAGATGCAAATTTTGTTCAAACTAAATGCACCCCTGTTCTTTAGATTGGATAAAATGATGTTTGGATGGATTGGATTGGATTCTTTTTTGGGGAATTGTGTTTTTAGAAAGAATGCTTTTTTGAGAAATTGTATAAGGTTTGAATTGCATTGGAAAGAGTTACCAATCCAAAGAACAGGGCGGCAGACTGTGGAGTAATGCATTGATCATTTTGTACAGAAAAATAAGTTTTGTTCAAATAAAACAAAAGTTCTCAGATATAATTTGGATTCAATTTGCATGAAATCATTATGGAACATGTTCCATGAGAAACCCTGCTTACTTTGGCTGCGGAAACCTTGACTCTTTTCCTACTCTATTATGAAGATAATCAGTTGGAATGTTCAAGGGGCCAAGAAGGCCCAACTTAAACAAGAAATAAACTATTTGCACTCTACAATCCGCCCTGATGTGGTTTTTCTTATTGAAACCATTGTTAACCTTGTTAACACTAATCAGATTATTCAACAGCTTGGTTTTGACAACTTTTTTCTATACCTCCCTCCAACCATTCTGGTGGTATTTGGTGTCTGTGGAACTTTGATTACACTGATGTTAATATTCTACAATCTAGTTCTAGATTTATTCACTGTGAAATAATTGATAAATCAATAAATAGTCTATTTTTAACCACGGCTTGCTATGGTCCGACCCAACTTAAGGACAAAGATGCTTTCTGGGACAGCCTACTATCGGTGGCCCAGACTGTTTCCATCCCCTGGTGTCTCTTAGGTGATTTTAATGAACTCCCTTGCCCTTCCGAAAAACTTGGTGGCACTAGTCCCCAAGCCTCCAGATTCTTTAGACTAAACAATTTCCTCCTTCAATCCCAATGCATCGACGCCTCTGTCACTGGGCGCCAATTTACTTGGAAAAAATTGGTTAAAGGACATTTAAGATATGAAAAGCTTGATCGAGTACTTATTTCTCGAGTACTTATTTAAGATATGAAAAGTAACAAATGGCCCTTTCACTGTTTCAGATCACTCATTCGTGCTTCTTGAGACGAATGCCACGCTTTCTTCGAAAAAAGGCCAAATTTTTAAATTTCAGCCTCATTGGAGTTCTTATAATGAAGCGATCTCGCTTGTTAAAAAAAGATGGGCCTCTAGGGTGACTGGCTCTCCAATGTCCCGTCTTGCTAGAAAGCTTCTTTATACCAAATCAGCTCTTAAATGCTGATCCAGATCCACTTTTCGTAATTATCGTAATAAACTTCGTCGAAATGATGAGCTCCTTCATGTTGTTGAGAGCAAACTCATTGCTAATCCCTCTAGTCCAAGACTTAATAGTTGGTTCTCCCGTTTGCTCAAACAAGGGAGCGTCTCCATCTTTTTAACAAAAAGTTCTGGGGTCCTTTTCGCAGAAAAAAATGGCTCCTTGATGGTGATCGTAACTCCAGGCTCTTCCACTTGACCATGAGATCTAGAAAAGCTACAACCAGAATCATTCACATTAAAAATGACCTTGGCCTCTGGACTTCGAATGAGGAGGAAATTAAAAATATATTTATTAATGGTTTCTCGAAAAGATTTAAGTCAGAGGTTGATCCCTCGCGTAATCTGGGTCTTTACATCTCCCCGTGCATTTCCGAGGCTGATAATGAATTGTTAACTAAAGAAGTTACCGACCATGAAATCGAACAAGCTTTCCAACAAGATAAGTTTAAAGCTCCAGGCCCTGACGGGTTTGGTATCGCTTTTTATCAAGCTTATTGGAATATTATCAAAAAAGACCTTTGCAATGCTGTTAGGTCTTTCTTCGTTGATGGCAAACTTCTTAAACAAGTTAACCATACCCTTATCACTCTTATACCCAAAAATAATGATCCTTCTTCTCCAGCCCATTTTAGGCCAATTAGTCTTTGTAAGTTTCTACAAGATTATCTCTAAGATTTTAGCCAATAGACTTCGTCTGATCTTAAATAAGGTTATCGACCCTGTTCAGTCGGCTTTCATCCCTGGGCGTTCCATCCATGACAACATCCTTGTCGCCCATGAGTTTATGCATAAATTTAATAGTATGAAAGGAAAAAAAGGCTGGGTTGCCCTAAAATTGGACCTTGAAAAAGCCTTTGATATAGTTGAATGAGACTTCCTTTTCCAAGCTCTGAGAGAATTGGGTTTTAATGAAAAATGGATCTCATGGATCCGTGAGTGCGTAACTACTGTTTCTTACTCACTTATTATTAATAATGAAGTTTGTGGCTTCTTCAAGCCTTCCCGTGGGATCAGGCAGGGTGACCCTCTCTCACTCTATTTATTCATTATCTGTATGGAAGTGCTTACTATCTACCTGCGTACTTTAACTTCTCTGCCGCGATCAGGTATCGACCTTAAGCTTACTCCACAAGCTCAGCCGATCCCCTGTCTCCTTTTTGCAGATGATAGTCTCCTCTTCTGTAGGGTGTCTTCCCAAGCTGCCAACCTTCTCAAACACTTCATAAATCGTTTTAGCTGGCTTTCAGGTCAATTAATCAATTATAATAAATCTACCTTTTTTTCTCAAAAAATACTAGTACTCAAGACAAGATGCTCATTTCCGGTATCTTCAACATCCCTAAACGAGACTCTCTGGGCAAGTATTTGGGCTGCCCTTCTTTTAATGGTAGACCTGCTAAAAATATGTTTGCAGCTCTTTTGGACAATTCTAATAAAAAAACTTCAAGGTTGGAAGTCTAAATTCATTTCTAAAGTAGGTAGAGTTGCTCTCATCCAGTCCAATCTGGAATTGTTACCAGCCCATACTTTGCAATGCTTTCATCTTCCTAAAGATATGGCCAATAAGTTGGATTCCATCAATAGAAATTTCTTTTAGAAAGATCTTAATACCAACAAAGGGCTAGCTTTAGTTTCCTGGGACAAAATCTGCAGACCAAAGCGTTTTGGCGGTCTAGGCCTTCGGAAAACGGCCGCTGTTATAGTGCTTTTCTCAGCAAGCTTGCCTGGAAGTATCTTTTTGGCTCGGGTATCTGGATGGACATTATCCAAGCCAAGTATCCATTATCCGAAAATTTTATCGACACGAAAATTAAGAATAATGACTCTTGGGCTTGGAAAGCCATTCTAAAAAATAGAGAGATCTTCAAAAAAGGGCTTCGCTGGACTGTTGGAGATGGCACTAGTATTAATTTCTGGCAGGATCGCTGGTGCCACTCTAACAATCTTATTACCATTAACAATATTTCTGACTGCAACCTCATTAACACCAATTTAAAGGTTTCAGATTCTATTACTCAGGATAAAAAATGGAACATTGACCTCCTCTGTCAAGCGGTCAATGCTAGATCCTTAAGCCTTATTAAAGATATCCCTATTCCTTTTAATCACTCTCAAGACCTTTGCTGCTGGGGCCTCTCTAGCAATGGCAAATTCTCTTCTAAATCGGCTACCTGGCTTGCCCATGGCCTGTCTCAGGACTCTCCTCCTTGGGAATTTAAATGGATTTGGGATCTAGATATCCAACCCAAACTCAAAGTTTTCCTTTGGCTCCTTTGCAGAAGAGCCCTTCCCACCAATGATCTCTTGGCTCGTCGTGGGCTTTCTATTTCCCCCTGTTGCCCATACTGCAACTTCGGGGTTGAAGACCAAAACCACCTCTTTTTACATTGCCCAAGAGCTGATAACGCTTGGTGCTTCGCTAGATCCCAACATTGGCTTCCATTTTTGCTAGGGTCCCATTCTGATATTCTCAATCTCTTATCTTATTGTAAACAGAGCTCTAACTTTCATTGCTTAGGCCGGCTTGTAGCTTTGCTATGGAGTCTTTGGAAAGCTCGAAATGATTTAATTTTCCGCAGTTTCAAAACAACCCCACAAGGCATTCTCATCAGAGCTAGAAGAGCTAATGAAGAATGGTGTTTGTGCTACCAGCTTGACTCACTCCAACAAGACCATCTCCTCTCTGATCGGCGCTTCCTTCGCTATCCCTCGTCTTCATGGATTGCCTGGACCCCCCTCCTATTGGCGTGGTCAAAATTAATTTCGATGGTGCCAAATCCTCCCTGGGTGCCGCTGGCGGTTTTATAATTCGAGATTGGCGTGGTCATTTCTGTTAGGTTTTAGGTTATCTATTTCCTAAACAAATACAGATTAATTGGCGGAATATTCATAACAATTATAAAACAATCAATCACAACAATTGCAGAGGCTTTAGTAATTATACCTGATCGCTAATCCGGGTGATGAAGAGGTTGACCTTCGAGATTCCAATACTGAAATCCTCTGCTGAAAGTCCACGCAGCACTCCGGGAACCCGACTGCTAGATCGACTCAATCAAGACGAATCTCAATCTAAGATGTATGTGAGATTGTTTCGGAAACAAATAATGTTTCCTAAAACTAGAACTGCAAAACTAAAAGAGAGAGGAACTCAGGAAATCACCCTGGTATCTCTCTAAGAATCTCAAGCAGTTGGTGTGTTATAATCTCTCACAGAGACTCCTTTATATAGTGTTTAGAAAAGCTAGGGAAAGGGTTCAAAACCCTAAAGGGCCGACTTAACGCTACGGCGCACTTCTCAGGCCCAACACGGTCCGTGTTGAAACAGCACGGTCCGTGTTGGACTCCAGAAGGTCCATTAACTCGGCCCAAGGACACCACGGACCGTGGTGTCTCAACACGGACCGTGTTGGGTCAACACGGTCCCTGTTGAGCCCAGTTCGGTCCGTGTTGGGCTAATTTCTCACAGAAATCAGTTTACAACTTTTCTAAACGTAATACAATATTACTTAGGTTACATACATTGTTCCAGGGCACTGACTTGTGTGACCCAGTAGGACCAAATAATATAGTTGTAATTAAACATATTCAATTACTAATTATAGAGGTCTCTAGCAAGACATATAATTACTATATTACTTTGGTTTAATCTCCGTGTATATCGAACATTGTCGGGACATTCCCAACAATCTCCCACTTGTCCCACAAGTGTTCGATTCCTTAAATTCCCTTGTCACTTACTGTCTCGAGTTAGGATAAGGTAAACTAAAGTCATCCTTATGTAAGACCCGAACGTTCCTCGATCTCCGAGTTAGACTCTGAAAAGCAGATGATCAACTATTGATTCATTTGAGCTCGGCCAAGCATTTTCAGTCCAATCTCACCGAGTGGCCAATAAGACAATTGTCCCTAATAGGGAGGACAATGCCATCTTGTTCAGACACACATTCTCACATGATCCAACTATAACCCAGACACCGCCTTTATAGCCTACTGTTACGAAAGGCTTTTGATGCGCTCCAAAATCACAGCAGATCATGCAGTCTGTGTACTGAACTCAGGATTCAAGAATTTTGAGTAGTGAGAGCTCTTATGACATTCCTAACTTAAAGAGCTCCCACTGCGGGTCAGTTCGATAGTTGTTCTCAACAGTACCCATGTGATTGATTTATGATGTCATCACATCACTATGATCACGAAACTTGATCATCACCCCAATCCTACATGCTAATTGTGTTGATATTATCTTCCTACATGATAATACAATTAGGAACCAGGTCGAATGTCGACCAAGACTAGCGTTATCAAGTTCACTAATGGGGTTTCAGCAATCGAACCTCATCCAATTTCTCATTTTGAATGTGCTAACCTTTTTGGACATTTACATAATTCTAAACCACAATTAATGTAAATTTTGGAATCTTATTCTTAATGATGAATCAACAAGGTCTTAATTCATGAATAATTCATGTAAGTTTGACTTGTTAATATTCCGGAATGTGTTCAATACCTATTGCCCATGCATGACTATCATGCTATAACTACAATAGGGGTTTAGTATATAATACTTGTAATGAACCTCGCACATATACCATCTCACTAATGATCTTTCATTCAGGAAGATATTTCCGGAACTCATGTTTGGATTCACAGTGAGCTTCAATTCCTTTGCTTGAGTGATGACTCCTATCAACAAGGCTCCATTTCTCTCGCAAGGCTAGAAACATCACCCAGTTCTGAAACGAACTTCACAATCCTAACAGTTTCTGTCACGGTTTCTGTCAAGGCTAGAAACATCACACATGTCATGTTAGGAACTTCTTCCAGTGCACCTCAATACCGTTCAAAACAAATCGTATAATATTCTATGACCTTTTAGATAATCATATTTCTCTGTCATAAGTGTAGCATCAATGCAACTCTTCACACTTAGCTTTTATCAACCACTTTAGACTTAGGACACATCCTTAAGTTTGCTTATACATACACAATGTATATGTTATATTGGGCTTTGAACATTTCGTGGCAGACATTAATCTCACGCCTGAAGCATGTGTTATATGTCTCATCCTTTTTAGATCTTCTGATTGTTTTGAGACAACCAGATTCCCCAAGGATATGCCATGATTTATGGAAGTTAATCCATTCTCGAAGTGGGTTGAACTATTCAACACCTAGTCAACTTTGATTCAAATAATCAAAATCTTTAATCTATTATTATAGATCTTGTCTCCAAGAAAATTCTTAGCCCCACCAATCCTTCACTTTGAAAATTATTTCCAAGTCAACCTCAGTAGAAGCAACATTGGAATATTCTTCTCAGTAGGCAGCATGTCAATCACATACAATATCAGAAAACATATTGCTCCCACTGAACTTCTTGTAAACACAATATTATCTTTGGCACTTCCTAGTATGTCAAACCTTTTTGATATCCTGGTCAACAAGGTCAATGATTCCAACTCCTAGAAGCTTCCTTAAGACCACAGATGGTCTCTTGAAGTATACAAGTATTCCAACAAAAGACCACTCAGTTGTGTCAAGTACACATATTTTGAAGTCAGTCTTGATGTCTATCTTAATGAACCCATGTTTTGCCTTAAAACCCTCCTATGCCTGATGGTTCACACCTTCAGACAAATCAACCGAGTTCTAAACTTGGTTGCATACATAGAGTCCATTTTAGACTTTATGGAATCTTGTTTTGCTAAAGCTTCTTTGATGTAGGTAGAGTCATTACTTTCTAAAAGTAACATCTCACGCTCATCTATAGAAGATTGATATCTTTATGGATGACGGAGTTGTTTACCTGACCTTGCTTGGAGTAACGTTCATGACACCTCCTCCTCAACGTTTTGAGGCACTTCTACTGCCTCAACCTCGTTCTTAATTTCCCGACTAATAGGAAAACTTGAACTAGGATCAAATAGTGGAGTTTTAGGTGATGATTATAGTGCTTTGTGTCTCTTGAACTTCGGTAAGTTCAAAAACTCTCCCACTCTTTCTTTTAGAGAATAACATATTCTCTAAGAAGAAAGCATTTTGAGACACAAACACTTTCCTCTACAACAGTTTATGGAAGTGTACTCCTTTCTTTCAGAAAATGGTTCAAGAACCTCTTTTCTCTAGTGCTTCAGATAATCTTTATTCAGTAATTAGAGCTATGGTTAACTGCGTGTATCCCCAAAAGGTAACAGGCAATGTTGACTCAACAATCATTGATCGCACCATATCTAATAAGGTGTGATTCCTCCTCTTAGATACGTCATTGAGATGTCAATTCCTAGAGGAGAGAGTTATGAAACAATTCCACATTCTCTGGAATGGTCAGTGAAATCTTGGCTCTAATACTCACCTCCTCAATCTAATTGAAGGATTTTGATTTTCTTGCCAAGTTGGTTTTTGTATTTCACTTTGAAAATCTTTGAACATTTCAAAGAATTTGGACTTGTGGTGTATTAAGTAGATATACCCATATCTACTAAAATCGTCACTAAAGTGATGAAATAGTACAGTAAACCTTCTTCTAACACTAGTGCTCATAGGCCCACATACATCAATATGTTTGCATCCTAATAAGTCATTAGCTTGTTCACCGATTCCAATAAGAGGTGATTTTAGTCATCTTATCCATCAGACATGCTTTTTACAAACATTGAACTTTTCAAAGTTTATGTTTTCCCAAATCCTGCACTATGCAGTTTTCTGAATGCATTTCTGATTAATATGACTTAAGCCTATGGTGCCAGAATTATGTTTCATTTGAGTCATTTGTTCAAACTCTTGGCTCAACTATTAGCATCCTTTCGATCGTATCTAGGTGCTCTCATTATTTCGCCAAGACTACTTCATTTTGGAAATCTTTAAACTATTTTAACATTCCAGCTTCAGATGAATATCATAGACATGAATCATCATGTGTTATTTTATTCATCTTTGAAGATTTGAAGTAATTCATCTCTTGTACTTGTGCTCAATTGGACTACATACATCCATATGCATGAGTGTTTGTTGGCACGTTCACCCTTTCTTGTAAAAGGTACAGTCATGCTTTGCAAACACCACATGTTTCAAAGTCTTATTATTCAAAAGTCTATCACTGTGACGCTTCCAAATGCGCTCTGATTTGCATGACTTAATAGATAGATACAAGATTTATGTTTGAACATGAGTTATTCCTATTAAACCTTTTGGTTTCGATGTGTTGGGTGTGTTTATTCGAGATCCTCTCTCTCTCTCTCTAATTGAGAGTAAGAAATACTTATAATGAGAACATAGAATCACCTATAAATTTCTCTCATAAGTCTTGAGGAAATGGATAATCAATCAACTCTTCATAAGGAACTACAACTAATTCCATGTTCTTATTTGTAGGCTGACTTTCATCCTTCAAAACACATCTACTTTGCTGTAGATCCTGCACATTTGCATAAATGCGAGTTGCACAGCCGATATCTTATACTCAAAATGGGTTTAATAAGTGTAGTGTGTATCATATACGCATTTGCCTAGAATTGAAATCATATCTCAAGTCTTCCTTATAGTTATTCACGCTCCTAGTGTCATACATGATCTGTGTTAACCGGTTGCTGTCATTGGTTGGGTATGTACAACTGTTTGTCCTTACCTTTCCTTTGACTTCTTGTCTTTGATAGATTTCTTAAATCTTACTTTCCCCTTCACTAAAAGACTATCTTTGGTTGCCAATCTTTTGGCTAAAGGGGATCTGAGGTTTCTCATGTTTTAAAATAGTCAAATTATTTTAGAACATGAGTGCCATCAATTGGCCTTTATCCAGCTTAACCGAGACTATCTGGTTATTGGTTTCATATTTTATCAACTCTAACTAGTTCGATGAACTTGGTTTTGAGTTGGTAATATTGAAATCCTTCCTCTAATCTTCAAACATTTTGAGTTTAAAGTCGCACGAATACTATGACATTACATGTATTCATTTGGCTTGATTGACCTCTTAATATTGATGCCTAGCTCAATGTTATATCAAAGACATGTTTCTTTTAATCGCCTCCAAGACAATCTTGCAATGACAATGCCAATTAAGGAATTGGTGTAATTGTTTCTCTTTCTCAAGGAGAAAATAATATTTTATTAGTGGTGGATGTTTGAGTGAAAATACATAAATAATTCTACGAAACAAAATTGGTTCATTTTAGTTATTATTCATCAAAAGAAATTAAACTAATTTTAATTTCAAATCAAAACACTTTATTAACTCTCACTTAGTGTTTTAATTTTACCAAGACCCACAAGACTCATGGGCTCAAGTGGACTTTGGCCTAACAAAACTCGATCCTATGCTACCTTTGGTGGATCATCTTATGATCGATCATTCAAAATGACTCTTGGCAAGAAATTTGTATCGAATACAATATTTCTCTTCCTCTGCTCTTGGCCCAAAACTATTTTGATAGCCAATTTGAATTGACCTAGCTCCCACCCTACTTATTAATGATGGATAAATAATTCGCTTTGACTTTCTTTATTTATCCATCTAAGTGGTGTTTCAATAGGTTGAGCAATAATTCAATTTTGAGAGTAGATTTATTATCCTAAGCATGCAATTCTAGGTGAACTCTTTCGAAAAGCATAAAAGGAGTAATAAAACAACATGCTATAACAAATTTAAAACATAAATAAAACCCCTAGTATGGCCACCTAGACTTAATCAAATTAATTTAACTAAGCCTTGATAGTCTTCTTGGATTTTGCAACTTCCTTGGATAGGCTCCCACTCGAAACAACACCTCCATTGCTGTTGGGCTCCCACTTAACTTGATGTATGCAATTACAACAAATTTACAAAGTGGACCTCACAATTTGAGGCCTTACATGAATTAAAATAAACTTAACTGAAAATTTAAATTTAAAAATTAATTCAACGACGGCACGCATGCCGTATTTCACCCAACCCGGTACGTAGACCGGTAAAACCGATTATCTATGGCCATACTAGAAGCACATGCAAACATGAAATATTGCAATAATTATATCAAATATAACACATGTTTAAATAACAAATTATAAAGGCATATATAATTGCAACACAACATATATAAGGAAACAAATACTAAATAAGGTTTCCTAAAAAGTTTGCATGATTAATAAAATAAACAAAATTCCAAATTTTATCTTAGTTACCTAAACAGATTTAGGATTTTATACCCATACATACAAAATACTCAATTTTCCTAAAATCAAGGAAACTAAAAGATAATATATCTTTTAAAGATATTGTAAGTTTCCTAAACTTTACAGAATTAATAGATTTTATGCCCATCAACTGATATAGTAGTAATAGGATTTAATAATTAATTTCTAAAATTAATTACAAACCCTAAAGCACATGAATTCACCAAAACTGCTGGCAACACGGTCCGTGTTGGGTCAACACGGTCCGTGTTGCTTCCCAGTTTTGGTTAATTTCATGAATGAAAAACTTAAATAAAATTATCATAACTTATCGAATTTAATAATTTCATATCATAATGTTATCTAATAACCCAATATGAAAGTTTTCCAGAATTTTAACAATTTTCAAAAGATTGTAAAATTTTAGGGAATTAAACATTTTAATTCTCCGTTTAAGAGGAAAATAAATAATATCAATCCGATACGTTTAAAAATCAAATTTTCTAATTTTTCCATACAGTAGTTTCATCCAATATGCTACTGTAAAAATTTTAGATTTTTATCAAATTTCTAAAATTTGAATACAAATCAGAGAAGTAAACAATTTTACTTTTCTGTTAATCTATAAATTAAAGGAAAATTAGTTAATGATTTCGAAAATTCATGAAAATTTAATCCATAATAGAATGGTTACCCAATAACCTACTGTAAAATTTTCAGAAAATTTGTAAATTTCTATAAATTTACAAAATTCAGAGAAGCAACAAATTTATTTCTCTCAGATCTGAAAATATAAATTAAAAAATATAATTTGAATGTATAAATTAACGGAAAATTTTTCCCTAAAAGTATGGTTAACCAGTAACCTACTGTAAAATTTTCAAAAGTTTTACAAATTTCTACAAATTTATAAATTCAGAGAATTAAACGATTTTTAATTCTCTTCAGAACTGAAAAATCAATTAAAAATCCATTTTAATTGGGAAAAATCTACAAAGATTATGGAAAGTCCAAAACACTTTCAGACACCTCCAGTAAAAGTTTTGGAAATTTTCGAATTCGTTTGATATTTTATTTCTATTTTTCATATTTACCGTAAATAAACTAAATCAGAAAATAATTCTACAAAACCCTATTTTGCGAATTTTGACCTATTTCATGTATTGCCTACTGTTTAACAATATTAAACAAGATTGTTTCTAAAACATTCAAAATTGAATAAAGTTTATGTCATATCTAACGATTAAACAAACATAAACTCGATTAAATAAAGCCAATAAGAAATAAATAATAACAAAGCATGAAATTTTACAATAAAATTCCAGATTTATTATCATGAACAGTAAAGATTAAAACTTTCATAAAGATTCAAAGTTTAGGCATAAATCTACTCTAGCATATTCATAATATAATTCAACTATTGACAAAATTACTTATGAATACAAGTACAATACTTTAGCATGCAATTGGTGGCTCTGATACCACTGTTAGGTTTTAGGTTATCTATTTCCTAAACAGATATAGATTAATTGGCGGAATATTCATAACAATTATAAAACAATCAATCACAACAATTGCAGAGGCTTTAGTAATTATACCTGATCGCTAATCCGGCTGATGAAGAAGTTGACCTTCGAGATTCCAATACTGAAATCCTCTACTGAAAGTCCACGCAACACTCCGGGAACCCGACTGCTAGATCGAACCGATCGAGACGAATCTCAATCTAAGATGTATGTGAGATTGTTTCGGAAACAAATAATGTTTCCTGAAACTAGAACTACAAAACTAAAAGAGAGAGGAACTCAGGAAATCACCCTGGTATCTCACTAAGAGTCTCAGGCAGTTGGTGTGTTATAATCTCTTACAGAGACCTCTTTATATAGTGTTTAGAAAACCTAGGGAAAGGGTCCAAAACACTAAAGGGCCGACTTAACGCAACGACGCGCTTCTCAGGCCCAACACGGTCCGTGTTGGACTCCAGAAGGTCCATTAACTCGGCCCAAGGACACCACGGACCGTGGTGTCTTAACACGAACCGTGTTGGGTCAACACGGTCCGTATTGAGCCCAGTTCGGTCCGTGTTAGGCTAATTTCTCACATAAATCAGTTTCCAACTTTTCTAAACGTAATACAATATTACTTAGGTTACATACATTGTTCCAGGGCACTAACTTGTGTGACCCAGTAGGACCAAATAATATAGTTGTAATTAAACATATTCAATTACTAATTATAGAGGTCTCTAGCAAGACATATAATTACTATATTACTTTTGTTTAATCTCCGTGTATATCGAACATTGTCGGGACATTCCCAACAATTTCCTCTCTAGTAGTTCCTTCAACCTTGGTCAGGCCTCGGTCCTAATGGCGGAAGCTACAGCCCTCCGCAATGGTTTAAAGGAGGCTCTCCGACTGGGCTTTAGAAATATTATCATTGAAGGCGATAACAAGATTGTCATTGAAGCAGTTTCTAATAATTGCGATGTGTCGTGGTCTATCCATCAGCTAGTTGGGGACATCAAGTCTTTCCTTTCCAAGTGCAACTTTAGTCACGTCCAACATGTTTTTAGAGTAGCAAACAGAGCAGCAGACTGGCTTGCGAAGGCCGGTATCAATTTAGATGATTCTTTGTATTGGAACCCCTCTGATTCTAGTGGTCTTAATTGTATCATTAGAGAGGATAGATTAGGCAGAACTCTTGAGAGAAGAGATGCCTAACGATGTTTCTTACCCTTTCAAAAAGAAAATGTTCCATGAGAAACAAAGATAATCATTTTTATGACCATATATTTTTCAAATTATATATGAAATGATTGCTCTAATAAATAACTAAAAGGATTTATATTTATGGACATCTTACAAGAAATTTTTATTGAAGTAATGCATATAGGTATGGTAGAGAATAAGCTTAGGTTGTTTAAAATAAGGTTGGGTAAGTTTAGGTAAACGCAAATAAATTAAGTGTAAAAATAAGGTAAAAATGAAATGATTTTTAAACTAAAATAAAATAATGCTGATAGCAATTTTTAAAATAGGGTTCATAAAAAAAGAGAAAGAAATATAAACTTAGTTAATAGGGGTGACACAATGTCATATTTTTTGATATGTGATGGATAACCAATGGTCATCCCCATTAACTTTTGCATTAATACTATTATTATTCATTGCTTATTATATGTACTAACTTATAATATTCTCCATAAATTATTATAATTATTACTGTAGCAAATAGAGGTTTGTTATTGACGACCCTATACACACATCATATATCATATATCATATATCATATATCATATCATATCATATCATATATCATCTAACATATATGATATATCATATATCATATTATCATATCATATATCATATATCATATCATATATCATATATATCATATATCATATATCATATCATATCATATCATATATCATATATCATATATCATCATATATCATATATCATATATATATATATAAAACTGGGTACAAAGGGCGAGGGTCATAAAATGTGAGATTTAGTGAGGGTATTTTTGGAAGATTAAAATTGCTCATTTTTACTTTTTAAAAAAATTATTTATACATATTAATTGATCAACCTTTAAATGCAATTGCTTTTTAACCGTACACTTAAATGCTATTAAATATATTAACTATTATAGGATACATACGATGATGAATTACATGTCCTTTAGTTTTTTTATATAAAATAAATTTCAAATGCATCATGATTTGCAAAAGTGGCAATTGATGTTTTTCGCTAATTAGTGGAATATTGGTGAGGTGGTACTTTGGTAAAATAATTTAATTAGTTAATTTGTTGTTTTAAAAATTTTCAACTGAATCTCTTTCCGTTTGAAATGTTTGTGTACTTTGTAACGAAAAATTCATTTTACCATTAATTGTTTATATTTATGGTTTTAAATATATTTAGTTATATTGTAAAATATCTACTATATATATAATCTTTCAACTATGAGATTGTGGGTTACAAAAGATAATACATGATGTGTGTTAGCTGTTTAATTTTACAAAAGTTTTCAATTAGTTTTATCTTTTCTAACATTTAAAATTTTTACACATTACATTCGTATGTTGTACACACTAATTATTTACGAATTTGTTGTTGCAGTTGAAGAGTATCATGGATTACTGCCAGAAGATAACATCGATTATTTGCATATAATAGACAACTCTTGACACACTTTGATCCAAGTTAGTTTAATAATATATTTCTTCTTTTTCCTTTCTTTTCTTTTCATAGTTTATATTTATCAATCACAAATAGTAGTCACATGTGTTGAAATTTACCTGTTATTATTTTCATAGATGTAACAAATCTTAATTTATTCTATATCTATTTGTCAAAATTTGGGGAAAGAGCTATAATTTGTGTCAATAGTTATCAATTAATGCTTTTTCTGAATGATTTATTTACTCTTTCTTAGAGGTCTTTTGTTTTTTGATATGATTGATGAATAATATACTTTAATATGACGGAACTCAATCCCAAGTATAAATATGAAATTAGAGAAATAGAGAAACAATTCATATATCTTTTAAAGAGATCGACAATATTTTAAATGAAATGCATAATGTCATATATATAAATGAGTATTTTAAGAGATCGAGCAAATTTTTGTATAAATACTTAAAATGAATATTTTTTAAAGGTATAATTGAATACTATATATACACTATTTTGCCTCTAAGAAATTAGCATATATGATTTCTTCTATATCTATATTCAAACAAAAAAAATATCAAGCAATTTTCGGTGCTATTTTCTTAACAATACAGTATTAATTCTTCTACACTGATTGCCTTAATTGGGATCCATCCGAAGATTTTGAAAGGAAAAACAATTTGTCAACTATAAATAAAACATAAGAAAATATGTTGATGACATGAAAAACTAAAATTTCTAAATAATCATTCTTATACTTTCATTAGTATATTATGGTATTTAAGCATAAACTCTAAAATAGGGGGTTGCATAATTTTACCGTGTCTATGTTTTGTATTTTTTAAAAGTTAACTTTTTATATTATTATTCACCATTAATTATTTTTTCTGATAAAATTAATTCATAAATTATTACTCACCATTAATTCATAAATTCTTTTTATATAAATTCTACATCCAGTGGATATTTGCACCACAACTACTAGAAAATTAAATTTCCCATATAAAGCCATTATTATATTTTAAAAAATATATAGTAACCTATATTAATAGAAATGTTTACTATTTAAGATGTGATATTTTTTTTCATGGAAACCCTTACGAAATTTCAACTGAAAGATAAGAAAATTGCTAATTTCCCAATGAATCTCTTATAAATTGAAACAATCTTTTAAAATTTGTTTGTATTTTGTCAAGAAATTAATGAATTCTCGAAATTTTTAAATTCTAAAAACATTTTTATTTTACATATATAGTACAAATGTGTGCTTGAGTTTGCCTTCTATGATGATAACGACAGTTTTAGTGTATCCTAAATTCCTAGATATTAAACTATTTTAATTTAATAGATAAATCATTTGATAAGATTGGTTTGTTAATGATAAAGTTAAGTACAATGTGATAAACACAATTATATTACATATAGATTAAATTATATGTTTTTAAAAAAATAATAGAAAATTATACGTATAATTATATTTTATAAATGCTCTACTTTTAACAATACATGTATTTTATTATCGTCCCGTGCAACGCACGGGTCTATGTACTGTTAACATTAATTGTTAATATTGTACTGTTATCATCTATTATAAAAATAAAAACTATAATATTTTTATGGGTTCATGTTGTTAACAAACCAAATAAATTATATCCTCAATTTCTTTCATATCATATTCCTTCCAGAGAAGAAGATTTAATGTATACTTTTCATTAAATCATTAAATTAGGATTTAAATTGGTAAATTCTTTATGCAATATTAAGTTAAATCTTTTGTATTTTTTAAAAATATTATGAAATTATATATACTTTCTTTTATGCGTTTCTATAAACCATACTTTTAACAATCTATGTATTTTATCATTGTCCTGTGCAAAACACGGGTATGAGGACTAGTATATATAATATATATATTCTAAGCCTTGATTCCTTTATTATTTATTTAGTCTATCATGGATGAGTATGATATAAATTGTATCTTGCTATTTATTTTTCAGTCATGATAATTTTTTTTTATATTTTTCAATACTTTTGCTAGAGTTTAATTTGTGTATATAATTGGTTTGCTCATTTAATTTCTTTTGTTGGAGAATTGTATCCAAAATAATTGAATAAATATAAAGGAATATCTTGAAAAGTTTTTTTATAAAAGCAAATAAATTAATTTTTATTTACAAAATATGTAATTTAATTACATTTTGTATAATACACAGGTCCAAAAACTAGTACTACCTCCGTCCCATATTGTTTTTCCATCCAACTATATTTAAAAGTCCAATGGTCATAGGAAATGGGGTGAAAAATATGTAATGTACCAGAATTGCCCTTACTTTTCTCATGTGAAGAAAAATAAAAAAGAAACAAAAGAGTATTTATCAGGGGTATAATAGGAATTACAACCATTAAAATTATAAAATGGACAAATATTTTGGGACAAGGGAATTAGGTAGATGGACAAATAATTTAGGACGGAAGTAATAATACACAGGTCCAAAATATGTAATATAATATAATTATAATTGACACTGCCGGCTGTGCCGCAAAAGCGCAACGCCGCCCGCTTTATTAGTAAAATTAAGTTGAAAAAAATGGAGATAAAATCAGATTAAGTTATTGGTGGAGGCCTAAAACCTCATTTTGCTTCGTTGTGGAGTTTCAATTGCTATCCCTCTTGGCTTCATCTGCATCTCATCACCAGGGATTTGGTTCATTTACACCCCCAGAAAGAGTGTTAAACCCTACAAACCAGAAGCAGGCGAAAAATGGCGATTGCACCAATACCAACAGACTCCTTCAAGCTTGGCTTCATTGGAGCAGGTAAAATGGCGGAAAGCATTGCAAGAGGAGTCGTCAACTCTGGCGTTTTGCCTGCTTCTCGAATTCGTACTGCTCACCTTGGTGCTAATCGTCGTAACGCTTTCGAATCATTTGGTGTCACCGTCTTCGATCACAATCATCAGGTCTTTTTGCTCAGATCCTCCTTGCCTTTTTGTATTTTCTTTTGTTTGATTTTTCGTGATTTAGTAAGTGATCAGTAATTATGAATTGATTTCTGCTACGAGAATGTGATCAAAATGCTGGATTATCTGGAAAATTGAGTTCTTATATCCGTGCCTTGTTTCAATGATCGACTGTTTTGGAATAATTTGAAATGTAGTTCCCAAGAGTTTGCGGATTTGGGATGAGTCGATGATGAACATTATCTGATTGAGTAATCATTTTCGATTTTATAGTATTTGAATTGGTAGTCTGTTCAAACTTGAAATCGTACAAGCATGCGATTGTCCAGGCCTTTGATTTTCTCAGTTCGATCATTTTCCTGCATTGACATTTATCTTAAATGTTGTTCAATATAGTAGATGTTTCTGTGTGCAGGTTGTTGAAGACTGCGATGTTGTTGTATTTTCGGTAAAGCCTCAAGTTGGTACGTTGCTACACAATTAGTCCTTAGATTGGAGCATCTTGTTCATGCCCTTGTATTTCTATGTTGTTTAAGTGGAGCATTCATGTGGCTCTTAGAACTCTTAGCATCTGTGATGTTGTGCAGTTAAAGATGTGATATTACAGTTGAGACCTAAGCTTTCGGAGAAGCAGTTGCTCGTTTCAGTTGTTGCGGGAACTAAACTGAAAGACCTACAGGTATCTATACTAATCCTCATTGTATGCGGGTGTAAAAATTTCACTTTTGTTGACTACAGATAGTGGGCATGCAGTGTATACTGTATAGTATAGAATCAGCTCTAAGAACAGCCTTCATTTGCATTCCATTGAACTTCTTTTGGCCGTTTGTGAATGCTTATATCAAATAGTTTTGTTATATATATATATATATATATATATATATATATATATATATATATATTTGCAATTGTTTTGACACTTATATTAACATTCATATTTGGGTTTTCCTTCTGACAGGAATGGGCTGGCAGTAGCCGCTTCATCAGGGTAATGCCTAATACTCCTGCTTCTGTTGGGCAGGCTGCATCAGGTGTGCCCTCATCTCTTAATTTTAATGATTCTGCTTTTGTTCTTCAAATTCATTATCAATGTTGAAGCTCTTTGTATGTTGGACCAAAGGATTCCATTTCTTTCAAGACCTACCTTTTTGAGCTTGCTAACCTTCATTATTGACTACATGGTATCTGGCTCAGAACATTATCCTCTTTATAAACTACTGCTGTGTAGGCTGTAGGTATTTGGATTTTATGGGATTAAAGAAACTACCTTTATAACATAATTCCATGTTCTTTTTGCTGATGGAGCCGTGGTGATGTTATTTTGTTATTTTGAACGGAACTGTTGTCATCTTTCATGCAGCTTCTCAATTGGAGTTGCAAGATAATTATAGCCAACAGTTAGTCCTCTTGAAAGTTCAAAGAGCTAGCTGCTATTCCAAACAACTAACAACTGGTGGCCAAACAGGGCCTACAATGGTAAATAGAAAGTGGCCAAATTTCAAAGATGCTAGAGGGAGAGCAATTTAGTCTGAATTTTCCTGATTAAAACTGCTATAGTTGTGTTTCCTCAAGTGTTTGATTAGCTGTTGAACATGCTAGACATTGGGGTTTGAAAATAATGAATGACATGGAACAAGATACCTATGCTTTGTTCATTGTTGGAGTACCAGTGATCGTTATTAGTGGGGAAATAATTGGGAAATAACTCCTATTGAGTTTCTAAGGTGACAAATTCCACAAATCAGGAATACTAGTAAAATAGAGCATTCTGAGGGCACAACATGAGAGCATGTCAGATAAGAGAAGGGCGGGTATAGAGAGAGCCTGTCTCTGACAAATCATATGCTGATATTTTCTATAAAATGATTTGGTCACACATGGCCCCACTGCTTCAGACGGTTGGCTTGTGACTTGTGAGACTGTTTCATACAAATTTGAGTATTAAAAACGACTGAATGTCTATGCATTTCCTATATTTCTCCAGTACAAGTCTAGAATTGTGATGGCCTTGGAGCTTGGATTCTTGTCATGCATCCCGAAAATCATATCACTTGTCGAAATAGCATGTTGAGCTGCTTCAACTTGCTGCGTGGCTAGATAGATCATTGCAGCAGAACTTCTGCCTTGTTTAGTCTTAATTCTTAACCTCAAAAAAACACAGGGAAATCCAATCAACTATCTTTTCCTTGATTGTTTTCTTACTCATTTCATAGTTTGTGCCCATGTACACAATTTCATCAGGTTGTGTTGCTCTTTTTTAGTGTGTATGCTTCATTGGGCTTTTTTTCTTCCCTCCCCCTTTTCAGATGAATGTTGAAGTTTCTAATCATATCATTTGTTTGCTATGTCATGTGAATGTCAGTCATTGGTTTAGGAGAAGCTGCAACAGAACATGATGCTGAATTGATAACAAAATTATTTGGAGCAGTTGGCAAGGTCTGGAGAGCTAATGAGAAACTGTTCGATGCGATTACAGGTCTTAGGTATGTATGCTGAATTCTGAGCCATTCTGTGTACGAGTGTGCCATGATTGTGTTTTGCATATGCATGTGTGTGACATTTGTATCTCTGTCGACTCTTGTTGTTATTTTCTGAAACTGAGAGAGCATTGGAATTTCATTGGTGAATTTCCTAGTAATAAGTGATGTTTATTTTGAGATATGCAGTGGAAGTGGACCAGCATATATATTTTTGGCTATAGAAGCCTTAGCTGATGGAGGAGTTGCTGCCGGGCTGCCCCGAGATCTTGCCCTGGGTTTAGCTTCACAGACAGTAAGTCTACCTTTTTTTTTTTTTTTTTTTTGTGGGGGGAGGTAACAACTGCTTAATCTTGTGGTGGTGTGACTTTATTTGTGTTGCACTAATCCGATGTAGCATTTGATTGAGGTTTTAACATTTAAGAATGTCAATTCCTAGTAAGTTGCTTGTGTTTCATTTGCTTCTGTTGTGTTAATATGCAGGTTCTGGGAGCAGCATCCATGGCTGTCAACAGTGGGAAGCACCCTGGTCAGCTTAAGGATGACGTGGCATCACCTGGAGGTACAACCATTGCTGGCATCCATGAGTTGGAGAAGGGTGGGTTTCGTGCCACCTTAATGAATGCAGTTGTAGCTGCTGCAAAACGTGGCCAGGAACTTTCCAAAAACTAACCACTGTCGAAGCTCGATGATGCCTAATTGCCTATGCTTTTAGAAAGCTGGTGCTGATGGTCCATGAGCCAAAACACTATTAGAATGCTGGGATTAATCTTGGGCCAGTCCGAATCCGTGTCTAATTTTTATTCAATTCAGGGGAAAGACTGGCAGATCATACCCCACATCCTGCCTGCTTTGCAACAAATTTTCGGGGGTATTGGATTTGATTTACAGATGTACCCGATAAGAGATTGTGCTCGTCAGTACGGTTGAGTTGTTCGTTGATGAGTTTGTAGCAACTTCTGCATCCTTTGAAATATGAAAATTAGGCACATTTATTTACAAGAATACATCCAATGATTTGTTAGAAGTGACTTAAACAGTGGTGATTAACTGATTATAAATATCCAAAGGGAAGAGGCATGTAATGAAGTGTCCAAATTTAGATAAGATCTCCAATCATGTTGGCTTCTCTCTGGTTGTGCTTAAATAACATTAAGATGTTCTCCTTCAACAGGAATGTCAATGTAACCTTCTTTCAATTCCTATAAACATCTCATCTGCCTATCTATTAGCGTTCTAATTTTATCAAACAAAATTGATGTCTTACGATACTCCGTGCGCCCAGCTCATTTTCACGCGCGAAGAAGTCCAACAAGAGGTGTTGAAGACGCCTAGGAAGAGAATGAAAGCTCGCGGTGAGAATAAGGTTGGTATATGAGCATTGATGTTCGGGTTTATGAGCATTCAAGCTCTAGGTCCTGACTCTTGAGCATACTTGTTCTAGGCCATGGGCATTAATGTTAAGGGTTATGAGCAATGATGTTGAAGATTATGAACATAGTAGTTAATGAGTATAATACTTGTAGGTAATGGGCATACAAGTACTAGATTATGAACAAACTTGTTGTAGGGTATGAGCATTGGTGTTCAAGCTTATGAGCACAATAGTTGTAGGTTAAGAGCATAGTAGTTGTAGATTATGAACATCGTTGGTTACGATTAGGAGCAATGAAGTTTAGATTTTATGAGCATACTACTTGTAGGTAATGAGCATACAAGTTGTAGATTATGAGCAAACTTGTTGTAGGGTACAAGCATTGGTGTTTAGGCTTATAAACAATGACGGTTAGAATTATGAGCATAATGATTGCAAGGTATGAGCATACAACGCAATCCCTTTGTTGGGCCACGGATGTGGCCGTGGAAGACGCTGAAGCAAAGGCACGCCGATGTCACATACCCGGGGCTTACCATGCTCTGTGCATTCGAGCTCACGATCAACGCACTGGGGGGGGGGGGGGCTCATACGATATTTCAGAATATAGAGTACGTAGATTTGCCATTCCACACTTGCCCTTTTGTGACGATTAAGCATGTCAGAACTCAAAAGTTTGAGGATTTCACTGATGGGAGATTGTAACACCCTGGGATTTCCAATACTCCTTAATAAAAATGAAAAGTGTGATAGGATCATAGAGTACTCAAACAACCACAAACAATAAATCAAAAAGGGCAACCATAATTTTTAACGTGGAAAAAACCCAAAGCGGGAAAAGAACCACGGAATGGATGCACTAGTAATAACGAGGATTACAAGTTACAAAAGGATCTCCCTTTCTCTCAAAGGGATGAATAGTCCCTCAGTATGGTGTGTACCATATAATATTTTGCTAAGCCTTCATGAGAATATATATTATGCAAGCATCCAAAATTAGTGTTGTACCCCATGTGAGAATCACTAATAATTGGAAGGTGAATAAATAATATAATCTTAAGATTATTATATTCCATCAATTGACAACTTATGGCAATCTTTTGACCAATTGGAGATTTGGTGGCCAGTAGAAGATTAACAAGTCTGAACACAATATATGTAGATTATGTCCATCCATCCTTTGTTAGCAAAAAATATCATCTTTGACTTTGCTCTAAAAGACTAAACCCAATATAATTTTGAGCATAATATTAATTGGGCTCTACACACACAACAATCTCCCACTTGGATACCAATGTCTCTCCAATCCTCAACTTTTTAGCTCAATTCCCCTAGTACATCGACCATCCTCTTTATCAAGTTAGAGAGGCCTACTGAGGCCATACAGAGCCATAGTTTCCCACCATCCACTAGCTTAGTCAACATGCCTGCTGGATTCTTACTGCTAGCAATATTCTCGAGCTTCACTTCACCACTTTCAACCAAGTTTCAAATGAAGTGATACCACCTTCTGATATGCTTAGTCCTAGAGTGTAGAATTGGATTCTTTGTCAACTGAATGACACTTTGGCTGTCACAATGAAGTACACAATCTTGCCCTTGGTCAAATATCTCCAAGAAAACCTGTAGCCATATCATTTCCTTGTCTGCCTTAGACAGTGCAATATACTGTGACACAGCAGTAGACATAGCCACACATTTCTACAATCTTGGCATCCAACTGATTGCCGAGCCACCATAAGTAAACACATAGCCAGTTGTACTCTTGCTTGTATCATAATCCCCACTCAAATCAGCATCTACATAACCTTTTAGATCAAGGTTAGTTCCACCAAACACAAGACAATAATGGGAGGTACCTTTGAAATACCTTAACAACCATTTGACTGCATCGCAGTGTGCTTTCCTCGGATTTGACATAAATCGAGCCACTACTCCCACTGCAAAAGCAATATCCGGTCTAGTGCAGACCATGACATACATCAAACTCCCAATTGCAGAAGCATGGAGAACTCTAGCCATGTACTCCTTCTCCTCGTTGGTCCTGGGTTGTTGTTCCTTGGATAATTTAAGATGGTTCACCATAGGAGTAATTATATTAAAAATTGAGAAACTAAGGTATCAGACTAATTATATTAAAAATTGTTAAGTAACACTTTAAAAGTCGAGGCATTACAACCTGCATAGCCTCAGTATAGGACTCTGGCTCACTAGCATCTAACAGTAATAAGTAATGCAGAGAAGGAGAGTATTTGTTAGGTGCATTACCTTTGGTAGCCCTCATGGATCTCTTCAAAGTGGGTGGTGGAGTCTGCTAGTCATCACTAGAGCTTCCACTTAGCTCTTGTGGTTCAGGCTCATTAACAGCCTGATTTGTAGTCTGTGAAGCTGCCTGTGGCCCCTCTGTTTCTCTTGTTTCCCTCCTAGGCACACCAAGCCTAACAGGAAACTCAATAGTTTCTAACTCACTCTCCTCAGCTCCCACTGTCTTCTTGTCACCTGAGTCATTTGATGTCAACCTATCTTTATACAACGAATCATCATCAAAGACAACATCATAATGTCTCAACACCTTCTTACCATCCCATAACATGTATCCAAAAGAATAAGTGCCATAACCAACAAAATAGCACTTCCTAGAGTTAGGGTCCAACTTATCACATTTGTCAGGATCAACCATCACATAAGCAGTACAACCAAAAGTACGAAGAAAAGAATAATCAACGTTCTTACCACTCCATACCTCTTCAAGTACCTTCATATCTAATGGAACTGACAGATTCCTGTTGATTAGATATGTTGTTGTGTTCACTACTTCTTCCCACAAGTACTTGGGCAACCCAACATGAATCCTCATGCTCCTGACTCTCTCATTCAGAGTCCTATTCATCCTCTCTGATATATCATTCTGCCTTGGTGTCTTAGGCACAATTTTCAATAGTATAAATACCATCATGATCATAGTATTTTATGAACTCCTTCTTTTCATACTCTCCTCCATTGTCTATCCTCATTCCTCAAACATTTCACCTTCAACCCAGTCTGTGTCTCAACCTGTGGTTTCCACTTCAAAGAAAACATCAAACACATCATATTTATTTTTCAGAAATAAACCCATACCTTCCGACTGTGGTCATCAATAAAGGTGACATAATATTGAGCATCGTTCATGGATTTGACTGGCGCAGACCCACACACATCCAAATGCACCAACTCCAGCTTCTCAGGTTTCAATTCCCTACTAGTTTTACTGAAACTGACCATCTTCTGCTTACCAAAGACACAGCTCTCGTAGAGTTCCATGCCAACAGTTTTAGATCCTCCAAAATACCCTTTGAAGCTAGAATCGTCATGTCCTTCTCACTCACATAACCAAGCCTGCAATGCCATAAATTAGAATAAGGAGTGTCATTGACATTAGAAATCGGGTTAGTACTATCCCTGGTGGAGTACAATATACTGGACCTCAATCCCTTCGCCACTACCATAGTACCCTTCACTATCCTCCATTAACCATTCCCAAACCCCGCAATATAACTGATATCATCAAGTTTATTCATAGATATCAAATTCTTCTTAACCCCAGGAATGTATCTCACATCCTCCAACTTCCAAAGACTGCCATTAGTGGTCTTAATAGTCACACCTCCTCTACCTATTATCTCTAAATACTTGTCATCTGCAAGGTAAACCTTGCCAAAATTTCCACTCTTGAAATTATGAAATAACTCCCTACTAGAGGAAACATGAAAGGATGCACAAGTATCAAATATCAATGACTCTTCAGGACTAGACACACTCAAGATCAAGGTTTCACCAAGGTCTTCCGCAAAGTTAATAGAGTCACGGTAATCATTGTTACCCTTCCCCTTCCTAGGCTTGGGGTAATCCCTCTTGAAGTGACGTACCCTTTTCACCACAGCCATAACACACAATATTGTTCATGTTTCTAGACTTGCTTTTACTCCTGGATTTTGATCGCCCCCTAGAATTATTTGAATTCCTATTGTTCTTTATACCCCTGACACTTAGAGCACTTCTTGAAGCCCCATCACTAAACTTCTTCTTACGAAGGCTTTCACTAAGAAATGTAGCCTTAACTTCATCAAATTTCAAAGCACTAGTGCCTCTAGCACCACTAATAGCAGTTACAAGTGTTTCCCAAGAGTCAGGTAATGAAGACAACAATATACATGCTTTAACCTCATCATCAAATTCCATCTTAACAGAATCAAGTTGTGACAACATCAATCATCTGAATTTTAGTTAATCTGCGAAATAAATATACCATATTCGTCGCGCAGGGCTTCTCATATGTATCCTCTAGTTCCTTCAGTAATTCTTTCGCTGTCTTTTTGTCCTTGACGTTGAATAACACGTTCCTAGCTAGCGTCATCATAATTTTCGACATTGCCTGTCAATCGAGCAAATCATATTCCTCCTGACTTATCTTATCTGGCTTTTTCTCCAGCAACGGAACATGTAGACCCTTCGAGTACAGCAAATTCTCAATCTGCAATCTCTAAAACGCGAATTCGTTCGCGTTGAACTTTTCGATCTCATACTTATCCTCCGACATTGTTTAAATGCGAGTTCTCCGTCAGCAACTTGCTGGCTTTGATACTAGTTGATAGGATCGTAGATTACTCAAACAACCACAAACAATAAAGATAAAACCGGAAAATAGATCAAAAAGGGACATCATAATTTTTAACGTGGAAAAAACCGAAAGCAGGAAAACAACCACGGTATTGATGCACTAGTAATAATTAGGAATACAAGTTACAAAAGGATCTCCCTTTCTCTCAAGGGAATGAATAGTCTCTCAATATGGTGTGTATGATATGTAATATTTTGCTAAGCCTTGATGAGAATATATATTATCACAAGCATCCAAAATTAGTGTTATACCTCACGTGAGAATCACTAATAATTGGAAGGTGAATAAATAATATAATCTTAAGATTATTATATTCCATCAATTGATAACTTATGGCAATCTTTTGACTAATTGGAGATTTGGTGGCCAGTAGAAGAATTAGCAAGTGTGAACACAATATATGTAGATTCTGTCCCTCCATCATTTGTTATAAAAAATATCATCTTTGACTTTGCTCCAAAAGATCAAACCCTATATAATTTTGACCATGATATTAATTGGGCTCCATACACACAACAAAGTGTTTGTAGTAAGTTGGAATTACAAGCTTTCCTAAGCCTTGGAAGAATTTGGAACATTTCTTTAGAGGGCCCAGGGAAACGGTAAATGCCTATATTAGTAATTGGGCTTTATATGCAAACTCGCAGGCCTTGAGGGGGATGTTTTGAATCCATCACAAGTATAAGAAGTGAAACTTTTTATCATCAAGTACTTTACTAAGAAAACTTGCATAAACTTTTACTTGATAATATGAACTGGCTGTTGTTGTATTAATTATTGTTACTATAAGCTCCTAACATCATTTTAACTCTGGCCGTGTTCTATACTGCGGTATTTTGCGGTGAGGTGTGGTGGAATTGTGGTGGGGTGTGGTGGAATTGTGGTAGGTTATTGGTATGTGGGGTAGGTGAGGAGAGAGAATGTAAAAAGTAGAGTAGAAAAGTGAGGAGAGAGAAAAGTGAAGAGAGAAAAAAGTAATGATTTTTATTAGGGACCCGTATAATTCAAGCCACTGAACGCCACCTATAATTTGTTTAATTTTCATCTCCAAAGTAGAATACAAACCTCTACCTACTTATTCCCACCATAAAATCAGAAACAATCAACATGCTTACCATATATATGGTGATCAATCTTGTTGGAGAAATGCTTATAAAAAAATTCTCTGAATGCTCATAATATAAAAATAGAAAATTTTTCTTAAACTAAGATAAAGCATGTTTATAAGTTACCTTGTAAAATGCTCATAAACAAAAACATTAATTGCTTTTAAAAGTCACACATGATGCTCATATAAAAACTTCAAGTACTCATAAAATTAAAAACTTAAAAATGTTCATAGACTAATCTAAAAAAATGCTCAAAGAAATGGGTTAGGATGGACGCATGAGGTGCATGGGTGCACAAAAGCATTGTATACCCGAATCTACCATCCAATTTTCATTATATTATTATTTTTATTAGGTCTAATTAGTTTTTATTATCAAGATTATGTTTACAAAAATGTTATGCCTTGATTGTTGACAACAAAAGCCAACACACACAATCTTTCTTAGATGGAGTAAACTATATTTACCCAACCTTGATGTTTATTTGACATCCTGCCTTTGTGAAACCATTTTTGCTCTACCTCACTGGAGCGGTAGTTATCTTTTAATCTCCAAGGTTTTTCTGTATTTTTTTTTTGTTTGGATTTTTTTCGATGAAAATTAATTCAAAATACAAATCGACATTTTTGCCTGTTGTTTATATAAAGTTAGGTGGAATTGGTAGATGTGAGTTAAATAAGGTTTGGTAGGTAGAAGTAGAATTTGTAGATAATGTACATGTAGGTAGAAATGTGTTTTTTTTTTTTATAATTTTTTTCACTTTTTAAAATTTTATTTTTTTGAATTTTTGACTTTTTTAATGCAATTTTTGTTATTTTATTTAATTTTATTTAATTTTTCATTTTTTCATTATTATTAGTTATTATTTATTATTATTTCTTATTTATTTATTTTTATGTTTTAAATATTTTTGATCTATTTGATATAATTTTTCATTTTTATTATATTTTTTATTAGTTTTTATTTTTTATTTTTTTATTTTTTATTATTTAGTTTTCTAAATTAATTAATTTTTTATCATTTTTTATTATTTAAAAAAATTTCAAAACTAAAAGGTTTTTAAAAAGTTAGAAATTAAAAAGTTTAAAAGTTTAAATATTAAAAATTCCAAAATGAAGAAAACTAAAAAAATGAAAACAAAAATATAAAAAACTAAAGACTAAAAAATTAAACATCAGAAAATAAAAAAAAATTAATTTTGACAATTTTTTTTAATTGAAAACTTTCCATATATTCAATTTCTCTTTGTATGATGTAATTTTAAAATTTTAAAATTTTTTTAAAATTTATTTCTACTATATTTCCAAAACAATTTTACTAAAAAAGGTCGCTCAAATCAACTACCAATTTTATAAACTTTATAAAATTATTTGAATTTATATAAATTCCAAGAAAAATATTAGGTAAGTCTAGGTAGGTACAAGTAGTTTGTATAATTTATGTAGTTTATGCAGAAACAAGTAGAATTTGTAAATATAAAATGCTGGTAGTTTACCAGTAAAAAGAACAGACTCTAAGAGCATTAAAGACAGTTAGTAAAAGACTAAAAAAGGGAAAAATTGTCAAGTAATTTTTAAAATTAGATTTTTGCCAGAAATTTCAAACAAAAATAACTGCAGAAAAGTCTAGGGGAGGAGGAGGGATAGTTATAGCTCTAGGGGTGTAGGATAAAAATCATTTACCACAAAATAGGCGTCTAAAAATTATTACAACAAATTTCAAATAGAGTAGATGTCATTTATTCTTTATAAGTAGGGTCTAACTGTATGGTTTATTTCCAAATTGAATAGAAGAAACAAAATAACCAAAATGAGGCAATACATTAAGAGGGGAGTTAAAAGTTGTGAACAACATTGCATAGTTTTCCTGTCCCAACATATCTAACTTACCTACTCATGTGTATACTTATAGAAGTCATACTCCATCCACAGAATTTGCCAAGATCACATATATAATTCATCAGTCCAATGCTTGCTAGGGCTTGCCTATCTAAAAGCATCACTGGTACACTTGTCAATATTTGACCCGACCCGATATCCTGCCTGAAAATTCTAGGTTTCAAATACAATTTTCTTGATTTGAACCAGAAATGAAGCAAACTTGGAGAACCTACAAATTAGAGGGTTAAGCTTGACCCACCTGTTTGACCCGAAAACTTTATTTTTTTAAGTTCAGCTCTATTAGAATTTGTGATTTTCGTTGAAATTCATAACTATTAAACTATGATCGCAACTTACTCATCTGTTATTTTTTAAATTTAAGTTGAAACATTTACAATTATATATTTTTTATTAGAAGATAATTGTATTTTATTGTGTATATTGTAAAAAAAAATATTTAGAGACAAATTTTTTTAAAGAAAAAACATAAAAAGGTCCATGTCATAACTCGTAGGATTGACTCAAAACCAAATTACACCACCCGTATTTACCTGAACCCGAAATACGACTGACCTGTATTTACCCGAACCCGATATACGATCGACTCATAACCGACCCGCCCGTCTGAATTGATAGATCTAATCACTGGTGCTAGTTTGTCTAGTGAGATCACCAAGATGTAGGCCTTGCCGCCCACAATATATTTCTTATATTTGAGACTGAAGTTGGGCATACAGAGTCCCTTTATGCTTGATATACAGAGTCCCTTTATGCCGTAAACCATCCAAAACATCACCAATGGCATACAAAGTCCCTTTATGCTTGATATATCAAATGATTATATTCTCAATATAATCGCTCATTCTCATATGGTAAATATGGATTTGTTTTCTGTAGCTACTCAAGGTATTACATCGATGTAGGACTGCTTTCCTAATATGTTGACCGGGATTTTATTTTTAGTCTCACTCCCGGTCCCGCTTCCATTAGGAGCGGGATTTTGGGGCTGGAACTTGTCCAGGAATGGGAGGGTGTCGGGATTCCCAAAATTTTTTCTCACCCCTACACCTACTAAGATGAGCTTGTCACTTTCATTTGCCTTTATGTCGTGTGAGGTTATGATTCGATCTTTACCTCAAAAACTAACTCATTTAGCCAGATTACCATTCATAATGTAACCTAGTCACTCTTAAAATCTAGTTTACTGCTTCTTCAAAAGGTTGCATTATTTCGATTTCCAAAATCTCATTGTGGACTCACCAAGGAAACTATTTGTCTCATCATTCATACTAGAGAGGGATGCAAATGAAGGAGAACAAACAAAAATAATCGGGGAGAAGACGAAATCAACTGAGAATATAGCAGATGAACAAGTTGATGAAGCGCAGGTGGATAGCATACATAATGAGGAAAATGTTCACGAGGGTGAGAATGATATGCTACCAATATTGCCAATGCAAAACATGTCAGTAGCACATGAAAAGGAAGTAAGGGAGCAGTTGCATGGGGTTGTTCAACACATGAACTTATTACAATTAGATATGATGCAATCTTAGAAGCATTACATGACATGGAAAAGTATTTGATGTAGAAAATGATACGGTGGACAGGAGGAAATAAAAAACGGGGCAAAACCACTAAAGGGACTACAAGTACAAGCCAACCAATTGGTGCTTACAATGGGGTTACGAGATGGTAAAAAAAAATAACAAAAACATGGAAGAAGTTAGTCTCAGAATGAGAGAGCGGAATAAAGCCACATAAAGCACAAAATCAAGAAAAGTGGAAGGACATAAATTTGGAGGAACATAACCGTGGCAAAGAATATGAAGGTCACATACAGAGGTTTATCCGCACGGAGATTGATTGACTAGGAAAAAGCGGTGACTGGTTGGCCCAACACTGCGAGGAGCCATGAGACTTCTTTGCTGGTTCTCTTACACGCGTACCAGGGGCTGGTTGGTCATTCGCAAGAAGTTTAACAACTCCATCAATGGAGCGAGAACAATGGTCCGCGCATTGTTCTCTAACTGAGACATTGATACCTGCAAATGCTGTGGAGAACATCAAGATGTGAGTTGGTTTCAAGAGGTGGCAGGAGACCGGAGTACACCTACAATAGTGGGTGGCGGCTTCAATGAAATTATTTCTTGAATGAAAAATGTGGAGGAAAATAGCTATGTAAGGGGAAGGATATGTCGTCTTTGTTGTAAACTCAGAGTGCTGTAGGAGATACCCTTTTACTCGTATTGAGATACACATTTTGGGAGAGTTAGATCATGCTCCAATATAACTCAACACAAACTGGAGACCGAGAGATGTGGGAAGAAGAAAAAGAGCTTCAAACTAGAAAATTGTCGGTTGGATCATGCCGAGTGTGAATAGGTGATTAGGGACATATGTGTCGAGATGATGGACCGAATTTGATTGAAAAAACATAAGGAAATGTGCGGAATCATTTGGTAAATGGAGTGGAAAAACCTTCGGTCAAATAGGAGGCCATATTAGGAACTCAAAAAGAGACTTAAAGAACTCCAAGGCCGACGTTGTCAATGGATAATCTTGAGGAATGCAACAAAATGGAGAACAGGCTCCGGGAATCATAACAAGAGTCATATTGGTATATTAGAGCGAAGATAGGGGAGTTTAGGGACGAAAATCACAATTATTCCTATTTCCATCACTAGGCCAAAACTAGGAGAAAAAAACATATTAAAAGCCCGCAGGATAGTGAGGGGAAGAGATTTATGAAATTGGGAGAGTTGGAGAAACTTTTTAGTGACTACTACACATGCCTTTTCCAATCTTTAATCCTTGAAGATACAGAAAGGGACCTTGTTGGATTTGGGTAGAGTTATGATGACTGAGATGAACGAGGCCCTACTGTAACCTTATATGAGTGAAATATTACCACAGAAAGGAATCCTTGAGGCCACTCTTGGATATGGCCCTAGCTACACTAGGAGGAGTATTTGAGGTGCCTTGGGGTTGTTAAATAAAGGGCTTTGCTAGAGGATAAGAGCGAGGAGACAAGTATGTTGGAGTATTTCAAGAGTAAAGAGGCATAAAATATAAGTTATAAGCATAAGATCGACCGGATAGGTCGAAGACAAGCTTAACAAGTAAAATGGACTCAACACGAGTCGTGCTCGGCATGACACGACCTGTGTTGACGTCCAGAGAGCACAAAAATTGTGCACAGGATCAACATGGGTCGTGTTGATCCAACATGGGTCGTGTTGGCTACAACACGGATCGTGTTAGGTCACGATCCTTGTTGATCACAGTCGGGATTGATTTTTAAAATCCTTTGATTTATGCCTCGTGTTGAAATGTATTTGGGCAGGTTTTTGGATGATATTGACTGAGAAATCAGTCATGATTTCTCATCAATATTATTCAACTCAATCCCTTGGATTATGCCTAAGGACTATGGAAAGGTTTGACTCCTTTTTGGCTCCAAAGTTCACTATATAAGGAGGATGAATCTCACATTCATCCTCACTCCCTCATTTCAACACATTCTTAAGGTGTTGACTGTAGCAACTCTTTGATTCCTTTGAGAAATATTGTAACTTTGCTTACAAGAAGTTACGTTTTACCCTTGAGTCTATTCACGGTCTACTGAATAAGTCTTAAGGGGAGACGTGCTTGCCCTCGACTCCTAGCCACCCAAGTGATCCCCCATCTTCCGTGGTTACTTTACTCCATCTCATTGTTCGTTATTTCCAACAATCTTAAGACTTATTCACGATGTCTCACTCCTTGAAAGACATGACCAACAACTTTCACAAGTTGGATAAGTTTGAGGGGATCAATTTCCGTAGATGGAAAAAGAAGATGCACTTCATGCTCACCACTCTCAAGGTGGTGTATATGCTCACCAAGACTTTCCGGTGGAGGGTGACGATGAGACGGCGGAACAAACAAGGCGTCGGCTCAAGATGGAGAAAGACAACTATATTTTGTAGGCCATATTCTCAACGGGATGACGGATGCTCTATTCGACGTCTATCAAAACGTCGTGTCCGCCAAGGAGCTTTGGGAGATGCTCGAAGCGAAATACATGTCGGCGGATTCTACAAGTAAGAACTTTCTTGTGAGCCAATTTAATAATTTTAAAATGGTTGAAGGTAGAAAAGTTCTTGACCAATTACATGAAATTCAGCATATATTAAACAATTTTGTTCAACATGAAATCCACATAGATGAGGCCTATATTGTATCTTCAATAATTGGCAAGCTCCCCCCTTCATGGAAAGAAACTAAGAGAACCTTAATGCATTCTAAGGAACCCATATCTCTTGAGGGTTTGGCTAACCATCTCCGTATTGAGGAGGAATTGAGAATGCAGGATGTTACCAAGGAGAATCCCTCCAAGGTGCATGTGGTTCAAGAGAACACAAGAGGAACAAAGAACAAGAATAATTTTGAGAACAAGAGCAACAAGAAACCAAAAATGGTTTGTTGGGAATGCGGCAAGCCGGGTCACCCCAAGAGGGAATGTCCGGTTTAGAGGAAGAAACACGGACTTTCGAACAACAATACTAAGAATCATGGTGGTAAGAAGGAGTCCAATGGACCCTTCGATCGTAGCCATGATTAAGGACCAAATTAATGTCATTTCAAGCGACGATATTTGGTGGGTTGATTCGGGTGTGGCTCGGCACGTATGCATGGAACGTTCTCTCTTCAAGACTATCCAACCCACCGAAGAGGGGAGGAAGCTCTTTATGGGCAACAACTCCGCGGTTAAGGTGGAAGGAATAGGACAAGTTGAACTTGTATTTACTTCCGGAAAGACATTGCTTTTAAACGATGTGTATTTAGTTCCGGAAATATGTAAGAATCTTGTTTCGGGTTTTCTCTTAAGTAAGTTTGGGTTTAAGCAAGTGTATGAAGGGGACAACTATGTTTTGTCTAAGGGAGGGGTCTTTGTAGGAAAAGGCTATGCATGTGGTGATATGTTTAAGCTTAACGCTACAAGTGGCAATAAGAATGATGTTTCCGTTTACGTGCTTGGTTCTTGTTTAAAATCTTCTCTTTGGCATTTGAGACTTGGACATGTTAATTACAATAAGATTAAGTACATGTCTAATCTTGACCTAATCCCATTTTAGATGATAAGATTGAGAAGTGTAAAACATGCATGTTAACTTGTAGACGTTGAATTTTGGCACTCAATTCAGCTTTAGAAATATTGTAATTTATTTTTATTTATTTTAGTTTAGGGAAATGCCAAGAATTTTAAAATGCAAAAAGATAAAGAAATGAAGGAAAACCCCCCCAAAAAAAAGCCAGCCCAAAAAAAGTAAAGCCTGGCACGCGGCCCAAAGCAGGACTGCAACCCGGATATGGGCATACCTGCAGGTATTCTGGTGGGTTATGCCCGACCCAGGTCACCTCGGGAAGCGTGTCCACCTCGGAAAGCGTCTGCTGGCTTCTCCAGCCCAAAGATACCGGCAGTATTCGCCGGGCCGGGTTGCCTCGAGAAGCGTGTTGACTTCGGGAAGTGGTCCCACCTCGGAAAGCGTGCAACTGGGCTTCTCCCAGGCCCAACATACCGCCAGGTATTTGGGTGGGTCAGGCCCGACCCGGTTTACCTCGGGAAGCGCGCTGACCTAGGGAAACGCGCATGGCGCCTCAAAGCCAAAGATGATCGCAGTATTGTGGGCGGGTTACGCCTAACCAGACGCCACCACCTCGAAATGCGTGCCTTAATTGATCCGCGCAGTTGGGCCTATGATACTTGGCGGTATTATGCCGTATTTTTCCCCTCATTTTAACCTAATTCTCAACCTTCATTCCTCCTATAAAAACCCCAACCATTTCCACTTCAACCACATACCGAAATCACCCTGGCGTATTGACACTTGGTGATTTCATCTTCTCTTCTCCCTCTTTATTTCTCTCATTTTTGCATACACTTTAACTGGCATTTTATTTATCTCTATCTCCTCTCCATTTATATTATCTTGTAACTTGAGTTAACCCTAAACTCGACCTAAATAATATGGATTGTTCGTGAATAAAGGTACGCTTGTATTTATTTCTTTTATTTCTTGTAATTATTTCTCGTTTTATCACCGCATTTGTATGTAACTAAATAACATCAATCACAACAATTAATACTCCGTTCTACTCTCTTCTTTCCCCTTTTCTTTTTTTATATTTTTTAACCGGTTTAGTAAAGTCTGTTCGTTGAACGGGCGGATTCGGGGATTTTATTCCCGAATTCGTAACCTTACCCCCGGATCCGAATCTCGTGGTTCATAGTTTGTGGAGTCACTTTTTTTGAGTTTATTAATTCTCGTTCAAAAATTAATTGGCGACTCTCTCCTCTTTCCTTTTTTTATTTATCTTTCGGGTTTCTTTTTTTCAGATTTCCAAAAAGCGGATTGCGAAAATAAAAGTTTCTTTTAGGTCCGGATCCCTAAGTTCGGAAGTAGGCTCCGAGGCCGGGACGGACAGAATACTTGGCGGTATTCTAGCCCGACCCACAGCCCGGGCCTGACTTCCAGATCAGGGCCATCTTCTGGATTCCCGGCCCACGATACCTGCAGGTATCGCTGCCTCGGTCCCGGGTTCGAATCTTCTTGTTTGCAGTTTTTTTCATCTTCCTTTATTTCTTTTGTTTCTTTTTTCTGTTTTCTGTTTATTTCGTAGAGTAAATAAAATTTCCAACTAAAAAGTGTATTTTCAAAAAAAAAGAGTTTAAGCAATACCCTTTTTCCGGACAACTAACTCACAATACCTGCAGGTATTGCTACAGTGAGTCGTCCCGGGCCCAATCCCGAGACTCTCTGCGCTGTCTTCTTTTATTTCTTCCGTTTTCTTTTTTCTTTCTTTTTTCGTTTTCCGTTTATTTCTTTGAGTAAATAAAAATTTCGAAGAAAAAAGAGTTTATTAAAATTTTAAGTTTGATTTATTTTAAACGGAAATTCAAGCAAATCTTCTAAAAGAAAAGACACCCCTTTCGACTCGCCGTTTACCGCGAGGGACACCAACGGGGATTTTCCCGGGACCCACAAATGACGACTCCACTGGGGACTTACTTTAAGAGGGTAAAACTTGAAAAACCGGTTTTTTAAAATTTTTGAGTAGAAAAGGAGAAGTTAATTTTTGTAATTTTTATTATTTAGATAGGCATCGTGCATACGGACCTCCATCTCGATTTTTATAAATCGGGATGAACCCAAAGGTACCGTCTAGGTATCCCAATTTCCCTTTTTGGGTAAAGTATATTTGCGAATTCAATGAATGAACCCCACATTTCGAGAAGGTCGCGAATTACTTTCCCACTCATGAAGCACTCCCAAAATTCTCGGGATTATGAATTCACATTTTCCCCTTAATTTAGTGAGAAACACACAAATCATATTACTATGAACTCCATAGAATTTGTGACGAGTGAGAGACATGAGTATGTTAGTTTTAGGTATCCGACCTTAAACCTTTGAATATAGAACATTGGTTAGGTGCATTACCCATTTTGTATGCTATGTGCATTCTTGTTGTGATAT
Organism: Portulaca oleracea; assembly: GCA_029582165.1. Lineage (NCBI taxonomy): Eukaryota > Viridiplantae > Streptophyta > Magnoliopsida > Caryophyllales > Portulacaceae > Portulaca > Portulaca oleracea. The sequence continues at coordinate 17,147,198 of CM055888.1, read as the reverse complement.
GTGTAAATTATGTGCTACATGTTTTTCTTTTTTCTAAAGAGTCGGTCTTATGGTTTTTTCCCCCCAAATACTGCTTTAGTTTGGGTAATAATCAAACAAAAGTTAAAGAAGACCTAGAGGTCTCTCTTGGGCCCAAATTAGAGAGGTTTGATTAAGCCCGAGATCTTAGCTTGATTTTGTCCAACCCTTGGTTGTATTTGGGCCCATAAAGTGTATCCGGTCATTATTCGAATCTGAGTTTATTAAAACTTTAATGTTGACTCGCTCTTATGATGGCCCGATGGACTTTCCCCATACATAGTCTCATCTTAGGCTAGAGGTCATCATGCAAGCCCAATGTTGGGTGAGTCCATACCAAAAAAAAAAATCATTCATCATATATCATCGTTTGCATTAGGTTGTCCCATGTAGGTCGCTACGTCTTTGGGTAAGTCAATGTCAGGGTAATTATTGAGGTTTATGGTTTCCATACTTGGCAGAATAAGGATCCGGTGACCGACCTTGAACTCGGAGTAAACAAGTTGCCTTCTTTGCACCACTGTCTCCTCTGGCCTCCACGGAATACCTAGCAACAATGAACTCAATCTCTTCGTCTCCCAACATTTGACTGAAATTTCACAGCAAATGCAAGGCAACGATAGGAGAATAGATGAAATCATCGATACGTTAGCAAGGATGAATGATGAGCTGAATTTTCTTGATAAAGATGGAAGCAACACTCGTCATAGTGAAATGTCAAGCATGTGTGAAATAGAGAGAGAGATCCCTATGTCTGCAAATCACTATATGGACACGGGACTCACTTCTATTCCTAGAGTTGATCAATCACATAAGTCCAACTCACCAACGGAGAAGTTTAAAACAGTTCTAAATGTCTCCCGATCACCTTTAACTGAGAAGAAAGTCCAAATTCCGCCCTTAGCTGCGGGGGGATATCAAGAAAGAAGATGTGGTGAACGAGAAAGTTCTTTTATGGACAAACTCTTTACCACAATAATTCAAATGCAATCACGCATGGAGGGTCTAAACCGAAAAATGGATATGATCCTTTGGATTCTACAAAACGATAGAAGGACGGCCAATATTGAACATCGCATCAGAGAAAATATTGGAGAAGGATCATCATCAATGGGATTGAATAACACTGACATTCATCAAGGGGCTCTTAATTCCTTTGCTAGAAATGTTGAACCGCGACAACCTGTGTCTTTCATTCTGATCTCCACTACCTATGTGGAGGCTCTCGACTATCTCCTTAAGTAAGGAAAGATCAAGCTTCCCCCTATTCGAGCTGAACCTGAGGTCAAAAGCAGAACTTGGGATGCTGGCAAGTTCTGCCAATATCATAGAATGCGAGGTCATGGCACCGATAAATGCAACATTCTCAAGGACAAGATATTAGAGATGCTCCAATCCGGGGTGTTGTCACTACCAATCGCAGAGTAGAGAACGTGGTTTACTACAAAGTCAAACAAGGTCTTTCCAAAACCTCGATCTGCAAAAATCAATTAGGCGATCCCTTCATGTTGCATCTTTTCTTTTCATGGAAATTATCTTCTCTTTTAGAGTCAGTTGGGATATATCCCAAGTAGTTTTTTTAATGTATTCATCTTAGTTGCATTCAATAAAGATGAAACATTTCATGATTATGACTCTTGTCTTCCCCGACCCTTCATTTGCTTCTAAATTGCTAAGGAATAATCTTGTGCCTGCATTCCTGATTTGATTGAAGAGCTCACTCACCCATATGACCATCCAAGTCTGGCACATCCATCTGCTCGTTTCCTCCATCTCACATCTCCATCACATTTTCTCTAAACTTTTTGTACCCTACCCCGAGTCCAAGGTTAATTAAGAGGAGAGAAGCTAACTTGAACACTCACCCAACAGGTTAGGCAAAAGGAGAGAATTCAAACCGACCATTAGTCTCTAAAAATGAATCTCACTATCAAATAGATCATGCAGCTTAAAAAGTCATGCTTATGATAGAAGGCTTCCACCCCTTTACCACCTACATTTTCGCTTCGCTGCTTCACCTACATTTCTTCACACATCATCTTCTCAATCACCACCATGAACCCGGTCATTCATTTTGTGACCATCTCATCCCTAGATCCATTTTAAGCCGACTAATGTGTTGCGGGTGACAAATATCATGGATAAGAAAAATATAGATTGCGGTTGTCAAGTTCAAAAGAAAAAGAAAAAAATACAAAAAAAAGAGAAAGAAGAAAGCAAGAATAAGAGGCATAAGAGGCAATCGTCGGTTTACATTGGTTACTTGCACACATTCCAAAACCTTCCCGTCAAACCCTTACACCTATCCTTCCCATTAAATTTTCGACCCATCTCAAAGTCCTTCTTGAGGCATTAATCAAAGCTGCACCTGTTGAACTACGACTGGCCTGATTCCACACTGCATACGTAGGAGAACCTCTTTGAGGCCCGGCAGCTGCAATTCACTTTAGAGGAAATCCATCATTAAATCTTTTGGTCTTTGAGAGATAAAATAAAGAGTGGCTAGCTTGAAAACCTCAGCAGGAGAGCTAGGCAAAAGGAGAGGAAACCTTGGTCTCTAATGACATCAACTAGTTGTCAGATTTCTTTCACCAAAGCACACCCACCTTTTCCCATCAGACTTGGATCACTCTTCATACCTAAATCCATCAAACCAAAGCCATTTGACCATCTCTTTCGTTATGAGATTAACCCACGAGACATGGTGCTCCGTCTATAGACCATCTCGTTTACCTCCATCAGTTCGAACCTCTGTACATCTTATCACTACTCTCGCCTAGCCATCCATAACCTCGTTTGGCCCACCATTGGGGCCTAACCACTCACAAACATACTTTCTATACCACCATTCCTACCTTTTCCATAATCCATCCTCCGTTGTCCCTACCCTGTGAGCTCTTTTGATTTGGTCATTAGTGTATGTATGAGATTCGTCAGTTAATCCTCGCTTCCAGAACACCTGAGTGAGGGATAACTCCTTTAGCAGAACAAGAAGCCAATTGCATCAATATAAGGTTACTTGAAGACAACACCCACCTAGGTCCGTCATTCTAGCTTGCCTGAAGATATTTATTTGTTCACTAATATTGGGGGCTTGGTGCTCACATGTTCCTACCTAAAAGAGTCAAGAAGAATAGAGAAAAGACAAGAGAAATCAAGACGACTTGTCACTTGATCCTTCTTAGTGCTTGGGGTTCCTAACCATGACATCAAGGTCGAACATCCTGACTATCCCATCATGCAGCTTAAGCAGGCCGAGTCTTCTATTAATATCGTCTTTTGCAGCATTCCAACTGGGGGCTCGCTCATCACTCAATATCAGCATCATGGCAACTTGCGAGGCAATTCGAGAAAAAGAACTCATCATTTTCACTACTTTTGCCTTGTCCTGAAACTCACTTCGAAACCACTCTTGACATTTAGAGTTTTGATTTACTTTTCCTTATTCTTTTTTTTTCCTTGGGAAAGTGGGGACTGTTCATATCGCGTACATGCAGCAAATCAATGTGCATTCTTTTTAGTTTTTTGTTTTTAGGTCATGTGCATTTTTCATTTTAAGTCACATTAGTTTGCATTTTGAGTCACATTAATTCGTTTTTCATTTTCATTTTGAGTCATGTTAGTTTTTTTTAGTTTTTATTTATTTATATTTCTTTTTTTCCTTCTCGAGTCAAATAAAAAAAAAGTCACATGCATTGCATAAATAAAAAAAAAGTAAGTACAGAAAAATAAAAAAGAGTCACATCATGCATTAGAATTAGAACTGCATAAAATCATGCATAAAGAGTCTTATAGTATAGAATGCATAATAGAGTTGTGTATTGTACATAAAAGAATCCGGTACTTTTTCTTATTCTCACATAATTCATGTAGCATAGCATGCATAAGACCGCATATGCATTCTTCTATCTCCCGCCCGAACCTCAAAAGAAATGCAACTATGGGGGCTAGAAATCAAGCAAGTTCACTTGGAGTCTTAATCGCCTTCGGGCGTATTGCCAGAAACTCAAAGGACGGTAAGAGATAATTCGAGTTTTACGAGAATTAACTCATCTTCCGAGTTAAACTCTGAAAATTCGGATCACAAATTTTATGAGAATTAGCTCATTTTTCGAGTTAAACTCTAAAAATTCGGATTACAAATTTTTATGAGAATTAGCTCATTTTCCGAATTAAACTATAAAAATTCGGACCACAAATTTTTATGAGAATTACCTCATTTTTCGGGTTAAATTCTAACACCGATCACAAATTTTTATGAGAATTAGCTCATTTTCGGGTTAAACTCTAAAACGGATCGCAAATTTTTATGAGAAATAATTTGGAAAATAATTCATATTCTGAGTTAAACTCTAAAAATTCAATTCACAATGTTCACGAGAATTAGTTTGGAAATAACTCATTTCTGAATTAAGCTGAGAAGACTCGAGCATACGGACAAACTCGACTCATATTGCCAAGAACAAGCCGGGTCTAGGTCTTGCAAGCAGACACCATATCACCAAGTATAGTCCGGACCCGGGTTCCACATACAACACCACCAAGGAAAAAATGGACCCGATGCGAAGACAAGATGCAAGATTTCACAGAGCAATACCTGGCGGTATGCTCGGCAGAGGGGAATCAAGGTTGGCCAATGCAAAGAAAAAAAAAACATCGGACAGAGCGCCATGCCTGCAGGCATGGCATCCTATCTAGGGTTCCGTGCAACAAGTGAAATTCGGCTGACCAATCCTGGGCTGGACAGAGTTGCATGCGTGGAGGCATGACAACCTGACTAGACCCAAATCTAACGGGACAGTGCAAAAACAACAAAAACTGGACAGAATTCAGCAGACATAGCACCATATCTGGAGGCATGCCAACCTACCCGGACTTAAATCTGTCCAGGCTGTGCAGAAAAACTCCGGACAGAGCACCATACGTGGAGGCATGCCAGCCTGCCCAGACTTAAATTTATTCGGACTGTGCAGAAAAACTTCGGACAGAGCACCATACCTAAGTTTCTTTTAGGTCCGGATCCCTAAGTTCGGAAGTAGGCTCCGAGGCCGGGACGGACAGAATACTTGGCGGTATTCTGGCCCGACCCACGCCCGACTTCCGATCGGCCATCTTCGATTCGCCCACGATACTGCAGTATCGTTGCCTCCGTTCGAATCTTCTTGTTTGCAGTTTTTTTCATCTTCCTTTATTTTTTTTGTTTCTTTTTTCTGTTTTCTGTTTATTTCGTAGAGTAAATAAAATTTCCGGACCACTGACTCACAATACCTGCAGGTATTGCTACAGTGAGTCGTCCCGGGCCCAATCCCGAGACTCTCTGCGCTGTCTTCTTTTATTTCTTCCGTTTTCTTTTTTCTTTCTTTTTTCGTTTTCCGTTTATTTCTTTGAGTAAATAAAAATTTCGAAGAAAAAAGAGTTTATTAAAATTTTAAGTTTGATTTATTTTAAACGGAAATTCAAGCAAATCTTCTAAAAGAAAAGACACCCCTTTCGACTCGCCGTTTACCGCGAGGGACACCAACGGGGATTTTCCCGGGTCCCACATAACTAAAATCACCAAGAATTCCTTTCCAAGTATTATGAGAAATTCTAAATTTCTTGAATTGATTCATAGTGATTTAGGAGATTTCCATAGCACTCCTTCTATAGGAGGAAAAAGATACTATGTGACTTTCATTGATGATTTTTCCAAGTATTGCCAAGTATTTCTTTTGCATTCAAAAGATGAAACTTTAGACAAGTTTAAAATATACAAGACTAAAAGTGAGATACAATGTGAGGCCCAAATAAAAAGACTAAGATCCGATAGGGGTGGTGAATACTACGATCCAAATTATTTTCAAGGTTGTGGTGTGGTGCATGAGACAACGACACCTTATACACCTCAATAAAATGGTGTGGCCGAAAAGAAAAATAGGACATTAAAAGAAATGGTTAACTCCATGCTATCTTACTGCGGTCTAAGTGAAGGGTTTTGGGGTGAAGCCTTATTAACGACTTGTTATGTTTTAAATAGGGTTCCTCTAAAAGGGAACTCTAAAACCCCATATGAACTTTGGAATAAAAGAAAGCCAACTCTAAAGCATCTTAGAGTATGGGGGTATCAGGCCATTGTAAGGGTCCCGGAACCAAAGAAAAGAAAATTGGGAGAAAGAGGAATTGAATGCATGTTTATAGGCTATGCTTTTGAAAGCAAGCCTATAGGTTTATGGTTATCGAACCAAATGACTACATAACGGTGAACACCGTAATAGAGTCAATAGATGCAATATTTTATGAGACTCGGTTCTCTTCAATTCCTAGACCCAAGGATGTCATTCATGACATGATTCCAAAGGATGCTATTCAAGAAACTCAACAAGATGTTGAGGAAATAAGGAGTAAGAGGACAAGGAAATCTAAGGATTATGGCTCAAATTTCGTTGTCTATTTAGTAGAGGGAGATAGGAACTCTATTGAGTATAAGACTCCCTACATCTACAATTTAGATGAAGATCCTAAAACTTTCAAAGAGGCCATGGAGTCACAAGATGCTTTCTTTTGGAAGGAAGCGGTACAAGATGAGATAGACTCCATTAAGGAAAATAATGTTTGGATTTTAGTAGATTTACCACCGGGATGTAAACCCATTACATCAAAATGGATCTTTAAGCGCAAAAAGAAAGTAGATGGTACCATAGAAAGATTTAAAGCCCGGTTAGTAGTAAGGGGCTCTACTCAAAGATATGGTATCAATTACTTTGACACTTATGCACCCGTGGCTAGGATTGCAACAATAAGAGTACTTATAGCTTTAGCCACTATCCATAAACTAGTAATCTATCAAATGAATGTCAAGACGACATTCCTAAATGGAGAACTAGAAGAGGAGATGTATATGGAACAACCCGAGGGGTTTGTTGAAAAGGGTCATGAGAATAAAGTATGTAAACCCATAAAATCTTTGTATGGTCTAAAGTAAGCACCTAAGCAATGGCATCATAAATTTGATGAGGTAGTGCTTGGATTTGGTTTTAAGATCAATGAGTCGGATAAGTGTGTCTATTCTAAGTTTGAGAATGGAAATGGGGTGATTATATGCCTATATGTTGATGACATGTTGATATTTGGTACCGACATGGAACAAGTTGAGAAAACTAAAAGTTTTCTATCCGCTAAGTTCTCTATGAAGGACTTGGGAGAAGCGGATGTGATACTTGGTATCAAGATCATTAGGAATAATGATGGAATAAGTCTAACACAATCACATTATGTGGAAAAGGTGTTAGGAAAGTTTCATAAGAGCTCCTATGTGGCTACTACCCCATTTGATCCAAGCATCAAACTAAGTAAAAATGATGGTAGACCTTTTGCCCAATTGGAATACGCTAAAGTCATAGGTAGCTTAATGTACGCTATGACTTGTACAAGGCCGGATATTGCCTTTGCGGTAGGGAAGCTTAGCAGATTTACTAGCAACCCAAGCAAAGAGCATTGGCAAGCAGTTAAGAGGATTTTGGGATACCTAAAACTTACCCAAAACTATAGCTTGCGGTTTAAGGGAGAACCTTCGGTTTTGGAAGGATACTCCGATGCAAGTTGGATAAGTGACAAGGATGATTACACTTCAACCTCCGGTTGGGTGTTTCTACTTGGTGGATGTGCTGTTTCATGGGGTTCTAAGAAACAAGCGTGTATTTTGGACTCCACCATCGCTTCCGAGTTAGTAGCGTTGGCCGCCACTTGTAAAGAAGCGGAATGGCTACGAAACTTGATGTTGGAAATTCCTTTATGGGAAAAGCCTATGCCTCCAACAACTCTTTATTATGACAACAATGCCACAATTGCAAGCATATATAATCGTGTCTACAATGGCAAGTCAAGGCACATTGGGTTACGACACGTTTATGTCCATCAACTCATTAAGGATGGAATTGTAGTAGTAAACTACATTAAGACAAGTGAGAACTTGGCCGATCCTTTTACCAAAGGATTGAACAAGGAAATGGTGAAAAACTCATCAAAGGGGATGGGGGTTAGCCCAACCAAATGATTATCATCAACGGAGCTCCAACTCACGCTTGACACCTTAGTCAAGCCTTGATTTCAATGGTCGATGACATTGAATGATAATGGGAGCATCAATTATTCAAGTTATTTCATCCCAAGGACAAGGTGATGCTCAAGAACCGTAATGTTCAAGAGGTTTGAGTTTTCGACTCATTAACAGACTTTGAATCGATGAGATGGGGAGCTCTATTACGGGGCGTAAAAGTCTGCCTATGCGAGGACGTGAAGTGGGCCGCTTCGGATAGCCTAGGGTTGGGCTTGATGGTTCTTGCGGAGGGTATGGGACACATGGCCGGTTGTAAAATAGTGTCTTTATTTAAGCAAAGTTTTGGGTTGTGTGTGTGATATGTATCCAATTAGTCAAATAAGGATGTAAAGTTCAAAGACTTGTCTACTTTATCATTCAGACTAATTGAAATTATGTACACTAAGTGGAAGTTTAAGTCGAAGGGCACTTTCATGATGCATAACAACTCCTCGATTTCTCGGGTGTTGAATCTTTGTAGAAGCCGCCATGTATGGCGGGGGTATTTTTACCCAAGTGAGGGATCCCGGGCTATTTCAAGTGGTACTCTTGAAATGGTGGGGGATTGTTGGAGTATTTCAAGAGTAAAGAGGCATAAAATATAAGTTATAAGCATAAGATCGACCGGATAGGTCGAAGACAAGCTTAACAAGTAAAACAGACTCAACACGGATCGTGCTCGGCATGACACGACCCATGTTGACATCCAGAGAGCACAAAATTTGTGCACAGGATCAACACGGGTCGTGTTGGCTAAACACGGATCGTGTTAGGTCACGATCCGTGTTGATCACAGTCGGGATTGATTTTTAAAATCCCTTGATTTATGCCTCGTGTTGAAATGTATTTGGGCAGGTTTTTGGATGATATTGACTGAGAAATCAGTCATGATTTCTTATCAATATTATTCAACTCAATCCCTTGGATTATGCCTAAGGACTATGGAAATGTTTGACTCCTTTTTGGCTCCAAAGTTCACTATATAAGGAGGATGAATCTCACATTCATCCTCACTCCCTCATTCATCTTCTCCTTCTTTTCTAGAGAGCATTCAACACATTCTTAAGGTGTTGACTGCAGCAACTCTTTGAGTCCTTTGAGAAATCTTGTAACTTTTCTTACAAGAAGTTAGGTTTTACCCTTGACTCTATTCACGGTCTAGTGAATAAGTCTTAAGGGGAGATGGGCTTGCCCTCGACTCCTAGCCACCCAAGAGACCCCCCATCTTCCGTGGTTACTTTACTCCATCTCATTGTTAAAGAAAGGGCTTTGCTAGAGGATAAGAGTTGGGAGACAAGTGAAGGTGTAGGGAGAACCATGATTGATAGATGGTGTGGACAAGGATGTAACCACTCCATTAGGGGACGATGATAGAGAGATGACAGTTCCATGAGCTCATGGATGACTTTCGGGAACACAATGAGATATGACAAAGGTGGACAATATATTTAATCCAAAGGACAAGGATTTAATCCTTACAATCCTAATCAGCGAAAGAAATCCACATGACACAAGGGTTTGGTGCTACTCTAGTAATGGATTTTTTACTGTTTCAAATCAGCTTATTACGAGGCCTGAAGTGAGGAATTTGACAATTTTCTACCGAAACTATAGAAAGTCCAAGCTGGACCCAAGGTGAACCTCATGCTTTAATTTGGAGGCTTTACCATGGCATCCTTTCCACCAAGAGCAATTATAACCTGTGTAAGCACGTAGGGGAAACGCAATATGCCAAAGATGTGTCAAGGAAGGGGAGACTGCAACACATGCCGTTTTCACATATAAAAAATCAAAGGCATTCAGGGAATCACAAGCCCCAAAAGCTTGGTAGTAATTATTGCAAAAGGATTATCTACGATTAGCTTTAAGGATTTGATGGGATGAGCTTGCCAAGGAGGAACCACAACAAGCTGTCTTCTTAACTTGGCTCCCAGGGAAGTGATAAACGATGCAGTCTTCAACAACAAGGAGACATACACCCTGGGTAATGAAAAAGAAGCTAAGCTTGGTAGTGAGAATGTTTAGAGAGGCGAACAAAAAAAGAAGTAATTATATATATTTTTTATTTATAACTATTGGGATACACCATTAGTAAAATGTCCCATATCGGAAAAATAAAGAGAAAGGATTTAGTATATAAATCGAGTGGGCTACTCCTCTTAACACCAATTGGTTTTAAGATAAAACTTCACTTAACTTGTGTACCATGGACCTTGGTTGAAGTGAGCTCGTGCCTTGGATCTCCCCAACAATAATTTTACTATTTTTTTCTTCATATATATAAAAATAAATTAAAATATAGGCCTATCTTGTTGTATAGACTATGCCCTGCCTAATAAGAGCTAGGAAGACTATTCAATATACATCCATTAAAAGTAAAAGGTGACACTTTTCATGATCAATTGCTTTACAATAAAGAAACTCCCACAAACTTTCACGTAATAATACTGTCTGCTGTTGTTTATATTATTGCCACACTATAAGTTCCTATTTTAACACTAATAATTTTTACAAGGTATCTGTAATTTTGAAGCCATTGAATGCTTCCTGTATTTTGCTTAATTTTGGTCTCGAGAATACACAAAATACATGCATGTGTACGTACGTGGCTGGTGATGTTGGCCGGAGATGGAAGTTAAAAGATGGATGAGGTGCATGGATCTACACCAAACTGGTGATGATTACTAGCTTTGGCAATGAGGTCCCAGAGGCGTTGGATCTCTCCATAGACATCATCTGTAGGAAGTTGAAACCTGCAGCAAGGACAGGTATTCCTCTTCCTAAGCCAAGGCAACACACACATCCAATGGAAGAGGTGTTGACATGGCAGCTGACAAACATCCCTCCCAGTCCCAGAAGCTTGACCCAAATCCTCCTTGCATATGACACACTCTCTCCCGCCCCCGGCCACGGACGGCAGAGCCACCACCACCGCTGCAGACGCGGCCACCTCTTTCCGTCCGCCGCAGCCCTTGGAGCCGACAAACCTCTTCAACTTGGCCACCTTCTGGACGAACGCCCCCAGCACTTGGGCCCGGGAAGACATGGGAGGAGACGCCGTGGGTTTGAGGATGGCGTCAGAGCAGACGGCGACGAGCACTTCCCGCCAGTTAGCAGGGGAGGTGTCGAGGAGGGCGGGGTTGTGGTGTCGGACCTCGCAGAAGAAGAGGAGGAGGAGGACGGAGTCGAGGTCACGGAGGCGGACAGGGTGGGCGGCGGAGTCAGTTGTGGAGGAGGAGGAGAAGGGGGCGAGGAGGTGGAGGAAGGAGAGGAGGTGGCGGCCGATGAGGAGGGACTTTTGAGAGAGTGGGAGGGAGTAGAGGTGGTCAAGAGTGTGGCTGAACAGGGTTGGGGAGGACAGCAGGGATACCAGCCGGCAACGATGGTGGAGGAAGGTGGCTGACAGGGACTCACACAGGGAGGACAATTTAGAGGGGGATAGAGTGGAGAGGGCATTCATGAGGGTGGTTTCTGTTGGATCACACATCATGGTTATGGGATCATCGGCTGCCTTGCCTAAGCCTATGCCTATGCCTATGCCTATGCCTATGCCTATGCCTTACCTAGCTAGCTTTCTCTTTACTTGGTTTGGGGAAAACAATTAGTGCTACTTGTAATCAACGGGAAATGTGTGTTTGTGCTACTGCATTTTTATACGCATCCCTCTGCATTTCCGTTATATATTACCATTTTTTTTTCTTTTAGCTTTTCCTTTCTTTTCACTGATTTGAGGTGCAAAGGTGTTATTAATTATAATATATATATTGATAATCATACTTGATACACTTTAAAAGATAAAAGAAAAATCTAACTGATAATATTTAATACTGACATGGTGCACATTATAATCGGCTAATCGCCCATCCTAGTGTACAGGCGTATGTTTACGAATTTCGTATGGAATGACAAAAATTACTCTATATTATATGACTGTACAATCTAATTCATTTTACTTTAATTATTTTATAGTTTTGGTAAACTCTAGTAGATAGGCTGAATTATATGATCGAAAATGATAACTGTTTTGGGCAAGACATATAGTAAGTGTCTTATCATTGTATAAAACCTATATATTTGTAAATTAAGTTGAAAAAAAATTATATAATCGACTTCTATAACTATAATAATATATATAAATGGTATAAAATCACACTTTTATCTATATTTTTTAAAAGGATTTTTGGACATCAATAATACCAATTTTGAGGGTATTAGATATTAATAATACAAACTATTTTTTTGGATACTAGCAGTACGAACTATTGACATATTTTCCTCTAACAGTACACCGTCGATTTATTATGGTTTTAACTCATCAAAAAGATGATGTGACTCCGTAATATGTGACATGGAAGGCATATTAGTGTCCACGTCAACATTTTCTACCCAACATCTGCCTTCCACGTCACACATCATGGAGCCACGTCATCTTTCCAATGAGTTAAAACTATAACAACTCAGTCGTGTACTATTGGAGGAAAATAGGTCAATAGTTGATACTACTAGAGTCCAAGAAAATAGTTTGTATTATTAGTCTCCAATACCCCTAAAGTTAGTATTATTAACGTCCAATTTACAAAAAAGCATCTAAAATATGCCCAACAGATGGGGTTCATTCATTAGGGTGTCAATTTTAATCACAACAAGAAAAATATGTTTGGGCAACAAAAAATTATTATTGCATTAATTTAAAATAGGGCAACCAAATAATTTTGTGGTTAAACACATTATATGTGGCAACAAAACTTTGTTTTGTTGCAATTGATATAGATTGAGCAACAACTTAAAGAAAAATGGTTACCAAAAGTTACTACGGCAACAAAAAAAAATTTGGTTGTCCGCTACAACTAACTTGTGCTACCATTTTTACTAATTTGTAACCCGGACTTTCTGCTTCGAGGATAAAACTATCAAATTGTAACAATTTATTTTGTAGCACCATGTTAATGAGCAACAAAAATTGGACTAAGGCAACAAATTTTTTTATTGCCTAAAGTAACTTTTCTTGTTGTGGATTGTTGGCGTAGCCAACACATTCTAAGCTTCTTATAATTGATAGTAATATCTGTCAAAAAAATTAGGGTTAAAAATGATAATAAATATTAATTTTATAAGAAGCAAGACACTTAAACAGCGTCTTGCCCCAAGACACATATCATCACTCCTGTATGATATACTTATTGATTTATTCAACTCTTGATTCGCCAATAAGCTAGTAGATCATTTGACATCTTGGTGACCTTTTATCTTGGGGCTATACACCAAGTCTTTGAGCTTGGATTTAGGCTTCTCCCCTTCCCTTGAATCACTAGGACCACTTGATATAATTCTAAGATAGAGTTTTAATTTATATGACCCGAACTTACGCTTATAAAAGAAACTGTTAACGTCCAACATTTAAAGAATTCTTTGTTGAAGTCCAATTGTATGAATATTTATTTTTATCTAATTTTTATCAAAGCAAATTTAGGCGACATTGCTTTTGTGAATGAAAAATTATAAGGTAGTCAATTTTTTTTCGACTACGGTAGTCGATCAATATCAACCTTTGATCTATTAAGAATTAATCTGAACCATCGAAATCTTGTAAACTTTTTTTTTTATCACCAAAATCTTCTTAAGATTTTTCAAATATTTTTTCCTATTTTTATTCATTAAATATATTTTCCGGGTTTTTTGCATTTTGGACCCCGAATTTTAGGTTTATTTACATTCTGAACCCTTAGTTTTCAACTTTAACTTTTTGGACCCTAAAGTTTGTAGGCCGAAAAAAAGGACCCTAAAGTTTGTGAGGTGAAAAAAAAGCTCGTTTCCCCTTTTTCTTTTTCTTTCCATGTTTGAATTTCTCTCCCGATTGGCATCAAACTTCAAGACTAAGGTTAAAACTGATATTAAAGTTATAATAAACCTCTTTTATTCATGTTGGAGTTACTTAAAACCATGTACTCAGAGGTCTAAGTAGCCTCGACATGAATAAGAGAGGTGTATTATAGCTTCAATATTAGTTTTAACCATAGATCTAAAGTTTGACGTCAATCAGGAGATAAATTCAAACATGGGAGGAAAATAAAAAAATGAGACAGGGGCCTTTTTCTTCAGTCCACAAACTTTAAGGTCCTTTTTTATTCAGCCTACAAACTTTAGGGTCCAAAATGTTAAAGTTGAAAAACCAAGGGTTCAGAATGTAAATACCCCTAAAATTCGGGGTCCAAAATGCAAAAAACCCGATAGGAAGAGCGATATGAAGAGCGAAACATGTAATGTTTAAATTGTTTAATACTACTATACCTATAATTAACATAAATGCAAAACAACGAGGAAAATATGCATGATATAGTTAAATTGGCAATGTAAGGAGAAGTATTTTAACTTCAAGGTCATGTGTTCGACTCTTACACGTGTATTTATTACTGCTCATCCTAAGCTGTTTTTTTTAAAAAAGATATTAAATAATTTTAATTTTTATCATAAATATTAAGCTGTTCTTTTTATCAAAAAGTATCATATTAATTTTATCTTAATTTGTGGGCATATAGTTAAATAAGCTCAAGTGTAATAGTGTATATATCTTTGTTTCATATAAATCTGAGGAATTTATTAAATTTATATTTTTTGGTTATAGATTCATTTCTTTTTGGAATACTATAAATTTTAATAGATGACTACACATTTTTATTATTGTTATACCTTTTTTATAGAACCGTGGTTAAATTAAAAATAAAATAAGATGGTATTAGCTACCTTATTGATGATTTGAATATCTGTGTTCATGTGATTTCGTATACTCTTATACCTATTATTATTGTTGTAATATGGAGAGCTACATATGCGGCAAGTGACTCTATATATTGTTGTATTTGGGCGTCAATATTGAATTGACACTACACATTTCATACAGAACGAAGACAAAATGTTTTGTTACAAAACTCAAAGATATATATATATATATATATATATATATATATATATATATATATATATATATAACTTTTATTGATAGAGTTTTGAAAATATATTCTTTTTTAACTTTTATTGATAGAGTTTTGTAAAGGATAACGATTAAAATAAATGAGTCTAGTAGATTATTTAATTTTCCATTCACATTAAATATAAAAACATACACTCCTATAACAAAACAAATAATAATTTATGTTCATATATAATAACGTATTTTATCATAGATCAATTAAATCAATATAAAGATATTTATATTAGACGTAAGATAAGTTTGTAAAGCATAAATATCAAAACAAATGAGCTTGGTAGATATTTAATTTGTCATGCACATCAAATATAAAAAAATACTACTTTTTTAACGAAACAAATAATAAATTCTGTACATATATAATAAAGTAAATTAATTAAATCAATATGAAGATATTTATATTACACATAAAATCTATGAAAAGTTAATATTGGAATAAAAAAAGACTATAACGTCTTGAACTTGTGACCCAAGACTTTGCAAGGTAAGAATACTACTAATAATGATTCGATAATTAATCGATTTCCCAACACCACAGTCCTATCATCTCAAACAGAAAAAAAAAAAGAAAAAGAAACATTAATGATTTTGTGAGTTTTCTCTTGTCTAAGTATTGGCAATGTGACTTGCTTGATTGCATGGAAAATAAACGCTAGATGGCATAAGAGTTCGGACAATAAGAAAACTATAAAAGAGAGTGAAAAGACTACGTGTAGTTGTATTTTGCAAATTGTCAATATTATGTGAACAGGATTTGGTGACTAACATGCCTTACACATCAATAAGTGTGAAGCCGTAAAGTTAGGATTGTGGATCGCTAAGCAACATCTGGGTTTGGGCCTTCGGGCCATGCACTTCCTCCACCGTTTCATACCAAATCATTGAAATCAACAAGAATATACTTTAAGGATTTTTGGATGTTAATAATACCAATTTTAGGGGTATTGGGTACTAATAACACAGACTATTTTTCTGAATACTGGTAGTACCAATTATCAACATATTTTTCACCAACAGTACACCATCGATTTCGTATGGTTTTCACACATAAAAAAGTGGCGTAGCTCTATAATGCGTGACGTGGAAGGCAGAGCTTATGTAGAAAATTTTGACGTGGACACTATTTTGCTTTCAACGTCACACATTATGGAGCCACATCATGTTTCCGATGAGTTAAAATTATAACAACTCGGTGATGTAATGTTGGACGAAAATAGGTTGATAGTTGGTACTGTTAATGTCCAAGAAACTAGTATGTATTATTAGTGTCCAATACATACCCCCAAAATTGGTATTATTGGCATCCAATAATCCTTATTATTATGAGTGATTGTTAGGATTCTCAGGGCGTAGTTAGCAGACAAACAATAATAAGGGCGAAAAATAAATAAAGATTCGACACAAGGAATTAACGTGAAAAAACCCAAAACCGGGAAAAAACCACGAACGATGCACTATCAGAAGATTACAATAGTGTTTCAGAGATTCCCAGACCTCCACAATCTCTCACAACCTCCCTAGAGTTACAACCTGAGAACTCAACACTCACAGATGAGCCTCATACAACTCCCTCAGGGACACAGAGATTACAGGTCAATCTCTTGTGGTATAAGATGAAACACTCTCAATTGCTATACAAATAAACCTAGCACCTAGGCTCTATTTATAGTACAAGGCTGACACAATTTTAGGATTAATAGAGTCCCTACTGCAAAGGAATTACAAAAAAGAAGTGGAACAAATTAACAATCTGATTCCCACTCAAACTCTTCTACCTTGCTCCCCAAGAGATAGAGACCAACCCAAAATTGGTCTCCACATTCAACCCAACAGTGATGATACGTGTCTTTGGGCAAGATAAGACTTAATGTCTTACTTCTAATGAAATTAATTCTTATTATCATTTTTAGCCCCAACGTTTTGACAATTACTATTAATTATTAATTAAAAGAAGCTTGAAATGTGTTGATCACGCCAATAATTAAAATTGACACCCTAACAAATGAAGCACATCCGTTAGACATATTTTAGATTTTTTTTATAAATTTTAAAAAATATAAAAGTTTGAACTTATACCATTTATATGTATTATTATAGTTATAAAAGTCAATCATGTAATTCTTTTTCAATTTAATTTACAAATATATTATTATTATCATTTTCGTATTATTATTATTATTATTATTATTATTATTATTATTATGAAAAACCTTTGTGTTAAAACCCAAAAATCAAGTGCACAATAAGTTGGCACAGCTAGGAATTAGAAATATAATAAACCATACATGTGATGAGTGCTTGGATAAAAATGACACTAAACTTTCCAAAATAATAAAAAATGCCATTGATTTTTACAAACTGTCATTATTACCACTCAACTTTTCAAAATAGTCAAAAATGCCACTGAAACCTGCTATAGCAAGTTATGAACCGGTTAAAAAATGTTTTGATAAAAAATGCCACTCAACATTTCAAAAATGTCAAAAACGCCACTCAACTTTCCCAAAAAGTCAAAAATGCCACTACCATCAATTATAATTAAAAAAAATGTTATTAGCTTTCAGTTATTTAAATTAATATATAAAAATATTTAAGTTTCAACTGGAGATTCGCTTGAAAATAATTTTTTTTATAAATCATGTAATTCTAAATTTTTTATGATTAAGATTTTATATAGTATTGTTGAATTTTTTATGTTTTCTCTTAAAATTTTATTTTATTTTATTTTTTATTATTAAAATATTTATAATAATATTTTCTATATCACTTGTTCTCTATCACCTTTGTCTGTATGTAACACATCACTTTAACATTAACTTATATACACGTGTGTGTGTGTATATGTATATATATCATTTGTATGTATGTATATTTATAGTAAATTAACTACTTGTAATTTATATATATATATATATCTATATATATTATACAATTATATATATAATTCAATGTTAAAGTGATATGCTAGAGACTATATAGCATAAGGTGTGAACGCTAAGGTGACAGAGGTCAAGTCATAGAAAAAATATTATTATAAATATTTTAAGAATGAACTAAGAAATAAAATAAAATAAAATTTTATAAAGAAAACATAAAAAAAAAAGTCAACATTACTATATAAAATTCTAATGGTAAAAAAAATAAATTTACAATTACATGATTTTTAAACAAAATTTTAATGTTAAAGTGATGTGTTACATACAGACAAAGGTGATTGCCACTTGATCGACACTGATCAAGTCTTACATCGCTCATCTTCTCTCGATATTTCATCAGTTACACTCGAGTGTTGCTTCAATATTAACTAAAGTTTTGGAGTCCATGAGATTTTTGGTTATATTTAAACCACAATTCAACCAATGAATACTATCCCATAAATTGTTACTTATGTCAAGGAACTTTAATCGACTTATATAATTCTTTTCTTAATGACCTCAAAATCTATCTTATAAGCATCCACCACTTTGATAGGAGGAGATCATCAATCATCATCAGCAAGTTTTCTTTGACCATCTATTTCCTCATCTTTTCCAATGCCCATCATATTAGTTACTATCATGATTGCAAAGAAACAAGCAGAAATTACAATATAGATTAAGTTAAGGCAACATCAATGACTCCACCCACATGGCCTTCTTGCCCTTTTGTCCCCTGCTTCTCCACACATTCATGTTGGTGTAACCCTTTTGTATTTTATTCACTTGGCCTTTTTAACAAAAAAACTTTTACCTTAATCTCGATGGATCTCTAAGTTTTCTTTTAATCTTTGAAGTTATATGAGTTTTAAAATTTTCTTCACATATCTCAGTATTTGGGCTGTTGAACAATTAATTAAGGCGCCGCAGCATAAGTTTAAGTTACAACTAAATTTGTTGAGTGAAACTGAATCCATATTTATACACGCATGAGAACACACGATCGCATGAATAAAATGTTAAGTAAAAGAGCTCATTGAAAAAATTGTATGTAAAAGTGACTCTATGAAAATATGACATCATATTCAAATATATTATCGTTATTCTTGTAGATCGGAATCGAAATTACATAAAGTGCATAAGCGAGATCTGATTGTTGATACTTGTTCCACGAATCAACACCATGTCACATGCCCGAGCTTGTCACGTTCAGATCGGATTGCCTATACCGCGTGATGATGGTTTTCTCTGAAAGAGAATATCGATCAGGTTGATTGTTGTGTTTGGTATACATCATGTAGGTGTATATATATATATATAGTTTAGCCGTTAGATACACACTCCAACACCTAATTAGAATATAGCAACTCAGATAGGAAGTCATATGCCTAATCTTATTAAGCGTCTTTATTATCTAGAAACTGTATCCTAGATAAATTGAGTTATTTAATTAATTAACTAATAACTAACTAAGTTGTGCTAATCAGCCAACAACTCTCACTTGGCCACATAAGATGAACATGGGAAAATTCTAATCTTATAGTTCTCTTCTCGCGTGATACGAGGAATGTGGTGTGCGATCAATAAGAGCAAGTAGTGTTATATCAAATCACCATCTGACCTACATCACACTATCAAAAGAATCTATAATGCCCTAAACTATCCATCACATCACCAAATGACATACGTGCACTGTCCCACCACGCTAAACGATATGTCATCAATTATGTTCCTAATATAATCACTCGGGATGATATGGTGATCAAATGACTGAATGTGGAATAGTTTTCCTTAGCTAATCATAGCATTACACCTTAATATGACTATTTTCCTAATGTATTCTGCTGAATTGTATATATCTATAACTCTTGGAGTAGTGCACACAAAAGTAGCAACCGTCTTACTTAGATTTCATGTCATGGTACTAAGTCAAAGGGAATTGTACAATCTAGATAACTCAGTCTTACCAGGATCACACAGTGACAAGGTAGGGAATCAAGTGTCACTCCATTAATAGATCGACTTTTGGCACACAGTATGAAATATGTGTCACGGTATAACTTCCACCGAGGTAAGCTCATCACTTTTCTTTATACCATGCAGATTACAAGTTTAGTTTTACCTCAAAAACTAACTTGGGTTGCCTAAGCAATGCACTTAACGTAGCTTAGTCATTCCAGATCCAATTTAAGGCTTCAATCTAAAGGTTGTTTTTATATTCAATTTTCAAAATTTCATCGTAGACTTACTAAGGCAACAATTTAATTTTATCATTTATACTACTCAAGTACAAATGTAACAAATATTGCACACTTAGCGCCAATTATGGCTAAGTCTGATCCTAACCACTACTCAAGTGTCATAGTTGATAGCTAGTGTGACTAGATCGATAATCATAAGCCTAGTGACTAACTTAACACATGTAAGCAACCAAATGAGAAGCACAATAAACATTTGGGTAAATAAGAAACATCAATGTCTATTACATTGAAATGTTTATTGCGAAGAATATGTCCAAAGGCTCCAAACATAAACAAGATATCTCATATAACCAAACTCTTGTAGGTCTAAACTCATCATATGAGATTTGAGAACCTCTCTATGAGTTGGATTAGTTAGAGGTTGAGCGATCATCTTGTTAGTAGATAAGTATCTGACAGCAACTTCCATTTATTTTATCGTGTAAAAGTGGTAACGCCTCTAGATATGTGTTTAGTCCCATTTTTAGGCCTAAATAACGCCTTTCGACTGCTATTTTGGCTCGATTCCGAATCTTTTCTATTGTTTTTATCCACTTTTTCGTTCTTTAGTAGATTTTTTGCATTTAAGGAATAAAACAAAGCAAATGAGCTATTTCAGGGCTTTTTAGGGGAATTTTGGAGAATTCCGAGTGATTCCCCGAGCCTAGCCGAGCCGAGAACCGAGGCGGAGTCGACCCGGGAACCTTTTCCCCAAGTTTGAAGGAATCAGGGTCGTCGCACCCGCTAAAGCCATTGTAGCAGGCGCCACAACCTGGAAAGAGAAGGGAAGAAATAGTCCAGAAGCTGGCCGCGCCCGCTACCTGGGTGGTCGCGCCCGCGACCGACTGCAATTTCACGCGATTCTGCGGCTTGAACGACAACGTTTTAAGTAACTTCTTTGCTTTGTATTTAAACCCTAGGTTGCAATTATATTGAGGGGGGAGTTTTGAGAGAGTCTTAAGAGGAGAATCTAGCCTTAAGCTAGGTTTTTCCTAGCTCTTAGGTTGTAATTAGTGTTTAATTAGTGAGTGAATAGTGAGATTTCCATTGAGATTGTTACTTTGATTTGGGTTTTGAATTGAAGATTGAAGTATTGTTGATTGAAGTCTCTCTTTTCTTGTTCATCCTTGTTCATTACTCCTTTGATAGGTGAATTCCTTCCTTAATCTCTTTTATTTTTGCTTGTTGATTTAATTGTTTTCCTCCAATTGCTTCTTTGTTGCTTGGTTGTTCATTATTGCCATTTCAATTGTTTTGATTAAGTTTTTGCTTGCTTTATGTTAGAATCCATGTTTACGGTTTGTTTTGCTGATGTTAGTTTAGTTGTTGTGATGAGTAGTGGTTAGAACCCTAATGTGTTAGGGGGTAATTAAGGGTGTGAATGGGTAATTAGGAATGGGTTAGCAATTTTAGTGAGTAATAGGTGGAAAATCACTTTCCCACTCCAATCTTTCCCTCAAGTAGGATGTATTGGGGTCCGAAAGCTTCCGAATACATCTAACACTTGCCATGGAAGGTTGGGGTTGGGATGGTTAATGCTCACCCACGAAAGTGGAAGGATGTTAACTAGGGAACTCCATTTCATTAACCCTCCGGGTCCGTGGTGGACTTTGAGGAAGTTAATCAGGAGTGTCCACGAAAGTGGAAGCGCGGTGGGTATTTTCTAACGCAATCGCCACTTGATTTTCCCTCTTGTTGCTCTCTTATTGCAAAACCCATTTCCTTGTTCCCGTTTACTTCCTGAAAAGCCTCTGAAGCCCATTTTCCCTTTGACCTCACCTTAGTTTCTCTATTTCTTCGTGTTTGCTTAGATTAGTTACCTTACCCTCACCTTTTGCGGCCTTAGCATTCTAGACCCGTTCTTGACCAATAACTTTAGCCAAGGCACCTCGCTCCCTGAGAAGAACGACAAGATCGGTGTATACAAAACCACGTTACACAAAATGGCGCCGTTGCCAAGGAGCCAGCGCCCCTAGCTTTAGGTTCCTTTGGTTAAGAGTAGTTTAGATTGCTTTCATCGCTAGAGATCAGTTTTTTAGGTTTTAGGGAATTTGATGCTTCTTTTGTTCTCTTTTGTGCATGCAGATTCGCTCTAGTGCCGATCAGAGATAGTACTTGACATCAAACCCCAATGGCCGAGCCCGATCCACCCCGTACTCTTCTATCATACTCCGTTCCATCATCGGGTACGGGAGGCAATCCCCTCATCCTACAGCTACTACCACCCACTGCAACATTTGAGTTTAAACCATGCCTGCTAGATGCTTTTGAGAGAAACCAATTCAACGGAGATGCCTTCGAGAATCCTGCCGATCATATTAGAAGATTTGAAGATCGGATTGGTTTTGTGCATATGCATAGGTATCTTCGGAGTTCTTGAAATTGAAGCTCTTCCCTCTCACTTTGGAGGGAAAGCTAAGACATGGCTTAACATTTGCCCACCCGACACATATACTACTTGGGACGCATTGAGCCGTGATTTTCTTCACCATTTCTTCCTGGCCGATGAGACGCATAGGCTCCGACAAGCCATCTTGAACTTCAAGCAAGAGCCGGGAGAAACTCTCTTCGACTCATGGGCAAGATTCAAAAGTCTCCAAAGGCGATGTCCGCATCACAATCTGTCGGATTGGTTATTGTTGCATCAATTTTACCATGGGCTTCAAGATGATCTTCAAGAGTCAATTGACATTGCATCGGGGGAGGAATGTTCCTTATGAAGACCAGCATCAAGCAAATGTCTTCCTTCATGAATTATTTCAACATCCTCCTTCTTGGGGAAGCCGCCGGAGTTCAGGAGATGGAGTTTATTCCTTGGAGAGCGACCCCACAATCAAGCCCCTTATGGGCACCGTCCTCGAAATGCAACGGAAGGTGGTATCTGATGGAGCAACCAACCAATTAGAAGTCATGCAGGAGACCCAACCTTCCACCCAAACATCCAACATTTCTCACCTAGCTACCAAGACCAACAAGTTTGGCAACCCACTTACCACCAACCTACCCCTCAACTTCAAGAGTCCCAACCATTTCAAGAGTCCAACATAGAGAAAATGCTGAAACAAATTATGGAAAACCAGGAGAATGATAGGGCTCGCATCGAAAGCATTGAAAATCAATGGGCCCAAATTGCTCAGCAAGATTATCTTCATCAAACTGTTCCCGTCCAACCTCAACCTACCCAAATGGTGCCGGTTAATCTAATCGCCCTACGGAGTGAAGAAGAAGCCAGTGCACCAACAATTATGGAGGTGGGATCTTTGGGAGAAGAAAAAGAGAGTGAGTTGGAGATGACTGAAGAAAGGGAGGTGGTGTTTGAAGAGGCCAAAAGCGGGAATGAAGAGAAGCAGGGTAAGGAGGAAGAATTTAATGAGGAAATAGATGGGTACTCAATAGAGCCCTATACGTTCGAGCTTTCATGTGAGTGTCCTTTCGAGGAGATCCTTCTTGAGCCGATTCAAGTTGAGCCCGATGGTAGTGAGGTTGTTTTCCTCACCAATCTTATTGATGGGACATATACTAAAGAGGTAGAGGATGTTCCCCTGGAGGAGCCTTTCTTTGAGCATATGGAGGTTCAAGATTTTATTATTGACGATGCGGCATCTTTAGAGTCTTCACTTCCCCAAGCGGAGTTTAAGTACTTCCCGATCACATTGAACAATTTTGTTGAAGAAGAATTCAAGGAGGGGGTTGAGAAAGCAGAAGAAGTATTGAAGGAAGATGATTGTCATCAACCCATGCTTGTTCCCGAGTGTCCAAAATTCTGGGAACCAACTAAAGTGGAGCTTAAATTGCCTCCTCATCTTTTTCACCTGATTTGACCTCCGGAGGAACAACTTGTTTGGTTCACTAAGGTGGTTGGGAGATGTTGGAAGAAGAGGAGGAAACGAAGGTGGAGGAAGCGTAAGAAACCATTGCCCCCTTTTTCCCCGAGGTCAAATAACAATTTGATGAACCATCTTGACCTATATGCTTACAAAGTGGGGAAATGTTGGAAATGGAGGAAAAGAAGATGGTGGAAGAGATGGAAGATGCTTCTCTCATGTGCACCACGTCTTTCAAGGATCAAACGGGTATTAGGTCAAGCTAGGGACCTAAAACAAGCACTATATGGGGGGTAACCCATACTTTTCTTCTTTTGTTTTTCTTTTTAGTCAAGTTCCTTTTCTTGTTTCTAATCTTGCATGCTAAGGCCTAAGCATCTTTAATTTGCATATCCTAACCCTATGCTTGGTTCTTTTGGATCGTGGATTGAGAGTATTCTAATTGAAGATCTCGAGGTAACCTCTTTCCACTCCCTTTGAATGTGTTATAGTTTTTTATCCATGTTGCATGCTTGATTTTTCTTTTGGGTAGCGAGCCCCTTTGAGTTCGTGTTGGGACTATTTTGCTGTTGGAGTCGTGTGGGCTCGGGTCGCCACCGCTTTTTCTTGCTAGGTGTTTTTATGTGCTTTTTGTGGCTGTTTTACTTTTCACACAACACCCTTCCCACGATGAGGACATTGTGGCGTTTTAAGTATGGGAGAGGGGGGGGGGGGAGAGTTATATTTGTTTCAAGGGTATTTCACCTAGTATTTTATTTTTGTTTTTCTTAGTTTTTGCTAAATTTGAAAAAATTTTGTGGAAAAAGAAAAAAAAAGGGAGAAAAAGTTGTAAAAACCCCCTAAAGTTTTCTGTTTTTTTTTCTTTTCTTTAGTCTTTGCTTTGCTATTAGAATCGCATAGTCAATAACTCGAAGTCTTTGTTAATCTTCTAAAAAGAAGTCGGTATGAGCGTTGTAGGCCCTAGTCCAGGTGTTGCCATGACTCATCTAATTAGATTCCCTTCGTTGATTGCAGAATGAGGTTCTTGATTCTTTCACTTCCTTTTTGAAACCGTGAGACCTTAGTTGTTCACCCTCGAGCTTGTTGAAAAAGTGAAAGTTAATTAAATTTAAATGAATGGCTAATTTAACTGTCGGCGAAACCAACAAGGGCCGGTGTGAGTGGGCGGCACTCACGCCCCTTAAGCACTTCGTTTGTGTATGGAGTAGCCTAAGTTGGGAGGGTGACCCCCTTTTCGGAGGGCCGTTCCAATTCCCGAAAAACCCGACTTTAACCTTGTAAACCTAACGAAAAGTTGGTTCACCAACGTGGTTTGACATGGGTGGTTGCGGCGCCCTCGTCCCTTAAGTACCTTATTATGTACGGAGCGAATCCACGCTTGGAGAGTAAACCCCTTTCATGGGCCACGTTAATCTCGAAACATGCCAACTAGAAAAACAAAGAGTTAATTGAAAGAAAAGAAAATGGCTTAAAAAGTAATTAAAATGAGGAACCTTTCCTTGCGCTTCCTCTCACCAAGCCAAGGGCGACACAATCGGGGGAAAGCAACTCTCTGCTAACCTTTGTGCTTTGAAATGAGCTCGGGTGGTGATTTTTTGCTTTGGATCCATCGCAATCAACTAGGATACACTAGCACTTGTACACAAAAGACCTTGTTTTGTAGGAAACGTTTGGGAGTCGAAAATCTCTAAGATTGGCGATGCTTTGGATTAGGTGTCCTTGATGTGCTCATATACGCTCCTATTGGTTGATTAGCATTGCCTTCTTATAGTTGGTTGCATGATTCTTTTAACAAGCAAGTTCTTTCTTTCTTTCTTTTTCGGGTTTTGTTTTGTTTTTCACCTCTCCTTTTTCCTTTTCTTTGGCTTTTGTGGGTACAACTGCTACAAACCCTCACGAGACCCACCTCATCCACCAGGGCTGCCAGGGGGTTTAAAGGGCTTGGTGCATACGCTAAATGCACTCGTTTCCTCTCACGACATAGGAGTTGGTGTTTAGTTTTTAGTTTGTTTTGCTTTGTTTTGCTCGGGACCAGCAAAAGTTCAAGTGTGAGGGGGTGTTTAGTCCCATTTTTGGGCCTAAATAACGCCTTTCGACTTGCTATTTCGGCTCGATTATGAGTCTTTTCTATTGTTTTTATCCACTTTTTCGTTCTTTTGTAGGTTTTTCACATTTAAGGAGTAAAACAAAGCAAATGAGCTATTTCGGGGCTTTTTAGGGGAATTTTGGAGAATTCCGAGTGATTCCCCGAGCCTAGTTGAGCCGAGAACCGAGGCGGAGTCGACCCGGGAACCTTTTCCCAAAGTTTGAAGGAAATCAGGGTCGTAGCACCCGCTACAGCCATTGTAGCGGGCGCCACAACCTAGAAAGAGAAGGGAAGAAATGGTCCAGAAGCTGGCCGCACCCGCTACCTGGGTTGTCGCGCCCGTGACAAGCTCCAACCAGATGAGGGTCCCACCTGCGACCTGAGAGGTAGCGCCCGCTACCTAGTGCACAACAAAATTGCCTGGGCACTTTTCTCATGGTCGCGCCCGCTACCTGGGTAGTAGCGCCCACTACCTGGGTGGTAGCACCCGCAACCTAGGTGGTTGCGCCTGCGACTGACTACAATTTCACACGATTTTGCGGCTTGAACGACAGCGTTTTAAGTAACTTCTTTGCTTTGTATTTAAACCCTAGGTAGCGATTATATTGAGGGGGGAGTTTTGAGAGAGTCTTAGGAGGAGAATCTAGCCTTAGGTTTTTCCTAGCTCTTAGGTTGTAATTAGGGTTTAATTAGTGAGTGAATAGTGAGATTTCCATTGAGATTGTTACTTTGATTTGGGTTTTGAATTGAAGATTGAAGTATTGTTGATTGAAGTCTCTCTTTTCTTGTTCATCCTTGTTCATTACTCCTTTGATAGGTGAATTCCTTCCTTAATCTCTTTTATTTTTGCTTGTTGGTTTAATTGTTTTCCTTTAATTGCTTCTTTGTTGCTTGGTTGTTCATTGTTGCCATTTCAATTGCTTTGATTAAGGTTTTGCTTGCTTTATGTTAGAATCCTTGTTTAGGGTTGGTTTTGTTGATGTTAGTTTAGTTGTTGTGATGAGTAGTTGTTAGAACCCATGGGTTAGGGGGTAATTAAGGGTGTGAATGGGTAATTAGGAATAGGTTAGCAATTTTAGTGAGTAATAGGTGGAAAATCACTTTCTCACTCCAATCTTTCCCTCAAGTAGGGTGTATTGGGGTCCGAAAGCTCCCGAATACATCCAACACTTGTCATGGAAGGTTGGGCAACCATTGCTTGGTATCATTAATCGTCTCCTAATTATCACAACATCCGGGACATATCTGGCTTCACCTATTTCCTTCATCTCGAAGAGGGAGGGCAACCATTGCTTGGTATCATTGATCGTCTCCAAGTTGTTTCCAGCATGTAATATGTCATCAACATATAGTGTAAGGAACAAAATCCCTTGTGTTATTCTCTTGGCATACACATAGCGGTGCTTAGAAACCATTCAAAAGAAGTGATGGCTTGATGGAATCTAAGGTACCATGATCTAAAAGACTGTTTAAGGTTGTATATGGATCTTTTGATATGAAAAATTTTATCCTCATTACCTTTTAACACAAAACCAATAGGTTGTTCCATGTAGATATCTTCCTCAAGGTTACCATTTATGAAAACAGTCTTTACGTCCATTTGGTACAACTCTAAGTCCAAATAGGCAACCAGGGCTAAAAGTAGGCAAATATAGGTCATTCTCACCACAGGAGAAAAAGTCTCTTCATAGTATACACCCTCAACTTGTGTAAATGCTTTCACCACTAGTCATGCCTTGAGCTTATCAATTGACCCATTGGCTCGACGTTCGACTTTGTAAAGCTATTTGTTTCCAATATCCTTGTGTTGAAGAGGGAGATCAACTAGTTCCCAAACGTCATTCTTTACCATTAAGTCCAACTCATCTCTCATGGCATCCATCCATTCCTTACTGTTTGGTGAATCTATAGCCTCTACATAAGAGGTAGGTTCTTAGCTTGAACTATATGGAGGTAGGGTCAGAGTTTCAAAGTACTTGGTCATCAACTCCATCCGTGCATTCCTTGAAATTTTCGAGCAAATGAACTTCCAGGTTGGGTGTGGGGTCTATTTCAAGGTGGACCAAGGACAAGAAGAGTCCGTTGATGCCATTTCCTGGGATAACCCGGGACACCCTCTATATGGGTGTTCCTTTCCACCTTGTCATTAATAACGGAGGAGGGTCTGGGTTAAGGTCAGTAGGTTCACTACAGGTTTACGTGGTGAAGATGGTGAGAAGGGAGGCTCAGTAGGTCCGTGATAACCGTGACCCTCATTAGGGCATGTTTTGGCCAAGGCAACAAGGCGTCGCGCCTGCGACACAACAAGTCGCGCCAAAGACCCCTTTCCTCTCTTTCCTTCCAAGATTGGGGTCGAAGCCAGTCACGACTGCGACGACTCATGGGCTCAAGAACATCACAACCACAACTCTTTCGTCATGGTTACGACTCGATAGCAATGGGGGCAAGGACACAACTGCGACCCCCTCGTCACGCTCGCGACACAACGAAGACTGGGAGCACCAATCGCAGCGTCACAACCGCGACGTGGCACGTCGCGCCTGCGACGGATCCCACGAAGAGTGCCCCCTTCCTCAAGCCAAGGTGTCACGACTGCGACACCCTGCGTCGCACCCACGATATCTGGTGATCTATTGGTGTTCAAGATTCTTGTTGATTTGTTCTTGGGGTTTTGAACATTTATATCTCAAGATGATTATCTCCAAATCAAGAACATGAAGTTTATCATCATCCATTCAACATCAACATCATCTCATTGTTCAAACAAGGCTTATTTTCTATTTCTCATCATTCTTCCAACTGCGCCCCACTCCAGTTCTTCTACTTCCAATGCATGTAAAAGAAAATTTCCTCTTCGAATTGAGAAAATCATCGGGGAACTCTTCCTCGTTTGCCTCTTCGGATAATTTTAGGGCTTGGTTCTCTTGTTTGATGTGAGTCGGAATCCCTTCCCCTTTTCCTTAGAGGTGCAAGTTTTGAACACCAAAAGAATTACTCCCACTTTCCTATTAGATTGTTGGTTCCTGATTAGAAGCTGGAGATCAAGAACAATCTTTGTTTTCATTTTATATGGAGATTGAGGACATTCCTCATTCTCTGATTGATTCTACTGGGTAGACAAGTTTCCACCATTAAAGTTTGTAGGACTACTCCCACTATCTCCATAATTAGGTGGAGAACTACCATTCTTGGTGACATGGCGAGTATCCACATCCTCCCCCTCACTGAGAGATGGTTGTTGTAACTCATACAATTCTAAGTCCTTTTTAGTTTCACCAATACTTGGGAACTCATCCTGAAGAAATTCGACATTTCGAGACTCAAATTCCTTCATGCTTCCATTTTGATACCTAATAAATACCATTTTCTGGATTCCTAATAAATACCATTTTGGTAGCTCTTGGACCAAGTTTTCCATGTATATGAGTGGGGTTGTGTACATAGCCAGCCCAATGGACGCAGATGGTATAGAATGGGCTTTCTACCATTCCATAACTCATGTGGTGTAGTGGAAACAAGTTTACTAGGCACTCGATTTAGGATGTAAGTTATCGTGAGTGCAATGCATCCCCCCAAAAACTAATCGGTAGACTAGCTTGAGCCATCATTGACCTTACCATGTCAAGTAATTTGCGATTCCTTCGTTCTGCAACACCATTTTGTCATGGAGTTCGGGGAACTGTGAGTTTCCTATGTGTTCCTTTTTTCCTCACAAAAACTTTTGAACATATAAGAAAAGTATTAACTACCTCGATTAGTATGAAGAGTCTTGACCCTTCATTCTAATTTGGTTTCAACTTCCATCACAAAATGTTTGAACACATCCAATGCTTTGTAATAATGTGGTAAGAGGTACACATACCCATATTATGAATAGTCATATATTAATGTGAGAAAATACCAAGCACCATGACGTGATTTTATGGTCATAGATCTACATATGTCAGAGTGAATAAGTTCTAAGGGACTTGACGCCTAATTGTGACCTAGATTTGACTCATTTTTTTCTTGGGGATTACTCCATCCTTTTTGCCTATATAAACAAATGCATGTAGGAAGAAAAGAAAGTTGATTATGATGATGAATGATATGAAAGTGTATTTAAAAACCCTTTTTTTCCTCAAATCCTTACTTTGCTTTATCCATTGTTAATGATGGTGCTTTTGGAGCGTTCTCTTTAAAGTCTGATTGATGTGATCTTTATATCAAGCTTGGTGAGTACTACCTTGGGTTTTTCAAGTACGAGCTGGTGGTTCATCCTTTATTCAATCATTTGAAGGCCCTAGATCATCCTTAGTGGCTTTATTCCTTCATAGGTGATGATATCTTGCTCTATTTTTCTTTTTTTTTGCAAAATTCATAGCTTTGTTGTGTGGTGTTGTTTTAGAAGGTTTATTGAGTGTTTTTGGGTTGTTAGTGATCTTGTTCAAATACTTGAATGATGTGTAATCATGTGGATATGACTTTTGGGCTTAGAGTCAAGTTTGGAGGTCATTTGGGTGGTATTTTTTAGTGTTTATTAGAATATTCGCTAAGTTTATTCATATGATGCATCCATGATCATTGGGCCATCTCCATATTTATAAAGAATTATTCTTGACCCCTAATAAGCATGCATCAACTTGGCTTTGAATATGGAGATAGAGGTTAAAATAGTGCAGCATAATTTTGGAACGATAGAAAAGTTGTGTTTTATTTGTTATTTTTGAAAACTGTAGTAAAAGTAGAGGTAGAGAATAAATGGTTAACCTAAGTTATGATACCATGTTAAAATTTTGAGAGGTAGAGTATATTACAAGCACGAGATTAGATATATGAAAGTGGTGGGAGTCTGGGAAAAGCTCCTTGTATTAGCTCGTT
Source organism: Portulaca oleracea (assembly GCA_029582165.1). Classification (NCBI taxonomy): domain Eukaryota; kingdom Viridiplantae; phylum Streptophyta; class Magnoliopsida; order Caryophyllales; family Portulacaceae; genus Portulaca; species Portulaca oleracea. The sequence continues at coordinate 17,116,196 of CM055888.1, read as the reverse complement.
AGCTTGTTAACTCCACACTTCAAGGGCATACACCTAATGACTATTTTTATGTGTTATAACGAGATGATGGAACCCTTGACATCCTTTGTAATTTGTCATTTTCTACCTAAATATCTTTTACCTATTATCTAAATGTTTGTATTACAGTTCTAAAAGATTTTAATATATGATCTTTTTCAAATATATTGGATTTTGTTTTAACTTTTTCTACTCAAAACAATTGTAGATTTTGCTTGACTAACATTTTCAAAAGTTTGTTGATAAATTAATTTCATAAAATTTCAACACAAAAATAAGTAGTGTAAACGATTTTGAACTTCAAAATCCTTTGGAGGATAGATGGCTCAAAACTCAAAAGAACTATCTTTAAGAACCATGTCATAAAATACATAGTGTTGATCACTAACCCAAATTGAATATTTTATCATAGCTTAATTTTTTTTTTCTTTCAATTATGATGGTTGAAAGTTCTTTATTATTAATTTGTTTGAAATAAATCACATTTGTTAACAAAGATTTATTTCTTAATAAATACGATTTACTATTGTGACAAGTTACTTTGATCAATATATATTAATTTTAGTATTTAATGGAAAATCAACCATTGTTGTACTTTTAACTATGGTAGTTGGAAAAAAAATTCAATTATAGTAAAATCTTCTTAAAATATTAAATTTTGTAAACAAAATTATGCTTCAATAAATAACATTAGTCATTTATTTGTTGAAACAAATTATTTTGATCTTTTTTTTTAGTAACGTTGACATTTCATTGCAAAACAACGGTTTACAAACCCTGATCATTAGGGAAGCGATATATTCCTCGCCCTTGTGGCCAAGTTATGAGCTTCCTTAATTGCCGACCAGGGGAATTTTTTTTAATACAAACAACGTCAAAAAATAAAAAGCATTAAACGACAACTATGAAGGATATGATGACATTCCGTGAGGGTCGTTGTTCGACCTTAAAAGTAGCGAACCACGTGTACGAAGTCTATGTGGACCATAACTGAGTTAATATGGCGTGCCCTCGCTGCAATGAGGCTACATTCCACTGCTTGGAGTTTCATTTGATTCCAAGACAACCCATAGGTGGGGTTGTTACCTTTGAAGATGACATTGACGCCTACCTTAAAAACCTAACATGCACCTCCCCTCTTTGAATTCGAGCTCCACACACCGTCACAATTGAGCAATCCGGTGGGTCACCTGTATCCCCCATGCGCCAAGCAAAGGATTCCAGAATGTTAACCATCGGTGGTGTGTCGCCGCTCTACGGACTGCTCGTCAAAGATTTGACGACTGTGAGAGACTGGATGTTTCATTGTACCCAGTTGAGAGTTAGCTCCGAGTTTGGTAATTTCTTTTCAAAAAGTAGCTGGTTTCGAGCTACTCACATATACTAGAGGATGCCTATGAAAGTGACACAAAATAGGTGCCAGTCTTGACCTTGGTTAAAGAGCATGGCCATCTAGTTGCACAGCCAGTGGGAAATGAGAACAACGATCCCCAGTTGGTTGTGGAGTCCCGGATTCGATCCAAACCACACTGCTCTAACAAATGCACAGTCTCGAAATACATGGGTGCTTGTTTCAAGTACATGTCCCCGCAAGTTGCAACTTGTTAGTTGCGTGATCCCACCTAGCTCGATGATTTGCCGTTGGTAAGACCTCATGGAAAATTTTCCAGTAATTTAATTTCCATTTCACCAAAAGCTTGTGGGACACATGACAAAATAGCTTGACTTCACCGTGTAATTTACCATCGCTAGTGTGCCCCATACTATTTGATCGGCGTCGTCTGTCGTTGCTCAGACTAGGAGGATGAGGATGTTTACAGAAGAATCATGGTTAAAAATCCACCTAAGGAAGAAGACATTCCCATGGCCTTGATCCTGGGCCATTAGAGTCTTGACTGATCTATTTTTCCATTCATATGGGTTAAGTTCCGGCCGTAGACCAAATGATTGTTGCCCGCCCATATATCGTCCATAACTCGGGCTGTTTCGCCTAACCCTATGTGAAATGAGCACCCAAAATTTAGATTTACCATTGCCTTGCTATGTCCTCTCCATCGCCACGACCCAACCTGTTGAGCGGTACTCCCGGAACCAATGGAGAGGCAAATTTAAACCTGGCCTGGTAGATACGTCCCGACAAGGTATTAAGGTTCCACATAAGACATCAAGCTTGCTTAATGAGTGAAGCATCATTGAACCACTCAGTGTGTCGCAGACCCAGGCGCCCTACTCCTTTCGGTTGGAAAAGAATATCCTTGGACACCAATTGTTTGGACTTATGGCCTACACTCATCCACCAAAAGAAATGGGTGAGTAGTGAGTCGATTTTTCGGGCCAGTAAGAGCGGAACTTTGTACACTGCAAGGATGTGGTTCATAACCGAGAGAATGACATTGATGAGAACCATACGACCCGCAGGTGATAGTAGCACTGCCTTCCACCCTTGCAAAGCCTTTGACACTTTGTCGAGTAGAAAACCCAAGCGGGTCATTTTATTTCGGCCCATAGTGGGGAGTAAGCCCAGATATTTTTCAAATGTCTTAATGGCATCATAACCAAAGATGGCTCGAAGACCCTTCACTTGATCCGGTTGGGTGTTTGGAGACGACATCAATTGCGATTTGGAGATGTTAATGATTTGTCCTGAAGCTGCGTAGCAGTCGTCAATGGATCTTTTTAAGTTAAGATAGTGTTCCGCCTAGGTATCTATGAAACAGAGGGAATCGTTTGCAAAAAGATAGATGAGACACCTCACGTGTCCTCTGGCGATACGCGAGTTGGTTGAGAGCACATCCAGACAGAGAATGAACAAATAATGCGATAGAGGATTAATAACTGCATTTTATGACTATGTTTTTAGGGGTTTTCAATAGTAAATTAGGGATAGTTTTGAGTGCGAACATTGATTTTTATTACAATTTCCCTACTGCACTTGGTGTTGTTGTTTGTGATGTAAATTTGTAGGTTTTGAAGCCAAAACACCAACGATTCCTCAAAATTTGACGAGATCGAGTACACCATGGACCTCCCCTGGTAAATCCCAAACCGTGGTATGAATTTGGATCGAAGCAAAGTAAGGAAGGCGGCGATGGCGGCGATGTCGTCGTGGTCGCTCACTACCGCGTGGCGCAACGATTTTATTGGCCAAAAAATTTATTCCATTGGACCATCATGTCATTCGGCCCAATGAGAGAACCTTGTTTGATGAAGTGACAAAAAGAGAAAGGTGGAGGGCATTGGCTTGATATGCAGCAACCCATTATTTCGTTCATTCAAGCTTCCATTCGACCCAATGAGAAAAGTAAGTGGGTTATTTTATTCCACTCATTCAGCCCACTCCTTCACTTTCAATTCGGTCCAATCAACAACAAGGTGGAGGAACTCACTTCACTCCTACGGCCCAATCATAAAGCTTTTACTCACTCCAATAAAAAAGGAGAGGAGTAGAGGTCCACTAACTCAATTCATTCAGCAATCCATTCAATTCATTCAACCACCCATGCTTGCGGCCCTGTCAAATTTTTGGTGCCGTTGTCGGGGACCCTGTGCCTAGCAGCTAGTAAACGAACCCTCTTAGGTTGACTAAGCTTTTTTTTTCTTTGATTTTCTTGTTTCACTGCGTTGGTGTTCTTGTTTTTGTTTTGCTAGGATCTTTTGGTGTATGCGGCTGATTCCGGAGTTCGAGTTCGATCCAGAAATAAAGAGGACCTTCCACCGGAGGAAGAGGTAAAGGCTAGAAGAAGCTAGAAAAGAGACACCCTCGCAGCAATCTAAGATGTCCGGAGAAGAACCACCAATAACTTTCGGCTAGTATGTGACTCCGAACGTCACAAACCCACCCACCGCCATCAAACTACACTAAGTGGGGAACAATTTCGAGCTGAAGAACTCTCTCATCAACTTAATTAGAGATACACCTTTCCGTTGTCTTCCAAGCGAGGATCCCAACCGGCACTTGCGCGTCTTTCGCCAAGTGTGGGAGACATTCAAAGCCAACGAGGCCTCGCCGGATGCAATCAAGTTGAGGTTATTCCCATTTTCCTTGGAGGATCGAGCATGGGAGTGGTTAGACCCCCTTTCAATGAACTCCATCACTACTTTCGATCAGTTGGCGAGTGCGTTCCTTGCTAAATACTTCCCGCCAAGCAAGTTGACGAGCCTCCGGAACCAGATCTCCACCTTCTCCCAAGAGTCGGACGAGAATTTATATGCATGGGAGAGATTCAAGGAGTTGCTTTGCCAATGTCCCCAACATGGTTTCGAGCCATGGGTCCCCATCCAAGCCTTCTACAATGGGGTGGACGACAATCTGAGAGCGACGATCCTTGCTACAGCTGGAGGGAACATTATGAGCAAGACGGTGGAGGAGTTGTACAAGCTGATTGAGCAAATGGCATCGAACAGCCACCAATGGTCACGACCCTATTCCACGAGAACGGGAGGTAAGTATTCTGTCGATGCTATCACATTGCTTTCTGCGAAACTTGATGCTATAAATGAAAAGATGGAAAGAATGCATGTGAATGCTTCCCCTCCTCCCCAATGTCCTTCCTGTTACTCTTTTGAGCATAAGACTCGATATTGTCCTAATGGGGTGGGTAGTAGTGTGTAACCTGACCAAGCCAACTTTGTTGGTAATCCTACCCATAGACCCCTCTTCGACCCCTACTCCAACACATACAACTCCAGTTTGAGATCTCACTCTAATCCTTCTTACCAGAACCAAATGGGTCACCCACAAGGACAAAGACCTCCTGCTCAACCCTACCAATCCCCTCAAAATCCCAACTTAGAGCCTATGGTGAAAGCCCTACTCAAGCATCAACAAAGACAAGATGAGGTGATTGCAGCTTTAGCCACTAAGGTTGACCTTTTATCCACTCAGAACCAAATGCTTGAGAACCAGATAGCGATTCAGTCTGGTACTTCCACCACCCCTCCTGGACCACCCATACCTAACCCTAAGGAGCATTGCAATGCCAAGCATGGGGGGAATTTGGGTGAGAGGCCAAATGCCAAGCATGGGGGGAATTTGGGTGATTGCAGCTTTAGTCTTGAGGAGTGGACACAGATTGAGGAACCTGAGAGGCCAAATGCCAAGCATGGGGGGAATTTGGGTGAGAGGAATGCTGAGAAAGAGAGTGAGGAGGAGAAAGACCATGAGAAAGAGACCATCGATGAGGGTAGTGCTGAAATCACTCAACCATCACCACCACCACCACCTAGAATTAATGTTCCCTCTATTCTATTCCTTTCTAGGCTTGCTAAGTCTAAGACCAATGTTCAATTTGGGAAATTCCTTGGTATGCTTAAAAAGTTGAATGTGAATGTTCCTTTTCTTAATGCTTTGTCCAAAATGTCGTTGTATGCTAAATTCTTGAAGGAGATTCTCTCCAAGAAAATAAAAATAGATGATTATGAGGCAATTGCATTGAATGAAGAGTATAGCTCTATTGTCTTGAATAAGCTCACTCCAAAGCTTAAGGACCCTGGGAGCTTCACTATTTCTTGTGGCTTAGGAAACATGAACATCGACCGAGCTTTATGTGATGTGGGCTCAAGTGTAAGCTTGATGCCTTATTCCCTTTATAAGAGACTGAACTTAGGTGAGCTGAGACATATCGCCATGTCACTGCAAATGGCTGATCGTTCTGTTAAGCACCCAATGGGTATCCTCTTGAGGTAGGAGACTATTATGTGCCTGTGGATTTTGTGATTCTTGATATGGCTGAGGACACCTGTACCCAAATTATTTTGGGAAGACCTTTCCTTGCCACTGTGGGGTGCGTAATAGATATGAAAAAGGGGGAAATGAGCTTTAAGTTTGGGGAGCATGAGGTTGAATTTGATTTATTTCGTGAACATATGCCTCATGATGTTTCTTCCTGCTGTGGTGTTGATGTGATTGGGAGTGATGAGTCTGATGATGTATTTCCTGAGAGCCACATACTTGGTGACGCAACGGATTGGGTACAAGTTGTTGAACCCGACCCTAACATCACCAAGGACAGGCCTTATGCTACTAATGAGGATTAGTTGAGAAAGTTATGCAGGTTTGATCCGAAGATGTCTTCCATTGCTGAGGAAGGAAAGCAGTTCGACCCTTGCTGGTGGGTTCGACTTCGAGACTTTGGGGGAACACATGCTGATGGTGTTCCAAAAGAGTTTGACTATGATGTGGAGCATTCTACGGATTTAGGTTTCGTCTAGCTAAAGACGTTAAATTAGCGCTTCTTGGGAGGCAACCCAAGCATTTAATTGCCTTATTAGGTTTTATTTTGTTTTGATTGCGAAAACCCTCCTTTGTTGAGTACTTTATGGTGTATGTTTGGATTGTCATTACAAGTGTATACTCATGAGATTTTTTTTTTTTTGGCTTGTTGTGGATGATAGGAGAGACTTGGTTGTTCGTTTGACTTAGGTTGCTTGTCTTGTTTGTGATTCATCTAGTCTTGATCAATTCTTGTGCATGATAATGAAGTTCTTGTGTTTGGTTCATCAGAGGAACAAGTTGTTTGTGATTGTGATTGTGGTAGGAACAAGTTGTTTGTGATTGTGCATCAATTCTTGTGTATGACTATCACTTTTATAGCCTCATATTCCTTTGAGTGTGACCTTACCATGATTGCATCTTTAGAACTTGATTCGACTCTCTTTGAAACTGCATTTGACTTGTGCATTATGTTAATATGATTGAGGCCCATTTTGTAACCACATAGCCAAAAAGCCATGTTGTCGTACTTTTGGGAGTACGGTTGTCGATCTCAGGGAGTTGTGTTCCAAGCACTCAGAGCAGACTCAAGTGTTTCAAGTTAGGTGAATAAACCACGTGATGGTGATGGTGATGAAACTACAAACTACGAAAGCAATAAAAAGTTGTTCAAGCGACAAAATCGGTATTCAACAACTAATCAATTTGAACGACCTAATCTACCAATTCTAAACAAGCAATCAAGAGTGATCGGTTGCACCATCAAAGCTCACCAAAGCCCTCTCTCGAGGGTCAAGGGCTTGTCTAACTATTCTAACTACCTATTCTCATGGAGTTAGTCTAATTAAACTACAAGAATAGCAACCCTAGACCTAGTTAGAATTCAACTATTCTCAAGTCCAAAACCCTAACTATTTTCTCTACCACACTAGCAAATTAACCTCACCTCTCGGCGTACATCAATTTCCTAAGAAATACAAACGAAAACTCTCTCGAGCATTTCATCGAACACATGGTGGGCACGAGAAAACCTCTAACTACAAGCATGAATTTAGATAGATTAGGACTAAAACAAGATTAATTCATTGTCAAACACATCAATTACTACCCAAACAACACAAAACTAACAAGAAATTAACATAGAATAAAATAGAGAGAAAGGGATAGAAGAGCTTAGTCTCGAATTGAAAGCAAATTCAATCTCCTTCTTGAATTCATAAATTCTTCAATGGAAATCTAAACTTAGAATCATAAAGGCTTAGGGAGAAACCTCCCTTCAAGCCTAGAGAGAAAACTGAGAATGAAAAAAACAACGTAGAATGAAACTACTGTCTTTTTTTGGGATAATAAACGAAAAACCGCAAGTCAGGGGTTTTAGCACGGGTGGGTGTGCCAAGCGGCACGGGTGCCCGTGCCAAACCCAAAAAACTGCATTTTCGATCCTTGTAATGTGTGTTGGCTAGAAAACTTCAAAGATCTCCCCCTTAGGTTGTGCTAGCTTGCGTAGTTGCTCACGGACACTTCCTTTGGATTCTCTCACATCCTGTCTTCATCCCGGCTTCCATACCTTGCATGCCAAAATCACGAAACTTTGCTATTTCATCCGAAATTTGCCTACAATTCAACAAGATTCATTACTTTAGTGAAATGAGACAAAGTTATCTAAACCATGTCAAATATGCTGCAAAAAGGGGTAGAATAGCGCCGAAACAAACCAAGAAACTAAGGTTACAAGTGGTAAAAACGAGGTTTATCAACTCCCCATGCTTACCCCTTGCTTGTACCCAAGCAAGATTAACATAAAGTACTAGGGAGAGGAAGAAAACCTAAAGAAGAGCCTCCCCCTTTTGGACAAGGTATCAAACTCAGTAGTCAAGAGCAAAGGCATACAATAGGTCGCTTGGCAAGGCCCAAATTCAGATCAAAACAAAGTTGCAATTCATTTCAAAGATCACACAGTCAAATGGCAAAACATTCACTCAATCCTGACCCTACATGCAGTTCAAGTTCATTCAAGTGATTGGCGAACTAGAAGGGATTGGTAGGACCTCACTTTAGGGTATGTGGAACACTCTCTCTCATGTGTTTCAAATGAATTTTGTGTTCACTCAATACCTTCAACCAATGCATGCAAACTACCATAGGCTTGACAAGACTCTCAATTCTCCACCGCTATAGACAATATGCACAAGTGTTAATCATGAGGACTTTTAAAAGGTTATAATGGGGCTTAGGTTTAGGGTAAGGAGGGAAAACATTTTAGGAATGTGGAGCTAAATAGCCAAGAACCTATAGAGCAACAACACTTCCATTTCATGAAACACAACACCACTTACATCGAACTTCAATTAAGTACAAAACACTTCCCAACAAAGAGAGATTAGGAAAGAGTTAAAATAAACAAAAGATTATCATTCTAATCACCTCTTATTCAAAGCTCTATACTTTTTTTCTTTCTTTCTTTCTTTCTTTTCTTCTTCTTCTTCTTTTTTATTTTTTTGTTTTCTTTGTTTTCCCCTTTTTTATGAATTCTTTTTTTTTCATTTTTTTTAAACGAACACATTGATATACAAAGAACAACTCTAATCTCAACAGTTACTAGTTACAACCTTTGATTATAACAAGGGGAGAAAGAATATTCAATCATGCACTTCCCTTGTAGCAACAAACCATCAACTTTCAACAATTGACCACAAAGCTTCCCTGTACAACTGAACTGTTGCTCATTCTATCTTGGCTAAGGATAGGAAATTAAAAAAAGGCCAAGGTGTACACTGATAGGGTAAACAATAGCAAGGGCTTCAAAAAGAGGTCAAAATGTTAGGTGGCTTTTTGGCTATGTGGCTACAAAAATGGGCCTCAATCATATTAACACAATGCATAAGTCAAATGCAGTTTTGAAGAGAGTCAAGCCAAGTTCTAGAGATGCACACATGGTAAGGTCACACTCAAAAAGAAATTAGACTACAAAAATGATAGTCTTTTAGGCTCAAGAGACCTCACGGTTCAACCCTACCACAATCACTGCAACTAGTTCCTTTGATGAACCAAACACAAGAATTCACCATCATGCACAAGGGACTTTCAAGAGTAAATGAGTCACACACAGGACATTGATATCCTCAAAACAAATATACAACAAGTTTCTCACATCATCCAAGCCAAACCAAACTTTCCATTGTACACAATTACGCTCAACCAACTAAGAAATTACCCCTTGAACATTAGGAGGGGTTTTCGAAACCAACAATTAAGCCAAACAACCAAGGATTTTCCACTTTTTTTATTGAAAGCAATAAAATTAAGTTAACTAAGAAAACATTAAACTACCTAAAAGCATTAAAACGAAAGATTAAAGTGAAAGGGAAAATGAATACATACCTTGAATGCTTAAGAACTCATTATCACTTTGTCTTCGCTTCTTGCAATGCAAACTAAATGCAATTCTATTCTAAATGCTCTATTCTAATGCCTAGAATGATCTTAACTAAACTAGAATGCAATGTATAATAATAATAATGCTAAAAATTGAACTTAAACTAATGCAAACCTATAATCTAATGTATGAGCAATATAAAATCTAGATGAATTCACCTAAAATGCAATAAAAAAAACTAAATGCAACTAATATATGCATGTCATCATGCTCAACACCATGCGAAATGATTCACCTCACAATACTCATCGAGTAGTCGCCCAAATCAAGCACCATGTCAATTAAATCACACCTCATAACAAGCTTCAAACTCCCCTCCCCCATGCTTAAAGTTTTCATTGTCCCCAATGAAAAATATATGCAAGGAATTGAAAGGGAACGGGAAGAGTACTTACATTGCCCCAATATTCAAACTAAATCATCCCAAAATGTCAACTTTGGAAATGAACTTCGCACTCAACAACAAGAACTAGTCAACTTTTTATATTTTTCGATAACCCATAGGCCAAGTTCAATGCAACATATGCAACATAGGTTTTAGTGCTCATCACAAATCACAAGGATTGCATATAGGTTTCTCCCTCGAACAATGTACGCCATACCCAAGCAAAGAAATCCCATTTCAAATACTTACATAGCACTTTTTATCAAATTAACTCAGCCGAAAGTAACATCAGTTGCAGTGAATAAAAGGGGTGAAAGGTATACTTACAGTGCCATCATGTGGAGATGAGCAGGAGCAATTCCAGCATGGTTAGCAACAATTCGACTTCAACTCCATTCAAGCCTAAAATGCAAGCAATCTAGCAAACAACCCATTTGAGCAACCAAGTAGTCCTGCACTATTCAAATCAATTTACATCACAAGTGCCATTTTTTTTTTTTTTGACATTGCTTTGCACAGCCTAGAGATAGAACAATCAGGCAGGCAGAAGCTGTGCACCAACGGTGGTGTAACAGTGGAGCTCTTGCACTGGGATTAACCGTGTCTGGTGCTGGAGAAGGCAAGACGTGCGCTGGGCAAGGTTCCGACGCAGAGAGAACCAGTTCAGGTGCTGGTTGGTAGGCATTGGGTGCAATTGGGATGGTAATCTCTGGCGTTCAGTAGCGAGTTCTGAGGCTGGAGAGGCGAAGACGGACGCTGAGGGTCAGCGCTGGGAACGCCTGAATGAAGGTGATTCTGGGAAGTTCCGGCGATGGACGGTGGGTGTTGGGTCTGGCCGCGCCGGCGATGCTAGGGTTTTTGGGCGATAGGTTTTGAGTGATTTGCGAAGGAGGTGGCTTGTTCCCGCGACTTACAGGATGGTGGCTGGGGATGGTGAATGTTGGGCGTCGGATGGACGGCTGTGTTGGATGCGATGGCCATGGCGGTGGTGGGCGACGCCGGCGAGTGGGTGGCCGGATACCGTGGGTGTGGCGGCTGTGAGGGAGAGGGTGGAGGTTGGTGGGAGAGATTAGGGCTTGAGAGAGGTAGTGAAGGAAAGAACCGGCGCTGAATTTTTTTGAAAGAGCACGGCCGTGCCAATCGGCACGGGTGGGTGTGCACTCGACATGAAAATTTTGCAACCTTGCTGTTTTGGGTGTGCCGAATTGGCACAGGTGGGTGTGCCAAATTGCTGCTTCCAAAGTTCAGCAATTTTCATCAATCTCGAATTCAAAGCACAAATTTACCCTGCAATGCTCACCATAAAAACATCAAAACACCTTTAATCAACCTACCAACACTTCTCAAACACATTTTAATCAATTCAAATTGATTCCAACCTCAACAAACATTTTATTTCACTCAAATCCTTCACCCGCAATAACACACATACACATTCAAATTTTTTTACCCAACAATAAAAACATAATGAAACAAAACAAATGAAAAACCTAAACTAGAAAGCATATAAACTTAGGTTGCCTCCCAAGAAGCGCTAATTTAAGGTCCTTAGCTTGACCTAAGAAAATCGGATGCCACTAAGGCTCGCAAGAGCTTATCAAACACCTGCGAGTACATTTCAGATGAATGTAAGTAAGAAAACACTGGTAAAGATGAGGAAATAATAGCGAGTGTTCTCTTAACATTGTCTAATGAGAGCGGTGAACAAAAATAAGAACTTGGGATTGATTTAAGGGGATCATGGGACACAAACACATTTTGCACAAGACTAAATGACACATCCACTGCGCATGACTCCCCTAAAGGAGTCTCCTCCAACAACATTCTCTGACTCATTGGAAGAAGTATCATCATGAGCAACATTGGGTTCAGTAAAGGGATGGTCAATCTCTTCCTTTAGTCCGGACTTTAAAAGAATGAAAGACGCATCATCATCACACAAATAATCCTTAGCCTTATTAGCAGATGAAATAAGGTTAATATAATGCGACGATTCAAGTTCCCTAGTATAACGCGGGTGACCCGGGTTCGTTCCCCAGCAACGGCGCCAATTTTTGTTGTCATACTTTTGGGAGTACGGTTGTCGATCTCAGGGAGTTGTGTTCCAAGCACTCAGAGCATACTCAAATGTTTCAAGTTAGGTAAATAAACCACGTGATGGTGATGGTGATGAAACTACAAACTACGAAAGCAATAAAAAGTTGTTCAAGCGACCAAATCAGTATTCAACAACTAATCAATTTGAATGACCTAATCTACCAATTCTAAACAAGCAATCAAGAGTGATCGGTTGCACCATCAAAGCTCACCAAAGCCCTCTCTCGAGGGTCAAGGGCTAGTCTAACTATTCTAACTACCTATTCTCATGGAGTTAGTCTAATTAAACTACAAGAATAGCAACCCTAGACCTAGTTAGAATTCAACTATTCTCAAGTCCAAAACCCTAACTATTTTCTCTACCACACTAGCAAATTAACCTCACCTCTCGGCGTACATCAATTTCCTAAGAAATACAAACGAAAACTCTCTCGAGCATTTCATCGAACACATGGTGGGCACGAGAAAACCTCTAACTACAAGCATGAATTTAGATAGATTAGGACTAAAACAAGATTAATTCATTGTCAAACACATCAATTACTACCCAAACAACACAAAACTAACAAGAAATTAACATAGAAGAAAATAGAGAGAAAGGGATAGAAGAGCTTAGTCTCGAATTGAAAGCCAAATTCAATCTCCTTCTTGAATTCATAAATTCTTCAATGGAAATCTAAACTTAGAATCATAAAGGCTTAGGGAGAAACCTCCCTTCAAGCCTAGAGAGAAAACTAAGAATGAAAAAAACAACGTAGAATGAAACTACTGTCTTTTTTTGGGATAATAAAACGAAAAACCGCAAGTCAGGGGTTTTGGCACGGGTGGGTGTGCCAATCGGCACGGGTGCCCGTGCCAAACCCAAAAAACTGCATTTTCGATCCTTGTAATGTGTGTTGGCTAGAAAACTTCAAAGATCTCCCCCTTAGGTTGTGCTAGCTTGCGTAGTTGCTCACGGACACTTCCTTTGGATTCTCTCACATCCTGTCTTCATCCCGGCTTCCACACCTTGCATGCCAAAATCACGAAACTTTGCTATTTCATCCGAAATTTGCCTACAATTCAACAAGATTCATTACTTTAGTGAAATGAGACAAAGTTATCTAAACCATGTCAAATATGCTGCAAAAAGGGGTAGAATAGCGCCGAAACAAACCAAGAAACCAAGGTTACAAGTGGTAAAAATGAGGTTTATCAAGCCACCTAACAATAAGACCTCTTTTTGCTACGCCCTTTACTAACCATTTTTCCTATCTTGTTGTTTACCCTATATTGCGCGCCCTTCGCCTGTTTTTAATTTCATACCCTTTTAGCCAAGTTAGTGGAGCAACAATTCAATTGGGGGACAGTTTTGTAGTCTATTTGTTGGTGACTTTGATGGTTGGTTTACTCAATGAGGGGAGCAATGTTCTTGATCATTAATTGTCCCTCTCTTCTGCGAAGGTTGAAATTGATTTTATAGAGTGGAATCGAAATACCTTAGTGCGGAAGCGATTAGGATCGTATTGCCGAATCTTGTTCCACGAATACTGCAATCTCCTTTCTTGAGTCCTTAAGGTAACGCCTTGGAATGGTGGCTACCAGTTACGGAGTCACCTTATTGTTCACACCCTAAAACCCTAACCTCCGATGGTGGTTTAACCGATAGAATAGATTAGATACATTGTTGTTCATCACGTGATATATCCCACATAAGTATATATTTATAGGTTAGTCTTAGAGACACACCCAAACACCTAATAAGAATACCAATTAGATAGGAACTCTATTTCCTAGTCTATTTATGATTCCTTATTATCTAGAAACTGTATTCTAGATAAACTGAGCCTATTTAATTAATTAACTAATAATTAACTAAGTGGCGGTTAATATACCAACAGCTCCCACTCGGCCACGTAAGCCGAACAGGGAAATTTTAATCTCATAGTTCTTCTCTCGTCTCATATGAGTAATGGGGTGTGCGATCAACAGTAACAGGTAGTGTTATATCAAATCATCATCTGACCAACATAACACTTTCAAAGAAACTGACAATGCCCTAAACCATCCAAAACATCACCAATGACATACAGAGTCCCTATATGTCTGATATATCAAAATGATTATAATCTTAATATAATCACCCGGGCTGATATGGTGAATAGGGAACGGTTTTCCTTAGCTACCCAAGGTATTACATCTCAGTAGGACTGCCTTCCCAATGTGTTCCGCTGGACTGGATACATCTATAGCCCTTGGAGTGCACATTAAAGTAGCATCATCCAACCTAGATTGCATGCCATAGCACTAAGTATAAGGGAATTGTATAGGTAGACAACTAAGTCTACGGGGATCACATAGTGACAGTGAAGGGAATCACTTGTCACTCCACCTGATCGACTTTTCGCACACACAATATGAAATGTGTGTCATGGCATAACTCCTACTAAGGTAAGTTCGTCACTTTCCTTTATACCATGCGGATCATGAGTCTAGCTTTACCTCAAAAACTAACTCATTTAGCTAGATCAACGTGCACAACATAACCTAGTTGCTCTTAAAATCCTGTTTAAGGCTTCAATATAAGGTTGCATTATATTCGATTACTAAAATCTCATCTTAGACTTACCAAGGCGGCTATTCTTTCATACTTTCTAAGTATAAATATAATCAATATTGTACACCTAGTACCAAACTGATTCAGCCTCATCCTATGCACTACTCAAGGATTAGGGATGATTATCTATGTGATTAGATAATCAGAAGCCTAGTGACATTTAATGTGCCTAATTTAGACAACCATAAACGTAATTAATACTTTAAGGAAAAGAAACATTATTCTTGATTCCACATGTGTGCATTTAATTTAAAACATGTCCATTTAATATGTAATACATACATACAACAACTTAAACCCTCTTTAAAGGACTTACCTTAAGAGTTGAGAGCAAATCTCAAAAACGAGTTATAGTATATTTCAATATGTGTTTCATTAATCAATAGCACTTACTGATTACACACGCTGATCTATGACATGTTTTCACCCACATAGGTTTTGTAAAGCACTTCTTTGAGCAAGACTTAGACATATCCAAGTAACCACCACTTAAACCCAAAAGCATTGTCTTTGTGTATCAAGAATGTGAATATTACTTCATCACAAAGATAGTGTAGTAAGATTCTTGACGCTTTTGAGATGGAAAATCCCCAGGTTATCTACTGATCTAACCTGAACTAATGTTACAGTACAAAACTTCATAACATTTGTATTGAGACATTACTCAATTTCCACCTTCCAAATATCATGTATAGCTCTCACTTAATAAGTTTAAAGCTTTATATTAGAAAATCTTGATATTTCTCAAATTTGCCCTTTGGCATAGTTTAGGAATATCCCAGGACTATTTTCAAATACTTCCATATCTAGGACATACCTAGCTTTACCAATGTCCTAATCTCAAGACAAGGACATCAATTGGTTATCATATTTCTAGCTAATAACGTGTAAAGAACATATTCTTCCACGGAGTTCAAACTACACATAATAGTTTGATGAGCATAGAATTGGGGCAATTTATCGTTATATTGAGAATTCAGGAAGAACTTCTCCCACTATCACTTAGAATTGTGAGCTCCTTATTACAAAGGTAACCTTTATAATTTGGATGAGAGACTGAGACAGTTCTCACTCCCTAAGTTAAATTCTTTTAATTAGACAAGTTTCCACTACTAAAGACTATGGAATACCTCCCACTGTCTTTAACATGTGAGAATTCCTCTCATTGTCTTCAACATGTGGAATTCCTCCCACTATCTTTGTAAAGTAGTAGAAACATGTCATTTCAATCCTCTGTGTCTTAGGAAGTGAACAAATCCTCCCACTCACCGAGAGATAGATGGTATACCTTATACAACCATGAATTCTTTGAGTTTCAACTATCGAGGAACTCAACCATATAGTTTTAGGTGATATTGAGCGTTTCCTTCGTGTTATCAGTTTCGATCAAGACTATATTCATTAGTTATGTTTACACATAGTAAGTTAACATTATGAACATAATGATCTTTGTAGTTATGAATTTCAATCATAACTCGTATGAAAAATTCGAAATTAGGTATACATTCTAATGGTTTGCATTGCCATAAGCAAAACAACTCCATATTTAACCAAGTAAGATAAATACTCAAATCATCTTAGAGTAATTGGCATATGTTTCCGACATTCCTCAATACTGATATACTGTGGAATGTGAAGAATCGTAAATAGTCAATGTATACTTGAACTCTTTGAACAGATCGCAAGGTTCGTAAATTACCATTTATTATAAAGGTGTCAAACCCTTTACTAAAAAAGTACTTTACCACAAAGTAAATGAACACATCAATGTGTACTTTCCAACTATTGATTACGAGTATACATACCCGTATCTCTTGACGGTGACTACTGATGTACGTGGAATGCCACAATAACACTTAGGCAAACTAAAGTGAAACTTTACTTCTCAAGAATCATCCGTCCTTAAAGCCAACAAAAGGAGTTCCAAATTGCCTAATTGGTTACACATAGAAACACAACTTTTATGGGTTAGTTTAAGGAAGCAAAACTTTAAGTTGGAGATGAATGAACCAATTTCACAAGATAAGACAAACAAAAATGTCATTCTAAAAGGTTCATTAAAGAATTCAAAGACAAACTTTAAATTAGTGCATTGTACCCTAGGTACAATAAGAAATTTTAACGACGTTCCAGATAAGCCACTTAAGCTATAGAGTTCATAACACAACCAAAGTCAGTTGTGGTTCACCATATGCTTACGATGTATCAAATTTCATTTTGGATGGACTCAACTATTTTGGAACGATTGCAAATCTTAGCAAAGGTCCTTACATCCTCATGATGAAGTATCCTAAGCTTAAAATTCATCAAATGACCGCTGTCTTTTAGGAGAGCTCTCAACACATTTGAGATTTGTGGCTCATCATAGATTTGCCTTCTAGTAGCTTTGAGGTCTTCAACCATGTCACTCATGATTGGTAAGTGTTCATATACACTTTGACTAGATTCGATATAGTACATAAGCCACTTCATACATAAAGTTCGAAGTTGCTTGCTATATTTGTATCTTAGCATGCCTCACATATCCTTATCGGTGATGGCGACCTCAAAATCTCTCTGACGATCAAGATGCACATAGCAACACTTCATAGAGAGAATAGGAGCATCTTTCACAAAATGCTTCTCTTATGCTACATTCTATTCATAGTAGTTGGTTCATCCTTAAATAGAAATCCGTGACACACATTAAGTGACGTAACGCATCACTTAGCACAAGAAAAGACCTTATCTTTCTGTACCATATGATAAAGTTGATGTCGTCTACTTTCTCAATGGTGGTTAGCTCATTAGCCGATGTAAGTTCCATGTCCACAAAGAACATAAGAATTTAGGCACATTTTTAATAATTAAATTATCAAAAATTTCATCATTCATATCGCTCGGTCGAAAATTTCGCTAGGCTCATAATCATCGCAAGCTACATAAACTAGAAACATTTAAATTTAATTATCAAACTATTCCATAAAAGAGACACATCTATATGGATCATATTGTTAAACAAATTAACGATATGTTATTGATTATCACGAAAATAGATCAATCTTTGAAACTTATTCATAAGTTGTTATGCTTATAGCAGATACGCATACAACTTGACATTAATCCAGTACATGAAGTAGATTATATTGAACTTACATAAAACCTATTTATATAAGTACGATTAATATCTTGTACGTAAAACGCATTTTACGTTATGTCATGCTTAAACTAATATTCATGAGTCTAATTGATTGCAAGTAAACTAACTTACTTTACACGTGGGAGTTACAAAATTTACATATGTAAAACGAATCTACAAAATAGGATATACAAAACAAATTTCTATATCACTCTCAGACGAGTAAGACATGACTATACAACATATCATAAAGTTTTCAATTGATTAATCCATGTAGAACAAATTTACAAGGGACGATATGTAAAACGAATTTATACATCATTTAATCAATGCTAAACTTAATCAATTAACATTGTATGAAACAAAATCATATAATAAGCACATAAAATAAAATTTTATTACTTTTAATTGCTTTTAAATCATATAGAACAAAATCATATAATCTTTGACTAAGATGAGGTTATATAAAACAAATTCACATAGTCAAACTTAGGCTTTAATAACCTTTTATGTAATACAAAAAATCACATAAGAAGTTTCACTTGTCATTTTATAAGTCCCATTTGATCAAATAGAAATACGTAAAGCAAAATTACATGATAATTACACAAAGCTAGTTTGTATAATTTTATTAGTCCCTTTTATGAAAAACTAATTTACATAAAGAGCGTGACAAGAATGACTACAAGACCTAATAAAACGAATTTATACCTATAGTCAACTGGTCATACATGAAACACATTTATGTACTTTCATATAAGACTAACTCATATATAAAACAAATTTAAATATTATGCACTCATAATGTCATAACTTGTAACACTGAATTACAATTCCTTAGGCCAGATAATTATATGAAACATAGTCACATAACATTATAAAACAAATTCATAAAATATCAAATAATCCATGTCATATATAATAAAACACATCTATAAGTTTACTACGTAAAACTGAATTAGATATGTACTATCTCACGGTTGAAAGGCCTAAGAAGTCAAACTCTATATGAACAAATCAAACATAAAGCCTACAAAACAAATTTTGTATGTGATATTGTAAATTAATATGACAACATATTCACATTAATTCTAAACGTAACAATATCAAATTATTCATAAATATATAAAACTAATTCTATAACTCATTCGAATAATTACATTATATAAAACTTATTTATATTAGGGTCATGTAAGACAATTATACGATAACTTGTAAAGCTGATTTATAGTTCACATGTCATCTACGTGTAAACAAATTTACAGTTAAAATATAGAAATATAATGATGACATGTAAAAGACAATTAGCTCTGTGTAAAATAAATTTACAATAATAATAATGAGATTAACACAATATGACACTAAATCATGAACATACTCGTATTAATCAGAAACTTAAAAAAGTATTCCGACTAATAAGAAACAATGTAAATTTAATTCACATAATCAGAATCATTAATCAACTTTTAATCAGTATGAGAAATTGAGCATCCTGTAACAATTAGGGGACCACATTAGGTCCAAGCTAACCCAAAAACGCAAGGCAAAACTGAGCCCACAAGTACTAAAACAGCCATTCTTCCAAAAAAAACTTTCGGCCCACTTTCTCTCTGCCTACCCTCTTCCTCCTCCTTCTATCCTGCCGCCAGCCTGCTTTGGCATCCATGGACACCGGAGCATCGAGCTCGATCCAAGCCGGCGGCGGCCATGAATCCCCCTTCTTGGTCCTTTCCCATCTACAAACAACCATGGGAATAGAGCACAAAGCTCGGTCAAACAACACTGTCTTGCCCCTAGTTCGGTATTCCTCGTTGTCTCTGGTGTCCGAAGACCGCCTCGCTGTCTCCGGTGTCCGAAGACCGCCGCTGAAAATCGCCACAACCATGACGACGACGAAAACCGCCCAAGACGGTGAACGATGAACGATGTAGATCTGCATGAACTTGAAAACTTCCATCACGTAGATCGGCAAGCGACGGATCTAAGAATGTGAAATCCTCGTCGACGAGCCACTGAGGCAACGGAGCGTGTATCCCACGCCCCCTTTCTATCGGTATTTTCATACGAAATTGTCAAGGTTTTCATAGATCGGGATATGGTTGGTCGAACTAAAAGGAACGGCCTAGGTTAGGTCACAGATTCAGAGTAATTTAGATTACGACATTGGAGAGGAAAAAATAAACTCACAGTTTATCCAAAACACAAATTTTATAAGCAAAAAGGAGGACTTGTAGATTGATCATGGAGGAGAAACACTGAGTTCCTTGATCTGGGCAGTAATGCAAGCACTTGGTTCATTTGAGTTTAAACACACAGTTTGTCTCCGGGAGTAGAAGGAAATACATTCATAAACACCATAGTTTAGAAATACAAAAAAATTAGGCTGGGCTCAAGCATAGACACACAATATATTTATTCTAAATTAACACGCACAGTTAATCTTGCATAAAAAGCATGAGCGTATTTGAATCTGCTGTATTTGATTTGATGGGCCATGAACAAAAAACAAAATTGATAAATCAATACCACCCAAGAAAAAGTTATACACACGGTTTACTATTATTTGATAGAGACTATGAACAAATCAAAGTTGCAATCAACAACTCAAATATGTTAAGGAATTGATAAATTTGGAAATAGAAATAAACACCTAGTTCATAATCTGACATTGATATAAGCATAAACACGTAGTTTATTCAAATCAAATATAAAACACGGAGTTTAATTAAACTAGAGATTCTAGGCCTAAACTGATTAGGTAAAAATTAATTCGAGAATAAGTTCAAGCAATTAGGCTCTGATACCACTATAGAGTGGAATCGAAATACCTTAGTGCGGAAGTGATTAGAATCATATTGCCGAATCTTGTTCCACGAATACTGCAATCTCCTTTCTTGAGTCCTTAAGGGTAACGCCTTAGAATGGTGGCTACCAGTTACGGAGTCACCATATTGTTCACACCCCAAAACCCTAACCTCCGATGGTGGTTTACCCGAGAGAATAGATTAGATACGCTGTTGTCCATCACGTGATATATCCCACATAGGTATATATTTATAGGTTAGTCTTAGATACACACCCAAACGCCTAATAGGAATACCAATTAGATAGGAACTCTATTTCCTTGTCTGTTTATGATTCCTTATTATCTAGAAACTGTATTCTAGATAAACTGAGCCTATTTAATTAATTAACTAACTAATAATTAATTAAGTGGCCGTTAATATACCAACAGATTTAATGGGAAATGAGTCATTCTTTATGTATCTATGTTATTCACCGAAAAAAAAGAAAAGTACCGAAAAAAAGAAGAAAAAAAAGAAGAGAAAAGCTTTGAAGAATAAGGTGATTAACGTGGTAGTTTTTTCTAGCTTATGTCGACTCTTCCCTTGCTTTTCCTTCAATGCAGGATGTATATGTGTGCTAGATTGCGGTGTGATGTAAAAGGTGTTTGTGCTATATGTATTGGGAATGTTGCTCTTTAGGTCATTGGCTCTTAGCTCCACATTACCCAAATGAATTCCCTCCTTACCCTATACCTAAGCCCCATTACAACCCTTGAAAAGTCCTCATGATTAACTTTTATGCAAGTTGTCTATAGCGGTAGAGAATCGAGAGTCTTGTCAAGCTTATGGTAGATTGTTTACATTGGTTGAAGGTTTTGAGCGAGCCGTTATATCTTTTGCATACACATGAGGGGAGTGATTCGCATACCCTAAAGTGAGGTCCTACCGATCCCAACTAGTTCGCCAAACATGTGAATGAATTTTGATTACATTTGAGTTGTGATGGATTAGCTGTGTTGTTTCCTGACCTGTGATTCTATTTCGAACAACAATTTTTGTTTCAATTTGATTCTTAATCTCGTTAGGGAGTCTCGTTGTGTATGCTTGTTTTGGCTTTCTAATGTGCCCTTTTATTGGAGGAGGTGTTATAGTTTTTCTTTTCAAGTCCTTTCATCTAGTTTTGAGTCTTGTACTTGCTTGGGGACAAGCAAGGAGTAAGTATGGGGGGATTTGATAATTGCATTTTATGACTATGTTTTTAGGGGTTTTCAATAGTAAATTAGGGATAGTTTTGAGTGTGAACATTGATTTTTATTCCAATTTCCCTACTACACTTAGTGTTGTTTGTGATGTAAATTTGTAGGTTTTGAAGCTAAAACACCAACGATTCCTCAATATTTGACGAGATCGAGTACACCACGGACCTCCCCTACTAAATCCCAAACCGTGGTACGAATTTGGATCGAAGCAAAGCAAGGAAGGCCTGGGCAGTGGCGGCCACGGTCTGTCCGTGGGCTGCCTCACGGTCCGTGGCGCAACAGCAGTTTTATGGGCCGAAAAATTTATTCCACTGGACCATCATTTCATTCGGCCCAATGAGAGAACCGTGTTTGATGAAGTGACAAAAAGAGAAAGGTGGAGGGCATTGGCTTGATATGCAGCAGGCCATTATTTCGTTCATTCAAGCTTCCATTTGACCCAATGAGAGAAGTAAGTGGGTTATTTCATTCCACTCATTCAGCCCACTCCTTTACTTTCAATTCGGTCCAATCAATAACAAGGTGGAGGAACTCACTTCATTCCTGCGACCTAATCATGAAGCTACTCGGTCCAATAAAAAAGGAGAGGAGTAGAGGCCCATTAACTCAATTCATTCAGTAATCCATTCAATTCAGTCAACCACCCATGCTTGCGGCCCTGTCAAGGATCCCTTTGTCGAAGGCCAGCCTCGAGGATAAACACGAGAGAGGCGCAACCATTGATCAACACCGGGTAGCGCACTGTAGTGACACACTACATCAACATGGACACCCACCATTGGGGGAAATGCAGCCTAATGAGCAATTAGTGTAGGAAACTCCACTTTACTCGGTCGTAGGCCTTATTCATGTCAACTTTGATGGTTGCATAGGAGACCCCTTGCTTTTTACCGTTAAGATAATTGAGGAGTTCATATGCTGCCAGACACATGTCCACAATTAATCTGCCCGGGATGCATGCATTTTGGTTTGAGTCAATGAGGTGGACTAATACCGTCCGAAGTCGATTTACCAACCATTTGGCTACCACTTTGTGCAATGTGTTCCACAAACTAATAGGACAGAAGTTTGACATCCCCTGGGGTGGGTTGTAATTACGGATGAGGGTGATGTAGGTGAGATTGGTTTTCTTGAGGAGGCAGGTCAAATTTAGCGACTGGAGGGCTCATGCCTGCACATCTGTTGCAATAGTTGACCATAGGTTGTCAAAAAACACCACGAGTATCCTGACTGGTCCAGGCACCTTCAGAGGGCCTAGAGATTTCAGGGCCAAGTTTTACTTCCGCCTCTATGAACGGATGGGAGAGAGACTGGATGTCCTTGTCACTAAGGCGCTTGTCATAAGACGAGAGGCAGGTTTGCGTAAATCTGGCAAAGACTGATTCACTCGTTGCTTTCTCGGCAAAGAGACTTGGAAATGTGTGACCTACTCTCTGGTGATTGTCTCTAGATTGTTGGACCACGATCCATTAGAAAGGGGGAGCCCCTTTATCATAGTGAAGGACTTCCTGTTTTTAAAGTGTTGGAAGAAAAATTTCGTCACTTTGTCACCATCATTTAGCCATCTCACCTTTGCATGTTGTTTCCAATACAGTTCACCCATAACCATGGAGGATTCATAGGTTTCCCGTGCTTGGAAATACGATGCTAAAGTCGAGTGTTCCAAGCCCACAGTTTCAGAGGTCTTGTTGTAGTAATTCTAACTTGTCTAGACTGTCCTTAACTGGTGTGTGTCGCTTACGCTTCCATTCGATGCTCCACTGGCTACATACAAACCAAATTTCTTGAGTTTGGATATGAGGATGAACATGGTTGACCCTACTACTGATGCGTTGGCCCATACAAACTGTAGACGTTGGCATACGTCCTTTACCTAAAGAGCCCAGGCCTCTAACCTGTAGCCCCACTTCCTTTTCTGAAGTCGGTCTCCTTTAGGAAAAAGGACGATAGGCCTATGGTCGGATAAAGAGCTGACAAGTTATGGATATAAGTTGTGGGGAAACGCATGAACCCACTAGGGTTTAGATAACCATGGTCCAAAACTTCCCATATCATATGGTCCTCGTGCTCTCTGTTTGATCATGTCGGTACTAATGCTTGGGATGTTAAAAAGTTCCAGGGAAGACCTCCACTATTGAAAGTTGAAACTACAGTTGTCCTGAGATCGCAGTGGATCACTGCTCCTCGGTAACATTGACATAGTTCACTGATGATTGACCAAACTTCATGTCAATGTTAGACAACAGGATGGCCATGGGCCAAGCTCAAATATGTATTAATTTTGACTTTTTAAAGATTGAGCATAGTGTTTAAACATAGTGTTTAAACAACCTAGAATGCATGATTCACCATAGTTCCCCTTCAAGAGTTGAAGTGCTGAGGGAACCAAGAAAGTATAAATGCATTATCTACATACCATAGTACCACACACTAGTGAATAGTGATCAACCACTCCGTGTAGCCTACACTGGTCAACCCACCACCATCAAACATGTACCGGGCATCTAATCTCCGGCGACCCATTTCCTATTTACTCCGACGCCACCCCCAGCACTGCCAATCTCCGACGTCCAACCCCACCAAAACCATAAACCCTAATCCCATCCTAAACCCCTCCTTAAACCCCTCCATCATCACCCCTCGCTACTTGTGCTCTCTCTCCCCTTCCCCCTCGCCCTCCTCCTCCTCCTCCGAAACCCGCAAATACATCGGGTACTTCTTCCTTCTTCTGGGTTGCGGTGCGGCCACCTACTACTCCTTCCCCTTCCCTGAAGATGCCAAGCACAAGAAAGCCCAACTCTTTAAGTATGCCCCTCTTCCTGAAGATCTTCACACTGTCTCCAATTGGAGTGGGACCCACGAGGTCCATACCCGGAATTTCCTCCAACCCGAGTCTGTTTCGGACCTCGAGAAACTTGTCAAGGATGCCCATCAAAAGGGTCAGAAGATTCGCCCTGTTGGGTCGGGTCTATCTCCAAACGGGGTAGGCCTGTCTCGGGCTGGAATGATCAATCTTGCGCTTATGGATAAGGTATTAGAGGTGGATAAGCAAAAGAAGACTGTAAGGGTTCAGGCTGGTGCCAGGGTTCAGCAGCTTGTTGATGGGATCAAGGACCATGGCCTTACTTTGCAGAATTTTGCATCTATTAGGGAGCAACAGATTGGCGGCATTGTTCAGGTATTTCTATTTATTCATTTTGAAATGCTGGAATCTGAATCTTATTGTGGATTGGGCTTGCTTTCATTTTATGTTTGGCTTTCAAAATTTTGCTATCTAATAGCAAGTTATGTTGTTGATTTCTTCATTTGTGCCATTCGCCCTGCTGTCAATTTTAGGGACTGCTATGTGGGCATTGTTGTTGGTTGTTTGTTTCGTGTAGTTTGTGGGATCTGAATGAAATTCCAACAAAATTTACGAATTTTGCTTTCGTAGGTCGTTCTTGTGGAACATTTCATCAAATACCCTCTATAATTTTATTCAGTAGTTGACAAGTTGTAGATAGAGTTGGTGCTTCACCATAAGTAGGCAGGAACAAGGCTTTTGAATAGGAAACAAGTAGCTGCTTGCACATTTTTCCATGATATCTTTGATTATTGCCTCTCCCTGAAAGCTTCCATGAGGGGTTTTATGATGTATGCTACTCTTTGTTGCATTCTGGTTTGGTTTGAAGGTGTTTCTATTGAGATCAATATACCTACATCTTCCAGTATACTGGTAGGGGAAGTTGATAATGATCATCTACCTGGAGGTGTTTTGGGTTGTGGTTTGGATTCTCTTCCTTCTACTCATCTTGAGCTTCCTCTTGGTGCCAAATGCAATGAAAATGAACTTGTGTTAAATTTCAGAAATATAGAGGAAGAGAATGAATAGCACAAAATATTATTTCATCAAGTATGTGTGGTAAGGAGAAGGCTGAGACTATTTATACATAATAGAAGAGCAATAGAGTTAAAACAGAATCTTGTGATAACTGATTACTAAACATAAGAGGATGGTCGATGATTGATGATGAATGATACTTCCCATCCCCCCCCCCCCCAAGAAAAAAAAAAACAAGGATTGGGAGGAGTGTCGACCAAACCAAGCCTTGAAATCAATAAGTTGTGTTTTTTTTTCTCCCAGAGGTTCAGTCATGATGTCGGCAAGTTGATTGGTGGTGGATACATGAGTTGTTTGTATGAGGCCGTCTTGAATCTCATCCTTGATGTAATGGCAGTCAATACGTATGTGTTTAGTCCGTTCGTGAAATACTGGGTTAGTTGCTATATGCTGAGCAACTTTATTATCACAAAATAGTGTGATTGGTCCATCTTGAGTAATATGAATGTCTTCAAGAAGCTAAGTTATCCACTTGATTTATGATACAACGACTGATATAGCCCTGTACTCTGCTTCAGCTGATGACTTAGAAACAGTCCTTTGTTTCTTAGTCTTCCATGAAATGAGAGAATCACCGAGAAAAATGCAATAGCCAGTTAAGGACCGAGCTGGAAATTGACAACTGCCCCAATCTGCATCTGAATAAGCCTTAACTTGTAGAGTGTTGTTGCTAGGATAAAAAAAAGACCTTTGTTAACAGTTCCTTTCAAATATCTGAGGATATGCAAGGCAACCGCATAATGAAGATAAGTAGGATTCCGTAAGAACTGACTTAAATGTTGAACGACATTGCTTATGTCAGGTCTTGTGAGTGTTAAATATAGCAATCTGCCAATGAGCCTTCGATAAGGAGATACATCAGATAAAGGTGTTCCAGTATCCAGAGATAAACTTCATGCCATGAGGAAGAGGAAATTTGGTAGCCTTTGAAGCAGTGAGACCCAAATCAGTGAGTAAATATGAGATAAATTTTCTCTGATTTAGAAAGGTACCTTGAGGGGATCTGGCTATTTCTATACCAAGAAAGTACCTAGCAAGCCCCAAATATTTATTTGTGAAGTTAGAATGAAGTGCCTGCTTGAGATTATTGATGCCTTGAAAGTCATCTCCTGTTATAACAAGATTATCCACATATACAAAAACATAGATAGAATTGGTGGATGAGACTTTGGAAAAAAGAGAATAATTACTTCTGGACTGTGTGAAACCTTGTTGAATGAGGAATTTGGTTAACTCTAGGTTCCATTGTCGAAATGCTTGTTGCAAACTACGGAGGAATCTCACCAACTTACAAACTTGACCAAGCTGTGCTTTATGATATCCTTTTGGTTTTGGAGGAAGCATATATACTTCTTCATCTATATAATCATGTAAGAAAGCATATTGATGTCTAGCTGGTGTAGATCCCATGTTTTAGCAGTAGCCAAGACAATAAAAAAATGAGTTGTGCCCAACTTAGCAATCGGAGAGAATGTATGTTTGTAATCTTTATCTTTGATTTGCAAAAAACTTGGATCAGAAGTCTTGCTTTGTATCTTTCAACCGAGCCATCAAGTTTAAACTTGACTTTGTATACTCATTTGGAAGTGAGGGCGTACTTTCCTTGAGGTAAGGAGATAAGTTCCCAAGTGCCATTGGATTCTTGTGCTTATAATTCCATGTCCATAGCAGCTACCCACTTTGGATGTTTTGAGCTTGTGCAAAAGAGGATGGTTTTGGTGTATGAAGAACTGCAGCCAGAGAGAGAGAGAAGTAACATAAGACTGAGAGAGGTGAGAAAAATCTTGAGCAGTGAATAAGGGGTGTTTCACACAAGATGTGAAACTGGGAGACTGAGTTGAGAGGAATGATGAGATGTCTGCTGTTGTCAGACCGGTTGTGCATAATACTTCAACTACGTTGGTTGATGCTTGTGTCTAGTAGATTTCCTGACAGGCATATGATGCTCAACAGAAGAATCAATGACGTTAGTGACATTGTTAGATTGTGCAGAAGTAGGAATCTCAGGAGAACCAGAATTATTATCACAAATGAAGGAAGATTTTAAATAAGAATGAGAATCAGAAACAACTTGATCTGCAGAATTTTGATCAGAATTAGATGCAAGATTGGTAGTATGAGAAGTGTCACAAGGGTCATTGGTGCAAGACTTCAGACAATCATGTATCCGAGCAGCATCATTGTCGTAATCATCATTTTTAATTTCAGTTTTGAATGGGAACTTGTCCTCTTGGAATAACACATCACGACTGGGAAATAGTTTGTGAGAAGTCATGTCATATAATTTGTATCCTTTAAGGCCAAAGGTGTAATCAAGGAGAATGGACTGAGTAGCCTTTGAATCAAATTTATCTTTTTTAGTAAAACTAATAGCATAACATAAGCAACCAATGGTCTTTAATGTAGATAGATCGGGAGCATGACCAGGAAACATCTCATGAGGACTTTTCTAACCTATGTTAGCCATAGGTAATTTGTTGATGATTTATGTAGCAGCAATAATGCATTCACCCCCAGAATTTCTTAGGTAAAAGCTGCACAAAAAAGGAAAGCTCTGGCAGTTTCTAACAAATGTCTATGTTTTCTTTCTACAATGCCATTTTGCTGGGGGTGTATAAGTCAGATCGTTGATGAATGATAGCATGATTAGCAAATAAATGAGAGCAAGCATGATTCAGAAATTCTGTTCCATTATCACTACAAATCATGCATATTTTAGAATCATATTGAGTAGATACCATTGAGTAGATACCATAGTAATGAAATTAGCAAGAACAGAATGCACAACGGATTTACTAACAAGAAGATGTGTCCAAGTTGTTCTTGAGTAGTCATCACCAATTGTAATAAAGTAATTAGAACCATTGATATTAGACACTTTGTAAGGACCCCAAAGATCCACATGTATTAATTGGAATTGTTTAGTAGTGTGAGATACACTTCTATCAAAAGGAAGCCTGTGGGCTTTAGCAAAAATACAAGTCACACAAAAAAATTCGTGAGCTATAATCCCTTACAATCAGCTATATGAACCATCTTTGAGATTGATGTATGACCTAACCGGGCATGTAAAAGATGTAAGGAATTAGAGGCAGAATGTACTGATGAGGCTGATTGAGTAATAGATGAATTGACAGCAGCAGTTCTGCCAGCAGCACTGTGAAACCGAACTACTCCAGCAGATGGAGTGATAGAAGCGACTGTGTCTTTAGTCAAAAGGTCCTGGAAATGACACTGATTAGGATATATATGCAGACTTAATTGATCCATCGTTAAGGAGTTTGATTACAGACAATAAATTGTATTTAAATTCTGGTATATACAAGACTCACTGATGCATGATTTTATCACTTAAGTGAACCTTGCTTGCTGTAGTGAATTGCTTAATAGAACCATCTGGCAAGACTACTTGAACTGGCTTAGAAAGAGTAAATATATCATGAAATAAAGATGAACTAAGGCACATATGATCACTTACCCCTGTATTAATAATCTAATAGCTGGTTAAAGAGCTTTGGACATTGCAACAGATAGTAATAAGGGCAAGGTTACCTGCAACTTGACTTGAGCCAGCAAAGCGAGCAAAGGCTTTGTCCATTGTACTCTTTCCATTGTTTATCTTGGCTAGTTCTTGTTCTTGGGCTAAAACTTGTAAGAAGTTACTGTCAAAGTGTGACTGAGAAGTAGGCTGTGAAAGAGTGTCAGAAAAATCCAAGGGTGTATCAGAATCAGTAGCAATCTTGTTCATATTGGCAGCGACCCTTGAACCATTGTTCTTGACCTTGCTGTCTAGTGGATCTTGATGCCACTCAGGATGGCCAAGTTTTGGAAACAATGGTCTTGAGTATGGCCTGATCTTTGGCAATTATCACTTGAAACCTTCGAGGCTTGGAATTTTTTGAATCCTTCTTAGAATGAGAAGAGTTCTTGGCAAGAAAAGCTTGACATGAAATGTCAACTTCAGCATTGGCAACAGATTTATTAGTACAGGCAGCAAATTCTTTAGAAACATTGAGACAGCCAGTGATTTGTCTTTGTCTCTCAACTCGTTGGATCATGTTTTTATTGAGAGTTGGCAGAGGCTCTAAAGATAGAAATTTCCCTCTAATTGTCTCATAGTCATCATTCAGATGCATAAGGAACTGCATCAACTTGTCTCGTCGCTCATTTTCAGAATCTTGCTTCATAGAAGGAAAAGTTTCACGACAGATACACTCAGGAGTGTCGACATATCAGATATCTCATCCCAAATTTTCTAGAGTTTATTAAAATATACAGCAACAGAATGTAGCAGAGCCCTTCGATTGGCCGAATGTCTCAATGAGCTCATCCCACATGTCTTTAGCAGATGCAACATGTAGAAAGACATCGCAAATATCAGGAATCACAACATACAGAAGCCAACTTACAACCATATTATCAACTTTGATCCATTGGTAGAATATAGCAGATGCTTCAACTGGTTGATGAAACCAAGCTTTTCTTCAGTCTTTAGCCCAATCTTGATTGATCTACTCTCTTTCTGGAAACTAGATCCAGTAAATTTCAGATTGGTAATTGGCATTGTTGGATGATCAGAGGGATGAAGATGTAGGGGATCATTGTTGTAGCTTTCAATGATCTCCCTTGAATCTCCAGAAGAATTACTTCCAGCCATTCCAGCAGAATCAGAAACAATCAAAGTTTCAAGGAAAAACTTTGATGAAGCAAGAAACTCGATTATCAAGAATTAGGAGAATTGAATAACAGAAGAAGAGAAGGCCAATGCAAACAGCCAACAATTGTTTGCCAAACAGGGCCGAAGGCTTAAGTGCCATTGCTGCTGCGCCATTTTCTTTCACATGCTGTGACTTGTGAGCCTTTGATTTTGTCCAGTCTTTGTTTGCTCCCGTGTGTTGTGTTTTTTCTTATTTTTTTTAAAGGATTATTGGATGATAATACACTGAACTTTAGGTGTATTGGACAATAATGCACTGAACTTTTTTCTTGGATTCTAATACACTGAACTTTGAGGGTATTGGACAATAATGCACTCAGGTCAATTCAATTGGTGGTTGACGCGGTGGCTGTCGTACTTTGAGGTATCGTTTTACTATTTTTTTTTCAAAAAAATATATTAATTATTCTGCTTATGTGTACTTTCTTACACGGCAAAAGTTTTTTCTAAAAAAAATAGAAAAACGATACCATAAAGTAGGACAACCACCGCGTCAACCACTAGCTGAATTGGTCTGAGTGCGTTATTGTCCAATACCCTCAAAGTTCAGTGTATTAGAGTCCAAGAAAAAAGTTCAGTGCATTATTGTCCAATACCCTTAAAGTTCAGTGTATTATCATCCAATAATCCTTTTTTAAACTATAAAGTGCCAAATGGGCGAGAAGCAATATAAAGATCCATATCAAACATCAAAGCAAGCATCTCTAACAAAAGCTAATTGGTAATCTGAGGCTGCCAATATCATCTTCTTCTTCTTTAGATGAGAAAGTAGCCATGGATCCAGACACAGTGCTGAAGGCTTTCGCTGAGCACTACCATACATCCAAAACGATATGTTTTACCTGAATTATGCTTAATACAGAGTTTTCTGGTTTCATGAAGATTTCTGTTTGATCATGTGTAATTGTACAATTCTGGATGGAAGCTTGAATTCTTTTGGCTGATACATCATCAGTAATTTTATGACCACTTGCAATCAGTGGCTAAAATGGGGGAAAATATGTTATTACTAGTCCTTGAACTGTAGACAAGTAGTCATTTACAATTTTACTGCACCTAATCCTACATTAGCCTGCACAATCTTCATGCATCTATAATTCATTTTACATGTGACTTTTAACTTACCTACATAATCTCTACAAAATAGCTCCAATTAAATTACCACTAAGCATTACAACAATATTTTCAAAGGAAATGAATTTGGAGAGCTCCAAAATTCCTATGATGTCCAATCCAACAACACGTAAAATAAATTGATTTAAGATAGATTTTGACCTACTCTTCAGTTTCCTTCTTTTCTTTTTTTATTAATATTTTATGTATTGCGTTCATGTACTAAAGTTGAATAAAAAAAGAACAAATCAAAGAGTTTCAGAAGTACAGCCTTTTTTTTAAAGTCATTATTGAAAAAAAAAGAAATATTGGGTGTATTGAGGATGCATTAAGATTTTGTAGAGTAAGTGGAGGATTAGGTGCACGAAAGTTGTAAAACAACCACTTGTCCAGGGTTCGAGGCCTATGAATGGCATATTTTCCCTCATTTTAGCCACTGATTTTGTTACTGATTGCTAGCAGTCATAAAAGTTCTGATGACATATAGTAGTGTTCAACCAAAAATATTTAGAATAGAACCTAATTGGTGGCAATAATCTAAGGCTACCAATATAATCTTCTTCTACTATTACTTGATAGGGAAAGCAGCAATGGATCCAGACACAGGCAAAGGCTTTTGTTGAGCACTACTGTACTTGCTTAATGATATCTTTTGCTTGAATTATGCTTAATACAGAGACTGCTGATGGTTTGAAGGTTTGTGTTTGATTGTGTGTAGTTGCACAATTCTAGATGGAAATAGCAATCCATGACAAAATTACTCATATATTGTGATTGCTTTGGTGTTCACACAAATGATAGTTCAGTGAACTGAGATGAGACCATATTTATTAAGTCTAATTTTATTAAGTCTTAACTTTATTGGTAATAAATTTGACATTAATTGTAGTTATTAAGTTCAATTTTATTTTTAAAAAGGCATTAATTACTGTATAACCTGGAGTGTGAAAGGGAGTGTGCTTCCACACGCCTCCCCTTGGGAATTTGGGTTTTCGTGACCAAAGGAAGTTTTCATATGGGGCCCGCGTCAGTAGCCATGTCATCAGGGTCAGCCAACCTATGGGCTGCTCAATCAATATCCTTCTAAAACTATTGTAAATGTGGATCTGGCTTTGTGGAAATAGATGAGGATCAGCTCGAATACTCTGCATCCCATATAGTGTGTATCCATCTATTTCCCTCTCTTTTGCCTTGTTATGGTTTGTAACACTTGTGATATTTTCAGGTTGGTGCTCATGGTACTGGTGCAAGATTGCCTCCAATTGATGAGCAAGTTATTGCCATGAAAATAGTCACTCCTGCAAAGGGTACCATAGAACTTTCCAAGGAGAAAGACCCAGAATTGTTTTATCTAGCTCGTGTTGGGCTTGGAGGACTTGGAGTGGTTTCTGAGGTCACCCTCCAGTGTGTTGATAGGCAGGAGCTTGTGGAGCATACCTATATTTCTAATATGAATGACATAAAGAAAAACCATAAGTAATTCTCTCATCTTTCCTAATTTGATAATGTTTGTTAACAACATTGCAGTTGGATCATTAGAAAAAAAACAGATCAAATTATTTAATACACATACACGTATGGTTTCTGAAGACTAATACAGTAGCCTTGTTATGCTATACAAGATACATACTGAGCATTGCTCGTTCTATCAGTCCCTCCCAAGAGACAGAACATTTCCTCATAACATATTTAGTTCTCGCAAATACTGAGAAGCTACAGCTTGGTTATGTAGAAATACTTGGATATTCTTAAATGTTCTGCCTAGATGGTAAAATTGGAAAAACTTCAAATGCTGTAGCATAGTGTTGTCCGCTAGCTACACTCTGAAATGATGTCTGATTTCTTTGCTGTTGCTGATCCCTTGCCCTTAACCTGTTCCCTGTTGAACCCCTTGTGCTTCATGATCAATGTTGCCTAGTTAAGATGGGTATTTCTTCATGTGCTGAATCGAAGCTATGATTAGAAATTCTAATAATGCATGTACTTTGTAGTTTCACTATACTCAATGCTGGATGCACGGCTGGTATTCATTGGACCTAAATCAATTTTTGCTCCAATTTTGCAGGAAGCTTCTATCTGAAAACAAACATGTGAAGTACCTGTATATCCCATACACAGACTCTGTTGTAGTCGTGACCTGTAATCCTGTTTCAAAGTGGAAAACTCCCAAGAATTTCAAGCCTAAATATACTAAAGATGAAGCGCTTCAACATGTCCGAGATTTGTACCAGGAGTCCCTGGAGAAGTACAGGTAATGTTGCTCTGCATCCTTGTCCAGATCTGAAAGACCAAATAGCAACATTCATTTTTCTTACTCATAAACACTATGTCCTGTGAATCCATCAATCAGTTTGTGTGATTGCTCCTCCACCCTTGGGATCATGATATAGACATCATATCCTCTCTTTTGTGGTTTAAAGAGGATTTCCATCCTTTTGGTATTCAAATGAATATTCAGCTGTTTTACTTTCTTTGGTGCTTCTCTCTAAATATTTAATGTCTGGTTATCTACTGATAATATTCATCAATTCATGTAATCTGGACATTCTTGCATCTCCATAGAAAAAATAAAACACTCAGCAACATAATAGGTTCTTATTGTTTTTGCAGAGTTACTCCTCCAAAAGACGAACCTGACATCAAGGAGCTTTCATTTACAGAACTGAGAGATAAGCTTCTTGCACTCGATCCCCTTAACGTGGAGCACATTATCAAAGTGAATCAAGCAGAAGCTGAGTTTTGGAGGAAGTCAGAGGGATACAGAGTAGGGTGGAGTGATGAAATACTGGGCTTTGATTGTGGGGGTCAGCAATGGGTTTCAGAGACGTGTTTTCCTGCAGGAACATTGGCAAAACCAAACATGAAAGACCTTGATTACATAGACAAACCAAGGAACGGTGATTGAGAAACAAAGGATTCTGCAGGCTCCCATGAAGCGTATTTGGACATTTCGCGATAATGGCCGATGAGCCCCGCATTCAGCTCTGCAGAAGATGATATATTCTCATGGGTAATCTCTTTAGCTTCTTATCGTTATGCTTATTTGTGTAGACGATATAGTCTGGATAGTTGAAAAAGATTATTTTTCCATGGAGTAAGGTAAAAATGCCTCATTAAACATCCTCCGCTTCTTTTTCCATGGAATAGTATGAGCAAACTATTTCTAAGTCTTGGGTCAATTGGAGACAGTCTATCTAAATTGCCAAATTTAGGGGTAAAACTGTTACATCTGACCCCTCGTACCTTGCCTGTGCGGGATTTTGGAGTATTGGTTTGGTTTTTTTTTTTCCCCCTGAAGCATACAAACAGTAATCAAACTGTTATTTTCTGTAAAATTTTGAACTGGTATGAATTGAATTCTCCAGGGCTCAATCTAAGTTTGCACACAGCAGTTAGCTATCCCATCCTTTCTCTTGCTGTTCAGTTTTCAGCAATTGAGGAGATGAAGCATTTTAACTTAGATGCTCGAGGATGTTGGATCTTGGGCATCTTTAATGTTTGGCAAGCTTAAATGATGCCCTTGCAGCATGATTGAAAATGCATTATGCTACCTCATGTATATCTTTGTTCTGTGTTTCCAGGTTGGCATTATCATGTATCTTCCAACGACAGATCCACGCCAGAGGAAGCAAATAACAGACGAATTCTTTCACTACAGATTTCTGACACAAACTCATTTGTGGGATCTTTGTTCTGCTTACGAACACTGGGCAAAGATTGAGGTATTTGGTTCCTGTTCTATTGTGCCCTATCACCTTAGTTTGTACTTCCTTGGTCTTAGACTAGAGGCAGTGGAGTTATGGCTAACAGTTTTTGTCTGCATCCATAAGAACATAGGATGTGGAATGGTTGTTTTCATATCGTTTGGCTGTTTCCATGAGACAACTTTAACAAAGTAATGAACTGAGACAACCTCCGCAATGGCAAGAGTAGAACCAGATACACTAAGCTTACGTAGGAGAGCCAGTGGTTTGATCCAAATCTTTAACTGAAAAGATTCAAACTTGACACAAACCTGAATGACTAGTTCTGTTCCAAAAGCCTCCGTGAAATGAAACCCAAATATTTACCAGTCCAGATATGCTGTTTGTGTGAAGACCTTTAAGAAGTATCATCGAAAAAACTTGCTAAAATAAGCATGCTTGTTTCACTGTCAGGTTCCAAAAGACAAGGATGAGCTTGCAGAGCTGCAGGCTAGGCTAAAGAAGCGGTTTCCAGTGGATGAGTACAACAAAGGGCGGAGGGAGCTGGACCCGAATAGGATACTGTCTAATAACATGCTTGAGAAACTTTTCCCAGTCTCAGAATCTGTATGAAAGCGTAAATCCAAGCTGCGTTCAAGTTCCTCTCTCTTGGCCCGTATGCGAATTAGTTCACCTCATAATGTCGGGTTTTTGGTGTCGACACTTCTCTTGAGCTCGCCAGTGGGGATTTCTGAGCTACTTTATTAAAAGATGTACAACATATGCTACTGATGGCGATGGAGATTTTTTTTGATGGTGGAAGAGGATCTTTTTCAACTATGCATTATTCTGAGACGATGAAATGGATACCATCAATAAAAGCCTCTTGAGATGTGAATTCTTTTACTCTCAGACTTTGTCATGGTTGCATTACAATTACAAGCTCCACACAATTGGAATCTTGTGTGTTGACGATTGTCAATTCTTGTTCCTCATCATTCATCAACAATTCAGACTATCTTCATATTTACAAGTTGATGGAGCCTTTTGTTTGTGGACATTGAGGGTTCTTGGTGCAGACAACCAGGAGGGGTAGATATGGAGAATTCCCTCGAGATTACTAACACCCAATAAAACAGTATAATGCAGAGACTAGAGAGA
Organism: Portulaca oleracea; assembly: GCA_029582165.1. Classification (NCBI taxonomy): domain Eukaryota; kingdom Viridiplantae; phylum Streptophyta; class Magnoliopsida; order Caryophyllales; family Portulacaceae; genus Portulaca; species Portulaca oleracea. The sequence continues at coordinate 17,079,736 of CM055888.1, read as the reverse complement.
AAATAGGAGAATGATGTGGGTAGTTTGTATTGCATCAATAATAATCAGAATGACCTCCCCATACACCTTTCATCCCATTATAACAAACTCTGACATATTCCTTGCCAGGTATACCAAGGCTACTAGCAGAAAATAACAAAATTGACAAAATTACTGAAATAGAGAAAATAGGAAAATGATAACTTAGGCTCCACTGGTCTTTCCTATATCATACCCTCCCCCATAACCACAGACTTGTCCTCAAGTCTGGATTGAGGCCATGAACTCCGGAAACTGTTGCTTAAGGACATCCTCTTCCTCCCAAGATGCCTTCGAATCCGGTTGATTTTCCCAAGCTATTAGATATTGAGTGGTGACTCTCCTGCCCCTTTTTAGTGATCTCTGATCCAATACCGCAGCTGGTTGGTAGTTTCCTTCTGCGCAACTCCCATGTAATCCCGTTGGGTAAGTGCGGTTTTTCCGGCAATTCCCCCCTGAATGCCTTCAATTGGGATACACGAAAAGTATGATGGATCCGTGCGTCAGCTGGTAAACTGAGTTTGTAAGCAACTTTTCCCACCCTTTGTATGACTTGGAAAGGGCCATAGAACCGTGGACTCAGCTTCTCGTTCCCCCTCCGCTGCAGCGATTGTTGACGATATGGTTGAAGTTTGAGCCATACCCAATCACCCTGGTGAAATTCCCTGTCGGTCCTATGTCTGTCAGCTAGTAACTTCATTCGATGTTGGGCCCTCAAAAAATGGAATTGGAGTGTTCGAATCATATCATGCCGCCTTTGTAACGTCCTGTCAACCAATGCATTTGATGATTCTCCAGGCAAATAAGGGAGGTAAATAGGTGGTGGTTGGTTGAAAACCACTTCATATGGCGTGATTTGAGCAGCTGTATGAAAAGTGGTGTTATACCACCATTGGGCTACCGGTAACCATTTACTCCACTCCTTAGGGCGTTCGGAAGACATGCATCGCAAATATGTCTCCAAGGTACGATTGATAACCTCTGTCTGACCGTCAGTTTGTGGGTGGCAGGCGGAGGACAGGAGGAGATCCGTGCCTTGTATTGTAAATAAATTCCTGCCAAAATTGACTGAGAAAGACGACATCTCGATCACTGACAATAGTTTTAGGCCATCCATGTATCTTAAACACATCATCCAAATAAGCCTGAGCCGCGTCAACAGCTGTGTAAGGGTGCTTCAAGGGGATGAAGTAAGCGAATTTGCTGAGCCGATCTACCACCACCAATATCACTTGGTAACCAAAGGATTTAGGCAACCCCTCAATAAAATCCATAGATATATCCTGCCAAATTGCCCCTGGAATCAGAAGTGGCTGCATTAACCCCGGCGATGCTGTTGCGTCATACTTACAAGACTGACATACTACACATTTTCGGATATAAGCTTGCACATCTTTCATCATTCCCTTCCAGTAAAACAGTTGCTGGAGCTTTTTGAGTGTGGCATCCCGACTAGAGTGCCCCCCTGTAGGAGAGTCGTGTACCCATTGCAAAATGATTCCTCCTTACGAACCCGTCAACCATAGAAAATTTAGGAGGAGCTGAGGAGGGCGAATCTACACACCTTTGGAGCATCGGGTCCAACTTGTAGCTTTGTCGTATCAAAGGAAGAATGTCAGATTGTACCATAGAAATTGCCAGGCATAACACTTCTAAACTTGGTACCCGGGACAAGGCATCAGCTGCAACATTTTCACGCCCTTTCTTGTACTCGATCTCGTATTCAAACCCCAACAACTTAGATAGCCACAGTTGTTGGAAAGGGGTGCTCACTTTTTGTTCCAAGAGCCACTTAAGACTCTTTTGATATGTCCGTACAATAAACTTACTTCCGGTGAGATATTGTTGCCATTTTTGAACAGCAAACACCAACGCCAGTAGCTCCTTCTCGTATACCGATAGATGCTGCCATCTTGGCCCCAGAGATTTACTAATGTATGCCAAGGGGTGGTTTTCTTGCATCAAAACAGCCCCTATCCCACTGGCTGATGCATCAGTTTCGACGACGAAGGGCTTAGTGAAGTCTGGCACCCCGAGCACAGGTGCTGATGTAAGGGCATCCTTAAGGGCTGTAAAAGCTTGACCACTGTCATTTTTCCACTCAAAAGCCCCTTTCTTCAGCATATTAGTAAGGGGTTTGCTAATGGAGGCATAATTTTTTATAAACTTCCTATAGTACCCTGCAAGGCCCAAAAACCCCCTAAGTTGTTTCACATTCACTGGTACCAGCCATTCTCTAATGGCCTTGAGCTTGGCCGGGTCAGTTTCCACCCCTCTCGCCGATATAAAATGCCCTAAATACTCCACCCTGTCGCTGGCAAAAGTACACTTGCTTTCCTTGGCATATAGTTGCTCCTGCCGCATGACCGATAACACCGTGGCCAGGTGTTGTAAATGCTCCTCGAAGGTCTTGCTATAAATTAATATATCATCAAAGAAGACTAACACAAACCTCCTCAAAAATGGACGAAAAATGTAGTTCATAAGGCTTTGGAAGGTAGCCGGGGCATTGGATAGTCCAAACGGCATGACCAAGTATTCAAAGTGTCCGTGGTGTGTCTTGAAAGCCGTCTTCATTACATCATCCGCGCACATTCTGATTTGGTGGTAGCCCGACCTCAAATCAATTTTGGAAAAAACGGTAGCCCCGGCTAATTCATCTATCAGCTCTTCCACCAATGGTATAGGGAATCTATCCTTTATGGTATTCTTGTTGAGTTCTCTATAATCAACACAAAGTCTCCACGACCCATCTTTCTTCTTTACCAAAACCACGGGGCTAGCGAAAGGGCTAGAACTGTGTTGGACTATACCTTTGTTCATCATCTCCCACACAATTTCTTCTATCACATCCTTCTGTTTCAATGGATACCTGTATGGCCGAATGCTGAAGGCATTGCTGCCCTCTTTCAAAGGAATTCTATGATCAAATGGTCCCCGACTTGGTGGTGGTTGTTGCGGCTCCTGGAACACATCTTCAAATTGTTGTAGTAGCTGGCTTAACCTTGAGTCAGATGCATAGGGTTGTGTTACAGTAGATAAGGTGGGAGAGACCTGTTGTTGCCCCTGGACTTCCATTAGTTGCATCATACATAACTGAGGAGCACCCGGGAGTATCTTCTGTAGCTTGTTCGGTTTAAGTAGCTACACCCTTTTTCCCTTGAGACCCCTGAGCACATGATCCCTGCCTTCCACAGTGAACTCCATTTGAAGTTTTTTGAAGTTCCACCGTATAGTGCCTAACTCACTCAACCATTGAATGCCCAACACCATGTCACAGCTACCTAGCGGAATGATGTAAACATCAGATTGAAACTTTGCATTATGTAACTTCCATTGGAACCCTTTGCACACATATAAACACTGTAGTTTATTTCCATCGGCAATTGTAATATCCTGGGGAGGAATCTCCTCAAATTTGCATCCCAATTTCTTAGCCATAGCAACATCCAGGAAGTTATGAGTGCTTCCCGAGTCTATAAGTATGTGTAGCGGGTACTTGCCCACAGCCCCGGTTACTCGCATGGTTCTGTAGTTGTGCGCCCCACTCAAGGCATGTACAGAAATTTGTAGCTCATCCCCTTCAAGCTGAAATTCCCTATCCATTTCTTCATCCTCTTCATCATCATCGGGAGGTTCCTCTTCCTCATTGCCAGGGATCTCAATCAAGAATAGTTGTGTCTTCTTAATATTACACTTGTGACCTTTCTCATCAGGCATCACAAAAGAAACACAACCCTTTGGCCCATTTTTCAGCTCTTTCTGCAGGAGTAAGGGTTTTAGGCTTAATTTGTGTATGGTATGGTTGATAGGGATTGTTGGTTTTGGGTGTTGGGGTGTTTGGAGTTGGTAAGATGGCTCTGTGTAGGGGTGTTCTTGGGCTGAAACTGGCCCGGGGTGTAGAATATGGGGTGTTGATCCTTGGGATGGGAGGACCCTTTGTGGCTTTGTCTTGAGTTTTGATGGCAGATAGAGAGGCTTCCTGCAGCCTAGCATATTCTACTGCATCCGCAAGGGTAGTGGGCCGAAAAGCTCGGGTAAATGGTTTAACCGAGGGTACTAACCCACCAATAAAACTTTTAACAAAGTAACTATCAGTGAGGTTTGGGTTCCTCAACAACATCAAGGCCTTAAGCTCCTCAAATTCCTCTAGATACTCATCAATTCCTCCTACCTGCTGCAGCTTATTGAATTGCTCAACCACATGACCCCCCCAGTTCATCTCTAAATCGTGCACAAATATCAACAATACAGTCTTCCCACATCACATTGGGTCTACCCAAAATATAGCTATTAAACCAAGTTTCAGCTCTTCCCTGGAGGTGCAAAGAAGCTATTTCCACTTTCTGATCATCAGGGGTCTTACATAGGTGGAAATAGTTAGAACATTTTTTCACCCAACCACGCGGGTTATGGCCATCGAAAGAGGGAAATTCTATTCTAGGATTGTAAGAAGTATAGTGTCTTGGAGTTACCTCAGAGTCATTATTTTTCGGTGTCCCGGACTCCTCTACCAGCACAAAATTGGGATGCTGCCCAGACCCGGCACCCGTCTCGTCACCATCTCCCATTGATTTCATCTTCCCCATCGTGATGCTTAACTCCTTCATACTGGCCATCACTCGATCAAATCTCTCTTCTTGTTGAGCAATACGCGAATTTTGGGCTTGAGTTCTTTGGTTTACCAAAGCTTGTTGATCCGCAATTTGCCGCCATATTGGTTTGTTGCTCAAGCAAGCTTTGGAACATTCCTTCCATGTCACATTTTGCTGATTGCCACTTGCCATCCTTCGAGTCTATGGTGCCAGTGCCCGGTTTATTGGTGCTCACGATACCAATGGTGCGCATAACCAGAGGGTAGATATGGAGAATTCCCTCGAGATTACTAACACCCAATGAAACAGTATAATGCAGAGACTAGAGGGAAAATAGGAGAATGATGTGGGTAGTTTGTATTGCATCAATAATAATCAGAATGACCTCCCCATACACCTTCCATCCCATTATAACAAACTCTGACATATTCCTTGCCAGGTGTACCAAGGCTACTAGCAGAAAATAACAAAATTGACAAAATTACTGAAATAGAGAAAATAGGAAAATGATAACTTAGGCTCCACTGGTCTTTCCTATATCAGTTATCTACCTGCCTATCTGGATACCTCCAATAATTCAGTAAATAAGCCTAAAATTTTAAATGTTCATGCAAAGCTATCAATATTGTAATCTGTATTGCTAATGGATGTTAGTTCAAATCAAAAATAGGTTATGGAAGTTGTCACGATTTCTGTGAAATTCTGATAGTAGGTTATATATTGTTTGAAATATGTATCCAATGATTATGTATATTTTTTTGGTTATCGAAAGCTATAAAAGGCTAAAAAAATTTGTAAAATATAGCAAATACATTATTACAATAAATAAAAAAACCGCCTCGGAATTAAATGAATAATCAAGCACTTACATTCAAAATAATTGCGAACCCATTATGGCAAATGTACATTTTCCGATGGGCCTTCTTCGGGTCTTCTTCTAAGTCGTTGGTTTTGTTGGGTCGTCTCCCTTTGGATTTACAGTGGTTTCCCTGGGTCTCAATGTTTGTGCTTGGTTGTTTATTTTATTTTATTTTATTTTAATTTTTTTCCCAAGTTGTGCTCCTTGTGTGATTGAAGGGCTTGATGGTAAATTGAAGCTATATCCAAGTGAGGTGTTCTGAATTGAAAAGTAAGTTATCTTCTATTATCTCTTCCATTTTAGTTGATGGTGATTGCTTGGATGTGGTTTTATCTGGGCTTAAAGAATTTCTCGGGCTAATTAGGGTCTCTAATACCCCGGTTCCTTTACCAGTTTTGGATGATGTGGTTGTGCTTGCTCCCTCTTTTGTGCCTGTTTAAATGTCTAAAAACCCAACTTCCCATCCTTCTATCTCTGTTGGCTCTCTTGGTGTGGTTGGTCACATTTTCTTTGTGTTTGTGGAGAATTTCCTTTGGAATTGATGCTTTGGTGCTGAAAATACTTTTTGTAGATTTTGGGAATTTTGTTGATGTTTAATTCCTGAAAAAGAAGGTAGGAGTGGAAGAAAGTTTGGTTCATTCATCTCAAGAATAAAAAGGAGAATGCAATTTCTATTCAAGCCCTTAATGGTAGTTTGTTTAATGGTTCCTTTATTACTATTTCACGGGCTAAGTATAGTAAAAAACAGAGGGTACATCGCTTCTTAAGGAGTGTGTCTAGCAAGCGTGTTTGGATCCCAAAAGTTGTGCAAAATGTGGAGGTTGAGACTCTACATGATGTGATGAATGTATCCAATGAGGTGGGTGCTAATAACCTTACGAACTCTCGGGCCAGTCTTGTTGTTGTGCACTTTGAGGTTCCATCTCGTGATGATGCTATGGATTCCGATCACACCTTTTCAACCCAATTTGTGCAATTTTGAGTCATCCGAATAATGCTTGAGTTGTCCCTAAATGTGATCCGATTGATAGTGAGGAGACATACACTCAGTTGGTTCACTCTGAATCTTTTAACTCTGCTGATATTGAGGACTCAGTTTTGGAGGGTTCCAAAACTTTTGCTAGAAGAAGGAAGAAGGGGAAGACTTTTCCAGAGTTCAAGTTGCATTTGGTCAGCCAATGTTGCATGCAGAGCTGCTACCACTAAGTCTAAAGAACTTGTCAGAAGGAAGGATAAAAATGCGATCTTGCTAGTTGAATCTTCAGAGCTTCCTCAAAATCATTTGAAGGACATGACGCATAGAGTGGCTAAGTTTGATTGTGGTTCTGGTTTTATTCGTAAGGATAGGAACCGTTGAGAAGCAACTCAAGGAGAAATGACGAAGAGAAAGAAAATGTTAATTTTAGTGTTTTAATTTTGTGTTTTTCTCTTGCTGTTTACTTGTGTTGCTTCTTTGTTGGTAGTCGTCTTTCGTTGTATTTTTCTCTGCAGATTTCACAGCGCCGACGCTGTCTGCCTGTCTCTTTAGCCTCTTTTGTCTTTCAATAATAAAAAAATGAACATTTTCCAATGACTCCAACCTCAATGAATCATTTTCTCCGTACAGAGATCAGAGCACTCCCTACTAGGCTCCTCATTCTCATTGCTATGCAGTAAATGTTACGAGATCTTTAATGTCTTTCTTTAACTAATAATTTTCTATGTAATATTTTTTAAAAAATTTCAATTGTTATACTCTTATGATAATATATACCATTACAGATATGATGACAATACTTTTGTGTAATAAACCATTGTAAAGTTTTCAAAGTTTTGGAGTGACGTATAAATCAAGGTGATGTATAAAATGTGAATGAAGAAAAAGTTTATTAGTTTTTAAATCCAACTGGACACATTGATGTTGGAGAGTCCATACCATTTATAAATCCTAAGGAAATATTAACAAATATTTAAAAACTAAAGGGATCTCGTTTTCAATAGATGTCTGTGAGATGATGACAAGCTGAAGGCAAGAAGACAATCTCATTCAAAGTAGCAGGATTCTGAAACAAAATTTTGAATTCACAGACTCTCCAATCTTACTCTCCAACTCAGGAATGCAGCCATAGACGGTCATGAAGCCTCTCATCTCCAGCTCCATACATCTCATCAACCCTTTCGCCATCGCGATAGAATTGGAATGTGGGTGTGTATCGAATTTGCAGTGTTGTCTCTGGGCACTCATCTATATCAGCATAAACAAAACACAGCTTTGGAAATTCACTGCTCAACTTCCGAAATCCAGGAAGAATTTGGTTGCACACTCTGCACCTGTCAGTTTGTTCATACCAAAGTTTTGAGCATGTCAATCAGGATGAGGAACAGGCTTACGCCGACCCACTCGAGCAGAAATTCCTCAGGCAGAAGAAATAGAATAGAATGCGCCTTCAAAAACACAACTTTCTTCCTTTTGACACCCACACCAGATTTTCTTCAGAAACCAAAACAGGATCCAAACTACACTTAGATTAATTTCTCAAGATTGTTCGCTCGTTACTTCTCATTTTTAAATATAGACATGGATATCTTTGTCAAATAAAATCTGTCCAGAATACCTATCGGCAAATATAGAAGCCCTTAATTCTATCCTAGGCTTTACAATCTGGAATCTAATAGAAGCCCCAGGACTTAAATTCAGTTCAGCGTATGATTGTTCCAGGATTTCGCATATTTGATGAACATGATTGAACATAACATACAGCTCATGACATAAATTGCTTTGGGTTTTAACATCACCATAGTTAGCTAGGAAGAAGCAAAGATTGCTAATTCAATTGTTCCTGGTGTGTCTCAAATTGCTCAACTCAACAGTCAGCTCAGTTTCTCAACTAACCAAACGAAAACCCTAAAATTCACAGGAGAACCAAATAAAGGCTTGAACAAATAAAAAAAGTGAGTAAGAGAAAAAGAAGGCTTACCATGAAGCACCATAGTTGATTACTGCCTGCATCAGAACAACAATGTCAACGAATCAGAAAACAATTAAGCAAGAGAATTAATGAGTTGGGCAATTCTGATAGTTGTGAATACAGTTAACATACAGGGGTTTTGGAGGAGCGGATTTGGTGAAGGATTTCGGCGAGTTCTTGGTCGCTGGAAGCGGTATTTAAGTTTCCATGGCGATTTCTAGTGATGGTTGGTCGTTTCTTGTTATCTTCTCCCTCCCTACCTTCCATTGGAGCAAAGTCTGAAGCGGACTCCAATAGTTCAATTGGCTAAAACTTAATAACGTCTGTCAAATTGATCGGTAAATTTTAACTTACCAAAATTTATCAGTTTTAATTTAAATTAACTAAAAATTATTAAAAATTATCAAAGTTAAAAAATAAAAAAAATCTAATTTTGATATATTGGCGTAAATTTATCAAAAGTTATCAAAATTTAATTTTTACATAGCAAAAAATTACTCCATGCTGAGAAAAATGTCATTTAACTTAATAAAATAATGAAATATGTCATTTTAATTTGTTGTAACATGTTAAAACCTTAAATAAGATATTAAAATACAAGCTAACTAAAAAAAAGATAAATAACCCAAAAACCTTAATAAACAATTCATTATATAAAATTTAAAAGTTATTCTTTTTGTTTTTGGGATAACCAAAGCTTCTTATTCTTTCTGTCTTAAGAGATAGTAATGCCTAAATTTGCTTCCCAGGACCACGATCCTTCATTCTAATTGATTTACTCAAAACAATTAACTATCAACATAATAGCAGAACAAGAAGTCAACTTCGAGATACTACTTTACAAACACACAATGATATATATGTGTTTTGTGGGATTGATGCTCGATCATAAATGACTCAAATTTCTTGTATCATTACCGAGGTGCTTACTTCAAACCATACGAGCTCGTTTTCATCATGCAAACAAGTTGAACTCGTACCATTCTTTGTTGAGTGCTTATGACATAGCTTCCTTATAAGAGGCTCTCCACCATCAGTCAATAACACAAACTCACCGGGAGGATAACTCAAGGAAGGTTACCTCTGTCTAATGGATCTTCTGAATTGAGGTTCTCCTTATGTAGGAGATTGTTGTGGTGGATCATCATCATCATCACCACTACCATCATCGTGGCCATTTTCAGCATCATTATCATCATCATCATCGTCATCATCGTCGTCATGGTCATTTTCAACAACATTATCACCATGGCCATCATTTTCATGAACATCTCCCCCATGAGCTTGAGGAGGTGGATCGGAAAAACTAGAGTTGGATGTATTCTAGTGATAGAACAAGAATCATGTTCTCTTGACAGTTCAATGTGCGCAATTGTCTGGTCTTCAAAGAACGCAACATCTCTACTTCTAATCACCTTCCTGTTAACTGAATCCCGTAATTTATATCCAAACTCGTCATCATAGTACACTAAGAAAATTCATTGTTTCACCTTCTTATCAAGCTTGGACCTCTCCTCTCTGGGAATGTGAACAAATTCTCTGCATCCAAAAACTGTCAGGCGTTTGTACAATACATCTGTTCCTGACAATACATTTTGTGAAACATACCATCAAGTGGAATTGAGGGAGAAACGCTTACAAAGTACACTGCTATGAACATAACTTCTGCCCAAAATGATTTAGGTAACTTTGCATGAGATAGCATACATCTGATTCTTTCATTAATTGTCCTATTCATTCTCTCTGCGACTGAATCCTATTCATTCTCTTTGCGACGCCATTCAGCTGAGGCATCTTTAGAACTGTCTTGTTAAGTTTGATGCCCTAGGCCTAGCAATAATGGTCAAATTCCCCCCCCCCCCTTTGTACTCGCGCACCATTGTCTGATTTGACACACTTAAGCTTCTTGCTAGTTTCACGTTTAACTCTAGCTTGAAATTCTTGAAATTTCTGGAGTACATGGTCTTTGCTTTTCAACACAAAAAGCCCACACTTTCCAAGAGTAATCATCAATAAAAGTCACAAAATTAAATATTGGGCCCCACTGTGTGATCTAGCATCTATAAAACACACATAAGTATGAACAAAATCAAGTACATTCTTTCTTCTAGAAGGTGGGCATGTGTGGAATGCTATATGGTGCTATTTTCCAGCAAAACAATCAGAACATTTCAAATTCATACTTGCTAAAGTAGGGAGGAGGTTCTTTGCAAGCATCTACATGCCTTTTTTTGCTCTAAGACCAAGTCCTTGGTGCCACAGCTCACTAGAGGAATCATCAATTGTGTTTGTTTCTCTAGCGCACACCTTAACTTGCATTACATATGACAAACATTTGTTCTGAGCTCGAGCGACAACCAAGTTGCCGTTTGTGACCTTCCATTTGCCATTACTAAAGTAATTACCAAGCCCTTCATCTTCAAGCACACCAGAAGATGTCAAGTTCTCAATCTAATGTCATGAACATGTCTGACATTTCTCAACACTGACTTGCAACTAGTGGAAGTCTCTAGTATGACTGTACCCATACCAATGATCTTGGATGAACCATCATTTTCCACCATCACATGACCAAAATAACCACCAATATTGGATAAGAAGTACTTACGACGTGAAGTAAGGTGATATAAAGCACCCGATCAATTACCCAAGTGCAGTCATTACTAGCAAGGTTTAGACAATCTTGATCACCAATAAGAAATTGTTTAGGCTCGATTTTGAGCCTATATGCGTTCCTTTTACCTAGGTTTTAACTCGGTTCCGTATGTGTTTACCAGTATTTTCACTTTATTTCCTTCTTTTGCATATTTTGTAGTCCCTAGATGATTGTGGAGCAAAAGCGCACAAAACGAGGCCAATTCAGGCCTAAATGCAAAAGAGTCGGGTCATCCTGAGGAAACCCGGCCCTGGAGAAGAAGAACCAAGCCTCAATCCAGAGAATAGAGAAGAAAACAAGAAGGAAACTCTCATTAGAGGAGTCACGGCCGTGACCTCCATTGTCACCCCCGTGAACCCAGTGTTTCCTTAGGTGCAAAAACAGCCGGAAAAAGGCAGAAGAAAGAAGTGGGATCACGACCGTGACCAACATTCTCATGGATTCGGGGACACTACCTACGCTTATGTAAGCGCTGCCCTCGCCAGCTTCGAAGTTGCTCGCATCTTCTGGGATTTTGCTCGTGTCCCTTGAGGCCCAAGTGTTATTGACGGTGGATTGTTTAGGTTTTATTCTTGTAACCTAGGTTGTCGTCGGGTATATAATTGGTTCTAGTTTCTCCTTATTATTAATCCATTGTATCAAATGAGATAGAGAGAAACACAACAGTTATATATGTAATCCTCATATCAGTAGTGCATCGATTTCGTGGTTTTTTCCCTCTTTGGGGTTTTTTCCACGTTAAATATCTGGTGTCAAATTCTTTTTTCTTTTTCCGCTATTATCTGTCATTGTTTGTGGTTGCTTTGAGTGCTCTTCGATCCTATCAGTTGTTGGATGTTCATTTTGACTATGTTGGGCGTTCAGTTTGATGCTCATTTTTCTTGTTGTTGGATGTTCATTTCAATGTTCTCAATATCTTTGATCCGATGTCCATTTTCTTGTTGCGGATGTTCATTATAATGTTTCCAATGTTCATATTGATTATGCTTGATATTCATTTTGTTATATATATTATTGCCCATGCTGGATATTCATTTTGTTAGATGTTCATTTTGATTATACTGGATGTTCATTTTTTTACCATATAAATTGGTGCCTGTATATTGTAGTATTCATTTTCTTTATGTTAGGTGTTCATTTTGATTATGTTGACTCCCGGACAACATTTAATTCTCAAGTAGTTGATTCCCATGCAACATTTAAATATAAGTAGCAAAAAGAAAAATGCAAATGGATGAAATAATTACAACCCTTGATTCAACATCTAAGGGTCCATAATGTCAATGTTCACATGCTCACAGTAAACTCATGCTTATTCTATCAATTACACACACACACACACACACACACACACACACACACACACACACACACATATATATATATATGGCTAAAAAGGAGAGAGCCATTCCCATTCAAACTGAAACAAAGTACAACTTACTCCAGGCATACCCAGAGACATACAAAAGAACCCTCAACATCCCACAAAATTAGAACACAAGAACCCCCTGCATTTTAGAGTACAGTCCCTAATAACTATCTTAGCTAAAATCTCCACCGTTTAACCTCCTAAATCATGAGAACGATTATTCCTTGCTTGCCATATGTGATATATAAGACTTGAATATAAAAGGAAATGCTTCTGCCTCTGGGATTTTGACAACTGATGAGGACATATAGTGACTAAATATTAGGAGCATTTTGATAGTGAAATTTGGGGAATAATGTGCTTAATTGATCTTTTATGATCTTATTTCGCTATCTTAACTAAGTTTTGTGTGTTTTGTTCAATTTGTGGAGATTAGTGATATGAACTCCAAAGCTCACATCCATTACTTGATTCATCACTAAAAGAGCTTTCCGATGATATATTATAAGGTCAATTCCGAGTTGAGATGATGGAGTTATGAATAAAATAGCAGAAAGTGTGCAAAAACTTATATATGTCCACTCTTTTGGTCACCATCGTTTCCACAAGTATGCTATGACTTTGAGACTTATGCCAATGAAAAGTAGACTCCTAGAGCTTTCCGAAAAGTCAAGAACCAAGTCAATCGGACGTCGGACGAAGGAGATATGGCCGAAACAAAATGACCCAAAAAACTCCAGAACCAACACGACCTGTGTTGACACCAACACGGTCCGTGTTGGCCATGTTTATGACGATTTGGTCGTTTCAACTTCTCTTAATGGTATATAATTGTAGATTCGGCTGATTCACCATCCATCTCCATCTCTACCCTCATCCATCCCTTCCTCCACAAATCCATCCACATTCATCCTTAGTTGAAGATTGAGAGTTTATTAGATTTCGAAGATCGATTATCAAGAAATCCATTGAAGTGGAGGAGCAAAAGTCCCCACCGACTACCATTCAAGCGAGGAACGATTTCCATCTCGGTTTACTTCTCTTTCTTTTAGATTTCATGCTTTCTAGAATAGATTTTGATATGTTTTGTATTTTGAACATGAGTAGTGAGTAGTTTCTTTTAGTTTGGGGGATAATCCCTTTCAAGTTTCTCTTATAGATTGAGTATTGTTGGATTGAATAAGTTTGTTTATCTAGTTTGAATGCATTTTATTTATCCTTTGAATATGTATGTCATTGCTTTTGCTTGATCACCATTAGCATGGATTTAAATTATTGAATGAAGTACCGAATGGAGAAATTCGATAATCGGAGCCCGTAGGATTAAACTGATTTATAAAGTGAACTAGAGATAGAAGACTTTGTGATTAGGGGTCGTTGGATAATTTGATCTTTAACTTAGATAAAATTGACACAATAAAGAGTCCAATAGATCAATTTTACTAAGCAATTCGTTTCATTGCCAAAAGCTCGCTACGGAATACATTATGCGATTATCGACCCTAAAATGTACCAAATTAGTGACATACATGTTCAATCCACTTGTTTGATTCATAGAGTTACTTAGGTTTTATCCCCTGAACGCTTTTCTCATATTGATTAATCTAAGTAAATTGTGTGAATATTTGTTGGTTTTGACCTTTTTAGTGACTAGAACTAGAATTAGTTATTCTCAATCTAAAACCCGACCGATTTAGCAATCACCTAGGAGGCTAGTTTGGTGCGTAGTTAGCAAAGTCCCTGTGGAATCGACCTTGATACTTGCTACACGAGCACCCGTGCACTTGCGGCCTATCAAGTTTTTGGCGCCGTTGCCGGGGACTTTGTCCCTAGCCGCCACCGAACGAATATCCTTAGATTGACTAGATCATTTTCTTTTTGTTTATCTCAAAAAAAAATCCAAAAAAATGGCAATTATCTATTTCCCCCAATTTGAGCAGGAATTATTTTGGCGTTATTTTGATCGATTACTTGCTTGTCCTGTTCCATGTGGTATTGAGCCTGGGAAATCAGATATTCTTGATATTGTTGTTGAGGGGGTGAATATAGAGACTCGCACTCTTTTAGAGTATTTTGGTTTTTAGAGTAAAACTGTTGATGAAGCTTGGATCTTGCTTGAATGGCTTGCACAAGATACATTCGATTTTGAAAATTCTTATTGTGCATCTGGGTACTCTTACCCTAATCTTTGTGCTTCTCATGCTAACTCCTATACTCGACCCCATTGTTTGCCTCCATGTGGTTTATGTTGTTCTTTTGACCATGATGATTCTACATGCCCTAGTTATGCTAGAATTGAGTTTTTGGTGAGAGCAATATTAGAGCAACAAGCTAAGACACTTGACTTGATGCGAGGGTTTGGTCCATCGCATAATCTTGACCATAATTCTAGTTCTTTCAAATTGAATGTTGGAGTATGTGATGATGGTGAGTTTACCGTCCCTTTAAAGGCTAGACTAGAGGAAATATTTGACCCTTCTAAGGCATCTTTTCCAACTGTTGCTCCATCATACCTTAGCATACCTAGAGACACTACTGATGGTGTCTCTACATTTCATGATGCATCCTTACCTTTTTCTCACTCGACGGGGTTTAAGGTGAGTGAGTCCTATGGGTTTGATGCTAGGTATGATGATGATTTTTGTCATGGGTCAGTTGATACTATTGATGAGGAGGCTTGTGAGGGGGTTGTTGGTGGATTAGATCCTTCAAGCAAAGAATTTGATGATGTTATACTCCCTACTTCCAATGTCTTATTTCATGCTTCTACTCCTTGTTCACCACTTTACTATTCTCCTAAATTCCTAGATGAGCCACCTTTTGTTGAAGAGACCATATGTGTTCACGTTGATGTGGGCTATGTGGTTAATTCTTGTGATATGCTTGAGGGGAACAACAATATTCTTTATTTGTCCATAGGTACATTAAGAGGGCACCATTCCTCTCTTGTTTCATATTGCATCTACCTAGAGGACTTGCCTAGAAAACTCATGTGGATAACTTATTTTGATTCTTTTGATTTTTCTAAGGCCTTTGATCTATTTAAGAAAGCGATACTTACATTTTCTGCTATAACTCTTTTGTTGCTTTCTTATTTGCAAGCTTGTAATCCGCATGCTGAGGAGTTTGACAAGCTTTTAAGGGCATTGACGGCGTCTGAAGTAATGGCCCCAGTCTTGAGTTCTTGATGGAGCAGTTGATGCTCCATTCGCCCCATTCTTGAAGAGGCGATGATTTAGGTGCATCCAGCACCTAACCTGGTGAGATCTTTCCTTATTTCCCCCTTTTCAATTTATTTGAATGTGCTTGCATTGAGGGCAATGCTTTGTCCAAGCATGGGGGGAATTGTATAAATGTGTAGTAGTGTCTTGAGTTTGTTTTTGTTTGTTTTTCTTAGTTTTTTGGTTTTGTTTATTTATAAAAAAAGTTGCATCCACCTAGTTGCATTAGTTAGATTCATCCTTAATTTTTATTTTCTTATTTTTTTTCTTAGTTTTTAGTTTCTTTTATTTTCTAGGTTTGCATTTAATTTAGTTTTTTTTTTATTTATTTTGAAAAAAAAAATTCCAAAAAATCAGAAAATTAGAAAAATCGAAAAGTTTGAGGGAAAAAGTCTAGGTTTTCTTTTAACTAGATTTAATCTTGAGTAGCCCATTTGTGAATAACAATCATGAAAAGAGTTTGTCAAAGCTTATTGAGTTGAGCACTGCATTTTGAAAGCGATGATTGATTCCCCTTATGATCTATTGGAATGAGTTTGGCATATACATCTATTTGAGCTAGGTTTATTTGAGAGCTTTTACCCATGAGACCACAAAGCCTTAAAATGACTAATCATTTTTATTAGTCTCATATTTTCCATGTGTGACTCATCCTTAGTTTCATTCTCTAGAACTTGCAATGTATCTCTTTGAAATTGCATTTTTGCTTGTGCTTTGATAATATGATAGAGGCATTGTTATATATATTTTAGCTACATAGCCAAATAGCCACCCTTTACATGTTAAAATCCGCCTTTAACCCTTTTTTAGCCTTGTATCACTCTTTCTTTTGATTACCTATATTAAAAACCATGGCTGAATATTGAATTTCCTACCCTTAAGCCTATGCTTGGAGTGTTAGAGTGTGAAGAGTTGGGTTTATTATGGTGTTTTTGTCGTTTGGTTTTGTTGGGGATGTTGTGAAGTTGAATATCATGAGATAGCTCCCAATTGTAGCTTGATATGCGTTGAGGTGGAAATTTGCCTTATAATTGTATATTTATTTGTTTTGAGTTGTAGTTCATTTAGAAAAAAAAAGAAAAAAAAGCAAAAAGAGAAAAAAGAGAGAAAAAAGGAAAAAAAAAAGAATGAAAAAAAGGTAGAAATAAAGTGTTTAGTAGTTTGTTAGTTTATTTTCTTTGATTTGAGGCAATTTTTCCACTTGATTATGGGATGCGTTGTAGTGAATATAAGGTGTGAAAGTTTTGTTTGTGCAAATTTAGTGAGGTTTATGCTCCAAGCTTGGGTTTTTAGCTCCACACTCCGCAAATATATTTCAACTTCTTACCCTTAACCTTAGCCCCATTACAACCCTTTTAAAAGTCCTCTTGATTGTCATTGTGCATTGCATATTAGCGGTAGAGAATTGAGATGTTTTGCAAGCTTATGGTAGGATGTTGCTTTGGTTTGAGTATTGAGCGAACCTTCAATGATTTATTCACATTTAAACACATGAGAGGAGCGTTTCCACATTCCCAAAAAGTGAGTTTGCTCTCTGATTCACCTAGTTTCATGCTTATACATGTGCCTGCTTGCTTCATTTGTGATTAGGGGGTGATTGATTTGAACTTGAGAAGTGCAGTGCTTGTAAATCTTTCCAAAGCTTTTCCTTCTCTATTATATGGACTTTGATTCTCTTTTGGGGTGTTCTAGATTAGATTTAGTTGATTGAATGATCCTGTTGATGCTTTCCTGATGAGGATTGTAAATAAAATATTTGCTTTCATTTTGAGTCTTTTGTTTTGTTTTGTTTTTGAGTCTTTTGTCCCCGTGTTTTTATTTCTTTTCTTTTCTTTTGTGAGTCTGGACTTGCTTGGAGACAAGCAAGAACTAAGCATGTGGGAATTTGATGAGGACATATAGTGACTAAATATTGGGAGCATTTTGATAGTGAAATTTGGGGAATAATGTGCTTAATTGATCTTTTATGATCTTATTTCGCTATCTTAACTGAGTTTTGTGTGTTTTGTTCAATTTGTGTAGATTAGTGATATGAACTCCAAAGCTCACATCCATTACTTGATTCATCACTAAATGAGCTTTCCGACGATATATTATAAGGTCAATTCCGAGTTGGGATGATGGAGTTATGAATAAAATAGCAGAAAGTGTGCGAAAACTGATATATGTCCACTCTTTTGGTCACCATCTTCTACAAGTATGCTATGACTTTGAGACTTATGCCAATGAAAAGTAGACTCCTAGAGCTTTCCGAAAAGTCAAGAACCAAGTCAATCGGACGTCGGACGAAGGAGATATGGCCGAAACAAAATGACCCAAAAAACTCCAGAACCAACACGACCCGTGTTGACATCAACACGGTCCGTGTTGGCCTCCAGAGAGCTCAATTTCCCCAGAAACCATCAACACGACCCGTGTTGACACCAACACGGTCCGTGCTGGCCCTGTTTATGACGATTTGGCCGTTTCAACTTCTCTTAATGGCTATATAATTGTAGATTCGGCTGATTCATCCATCACCATCCACCTTCATTCATTCACTCCCATTCACCATCCATCTCCATCTCTACCCTCATCCATCCCTTCCTCCACAAATCCATCCACATTCATCCTTAGTTGAAGATTGAGAGTTTATTAGATTTCGAAGATCGATTCTCAAGAAATCCATTGAAGTGGAGGAGCAAAAGTCCCCACCGACTACCATTCAAGCGAGGAACGATTTCCATCTCAGTTTACTTCTCTTTCTTTTAGATTTCATGCTTTCTAGAATAGATTTTGATATGTTTTGTATTTTGAACATGAGTAGTGAGTAGTTTCTTTTAGTTTGGGGGATAATCCCTTTCAAGTTTCTCTTATAGATTGAGTATTGTTGGATTGAATAAGTTTGTTTATCTAGTTTGAATGCATTTTATTTATCCTCTGAATATGTATGTCATTGCTTTTGCTTGATCACCATTAGCATGAATTTAAATTGTTGAATGAAGTACCGAACGGAGAAATTCGATAATCGGAGCCCGTAGGATTAAACTGGTTTATAAAGTGAACTAGAGATAGAAGACTTTATGATTAGGGGTCGTTGGATAATTTGATCTTTAACTTAGATAAAATTGACACAATAAAGAGTCCAATAGACCAATTTTACTAAGCAATCCGTTTCATTGCCAAAAGCTCGCTATGGAATACATTATGCGATTATCGACCCTAAAATGTACCAAATTAGTGACATACATGTTCAATCCACTTGTTTGATTCATAGAGTTACTTAGGTTTTATCCCCTGAACGCTTTTCTCATATTGATTAATCTAAGTAAATTGTGTGAATATTTGATGGTTTTGACCTTTTTAGTGACTAGAACTAGAATTAGTTATTCTTAATCTAAAACCCGACCGATTTAGCAATCACCTAGGAGGCTAGTTTGGTGCGTAGTTAGCAAAGTCCCTGTGGAATCGACCTTGATACTTGCTACACGAGCACCCGTGCACTTGCGGTTTATCAACAACATACCTCCATTTATCACACCTGCTAACCAATCATGTCCACCTTTAATGTCAATCTTGAAATCTTTAGCCACCAAATCTAGAACACCCAAGCTAAAAGGACAACAGAAGAACAAATGAGCGTGGTTCTCAACATCTGCTTCACATAGCCAACATTTAGAAGCTAGAGAGTATCCAAATCTCAACATCCTGTCTGAAGTTACCGATCTATTCTGCACAGCCAACCATGAGACAAAGGAAAATGTTGGCACCCTCCATTTGTTCCAAATAAGTCTTGTTCAGATAGGCTCCTCAGCAGATCTAATCAAGAGATAGTATGTCCTAGCAATTGAGTAAGGATTGTTAGGAGAGCCATGAGAAACAATAAAGTCTCTAGACTTCAACATGTGGCGCCAGTACCAAGCACTATTCTGAGTGGGTTTACAGTCTCATATAGAGGAGTTCCTCAAATAGACATGATGAATCCATCTGATCCAGAGTGAGTCTTTACCCTCAGCTATATTCCAAATATGCTTTCCAATAGCCGCATGATTCCATTTATAGATGTCACGAATACCAAGCCCTATGTTGTGCTTAAACTCACAGCACTTACTCCATGAAACTGGAGGACTGTGTGCATTTCCCCACAGAAAATTCCTACAAATCTTCACTATCTTATCCAGCACATATTTTGGGATAAGAAATATTTGTGCCCAGTAGGAATGAATAGACATCAAAATTCCATTGATTAGTTCCACCCTTCCAGCATAGGTTAGCTTATTGACAGCCCAACCCCTAATACGCACACAGATCTTCTCAATCAAGATCTGACAATCATCTTTTGTTAGTTTCGTAGGCTTCAAAGGGACCCCAAGATATTTTAGGGGAAGCTGGCCTTCCCTAAACTGAGTACACTCCAAAAGATGTTGTTTTACTGTTGGTGAAGTTCCAGCAATAATCATCTCAGATTTGGAGGTATTAACCTCCAAGCCCGAAGCAGCACTGAAGGTATTAAAAGCTCGAAGCAGGCATTGAACACTCCCTTCATCAGCATGGCAAAAAAGGAGGAGATCATCCGCAAATGATAAGTGAGCTAGTTCCAGTTTGCGGCATAATGAGTGAAACTTAAAATTTTTGTGGTTTTGGATTTCAAAAGTAATAGCTCTACTCAAATAATCCATAACCAAAACAAATAGCAAAGGAGAGATAGGATCACCTTGGCGAAGACCCCTACCACTTGGAAAATAGCCAAATCTTTTCCCTCCGTACGAAACTGTTAACTTAGCCGTTGAGACACAATACATAATGCGATCAATAAAGTCTCGAGGAAAACCAAGTCCCAACATCAGAAGTTTTAGAAACTCCCAATTCACTGTGTCATAAGCTTTACGAATATATATCTTCATCATGCACCTTGGTGAAATATGTTTCCGATTGTATAAATGCACCAAATCTTCTGCAATAAGGATATTGTCCATAATAAATCTCCCTTCAATAAAAGCGCTTTGATTTGGACAAATGATATCCTTTAACACAGATTTCAATCTTTGACACAAGAGCTTGGTAATAGCTTTATACAAAACAGAGCAACAAGCTATAGGGCGCAAATCACTTGTACTTCCTGGATTTTCAACTTTTGGAATCATAACCAGAAGAGTGGCATTTATTTCCCCCACAAAAGATCTAGTAAGAAAAAAGTGTCTAATAGTATGAATCACTTCCTTCCCAATAATTGGCCACGCCGCCTTGAAGAACTTAACATTAAAACCATCCGGACCAGGACTTTTGTTATCATCAATACTGAAAAAAGCTTCCTTAATCTCCATATCAGAGAAAATTAGATTCAATGAATCCCTATGATTCTCAGTAACCATCTTACCAGCCTGTAAAATGTTCCAAAGAGGCCCAGAACTAGCATCCTTTGCTGCAAAAAACCACTCAAAATGCTCAGCTAAATGCTTACCAATGTCATCATCAGACAATAAAATACCACCAGAAGAGTCCTTTAGGATCATGATTTTGCGCTGGTATCTCTTCTGTTTGATTACAGAATAATAGAATGCTGAGTTTGTATCCCCTTTCTGTATCCAAGAAATCTTTGATTTTTGTCTCAACAGGCTAAAAGTGGCATCTAGCCAATAAGTATACTGCTTTTTTGCTTCAACTTCTTGCAAAAGTAATTCATCATTAAAAGGATCCCTATGCACTAGCTCTTGTATTCGACACAGATTTTGGTAAGCACTTTGAACTTGTCCATGAATTCCACCATCCTTCAATTTCACCAGACTTCTTAAAGGAACTTTCAATTTTTTCAACTTTTGTGTGAGGACATAGCTGGGAGTACCATACACTCGCATAGAGGTCCAAACCTCCTTGACAACATCTTTAAAAGAAGGTAAATATGCCCAATAGTTGCAGAACTTAAAGCTGGACTTCCTAGGAATAGTAGCAACTTTTAAATGTAATACAAGGGGACAATAGTTAGACAAACCTTCAGGGAGGACCTTGTAAAAAATATCATCAAAAGAAGCTATAGCCATGCCATTTTCCAGGACTCGATCAATTTTTGAGAAGATTTTCCTATTGCTCCAAGTAAAAAAATTCCCTGAGTTCCTCACTTCAGTAAGAGCACACATATTCACACAATCCTGAAAATCAGCTAGACCACCAGCAGTAATTACATCTCCACCAATTCTTTCATCAAAATGCAAAATACAATTGAAATCCCCACCTAGAATCCATGGCTGATCACAACTTGATGCAATAGAAACTAAGGCACTCCAAAGTTCTTTACGAGTTTCCATATCATTGTCTCCATAAATCACAGTTATAAAGAAACTGGAATCATTCATTTGGATGTGCCCATGAATAAACTGCTCATGAATATGTATGACATTCACCTGAACAGTATCAGCTCTCCAAAACAACCAAATTCGACTTCTACCCTTTTGATTGCAATTAAAAGTACCAGACCATGGAAGACCAAAACCATGAATTATTTCCTCACAAAGTTCCACTTTGACTTTAGTTTCTACCACACCAACAATAGCACAATTATTCTGAGAGACTAAGGATAACACCTCAGCCTATTTATTAGGGCCTGAAAGACCCCTGACATTCCAAAACATAATACTATCCATATCCCCTTCCTGATGAAATTGTAAAAATACCAGCTTGCACCAATCATGGCTCCTCAACATTCATAACTCCATGGACTTGATTATCAGAATGAGTCATTAAATCATCATTGGAAGGCAGTCTATCTTCAATTGGAACTTCATCATCTTGTTTGGAAGTAACTGAGACAGTGACATTGCTTTTATCAGGCATTCGATCAGGCTCTTTTCTCCTCCAAACAGGTTTGGTATTATGTCTACAAACAACACAAGTATGACCATACATATCACATTTTGTGCATAAGAGAGGCTTCCATTCATAGATAACCTTTTGATTATGAACAAAACCATCATCATCCACATAAGGAACAGATTCTGGAAACTTACTATCCAACTTAATATCTACTAGCACCCGAGCAAAGTTTAGCATCACCTTCTCAGTGGTTGTGAAATCTGCCTCAATAGGTATACCCAAGTTGCTAGCAATCTTCCCAAGACCCGAAGCACTCCAAAACTTCCATTGTAGTCCAGGTAATTGAACCCAAATAGGAACATAATCCAACTTATCCTTCACAATGGGATCGCCCAGCTGCCAAGATTTAAGAACCATAGGTTTCCAATCAAAGTAAATCACTCTCTGACTCAGGATCTCATCACGTTCCTCAATTGTTCGAAATCGAAATAAGAAAATCCCAGACTCATGACGATAGATGCGCTCCACCTTTTGCTCCCCATCTTCTCCTCACAAAACTATCCACCGCAGGCAAAGGAGGATTAGCCCCAAGAACATAAGCAAGTATAGAGGGTTTCCAAAAGGCAATTTCAGACTCCAAATCTTGTTTATCTAAAACTTGCATTGCTACACCCTCTTTCGTCACTGGTTCGAAATATTTTAAAGGCATACCTCGTTTGTAATCGAAATTAGCTTCAATAGGAGGATCTACTGGTTTTGCCTTTTCCTTCAAAACCTCAGCCCAGGACTTCATTTCCAAAAAGACCTTTGCAATATCCTTCGAGTTCAGATCTGCATTCCCAGTTGTATTCTGCACATTCAGTAGGGTGTCCTCATTTCCAATGGAACTCGGCCTTGGAATATCAAAATCAACATCAATCGGAGTTTCAAATTGCAAACATTGAGTAGTCGTAGGGTTACTAACATTAGGGGTTTGAATCAAATTTTGTGGTGATGGAATAGAAGCGCTGCTAATTCCACCAGATTGAACCTTCTTTTTTCCTGGCTGTTTCTTCCTCCCCATGCTTAGAGAGAGAAGCTGTAGGCTAGAAAGAGAAACTATATTGTATTTATATATATATATATATATATATATATATATCTGTGTGTGTCTCAAAATAAAAAGTCAATGAATTTTTAATTTTAGAATACACATAGACAAGCTTAGAGAAATTGGATTCTAATAATATGAACTTTTGGTCATATAAGACTAAATAATATGAACTTTCGATTTGATGATAATTAATACGAACTTTAACCTCATGTTGGTCTGAACAGTACACCACCGAGTTAAGTTCAACTTAATTCGGTGGCGATCTGACGTAGCGGCGGAGGGATGTCCCAGTCAATATTATTTGTCCATATAAGCCCCTCTCTCTCTCTTTCTCTCTCCTCCTTTTCGTCCTTCCCCCTTTCTTCTTTTCCAGATTTCCAGCTACATTTTCATTTACACATCCTGATTTTCAGTTTCCAGCTGCAGTCTCCCAATTTACATCATCATCACCATCACAATCATCTTGAGCAGCAACGTATGTTTGATACGCCGCAAGTGCACGGGTGTACGTGTAGCAAGTATCAAGGTCGATCCCACAGGGACTTTGCTAACTACACACCAAACTAGCTTCCTATGTGATTGCTAAATCGGTCAGGTTTTGTTTCTAATCAATAATTCTATTTTTATTCGCTAAAAATGGCAAAACCAACAAATATTCACACAATTTACTTGGATTAATCAATATGAAAAAGACGTTCAGGGGGATAAAACCTAAGTAACTCTATGAATCAAACAAGTGGATTGAACATGTATGTCACTAATTTGGTACATTTTAGGGTCGATAATCGCATAAATTCTTCCGTAGCGAGTTTTTGGCAATGAAACGGATTGCTTAGCAAAATCAATCACCTAGTTTCGTGGTTATTTCAATTTTAACTAAGTTAAAGATCAAATTATCCAATGATCCCTAATTACAAAGTCTTTTATGTCTAGTTCACTTCATAATCAGTTTAATCGTAAGGGTTCCGATTATCGAATTTCTCTGTTCGATACTTCATTCAACAATTTAAATCCATATTCTTGATGGTCAGTCAAAAACAATGACATACATAATCAAAGGTTAAATAAAATGCATTCAAACTAGATTAACATACTTGTTCAATCCAACAAAACTCAATCCATAAGAGAAACTAATAAGGGTTTATCCAACTAAAGAAAACTACTCACCACTCATTTTCGAAACACAAAACATAACAAAATCTACTCTAGAAAGCATATGAATCTAAAGAGAATGAAGAAATAACCAAAGATATGCAGAAAACCCTTGAAACAATTTGGCAATTGTGGATTTTTGCTCCTCTAACACCGTATCGATCTTGAGTAATCTTCAGTCTTCAATTTGCTCTCAAACTCTTGATTATTGTGGGATTCTGGAAGATGGATGATGGTAGAGATGGAATGGATGGTGATGGATGAAGGTGGATGATGGAGGATAACAGCCGAATCTTGCAATTATATAGCCATTTAGAGAAGTTGAAACGGCAAAATTGTCATAAACAGGGTCAACACAGACCGTGTTTGACAAACACGGGTCGTGTTGATGGTTTTTGGGGAAATTGAACTCTCTGGAGGCCAACACGGACCGTGTTAGTGTCAACACCGGTCGTGTTAGACTGGAATTTTCTAGGTCGTCTTGTTTCGGCCATATCTCCTTCAACCGACGTCCGATTGACTTTGTTCTTGACTTTTCAGAAAGCTCTAGGAGTCTACTTTTCATTGGCATAAGCCTAAAGTCATATCATAAATGTGGAAATAATGGTGACTAAAAGAATGGACATATATCAGTTTTCACACATTTTCTGCTATCTTACTCATAACTCCTTCATCTCAACTCGGAATTTACCTTATAATATATCGTCGGAAAGCTCTTCAATGATGAATCAAGTAATGGATGTGAGTTTCAGAGTTCACATCACTAATCTGCACAAATTGAAGAAAACACAAAGAATTCAGTTAAGATAGTGAAATAAGATCATAAAAGATCAATTAGGCACATTATTCCCCGAATTTCACTATCAAAATGCTCCCAAAACTATGTCAATATATGCCCTCATCAATGTTCCAGCGACTGCCACCATGGAGAGCATCGTGCACGCAAATTTGGAGGAGATCTACTCTCAAGGAGTGAGTGGACTGTCACTCTCCCTCCTCTGGCCTCGCCTCCACCTTGCAATCTCCTCCTCTGGGCATGGCCATGGAGATGGAGATTGAACAAGTAAAGGAACCGCCATGTGAATTTCCATACTGGAAGCCACTCTGCTAGAAATTGAATCCCGATTCTGTCTTCTTTGCTTCTGGCAACGTCCATCGTGAACTTCTGGCCAAACAGGTTCCGTTTTTTTTATTTCTGCAACCTTAAGTTCCAATTCAAAAGTATTTCAATAGTATCAAACGATTCTTGTTTGGTCATTAGTGATGCTCATGTAATTTGTCACTTCAACCAGCCTAATTTGTGACCCTAAGTTGCAAAATCTTACCTCTTTCACGACGCTAAACTAAAATGGCTCAAATTTTGTAATGTCCATCATTTGTTAGCCAACTTCATCTCATAACCCAAGTGATCGGAATTGCATTGATTTGCGGCTCAGTTCATCTCTTCATATATTTGCAAACCTCAACTGTAGTTTCCCAAGATTCATCTTCTTCATTAGATTTGAAGTTCTAGTGTTTGAATCCTGCACGAAAATGGGAAAGCCAGGTGAGGAAAAGGAAGACAGAGAGAAGAAATGAGACAACATGGGGTTTTTTCAAGAAATTGAGTGACGAGAATGTGTGGGATTGAAGCTTCCGGGGTGGAGCATCGCCTGGTGATGAGTTCAGGTTTCATTCCATACGGGGTGCCAATTGCAACTCGCCACTTGTACTCATATTTGTTGTTTGAGAAGAAGAGAGAGAAAATGAAACCTGAGAGGAAAGGAGCATGAATTAGAGAGAGAAAATGAGAGAGGAGAGGAAGAAGTATGGCTATGGCTATGGTTGAAGTGAAGATTGAAGAAGAAGATGAGGAAAAATGGAAAAATGGAGATCTGTGAATTTGAGGAGAGACAAAAGAAATGGAGGATGAGAAAGAGAGAAAGAGAGTGAAGGGGTTATGTAGACAATTTCATGCTGATTGGACAACCCTCTGCCGCCACGTCAGACCGTCACCGAGTTAAGTTCAACTTAACTCGGGGGCGTACTGTTCAGAGCAACATGGGGCTTAAGTTCGCATTAATTATCACCAAATCGAAAATTCATATTATTTAGTCTTATATGACCAAAAGTTCATATTATTAGAATCCAATTTCCCTACTTGATATCACAGAAAATTATAAAATGGTGAGTAGCTTGGTGGTTGTGGGTAGTTGTTAAGCATTGTACATGGGGTAGAGAGAAGTGAAAGATTTTGAAAGTTCACTTTTGAGTTTTGGAAAATGATGATCATGCGCCGGCTGGGAAGTTATTGCTGCTGCTTTTCCTTTTTTTTTTCCTCCGAGCACTCACGTGACTCTCACTTAAAAAGGTTGAAAAAAAGACAAAATCTTTCTCTTTTCCCATCCATTGATTGAAGATTCAAGGGTCCATATCTCACATGCTCACATAAACACAATGCTCATATTTTCACTTCCTATATATATATATATATATATATATATATATATATATATATGTATATATATATATATATATATATATACCTTTAAAAAATTATTGTTAGAATATTGTTGATTATCAATAATATTGAAACATTATTCTGGACACCTTTGTATCCCAACATGTACCTCATCTAAATAAAGATGAGATTAGCAAAGGCCGAAGGCTTTATACATAGAGGCAGATCTACAGTGTAGTTAGTGGTGTCAACTGATATTAATGGGATTCTAAAAAAAGATTTAGGAAAATGACAAACTTTAAATACTCCCTCCATTTTTTTTATCTGACTTTTTAACTAACTTTTCTCATTTCATATTATCTGTCATTTTATAATTCCAATGATACATTAATTACTATATTTTTATTTTACCCATAACATTTATTAAATAAACATCAAAAATTAATTTTATTTATATATTTTATATGATTTTTTAATAACTACCTCATATATTTTAGCAACCTAGGTATTCCCCTAATCACTCAAAACGTCAATTAAAAAAAACGGAGGGAGTACATAATACTTGACATCACACAAAATTATAAAATGGTAAGTAGCTTGGTGGTTGTGGGTAGTTGTTAAGCATTGTATACATGGGGTTGTGAGTTTCATCCCCACAATAGATGTTGCTATCAGTTATTTAATGTTATTTTTGTAGTTAATGTTGAATTTTGATTTGATTCTATTTAATTAGATAGTATTTAATTTTTTTATTTTATGTTGTTAAAATTTATTTTTAAGAGAGATTCTACCATAGGTTTATATCTGAAAATTTTTCAACTATGCTAGTTGAAATGTATAATTACCCTAAAATATACCTTTAAGAAAATCGAAATTAATATATTGATTGAAGAACTTGTTACAATAAGTAATCCTATTTGTTGAGATATAATTTTTTATAAAGTTTAATATTTGAAGGATATTCTACCAAAATTGATTTTTTTCAACTATCATCATTGAAATTGTAAGTATCATTAATTCTACTATAAAAAAATCAATAATAAATATATTGATAAAGTAACTTATTACAAAACATTTAATCCTCTTTAGTGAGATATAAATCTTTTAATATATGTGGTTTATTTTTGATAAACTAATAATTATGAAATTTTCAACTATCATAATTGAGAAAAATTTCAACTATGGTAAAATTTTCAATTATTTAGAGCTTATAAATTTTTGTGTAAATAAAATAGTTAATGTTATCTACTTTTTGACCAATTTTGTATTCACTGAATTTTAACTATTTGTGCTTTTGGTTGGTCAATAACCCCGGGGAAATTGTCAATTTTCCCCATATTTGGGTAAGAGGGAATAGGGGGTTGGGAATGGGAATAGGGGGATGGGGAATAGAATTACCATATTTGTTTCATGGTAATTAAAAAAAAGAAGGGAATGAGAATGAGAATAGAATGGGTCTATTCCCAACAATTTATTACCATGGGGGGTGTGATAATAGAATTGGGAATTCATTAGTCAATATTAAATACCAAAACTACCCCTATTTAAAAAAAATAAAAACTCACATTTATTCATTTCTTTTGCTTATATTTAATAAAAACTCACGTTTATTATCAATATTGCCGGCTACCGTCACCTAAATATGGTATTACTTTTGCTTATATTAATTAAATATTATTGTTATTACGTATCCTTCGATTGAGATATTACTAATACAGTAGGGTTTAC
This sequence comes from Portulaca oleracea, assembly GCA_029582165.1. NCBI lineage: Eukaryota > Viridiplantae > Streptophyta > Magnoliopsida > Caryophyllales > Portulacaceae > Portulaca > Portulaca oleracea. The sequence goes on along the minus strand of CM055888.1, from coordinate 17,050,871 downwards.
GCCTTTTCCTTCTATTAATTAAATATTTATTATAATTAATATATTAGTAAACCCAGTTGAGTTCTTGAATCTTACGGCAACCATCAACAATTGGTCTATCATGTTGATTTATTGAATCATTCATACTTTGAACGTTAATTTATATACTTATTTTTAATTTATAATTCTTATTTGATGCTTAATTAATTTTTATTAAAATCTTTATGAACTTTATTTTTTTAATTTTTTTTCATATGGTAATTGATTTTCTAGAAGTAAATGTGTGTCATTTATGACCTTCCATCTATTTCAATTTATTAAAACATTCATAAATCAATATAAGGGTATTTTAGTCAATGTGTGCTTATTCCAATCCTATTCTCAATTTGAATTACCACAAAACAAACAAGAAGGTTGGTAATTCATAAAGACATGTTAATTCTCATTCCCAGTGTCATTATGAATTCTCATTCCCATTCCCATTACATGCCAAACGGCCCCTAAGAAAAATTTTCCCCGAGAAAAATTTTCCTGAGGTTTCTACACACCGAATTATTCAATCCAAACAGCCCGGAAAGTACTTTATCAATGTCACCAACATTTTATCATAATCTTATCATTGACCGGTTTAATCGACCCCAATTTCATTGGATTCGAACTTTAGGCTGCGCTAAGGCCATCTAAAGATAAAAGAGGCCAATTAAAATGACAGTTATGGTTGACAAACTTGACATGTGTTATGTGTGGTTGTGGAAACATGACTGAGGCCCACCATTCCACAACATTGTATTTGCTTACTGGAATTTGGGTTCTTCTCTGCACTAATCTCGTTATTTCCATCCTCTCCCTCTCACCAATTTATCAATTCTAATCCTTTCAGTAATTTTTCTTTTTCTTTTCGGTATAAAATCATTTCTTTTTTTATTTATAGAATTTGATCTCTATTCACAAATAATAAGCATTATCTCCTTAATTAGGATAAAAAAAAGTAAATTATTCACCTACCTTATTGATCATTTCCTATTTCTTTTCAACACTTTACCCTTTCCCATATTTTTGACATATCAAAGAGATAACAAAGGCCCTAATTAGTATGTATGTATCCTACAAATCAAATTAATTTCTTTATTCAAAATAAGAATACACTTATAATGGTTCAACCACCGTAAGTAAAATAACTGTTACTCGTACATATGTCAAGTTTTATCTTGATGATTATCTTTTTTATTTAATATAAATTGTAAAATATATTTTTTAAAATTTTAGTTTATTTTAAAATAAACACTTTTCAAAATATGCTTGTTTACTAGGCAAAAACTTAGAATTAAGGTATTTAAATTTTAAAAAGTTTAGTAAAAAAAATTTAATTAAGAAAATATATTTAATAATGTTGTACTAAATAAAAAAAATGAATGATCATGATAAAAGTTGACATATATATGGATAAACGTTGTTTTCATTACGGTGGTTATCATGATTGACAACCATTATAAGTTTTTTCTTAAAATAAAAGATCTAACTCTAGAAATTTCTGAAAAGGAAGTACACTATACGTCAATCCTATTTGATAAAGTGGTCATATAATTCAAATATGCAAAATTCACATTTATGAGTTTGATGAGGCCATTGGCTAATTTATACTTGGGCAATTGCATAAGTTGTTAAAGCAATCAAGAGACTTAAATATTTTTCTAATCCTCCTTAACAAATCAAGAAGAAGAAATCATGATTAGTTTTTGAGTATATTTTCATATTCTCTTTAACCAAAAGGGATGACAAGATCTTTATCAAAAGATGAAAACAATATTCACCACAAGAAACCCATAACATTTGAAACTTTACAATACAAATATTGGTCATACAATGAACCCAAATCCACAATCAAATTTTATTTCACTTTTTCCACTAGCACATCATACACCTGATAAACCAAATATGCAGGCAAACAAGAGTTTGCAAACAGTAAAATTCATAGCTTTTTTTTTTTTTAATCTATAAAATTCATAGTTACACAAACACAAGAATGAATTTCAAGCCCGGAAAACAAATAGCAAACAACAAGAGAGAAAATCAAGAGGTGGATCTCCCTCTAGCAGCAGCACTCCTCACAGACAAAGCAGCAGCATAATCCGGCCAGGCTGCAAAATCAAACCAAAATAATAAGTATTTTCTTCCAAATAAATACTTAAATTTTCCAATTAATTAGTAAAAAAAAGACATAAGAAAAAAATATATGATGATTTTGATCGCTAAAACTATCATGCTTAAATGGGATTTTTGGCTTATATGTTTCAGTTTTTTTTCCCCCTCTCTTTTGTGTAGAACAAATCATAGTTTTTAGTGGAGGGATGAATAATGATGGACAAGCTTAGGCCAAAAGTTAAATTACGTTAGAGTCTTCCTATTTTATTTTAAGTACTTGTCAAAGATTTGCTATCTCTGAATCCCTGTTCATTAGTTGATCTAACTAGTTTGATAGAACAATTGGAGTTTAGATCAAAATTTAAGTGAGTTGATTGGAATCTAAGTTGTAAGCATTTAAAGGTATGAATTTAGCATGTGAAGAGTGTGAAACCTTTTCTAAGAGACGTATGTTAATTAACAATTGATGATTATAATTAAACATAGAGGGCGAATTTTGAAAAAGAAAATAAAATAGAAGAGTGAGGAAAGGATAAGAATGGGAAAGACATACCATCCTTCAATGAAACCTTTCTCTCCCTTCTTCCTGAGGCGGAAGATCCCCCTCTTCTTCTTCATGGATCCCTCTGGAGATTTCAGAGTTGGGTACCCTGTTTTGTTTTCCAATAAAATTTCACAACCAAATTAAACCCCAAAATAAACAAAGAGAAAAAGAAGACAAGTGAAGAAGTGATTAATTGATGGAAACAGGTAGAAGAATACCAGCAGGAGGGGTGTTGTCCATGGGTTGTTGTTGTTGTTGTTGTTGTTGGGTCTCAGTCTTAGTCATCTTGGTGAGAGATAATAAGAAAGAAGGAAATGAGGTGTTTGGCTCAAAACTCAGAAACACACAACTGCTGAGGAAGGTGGAGTAGAAAAGGATACGATTGTTTAGGAGTACGTGGGGGGGTGCTTTATATAGACTGGGGAGGATGTGATTTCCGATGGCTGCGACTGGGGGTGGGTGATTGTCTCATTGATATTTTTTAATCTTCTTCTAAGGAGGGTTCCTAACGCGTTTTTTTTACGTAGTTAACCTCTATTTGGATTCTTTTTTCGGGTTGGTCCCATTTTTGGACAACTAAAACCATTTTTGAACAATTTCCCTACCTCAATCTCCACCTACAACAATCTATGTTGCCAAAAAAATACATCCAATTTTGCTACTTCCTCATCTTCATTTTATATGTGATTCATTAATTATACAATAATCTTTAATATTTATCTTTGACTAACAATTCTTATATTATATTTTGTCAAAATTTTTTGCAATGTTAGACTTTTAAAATAATATTTTATCTTATAATTCTCATGGTACTACTGATAAAAAAAATCTAATGGTACTATTTATGTGTAACAAAATACTGTGTATATTGAGAAAGTAATTGTGAAAGTTCTCAAAGTTTGACGGATGTGTAGGTTTAAACAATTGTTAAGATAGGATGGAGAGAGTATTTGGTATGAAATAATAAGTATATTATAATTTTTTATCTGTCAACCGAATATATTGTATGAGACTCTTGTTTACTGTTGTTAAAAGAAAACTAATCTACAATATATGATCTAAAAACTTGTTACCTGATCAAAAATTTTGGGTAACCTAACCTAAGATTTGATTTTAATTGAGTCAGATATCCGAACCGAAAAAAAACTTTAAGGTCTTTTTGTTCAGATACAGTTCAGACCTTTGGTGTAAACAAGTACCCGTAAAAACCCGAAAATATGAAAATTTTTAAAATATATGACCTATTCAATTCACACTTAGTTTTACATAATTATAATTGTTTTAGGTGTTATCCAGCCAGGTATTATAATACATAATGTGATAAATAGAAAGGGATTATAATACATAGCTATTTGGCAATTATTGGGAACAAAAATACATAATATAAGCACTAATATATGAAACAATTTTGACATGTATGGTAATGCTAGAAAACTATAAAAATTACATTTTTTGAAAAATCAACTAGGGTGGCAATTGTTAAAAATCTTGTCTAACGCTGATACATTTTCTTGTTGAATTGGCAAGCTATTTGTATTCAAGCAAATATAATGTTTATAATTTTTTCATATTATTATAACTATCTTGAGGCGAACTACCTTAAACACATTAATCACCGTAAATGATAAACCGTAAACATATGAAATTGTTTGGTATTGAGTTTTCGATTCTCCTTGAGATTGAATTTTTTTAGAATTTTTTTTATAAAGTAGAATTCAATATTTAAAATGAGAAGTATAAAATATAATTTGAAAGTTTTGGTTATCCGAAATTCGACTATTCGAAAATTTAGATACTATTACGATTCGAGAGTATGGATGACCCAAAATTTTTGTTGCCCAACTGAAAATGTGATTGGATTTAATAGACAATCCATGAACACTTTGCTATTGTTTTATAATAACTATAAATACTTCAACTTAAAAAAATAACTAGAAATATATTTTATGGAACAACAAATAAGTCATTGTTATGGAATAATTGTGTGAATGTCCATACTCTTACTTTTCTTAGTAATAAAGTATTCTTAGTGATGAAGAATCCTTGTATTATAAATACTTCCTCGATGCTATGAAATATTGATTCCTTTCTTTCTCTCAATTCCTCTGTCTCTATTCTCTCTCTACTTTTTCTAATATTCATAACCCGTTATGAGCACGAAGCTCGTATTTCTAATCTACGGTTTCTATCTTTTTATTGGATAACCAGAAATTTATCCCAATAGTCAGAATTTGGTCTTATTTTATTAGACAATACGAAGGTTACTTTAATGTTAATAATTTATTTAATTTTGTCAGTGACCAGAAGTTCACTAATATTGATTTTTTACCCTTTTACTCTCATCAGTGAACCAGAAGTTCACTCGATCACTAATATTATTGGTGAACCAGAAGTTCAACCTAACTACTAATATTATTATTGGTGAACCAGAAGTTCTCCCCAACCTAGCTATTAATATTATTGGTAAACCAGAAGTTTACCTTAACCTAACTACTGATATTATTGTTATAGACTGCAATATACTGTTTCATTATATCTATTGATGCCCATGCCATTTATTATAATTTCTAGTTGTTACCCGTTGTCAATTAACTTTGTTTAATGGTATTTAATTTTCTTCATATATAATACTCAATATTAATTTATTAATCAATGTTCTTGGATTTTTTTTTTTGTTTCTAACATATAATTTGTATGTTTATTATAGTACTATGTCGAACCTGGCCAACCTAGAGTTCATTGCCCTCGATATATCTGGTCAAAATTATTTATCATGGGTACTTGATGCTAAGATACATTTGGCTGCCAAAGGTTTGGAAGAAACGATAATAAAGGACAACAAAGCCTCCGCTCAAGACAAGGCTAAAGCTATGATATTTTTACGCCACCACCTCCATAATTGTCTTAAAATCGAGTATCTCGCGACTAAAGATCCATATGAGCTATGGAACAGTCTGAAAGAAAGATATGACCACTAGAAGACGGTCATTCTTCCAAAAACTCGATATGATTGGATGCATCTCAGATTTCAAGATTACAAATCTGTAGCTGAATATAATTCAGCACTTTTTCGAATTACCTCACAGCTGAAATTGTGTGGTGAACCAATCACAGATGCGGGTCTGTTGGAAAAACGCTTTCCACTTTTCATGCAAATAATGTGATTTTACAACAACAATATCGTGAAAAGGGTTTTGACAAATATTCAAAACTGATTTCCTGTCTGCTGGTCGCTGAGCAAAATAATGAGCTTTTAATGAAAAATCATGAAAGTCGCCCTACTGGCTCTGCCCCATTCCCTGAAGTGAATGTGGCAACATATGACCCCAATAACCAGAGGGGCAATAGAGGTCACGCCAGTAGTCGGGGTCATGGAGGTAGACGTGGTCGTGGTCGTGGTCCAGGTCGCGGCCCTAGTCGTGGTCGTGGTTATGGTCGTAGCAACTTCTTCAAAAGATCATCTTCCCACCAGAAGTGGGACACCAAACATTATCAAGCCAAAAATATTGAGGAAAGCCCATGCTATCACTGTGGAGGAAACGGGCATTGGTCGCATACCTGTCGTACGCCGAAACATCTTGTGGATCTCTATCAAGCATCATTAAAGAGCAAAGGAAAACAGATAGAGACAAATTTTATGCAAGAAGACGGATCAATTGATGCGTCACACTTAGATGTTTCTGATTTCTTTTCTCACCCTGAAGGAAAGATCGACCATTTGGTCGGTGATGGCAATGATGAGACTCTTATGGACTAGGATATTACCCTATAGGTTTTTGATGGGAAATTTTGTAGCAGGACTTATGTTACCCATATCGTTATGGCTTTTTTTTTTTTCCTTTAGCTAGCTATATGTTGTTTAAGGATTTTCATTCCTAAATGTATGACTTTTGACATAATATCATATTTCTTTCTTCTTACATTAAATCTAGTGAAGATCATGGACACTTCATCAATTGGAGTAATGAACAAAGGAGGAGATATGTGTCTTGCAGACAGTGCAACAACACACACTATTCTGAAAACTAAGAAGTATTTTTCTTGTTTATTGATGCAAGAAGCAAATGTTAGTACTATATCGAGTAGTTCAAATTTAATTGAAGGTTCCGGAAGAGCTCATATAGTACTACCTGGTGGAACTTATTTTCACATAGATAATGCATTATATTCCACCAAGTCTCAAAGAAACTTATTGAGTTTCAAAGATATTCGAGAAATGGATATCATATTGAGACAACTAGTGCAAATAATGTTGAATATTTGCATATTATCAAAATTGTATTGGGAAAAAGATGTGTGTTGGAAAAGTTACCGTCATTATCTTCAGGGTAATACTTCACAAGGATTAACCCAATTGAAGCACATACTCTAGTAAACCTTAAGTTTACTAATGAAAAGGAGTTTATCATATGGCATGATAGATTGGGGCATCCCGGATCAACAATGATGCGCAAAATCATAAAGAACTCATATGGACATATTTTAAGGGACCGGAAGATCCTTCAAACCAATTAGTTCTCATGCGCCGCCTGCTCTCAAGGAAAATTAATCATAAGGCCATCACCAGCTAAGATAGGGGTTGAATCCCCTTCTTTCTTGGAACGTATACAAGGTGACATTTGTGGTCCTATAGACCCACCATGTGGACCGTTTAGATATTTTATGATTTTAGTTGATGCATCAACAAGATGGTCACATGTGTGTTTATTGTCAACCCGTAACTTGGCATTTGCAAGATTACTTGCTCAATTGATTAAGTTACGAACACATTTTCCAGATCATTCAATCAAGAAAATTCGTCTTGATAATGCTGGTGAATTTACATCCAAAGCCTTTAAAGACTATTGCATGTCAATTGGCATAGAGGTTGAACACCCTGTGCCACATGTTCATACACAAAATGGCCTTGCAGAATCGTTTATCAAACGATTGCAATTAATTGCAAGACCATTACTTATGAGAGCAAAGCTTCCAACCTGTGCTTGGGGGCATGCCATATTACATGTCGCGACATTAATCCGAATAAGGCCAACAGGTTATCATGAATGTTCTCCCTACAATTGGTTTTTGGCCATGAACCAAATATATCCCATCTACGAACTTTTGGATGTGCGGTGTATGTACCTATTGCCCCACCACAACGCACCAAGATGGGACCCCAAAGAAGACTAGGAATATATGTTGGGTATGAATCTCCATCTATAATTAAGTATCTCGAACCCTTAACTGGAGATATGTTTACGGCACGGTTTGCCGATTGTCATTTTGATGAAACGGTTTTCCCAACATTAGGGGGAGAAACTAAGCAGTTGGACAAGGAGATAACTTGGAACGGATTATCACATATGCATCTAGATCCTCGTACACAACAGTGTGAACTGGAAGTTCAAAACATAATTCATTTACAAGCTTTAGCAAATCAATTGCCAGACGCTTTTTCTAACCTACAAAGAGTTACTAAATCCTATGTCCTAGCTGCTAATGCTCCTATTCGAATTGATGTCCCAGAAGGACAACGAGTCATTGCTAAAGAATCTAGACCACAATTAAAGCGTGGTCGACCAGTCGGTTCCAAAGACAAAAATCCTCGGAAAAGAAAAGGAGCACAAGATAATGATAACCAACATGAGGAAATATTGACTCCAGAAGAGTACCCATACATGCCAAATGTGGGAGTTTTGCCACAAGATCAGGTACCTAAACATCGTGAAAATAATGAGATCTCAATTAATTATGTCATGACTGGGATAAGATGGAATCGAAATGAAGTCGACGTCGATGAAGTATTTTCATATAATGTAGCGCTCACTATTATGAATGAAAATGAGGATCATGAACCTAGGTCGGTTGTGGAATGCAGACGAAGAGATGATTGGCCAAAATGAAAAGATGCAATTAAAGCAGAATTAGATTCGCTTACAAAAAGAGAAGTATTCGGACCAGTAGTCCGTACACCAACAGGTATAAAACCTGTGGGATTCAAATGGGTTTTCGTATGAAAACGAAATGAGAAAAATGAGATTGTGAGATATAAAACACGCTTAGTTGCGCAAGGGTTTTCACAAAAACCAGGTATCGATTATGAAGAAACATACTCTCCTGTAGTTGATGCTACTACATTTCGATACCTATGAAGTCTAGCAGTACATGAAAAGCTCACTATGCATCTTATGGATGTCGTTACAGCTTATTTATACGGAAAACTTGATAACGACATTTACATGAAACTCCCTGAAGGATTTAAGTTGCCTGAAGCACACAGCGAAAAGCCGCGAGAGCTTTACTCAATCAAGTTGAACAGATCTCTATATGGGTTAAAACAATCTGGACGCATGTGGTATAATCGTCTTAGTGAGTATCTATTGAGAGAAGGATATATAAATGATCCTGTTTGCCCATGCATTTTTATAAGGAGATCCAAATCCAACTTCGTTATAATGGCAGTTTATGTTGACGATTTGAACATCGTTGGGACTCCAGAAGAAGTTCAACAAGTAGCAGTTTGTTTAAAGAAAGAGTTTGAAATGAAAGATATTGGTAAAACTAAGTTTTGTCTTGGTTTACAAATTGAACATTGTAAGAATGGAATTTTTGTTCATCAGTCGACTTATATAGCAAAAGTGCTAAAAAGATTCTATATGGACAATGCACATCCATTAAGTACCCCTATGCTGGTGAGATCACTTGATGTGAGAAAGAATCCATTTAGACCACGAGAAGATGATGAAGAACTCCTTGGTCCCGAAGTGCCATATCTAAGTGCTATTGGAGCGCTAATGTACCTTGCTAGTCATACACGACCAGATATTTCATTTTCCGTGAATTTGCTAGCAAGATTTAGCTCGTGTCCAACACGAAGACATTGGAATGGAGTTAAACATATATTTCGATACCTTCGAGGTACAATGGATATGTGCTTATTCTATCCTCATGAAGTGACAACATCTTTGACTTGCTATGCTGATGCCGGATATTTATCTGATCCCCATAATGCTAGATCTCAAACTGGTTATGTGTTTACTTGTGGTGGAACTGCTATTTCTTGGCGATCTATGAAACAAATCATAACTGCCACATCTTCTAATCATGCTAAAATCTTGGAAATTCATGAGGCTAGTAGAGAATGTGTTTGGTTAAGATCTGTGATTCAACACATTCGGGGAACTTGTGTCTATCTTCAGGAAAAGATGCTCCAACAATTTTACATGAAGATAATGCTGCATGTGTAGCACAACTAAAGGCATGATACATCAAAGGTGATAGAACAAAGCATATCTCACCAAAGTTCTTTTTCACTCATAATCTCCAAAAAGGAAATGAGATTAATGTTCAACAAATCCGTTCTAGTGAAAATTTAGGAGATTTATTTACCAAGTCTCTTTCGACTGCAACTTTTGAGAAGTTAGTAAGTAAAATCGGGTTGCGTCGTCTCAAAGATGTTTGTTGATGCTCATATCAGGGGGAGTTTAAACGAGCTGTACTCTTTTTCCCTTATCCGAGGTTTTGTCCCATTGGGTTTTCCTTGAAAGGTTTTTAATGAGGCAGCATATGTTGGTATAACAAGAATTATGTACTCTTTTTCCTTCACTAGGGTTTTCCCCTATGGGTTTTCCTAGTAAGGTTTTAACGAGGCATATTCTTTCGGTAATGGACATTCAAGGGGGAGTGTTATGGAATAATTGTGTGAATGTCCATACTCTTACTTTTCTTAGTAATGAAGTATTCATAGTGATGAAGAATCCTTGTATTATAAATACTTCCTCGATGCTATGAAATATTGAATCCTTTCTTTCTCTCAATTCCTCTATCTCTATTCTCTCTCTACTTTTTCTAATATTCATAATAGTCATCTCCTTTTTCCATTTATGTTCAATTTATTATTCTTATATTTATTATTTTATAACACATTAAGATCAACATAAGCCTAGCTATACTATTTATTGTCACGTCCCCGACTTGGTCGAGCATGATTACATTTTCCAAACGATTTCATGACATTCTCCAAAATTTACATTTGAGAACATTGCTTGTTCATTTCAACAGCTCAAACTAGTAGTAAATATAAATAGAAATAGTGAAAATTATGGGCAAATGATCAATGAGTTAAAAATAAAAATTATAGGCAAGCATGTTCTTTGGAGCAGTAAGTTAAGTTTATCCTTGTCTAACCTTACATTACCTTACCTTACCTCACACGATTCCGTAAAAAATACTCAAACCAAAATTAAAATTTTAGTAATAAAAACATTTAGCCACCACTAACTTACTTACCACAAATTTTATCCTTACCATTCATTTCATTTTATTTCCTTAACTTGCCAAATCTAATATAATCATACCGTTCTAAAGAATAGAGTAGGAGCATCGATTTGCTAATGTTCTAATACTTTGATCATGGAACAAACAAACATATCGATCAAGAATTTATCCTATTTTATATCAGATTCGATTTGAGAGTATTATATTTATTGGACACCTATAGGGTAAATCACAAAATAATTACAAATATAGGAGGGGATCATACATGCACCAAATTAAGTGCAACAAAGGCATGTTCTTTCTAAAAAATTTCACTACTGGGATTCAAAATTTGATGGAAATATTAATCTAAGAAATATAGGAGGGGATCATATACTACATTAATGCATTTTAGTAGCCGTTAATTATAAAAAAAAATCCTCCTAAATCCCATTAAACACATATGATAGGATTGCTTAATGGGATTTAGTCGCCGCTAATTATTAAAAAAAAAAAAAGTATCGAGAAGCAATGCAAATTAATCATGTGTTAGATAATGTATCTTAACCCTTAACCCAACTAAGCATCCACTTCAAATTCAATGGAGCATCTTGATGAGTAATGAGTTTATACTACGTTAATGTAATACCATAAACAACCTCAAAGTATCTATGTTTCTGTGAATTATTATTAGAGCACCAAATTTTTAAAACACATTTTCAAGTATCTATTAATTTATGGAAATAATTTCTAGGGTTGATTTTCCATAATTTTATTTATTGAAAAAATAAGAATGATTTCTCTCTAATACCCCCCTATCCTATCAAATGTGTTGTCGATGATCTTCAAATTCCTCCTAAATCCCATTAAACTCAATTCTTCCTATTAGAATCTCTTGGTCTTGTTAGCAACACAAATAATAATAAAGAGTAAATAGAAAATAAAGATTGACACAAAGGATTAACGTGGAAAAACCTAAACCGGGAAAAAACTACAAATGCACTATATCATAGGATTACAAGTGTTTATCAGAGCTTCCCAAATCTTCACAATCTCTCTTAGGCTTCCTAAAGTTATAACCTGAGTACTCAACTCTCATAATTGATAGGTCTCGCACAATTATCTCAAGGACACAGAGATTATAGATCAATCTCTTGGGAATAGATGAAACACTCAAATGAGATACAAATAGGCCTAATAGTAAGACCCTACAATGGAGTCTAATACAATAAATACTGTTAATAAGAACTTCCTTGGCCATCAACCACTTCAATCGTCTTTCGAACTAACCCAAACTCATAATTGGGCTCTACACATCAACCTAACAATCTCCCACTTGGAAACCAAATTGTATTCGCAACCTTCATCGTTCATCTATCACCACCAAACACTTCCTGGAGCCTTCTAGTGCATCCATCTTGATCTTGTTAAGTAAAGATCAACAGAGGTCTTAGTTGGACTCTTGTCAACTCCTCCTCTATCTCGAATGCGTCCACTTTGAACTGATTACGCCCTTGCAGCTTCAACATATGAATCCTCATCAACAACTTAGGGGAATTCGGATTGAAATTTTACCTCGTATTGACAATGTCGAACTCCCACGCAAGTTATATGCATTCCTTCGCTGACCATTAGTTGTTAGAACATTGACCTAGAGCCTTCTTTGTTTTTTATACCCTTCTCTCATAAGAGAAGCTAACAAGCCTTTGACGAACATGATCAGGCCTGTTAAAATGGCGATGACAATGTACATCTTCCTCTCTTTCCTTCCATTTGCAGTTATCAAAGATTCGTATGTAACCTTCCAACAACCATCCCTAAATTTCGTTGTGAAGCCCTCCTCATCCATTTGACTCATAGATACAAGGTTCTTGGTTAGATCCATATAATAAGCATTCTTCAACCTACAAGTCTCACCCTTAGAATTTTTAATCTTCACGACGATCACCTCTTCCTAGCACCTCTAGTCCATGGTTGTTTGCGAGCCTGACCCTAGCAGACCTCCCACTAAAAAGTTGCTAAAGGACACCCTGCTAAATGAAGAGAGAAACAACGTACTTGAGTCTATAACCCAACTCCTTTCTGGTTTGTCAGCTCTAATAGTTAAAGCCTCACCCAAATCCTTAGCAAAATTTATCAAACTTTTTCGATAAATAGGCCAACAGCACAATTTTATTAACTGCAGGCTTGCACTGTGCCAAGGAGCACAAAATAGTGCAGAGCCATCAAAAATCCAATACAAAGAGCCTTCAACCCATACTAAATTATTACAACCAAAGGACATAATAGGCCAAAAGGAAACATATCAAAATTGCCATATCAGATTGCCAATTTTGGAGCATCTCAAAATTGATTTGCAGTGTAGTCAACATTTAGCAATTTCCTTCATCAATGTACTCTCCCGGATTGCTTCCAAATTGCTTCCCTCCCTTCAGTCATAACCTCCATGATTTACAACCATCTGCACTTCCTCAGTTATGCAAAGATAAAAGGGATGGCTGAGAATTCACCACCAAAGTTGGGGCAGAATACTCTATGGCAAGTTTCCACGATGTTGCCTTAACTGCAACCCTCAACTTTATTTTCTACAAAACCGACTCCTTATGGACCCCAATGCCATCAAAAACCGTCCCATTCCTCTCGTGCCATAGCATCCAAATCGTCGCAAACCATACCGCCATCCAGATCTGCCTATGCCCTTAGTTTTAAGGAAGTCTCTAGGATAATAACCTCTACCAGCACAATTCCGACACAACATCTGCTCCATATTTTGACCCCCAGATTTAGATCAACCTTGACTCGAACTTCCACTATTCCTCCTACCCTTACAGCCAAAGCATTCCCTGAAGACTCAGGCACACCTAATTTGTCCTACGAATACTTCCACTTAAGATTGTATTGCACAGGTTAATAATGGAAGTTGCAAAGTTATCTTGAGACTTAAGTATGGTAGCCAACATAATATAAGCATTGGTCTCATCGTCAAAGTTAAATCACACAAAAGCTAACCTAGACAAGATCATACTCAGCTCATTAACATGATCATGCATATCACTAGACTCATGCATTGTGCATTAGAACAAACAACGCAATATATATACCTTATTCACTACTAAACTTTTTTTCATATATATTCTTCAAGGCCTCAAGCAGACCTTTCGTCATTTTCGCATCTTTTACGTTGAGAGTCATGTTCCTTGCTAATGTCAGCCTCATCGAACTAAACGCCTGGCGATCAAGCAAGGAATCCTTATGACTCATCTTTCTAGCTTATATTGCATCCCAAGATGCAACTTCTGTTGGTAGAGCACAAGATTGTCATTACTTTGGAGTCGGTCGTCAATAAGATTTGTTTTAGTTACGAAAGCCACAAGTTTGATGGAAAATACTACTACACTCGATGTTTGATGTCAGCCTCCCCTGTTTAAACATGAAAGAGGAGAGAGAGAGAGAGAGAGAGAGAGAGAGAGAGAGAGAGAGAGAGACGAGGTAAGGTGAGGTGAGGTGAGGTGGAGGTTGTGGGCTGGAGGTGATGGTGGTGGAGGTGGAGGTTGTGGCGGTTGAGGTGGTGGCGGCGGCGGCGGAGAAGAGGGGTTGGAGTGTGAGAGAGGTGAGGGAGGTGGAGGTTGTGGCGGTAGAGTTGGTGGCAGCGGAGGAAGTGGAGGTTGTGGTGGCGGAGGAGGTGGTGGCAGCGGAGGAAGTGGAGGTTGTGGTGGCGGTGGAGGTGGTGGCAGCGGAGTTAGTGGAGGTTGTATGTGCAGAGGTGGTGGTTCCAAAGGTGAGGAGGGGTCAGAGTGTGAAAGGAGAGAGGTTGGGGGAGGGGGTCGGCATGTCTGAGAGAGAGAGAGAGAGGGGGGGGGGGAGTGGGTGGAAATTAACAAAAAATGACAAATGTTGATTAAGCAAAAAAACACATGTCTAAGTCTTTTTCCTTTTTTTTTTTGCTTAAACAATCTCCACATAAGTTATCACCGCCGCCACGTCATACTTACGACGAGTTGGACTTTGTGGCGGTTCGTTGGAAAAAATAAGGTGTTAAGCTCAGTTCGTTGAAAACAAAAGTTAAAAGTCGATTCTTTAAATCAAAGGACACTTATAGATTGCTTTATTAGATTGACGCCCTCTAATTATTAGTACCAACAATTTCCACCATAAAAATAGTGAACAATGACACCCGATTCCTAACAAGGAAGATGGACCTGTTCAGTACATGTCACTTATACTATTAACTTTTTTTTTTTTGATAAGTAGCGGCCAACGAGCCCTTTAATTCAATAATCAAACGGTGCACAAACCACACCAAGCTGAAAAAACAGCATTGAAAGAGTTTTACATGGAGATGTAAACTCAGATATGAAACAGACCACCAACAGCAAAATCCAGCAATACAAAGTTCAAGAACAGAACCAGAAACCACAACTAATAAAGTCTTAAACTGTCAAGCCTCCTTCAGCAACCATCAGCCACTGAAAATGAAGGGAATGTGATGAAAGTTAGCAGCAAGCATGTCCACTGAGTATGGGTGTCTATCCTTCCATTCACTTGACCATAATGAAACCCTCCATTTCACTTTCTGCAGCACAAGCTCCCTGCATTTTCCTTGCTTTTCAAACACTACAGCATTCCTGTGAGTCCATAGTGACCAGACCACAGCAAAGAAGGAAGTCATCCAACAATAAGATCTGAATTTGTTGGAAAATTTGGCTGTAATCCAAACCTCAAACATGCATTTCAGTGTTTGTTGCTGAGGAAGAATCTGACCTAGTGATTGCATGATTTCAGTCCACACAAACCAAGCAAATGAGTAGTTTAGCAACAGATGATTGTCACTCTCAGAAGCATTATCACATAGTGAGCAAACGTTTGAAGATGCTTCAATGATTCCCTTTCTAAGCAGAAGCTCTCTTGTGTTGAGTCTACCCAACAAAGCAATCCAAAGCATGATTTCAATTTTGGGGGGGAGCAAGGTTTTGCCATACATAGCAAACCACAGAATCGAATTGTGCATCACTATAAGCCAACATCTCTGACTTATTTCTCACAGTATGGACAGAGAAAGAAGAGGATCCAATCCAAATTATGCAATCTTGAGCCTCTTTGTTGGGGTGAACTCCAGACAGCAAGGCTTTGAGAAGTTGTTCAGTCTCTAATTCAGCCAAAGAAATTTCTCTTTCCCAAGCAATCACCCATCTCCATGAAGAACCTTCAAACCATCCATGATCTTGAATAGAACCCTTTTGATTGCCTGCAATCTCATATAGAGCTGGGAATTGCATTTTGAGAGCACAATTATCCAACCACACGTCTTCCCAAAAGTGAATTTTTGCTCCATTTCCCAGATTGGTTTTCAAATTTTCTTTGATAACCTGTTGAATGATGGGATCTTCTTGAACAACTTTCTTGATTTCATTCCAAGGACTAGACCTCCAAGGCTTGCTCTTAGAGGGGATGAGAGCAAAGTCTTCAGCATGTATGGATTGAACCACTTGCTTCCACAACATGCCTTCTTCAGAGATGTATCTCCACCACCATTTAAATAACAGTGTCATGTTTTTTATGTGCAAGTCACCAACCCCAAGGCCACCCCTATCCTTTGGCCTTTGAATAACCTCCCATTTCACAAGAGCAGAAACTCTTTTGTCACTATTTGTACCTCTAGCCCAGAAGAACCTCATTTGTATACGATTAATAGCTTTAGCAACTGTCTTAGGGAACTTGAACAGAGATAGATAGTATAAGGGAAGACTGTTCAACACAGCTTTGATGAGGACAAGCTTACCAGCCTTTGATAGATAGCATGATTTCCAACTAGTGAGCTTTGATTGGATTCTGTTCAAAATGGGTGTCCATGAGCTTTTCTTCTTCATATTAGCACTAATGGGGATGCCAAGATAAGTAATTGGCAGACTAGTGAGCTCACAACCCAGCATCTTGGCCATTTTCCTGCCCCACCTATCATCTTTGCCTAACACAATAAGGGAGGACTTAGAATAGTTGATAGCTAACCCAGTAAATTCTTCAAAAGACTGCAGCAAGGCCTTCAAACTGAAGAGTTCAACCTCATTTGCTTGGGAGATATATGATAGTGTCATCAGCAAATTGTAAGTGAGTGACTTTCAGCTTTTCCCCACCCACAGATAGGCCACTGAAGTCACCTCGAAGAACCCCCAATTGAATCAAGCAGTTTAACACTTCAGCAAGGAGAGCAAATAGCAGTGGAGATAATGGATCACCCTGTCTTAAACCGCTCCCAATGTGGAAGGGCTTAGTGGGGGAACCATTGATGATGACTGAAATCCTTGCAGTGGTGATACATTTCATGATCCATGCCGTCCACTTTTGGCCAAATCCCATCAGAATCAAAACTTCTTCAAGTGCATCCCAATCTATAGAGTCAAAAGCTTTTTGGAAGTCTAATTTCAATACTACACCACACCTGCCTTTCTTTTTCAACCATTGAACAACCTCAGCAGCAACCATCACTCCATCAAGAATTTGCCTACCTGGAATATAGGCAGTTTGGGCTTCACCAACCAACTTATGCATTACACTTTTCATCCTGGAGCTGAGAATTTTGGCAATAATCTTATATATGCACCCGATGATACTGATGGGTTTGAAATCTTTAATGTCTTCAGCCCTTGGCTTTTTAGGAATTAGGGTAACCCAAGTAGTATTAATGACACCAGGGAGGATACCACTGTCAAAGAAAGCCATAATACATTTGCAGAAATCATCTTCAATAATTGGCCACAATTCCTTAATACTTTTAAAATTGAATCCATCATAGCCAGGAGCACTTGTCGATTTGCAACTCTTTATAGCTTCTAAGATTTCTGCCTTGGCGACATACCTTTCCAACCATTCAGAGTCCTCCACTGTTAACTTCTTCAAGTTAATTAGGCTGAGATCAAATTCAAATGCCTTAGGTTTCTTTTTGAATTGCTTTATGAAGGATGCCCTCACAACCTTTTTGATCTGATTCTCCTGCTCAATAAGATTGCCCTCAATATAAACTCTTTGCAAAGCATTTTGCCTTCTTCTTATGGTAGCCATAGTATGAAAGTATCTAGTATTTTTGTCACCATAATTTAGCACCTTGCTTCTAGACTTTTGATGCCAAATTCTCTCAAGTTTGATAGCTGTTGTGTGCAGGAGGGATTTCACAGCATGCATTCTGTGAGTATCACATTCATCCAATTCTCCAGAGAATGCTTTTTGATCCAACTTCTCCAGTTCAGCTTCCAATTTTATCACTTTGTTCTCAACGTTGCCAAAGACTTCCTTATTCCACCGCTTAATGGGTACTTTCATAGCCCTCAGTTTGTCAAAAGCAGGTCTGTTTCCAAGCTTGCTCCATTCACTCTCAAATGTATCTTTGAACTGAGGGTCCTCTAACCACACATTCAGCATTTTAAAAGAGGTGGGACCCCACTGAAGATTGGAGGTTCTTAAAAGAACTGGAAAGTGATCTGATGATCTTCTTGGCCTGCAGTATGCCTCAATATTTGAAAAGAGGGTTAGTAGATTAAAGTCAATGAGAACACGGTCAAGCTTACTTGCAGCATTTGCTCTGATATACATATATTGCTGATGAAGAGGAACATCCTGAAGCTGCATTGCTTGAATGAAGTCATCAAATTCAAGCATTGAGTTGGAGAATTGTGTGCATCCACGTCTCTCTTCAGGGGCAAGGACTTCATTAAAGTCACCCATTAGGATGAGGGGACAATGAAGCCCACTCCTTAATTGTAAAAGTTGCTCCCACTGATGTTTTCTGCCTTGTAAAGATTGTGCTCCATAGATGACTACAACAGCACATTCCAGTCTGCATTGCACATGACGACCTGTGATACAAATCCAATTTTCGCCTTTCTCAATCACTGACACAGCAAACTCGTCTTGAAGCCACATCACAATGATTCCACCAGCCCTTCCTTCAGCCACAATGTCAGAAAAGATCACGTTTTGCATACCCCATAATTGTCGTACACCCCATTCATTGAAGTTGTGATGTTTGGTCTCTACTAAACCCATGATATCCACTTTTTCATGCTTGATGAGGGATTTTTCTCCCTGGCCCCAATCCCCCTCACATTCCACATTCCAGCTTTCATTTTCACAGATCAACACCTTCTGTAGAAGGTGACTTTGACCTGCGTGCAACCCTTCTCCTCCTCTCACTTTCTTTAAGTTTTTTCTTCTTTCTTGTTGAGAGTTTATCACTGAAGTATTTCTTTGGGTTTGTGTTTCTTTTTGCCCTCATAAAACCAGTAGCCTCTCCAAACTCAATTGCCTTATTAACAATGAACTCCCTTGCCCTAATTACAGACTCATTATCAGAAGAGATGGAGTCATTCTCATCACAACCAGCTTCAGTACACGAGATTTGAGGATCAATATCATTAACTACTTCAACGGATTTCTGCAAACCTTGTGTCTCATTGCCTTCTAGAGCTTCAGTAGCAATTATGAGTTGTTGATCATTGGTCACTGGTACCAATGCAAGAGAATGTTCATTGATAGCGTTAGCCTCTTCAACTTCCGTCTGCCTCTCTAATTCCATATTATGCAGTAACTCCACTTCAATCCACACTTGTTTTCCCAATGCCTTGATTAATTCTTCTTTTAGTGCATTGGTTTGCTCATTCAGCCTCCTCACCTCATCAATACACCCAGAATTAGTTAGCTGCTGCATTAATTCAACTGAATTATCATTTGAATTATTGGAATTGCAAAGTGCCCGTTGCACTCCCACATTGATTGGTCCGCTGCATTGATGGCTGTTCGAGAGCTCAGGAGTTTCAGGGACATTGCTGCAATTATGTTCTTCATCTTCTTCTTCCTCTATCGAATCCACATCATCACCAGAATAATCAAGATCAGGCCTAGGAATTTCATTATCACAGAATATTGAAGGTGGGATTAAGTGAGTGCTGACTTCATGGATAAACACCCTAAATGCACAGTGCAGTATATCTAACAGAATCTCTCCATCGATCCTCTTAAAGATATTTGTTTGTACCAAAGCTCTCATGACTTCGAACTGGTTTGTTGAAGATACACTTCTGGCTAATGACAGTAGTTTTCCCCAGGGCTGGACACTCCTCTCAAAGTTGTCCCACATCCAACCATGAGGAGGAATGCATGTGATATCCAACCAGACTCTTCTTGAATTTGCCACTTCATATATTGACCAAGGCTTGATATCAATAAACCAGTCATTTAGTTCCTGAGGGTTTGCAACAGTTTCTTCCGTTGCTTGCACTGAGTCGAGTGTAATCAAAAACTTGATACCACTGAGTGCAGTGATCTTGGAGAATGGACCAAAATTGTTTCTAAGTAGGGACTCTAGAGAATCTAGATCTCTTGGTTCACTAGAAGTGCAAACGACACTGCACTTCAACCATTCCATGAAGTCTACATTGGTCTCACCTCTAACCCTAAAGCTTGGCTTTTCAAGATCCGGACTCTTAAACAAGGATGACTGCTTTGGCATCCATACAAGCTTGTTTTTCTTCATTTTTCCTTTAAGCCCCTTTGCCCAGTCTACAATGAGTCTCTTTCCTCTAATCGGTCTTCCATGCAGATGCTGAACGCATGATGATGCTTGATGATGTTTTCTCACCTGAACGAAACCAAAGTTGGTGTTTCTCTCTTTTCTGTTTATGATCTTGACAGATTCCACCTCAGCTAACTTCTTGAATATTCCACCTAGGCCAAATTTGTCTAATGTTTTAGAGAGATTGCCTACATAGAGAGTTGCAGACTTCCCATGGCCATAATCGCTCCTTCTACTTCCTGTTTCATCACTTTCTCTCTCCTCCCATTCTCCCTCTTTCTCTCTCATCACTCAACTGTTCAAACTTCTCATCATAATTATCCTATACCATTAACTTTTACTATTAACTTTTAGAAGAGTAAAAATTGATTATTGATTTGAATCTAAAAATAGAAAATAGAAATTTGTAGACAAAGTTAAGTTACATGCAATTTACCCATCCATTTCATAATACAGTAATAGTTGTTTTAAGTATGGTGGAGGAAATACCAAAGAAAATGCAGAAATAAAATAATTTATCACAAGTTAACGATTTTATCCTTAAAAAGTAAAGTAATTATTTATTAAGAAATTACACAATGAAAAAACAAACAGTTAAATAAATTATTTAGTAATCCCAATAAAATAAATTATTTATTAAGACATAATGTGTAAATTAGTTTTGTTGATAGACCACAAGTTTGATGGAGAATTTCATAATCCGTGCTTTAACAATTTAGAAAATTCATCATTCATTCAATTTTTAAAGGACACAAATTGAACATAATTCAAACTATGACAAAAATCCTTGTATAAAGATAAAATAAAGCTCTTACAGATTAAATGAAGAAACAAACTATATTGATAAAATCCAGAGCTAAAGTGACAAATGGATTAGAAATTAATCAAATCGAGATTTACTTTGACCAAAAAAAAGTCGATAATAATCCCAAAATAAGTGCATGCATGCTAGGATTTTCTTGTAATATAAAAAGTCATGGAAGTGTTTTTGAATATAATAATATGTTTTACATTATGGCCTTGTTTGACAACTAACTGATAGTTGATAGCTGTTAGTTGCTAGCTTGTAGGTTGTAGCTGTTAGCTGATAGTTGTTTGACTTTAGCTGTTTGGGTTAATATATTGCCAGAAAGGTATTTGGTAAACTATCTTTTTTATGAAAAACAACCTCAAAAAACTTTCTGAAATAACTTTTTTGAAAACTAGCTTATTTGGTCCAAAAAGTTTAATATGAAAAGCTTGTTACCAAACACTTTAGATAACGTTTTTACTTTGGTCAAAAAACTAAAAACTATCCCAAAAAACTGGCGGCGAAACACCCCTATGTCACACTTAAATATTATCTTACTTTCCATTGCAAATGAAATCTTGTTATTAGCAACAAAAGTTATTTTATTTTTCCATTAAAAAAAATATACTCGTGAAATTCTTCGATAAATCCTGTTTTTAGGATGTAGTGAGATAACAGAATTCTTAAATATTTGCTAGGAGCCTACTGAAGTAGGAATATTGAATTCTAAATTCAACTACAGAGTTTTTATTACTAAAGTTAACAGAAAAATTATAATGTTATATTAAAGTTTCTAAAGGTGCTCATATATTCAATATATATAAAATGAGAAAAGTTACCTTAAAAGAAAACGTAACTTTATATTTTTAAGGGTTTTTGGATGATAATATACCAATTTTTGGGGGTGTTGGATTGTAATATATCAACCTTTACTATTGGACAGCAAGATCCCTGACCTTTATAATTGGGTGACATTATTATACTAATAGTAACTAAGGGGATGATGAACTGGTCTCCATGCGCGCTAACATGGTGGGCGAAGGGAAAAAAAATTGTCCCAAACCAATAACTTCATTAACCGCTTAGTTTTTCTCACTAACCCACATTACAAGACATTCGTTGGTTGTGTTTTAAGTTAGTATGAAGATCGGTTCACCACCCTGTTAATCACTGTGTTAGAGCTGTTTTTTTTTAACGTGGGTTAGTGAGAAAAACGGAGGGGTTAACGGGGTTATTGGATGATAGTCGATTATTTTTCCTCCGCCTGTTACGTCAGAATCGAGACCAATTAACCAGTTACCACCTCGATAGTCACTGTTGGTATAATAATTTCACCTAAGTATAAAAGTCAGGGATATTGTTGTCCAATAATAAAGGTCGGTATATTACAATCCATACCCCCAAAGGTCAGTATATTGTCATCCAATATCCCTATTTTTAAAGCAAAATGATAAATATGTTGATGCAAGACGATTCTTAACCATCTTGCATCTCACTTAAATCACTCATAAAGTTAAATAACCATCTTGCATCTCACTTAAATCACTCATAAAGTTAAATGTAAGTATATTTAAATCATTATAAAGGCATGTTTCATTACTTTGAGGATTATTATAGCCTATAAATAATATAACAATATTTATTTATTTATATTTTTTCATAGATATAAAACTACGAAAATGATAAACATCTTGGTACAAGATAGTTCTTAACTATCTTGCATCTCACCTAAATCATTCATAAAATTTAATGTAAGTATATTTAAATCATTATAAAGGTATGTTTCATTACTTTGAGGGTTATTATAACCTATAAATAACATAAAAATATTTATTTATTAATATTTTTTCATGAATATAAAACTATGCATAAAATGTGCATTTTTTTTTACTATTATTGATAAAATTACCTATTATTTATATTTTTTGACCTAACAAATAAGTATTATACTCTTGTAGTTGATAAATATACATAATTATTAGATAAAATTTTGTTAAAAGTTAACAAAATGTGAAATATAGATAATTCAAGATGATTAATAACCATCTTGAGGCAAGATCTGTATCATGGTCCATAAAACTATGCATAAAATATACATTTTCTACTATAATTGTTATATCGTTATCCATTTTTAAATACTTAATGTATTAATATGCTCCGTTCTTTTATGCGGTACCGCAAGTTACTACACCGTATTTTACCGCAACTTACCACAATCTACCGCAATTCACTGCACATTACCATTTACTTTTTATCATTACCATTACATTTCAATACCCATTTATTATTTCCACCGCAACTTACCGCAATCCATCGTAACTCACCGCAACTTATCGCACCGCAAATTCACCCTAAGAAAATGATGGCGGCTTTCAGAGGAGGCATAACTCAAGGTGTCAGAGGAGAACGGATCAAAGGATTCAACGAAGATTTGGGATAAAATGTAATGCAGTGGTGGCGGACATCAAGGCTACTTGGAGATCGAGGGCTAACCCTAGCATTACACTTGGGACTCAAAAGAGTTTGGTTCAGCGTAGACTCAATGGTGTTTAGTATGCTTACAGGATGAGATTTGTTTGTGGGCGATGATACGTGTCTTGTCCCAAGACACTACTTGAGTATCTACTTTTTTATAAAACTAATACGTATTATCATTTTTAACCCTAAATTTTTTGACAAATACTATTAGTTATCAATTATAAGAAGTTTGGAACGTGTTGGCTACACCAACATTTAAAATTGACACCCTAACGAATGAACCCCGTCCGTTGGACATATTTTAAACGCTTTTTTGTAAATTTTAAAAAAAAATATATATATGGGGTCTTTGGATGCTAATATACTGAACTTTTAGGGTATTGGGCAATAAGGCACTGAACTTTGACCTTGGACAATAATACACTGAACTTACGGGGGTGTTGAACAATAATGCACTCGTAACGATTTTGACAGTGACTGACTTGGTGGCAATCCTACATAGCACGTAAATGAGATGAATTGATCCAAAAATATTTAAATTTATGACATGTCAGCTAATCCACACATAAGAAAGAGAATCAACTTTGAAAAGAGTAAAACAAAACATAAAATCACAGTTGTTTAAACGTGTTTCGCAGAGAGATTGTTGTTGTAATTGTATAAAATCACGTTTGCCTGTGTAAATTGGTTGACATGTCATAAATTTAGATATTATTTAGCCTATTCATCTTCTCAGTCGGCCACGTAAGATCGCCACAAAATCTGCCACCGTTGAAATTGTTTCGGGTGTATTATTGTCCAACACCCCTCAAGTTCAGTGTGTTATTGTCCAAGGTTAAAGTTCAGTGCATTATTGTCCAATACTCCAAAAGTTCAGTATATTAACGTCCAAAAATCCTATATATATGTGTGTGATTTTATACCATTTATATATACTATTATGGTTATATAAGTCAATCATGTAATTTTTTTTCAATTTAATTTACAAATATATAGGTTTTATACCATGACAAGACACTTAGTATGTGTCTTGCCCAAGACATTTATCATTTCCATTTGTGGAATAGCAGATATGGTAACATATTAGGGTGTCATAAGGATCTTATCAGTAGGGGTAACTGGGAGGTTAAAATAATTAACCCACTATTGTTGATTGTTGAAAAACTAACAGGGTACGTTGTTGATGCTTTATTATCTTAGGTGCCAAGTTAAGCTCAGGGATCTATTATTTGAACCTTTTAGCATTTGAAACTTTTTTTGGGATCAGATTAGTTTAGAAAAACAACTTTAAAGCATATGCTATATGTTGACGTGCATATTAGTTTCGAATACTTGTTTCAAGGAGAATATATTTGTTTAGTTAAAAGCATGAGAATATTTTGTATTATAATTGAGAATCTTGTAGGAACTTATTATATATATGATAAACATGTAAATACAAACAACTTTAAAATGCATGGTAAAGGTAGATGTGTAACAGCTCAGAAGCATGGAAAGAATGCATTTGCAAATGTGGATTTATGCTTTGCTTCATCATGAAAATGATCTAACATTTGTTTCCTCTTTTGCCTTTTTGCTCCGAGGGAGCCTAAAGCAGATGAATTCTTATTTGCTTCCCCCTTTTTTTCCTGTATTATGAGTGCTGAAATATTAATAGAAATAAAGGTACTTTTTTTCCCATGGAGAAGAACAAAGTCAAATCAAATTGCAAAAAGATGGCTTTGGGGAATCTATTCGCCATTAATGAAAGTCAAGAGTTTCAAAAACAAGCAGCCTCCAATTGGCAAGTATTTTAAGGTTTATGTTCATAAGTGGGAAACGATATCTCGATCCAGTTCGTTACAATAGTTACATACTTACATTCAAATGAATTGATTTATTTTTTCATTGATAGATCTTGAAAAGATCTAGCTAGATATTAAAACAATTTCGATCTTGATGGATTTTGATAGCTCAATCTAATTCAACTAATTACATTATATTTACTCAAATCTTGGTAAGGTTGTCTCTTAATTGCATATGATCTAGATGGATTTAGTTCCTTTTATGATGTTGTGGGTTTAGATGCAAAAAGTTACTTGGAGGTACCATAACTTTTGGTGAAATGTTTTTCAGGTACCCTAACTTTTCTAAACTCATTTTGGGGTACCCTAACTTTTAGAATTAGTAATAAATAGGTGACTTTCCAGCCAATGATTTGAATTCATGGGTGAGTTTTAGGCGAGAATTTGATTAAGGATTTGATGGACAAAAATGTTCTTTGTTTCTTCTTCTATTTTGTTCTTAGTTTGAACTCCATGTGAATGTGAAGTTTGAACTCCGATTCGTCCCTTGATTAATTCAATGGCGGCCATGAATTCCCAGTCAAGTGTGTCATGGTCATCATCATCACTATCTTACATCCCACCTCACGAGGCTCGTATGTACCCATTTTCTTTCTCCCCACCACCTCCTCCTATTTCGAATCCGACCACAGCCACCAAATCTCACCACCACAAACACCTTCTCCTCATAATCTGTCTATCTCTTATCCCTTTTTTCCTTTACATCCTCTCAATCTACCGCTCTCTTCACCTCCCCTCTTCCTCATCCTTCGGCCTTGTCATCGAAATCACACATTCCCACTCCCAAATCCTCGTCTTTCGATCCCTCAACGAAGTTTTAGCCACCCTTTTTTCTGCTCACCCAATCCACGTCATCGCTCTCACCACCATCACCGGCACAGACCACAACCATCACCACTTCTCCAAATAACTCCCAAATCGCTATACCCATCACTGCCTCTTTCTAGCAAAGCGTCGACACCCACTATTAAAGCATTGTCGGTCGTCGGCGGTACCCACTGTAATCACCAACGCTTCTAACTGCCGCCACAACTCAATCATCTCATCTCCCAAAAGCCACCGCACACATATCAAAATCAAAATGAACTAGAACTAGAAATTTGAAAAAAAAAAAAAGAAATGCGGTAAATTGGAAGAAAAGAAGAGTAATTTGACGTTGCAGATTGCCATTGCAACGAATTAGATGTTCATATAATCAAAAGTTAAGGGTATCAACTCAACCATCTCATCTCCTAAAAGGGCATTATAGTCATTCTCTATCAAAAGTTGAGGGTTTTTCGGTCAGTTTACATAATCAATCGGACTTTGGCCGGAAATTCACCTAGTATTTTATAATCCTAAAAGTTAGGGTACCCCAAAATGAGTTTCGAAAAGTTGGGGTACCAAAAAATTGTTTCTTTAAGAGTTAGGGTACCTCTAAGTAATTTTTTGGTTTAGATGAATGCCAGTGAAAAACTGTTTGATTCGTTATTTTGCATATCAGAAAAAATTAATTATGATCATAAATTTTTCATCCAAATTTTAATAACTTAATGACAAACTTTTTTCGAGTACACACAATATTTTTCTTGTTTGTGTTGTCTGTTCCCTAATTTAAATTTGTCCAAATTGTTCAACACGTAATAAACCTGAAGAAAATGGGCATTGGACATCAAAGTTTCCTTTGATTCTTCTAACTCCAATTCGTTCATACTTAAAATGATCCAAACCCGAACATTTGACAATCATAGTTTGGATTTTATATATATATATATATATATATATATATATATATATATATATATATATATATATATATATATATATATATATATATATATATATATATAGGGAATATATATAATGAGAAGGGAGTTTTTGTGAGAAGAGAAGAAGGGGCAATCCTAGCCTTTGGTTGGAAGATCAAGGATGGTGATAAATTAGGTATTTTATCTTTATTTATAAGGTAGACCCTTAAATGTGATTGGCTGGATTTTTTTTTGTTTTTGTTTTCTACAGTACATCACGTGAGAAGTGAGAGAGAGGAGTAAAAAAGGGTTTGCAAGCTGCTAGGATATTAACTGGGCTCAAGTTCCCAAAAATCACCATTATTATGCAAATTTTGAAACTCCATAATAAAATTCCAGAATTGAAGCAAAATTCCAGAATTGAAGAGAGAGAGAGAGGAGTGAGAAAAGGGTTTGCGTGCGAATTCTGGCGAGTGATTTTTCCGGCGGGGTGAGTTTTCTGGTCAATTGCAAGAGAAAGTGAAACCCATGTCTATTTCCGGCGATCTTGTGGAGTTTTCCGGTCAATTGCAGCCCAGTCGCCACTGTTTTAGGTCATATGCAAACAAGGGTTGTTGCTCTGTTCTGTGTTGCTTGGCTCTTTTCTGATGCTACTGCTACAATACTATTGCTGCTGCTGTTTTTGGTCGAGGCCGACACTACCACCGACGCTGACGACCCCCAACGCCGCCTAGAACCCATCGTCGACCACCAAGCGTAAACCCTTGTTACAGTTCGAGTTCTTGTCTAAATTGTTCATACTCTATTCGTTGTTCATGCTCTGTTTCTAATCCCAATTTTGATGTTTTTCTTATGGGTTAGTATGTGTTGTAGGTGCAATGATGCAACTATACATGATGTTCATTTGGATACACCCTGATGTTCATTTTCATAGAATGATCATGTAAGTTATTTGTAATGTAAGTGGTACCCTATTGCATGTCATGTAAGTTATTTGTCGGTAATACAGTTGATGTTCATGACAGAATAATTGATATTCGCAAATGAAAACTTGATGTTCATTTAGCTACAACTTGATGCTCATTTTCATGTCTATAAATGTACATTATCAGGAATACATGTGATGTTCATAACAGAATAGTTGATGTTCACAAGTAAAATACTTGATGTTCGTTTAGATACAACTTGATGCTCATTTTCATATACACAGAAGTTCATTTCCACAAACTACATGATGTTCCTTTTTCTTTCCGTTTCTAGATGTTCATGACAGAATACTTGATGTTCATCATCGATGGTTTGTTATCCCAAAATTTTTCATATACACAAAAGTTCATTTCCACAAACTGATAATATATATACTGAAAGATCATTTGATAACAGCTTAATGCATGCAAGTTATTTGTCGGTAATACAATTGATGTTCATGACTGAATGGTTGATATTCACAAATGAAAACTTGATGTCCATTTAGGTACAACTTGATGCTCATCTTCATGTCTATAGATGTACATTATCAAGAATACATGTGATGTTCATAACAAAATAGTTGATGTTCACGACTAAAATACTAGATGTTCATTTAGGTACAACTTGATGCTCATCTTCATATACACAAAAGTTCATTTCCACAAATTGATAATATATATACTGAAAGATCATTTGATAACAACTTAATGTTCATTTCATGTCGGTATAGTGGGTTTTGTGTGTGTGAATCGATGTTCGTCCAGTATACCCATGATGTCCATTATGTTCCAACTTGATGATCATCTCAATACAACGTGATGTTCATTTCATTTTAACATTGCGACAGTTGAGTTTATGTTCATTTCATCAACTAATATTTTCTAATTCTTTTTATAATGAAATAAATGAACATCAAGTGTTAGTTGTATGGTCATTTAGATATTGTGAAAAGAACATCAAGTTGTAATGAAATAAACATGAAATTATTTTTATATCAGGTGGGCATGAAATGAACATCAAGCGTTGGGTGTATGAACATCAATCTATTGGGGAATGAACATCAACTTGTACCGGAATGAACATCAAATGGCAATGAAAAGTGGACATCATATTGAGATGAACATACATAAACTTGATCAAATGAATATCAAGTTATATTAAAATGAACATCATATTCAATTTTGTATCTCTTTGATTTTCATTCTACCTTAAATTGATGCTCATCTCATAAATTTGATGAAATGAACATGAAGGTATATTGGAATGGACGTCAACTGTTGATATGAAATGAACATATGTTATATTGGAATGAACATCATATTTAGTTTTGTATCCCTTTAATTTTCATTCCACCTTCAAATTGATGCTCATTTCATAACTTGATGAAATGAACATCAAGTTATATTGGAATGAACATCATCTGGCAATGAAAGTGGACATCATATTGAGATGAAAATGAACATCATGTTACATTGGAATGAACATCATATTCAGTTTTGTATCCCTTTTATTTTCATTGATGATGCTCATTTCGTAAATTGATGTTAACATAGGGATAATGTGATGAAAATCATTTTCAAATTACAATGATCGATTCAAAATGAAATAAACATCTATATGAAATTGACATCAATATCAAGGTATTGTGATTTGAACATCAAGTTATAATTGAATTGAACATCACACTGCATGGAACGTATATGTAATATGCAAAAAGACATCAACCGGTCATGAAATGAACATCAAGTTATAGTGGAATGAACATCAACTGGCAACGAAAGTGGACATCGTATTGAGATGAAAATATATCAACCAATACTGAGATGAATATATATATGTATTGAAAAGCACATCAGGTAGGCATTTTATACTCATAAATTGAGAATGGGTTTGGTAATGAAATGAACATCATTTATATGCAAATGATCTTCAAGGGTACCTGAAATGAACATCACATGTAATTAATTTGACCAAAATTCATCAACTCAAATCTAAAGCAAAATGAATGCTTTTATGTTAAAAAAACAAACACAAACACAAACTCCAATCGTTCAATCAAGAATCCAAAAGAATAGTCAACTGATGTTCAAACACTTGCACTTGCTTTCCTCTCGGTGGCAACCTCCACTAGTGTCTTCGTCCTCTTGCCGGTTCCCTTTGTGACCGAAGCTGAGGTGGATGAATGGTTACATCTGTGGGGATAGAAGTTCCAAAATACGCTTCAAAGTCGGAAGACACGCTGCTCGATGGTTCTTCAACGCTTAACGCCTTGAGTTTTGAAATAAAAGCATTTGTCTTTTCAATAATCAAGCCTAGCTTTGATTCTTCCCCATCGGCAACGTCCATGAACTTATAAAATGTTCTCCACCCACGTAGTGAGTGTGTCGTGATCATCAAATCACAATGAACACCTACTAGTTCTGGGATGAACATCAAACATTCTGATATGAACATCAAATCACAATTACAATGAATAACAAAATAAAAATGACATGGGCAACAAATTGTTCTAAGATGAACATCATCAAGCATTCTAAGATGAACATCAAATCATCTAGGTTTTGAAATAGAGCGTGAACAATGAACATAGTATGAACAATTTAGACAAGAACCCGAACTGTAACATGGGTTTACGCTTGGTGGTCGACGGTGGGTTCTAGGAGGCGATGGGGGTCGTCGGCGTCGGTGGTGGTGCCGGCCTCGACCACGAACAGCAGCAACAACATTATTGTAGCAGAAGCATCATAAGAGAGGCGGGCAACACAGAACAGAGAAACAACCCCTGTTTGCATATGACTCGATACGGTGGCAGCTGGGCGTGCAATTGATCGGAAAACTCCACAAGATCGCCAAAGATCGCCGGAAAGCGGGAAACAAACCCCACAAGATAGCCGGAAAACACACTCACCCATCGAAAACAGACGAATGTTTTTTTATTACTCACCGGAATTCTCTTGCAATTGTCCGAAAAACTCACCCCGCCGGAAAAATCACTCGTCGGAGTTCACGCGCGAACCCTTTTCTCACTCCTCTCTCTCTCTCTTCAATTCTGGAATTTTGCTTCAATTCTGAAATTTTGATTATGGAGTTTCAAAATTTGCACAATAATGGTGGTTTTTGGGAACTTGAGCCAATTAATGTCCTAGCAGCCTGCATATCCTTTTTCACTCCTCTCTCTCACTTCTCACATGATGTACTGTAAAAAAAAATAAAAAAAAAATTCTAGCCAATCACATTTAATGGTTTACCTTATAAATAAAAATAAAATATCTAATTTTTCACCACCCTCGATCTTCCAACTAAGGGCTAGGATTGCCCCTTCTTCTCTTCTCACAAAAATTCTCTTCTCATTATATCTATTCCCACATATATATATATATATATATATATATATATATATATATATATATATATATATATATATATATATATATATATATATATTAATGGTAAGTTACTCCACCTATTGGGACCTTTCTACATGGTGTAAACTATTAACCCGAAGACTAATTGTAATGCCCCGGCCCCTCCCGGACCGCGGACATTACCGGGAACGACTTCAAGGATCACTGACTGACCCCGTAAACCACCACGAGTCTTTCCAGCGTGCTCCGTCCTCGCTCACACGCTGCCTGGGAAAACTTCCCATGAGATCACCCATCCTGAGACTACTCCCAGCCAAGCACGCTTAACTGAGAAGTTCCCAACGGATGAGCTACCATAAAAGAAGGTGCATCTTGGTGATATAAGTAGTCATTTCAATCCTTTTAAGCCACACTTTAACCACATACCCGGGCTGGGGTACTATAGTCACCCCCACTTAAGCGCACAACATCCTCGTTGTGCCACAATCTACTCCAGATTCTTTGCCCCGCTAGATGACTGCCCAATGATCTCCCGTCCAATAGCGCAGTTCACGGTC
The DNA here is from genome assembly GCA_029582165.1 of Portulaca oleracea. Taxonomy (NCBI): domain Eukaryota; kingdom Viridiplantae; phylum Streptophyta; class Magnoliopsida; order Caryophyllales; family Portulacaceae; genus Portulaca; species Portulaca oleracea. Next base: position 17,018,676 of record CM055888.1, on the reverse strand, counting down.
GCGATTCGGCTCTGATACCATCTGTAACGCTCCAGCCCCTCCCGACCGCGGACATTACCGGGAAGCGGGAACAACTTCAAGGATCGCTGACTGGCCCCACAAACCATCACGAGTCTTTCCAGCGTGCTTCGTCCTCGCTCACATGCTGCCTGGGAAAACTTTCCAAGAGATCACCCATCCTGAGACTATTCCCATCCAAGCACGCTTAACTGAGAAGTTCCCAATGGATGAGCTACCATAAAAGAAGGTGCACCTTGGTGATATAAGTAGTCATTTCAATCCTTTTAAGCCACACTTTAACCTCATACTCAGGGTATTACACTAATGGTTCAAAGAGGGAAATAACACAAGAATCCTATTAGTCCTGATGGAAGGATAATATTGAAAGGTAGTCCACAAGTCGCCCCATGGCCATGAGTATTAACAATTTTCACCATAAAAACTATGAATATCAACACCTAATTTGGGTTTTTTTTTCATTTTGGACCGAAGTATAGGGTAATTAATTTTCTGGACCCTAGGTTTTCATTATTAATTTTTTGGACTCTAAAGTTTATGAGATGAATAAAAAATAACCTTAAAATTTATGGGCTAAAAAAATGCCCGTGTATCCTTTTTCTTTTTCTTCTCATGTTTGAATTTCTCTACCAATCGGCGCCAAACTCCAGCACTAAAGTTAAAACTGATTTTGAAGTTATAATATGCATCTCTTATTCATGTTGGAACTACTTAGATCATAGGTACTTAGGGGTCTAAGTAGCTCTGACATGAACTAGAGAGGTGTATTATAGCTTCAATATGCAAATTATTAGGTGCTCCCGGAGCACATGCTCCAGATTTTACAATTGTTCACCCATACGTATTAGGTTGTTCACTCTGATTATTATGATTGTTCACTCTGATTCACATGATTGTTCACTCACAAGTATCTGGAGCACATGCTCCGGGTGCATGTAATATATATTGAGCTTCAATATCAGTTTTAACCTTAGTGCTGAAGTTTGGCGTCGATCGGTAAAGAGTTTCAAACATGGAAACAAAAAGAAAAACAATGCACATGTTTTGTTTTTCTCAGCCCACAAACCTTAAGATTCTTTTTTATTCAACCTACAAACTTTAGGGTCCAAAAAATTAACAATGAAAACCAAGGATCCAGAAAATTAATTACCCCTATACTTCACGGTCCAAAATGGAAACAACCCTACCCGATTCCTAATAAAAAAGATGGATCTATTCACATGTCACTTATACCATTAGCTTTTTAGACAAGTTTAAATTGATTATTGATTTGAATATAAAAATAAAAAACAGAAATGTATAGACAAAGTTAAGTCAGATACAATTTGCCCATCCGTTCCATTATTCCATAAAAATAGCCATTTTAAGGATAGTGGAGGCAATTTTTATCATGTGGGCCTTAACAACCGAGTACTCCAATGTAAATTATGGCTTGATATGGAAGACTTGAACGTTTAACCTATTTTCTGTTTCCGCGAGGCTAATCAAGTAGTTGATAAGGTCGCTAAACTAGCTTTACAAATCAACCACGCCAATACTATCCCACTAGGTGACCCTTCAATGGAGATACAATATCTTCTCGTTGACGATCATATGCGATTCTATGGGTTCGGTACTGTGTAATCTTTCCTTCGGTAATATTTGAATAAAAGGGGTTCCCCCACCCCTTCTACCAAAAAAAAAAAGGATAGTGGACGAAATACTCGAGAAAATGTAGAAAATAAGATAATTTATCACAATTTGACAATTTTACCCTTAAAAAGTAAAGTAATTGTTTGTAAAGAAAGTATAGAATAAAAACACAAAGAGCTAAATAAATTATTTATTAAGTCCCAATATAAAAAAATATTTATTGAGGACACAATGAGTAAATTAGTTATTACAAACCTAAATCGAAATCAGTACTCCAAGATCCCGTCCAAGCGGGCTATGAATTGGTTAAATGTAGCAGTTTTACCCCTAAGCTAGTTTATGAAAATATATAATGATATTTATTGTGAAATAAGAAATTAGTTAAAAGTGACTATCATTATGAAATAGAAGGAGTATTTTTGGGAGATTCTACCATAGTGGATTTTTTTTTCTAACTATAGTAGTTAAAAAGTACTCTCTCCGTTTCATATTAATTGACACTTTAACTAAATTTTGACCATTAATTACTCATAAATTATAATGAGTTACAATATAAAATTACATCCATTGTAATTTTTAATAAAGTATCTTTCCAATGATGATAATTTCATATTGTAACTCATTGTAATTTGTGAGTAATTAAGAGTCAAAATTTAGTCAAAGTGTCAATTAATATGGAATAGAGGGAGTATATTTTACCTTTAAAAAGCTAAAATTAATATATATTGATCAAAGCAACTTTTTACAACAAGTAATATTATTTATTAAGATATAAGTTTTTTTTTCCTTAAATGTAACATTTTTAAAGAGATTATACTATAACTAATTAATTTTTTTCAATTGGAAAATTGGAATCTAATAAATCAAACTTTATGTTCATTTTAATCTAACAAACCAAACTTAACTTTTTGTTAATGGCAAACTGTACTTAACATAATATTTTTCTTAGTGAACCTCCACCAATTTCCGGTTACTGGAAAAATGACATGGAGGTTTTTTTGCTGATTGAAATGAACCTAATTGAAATGAACAATGTGTTGGAAGAAAGATTTGAGCAGCTGTTGTCTGAAGTGACAAGAATGGTAAATGAATTACAGATAAAAAATTACTCGGAGGTACTTCAATATTTGGGGAAACTATTTTTCGGTACACCAACTTTTCAAAACTCAGTTTGAGGTACCCTTAATTTTTGGGTTAGTAATTATTTGGTGCTTTTCCGGCCATTAATTTTATTAAGTAACCGAAATACCCTTATTCTTCTTCTTCAAGGGTATTTCTTCAGCAACAGATGAACAAGGTTATTTCGGTCACTTAATAAAATTGATAACCGGAAAAGCACCTAATAATTACTAATCCTAAAATTAAGGGTACCCCAAAATGAGTTTTGAAAAGTTGGAAGATCAAAAAAACATTTCACCAAAAGTTAGGGTACCTCGGAGTAATTTTTTGGAGAATGAGGGATGAGAGTCAAAACTTTGAGCGTGTGGATGAAGAAAATGTGAGGCTCAAAACCAAGCTTGACAAGGAGAAAAGGAAGAGGAAGTCATCTTCATTTTTCTTTTATTTTTGCCTATAAAACACTCCACATCAGCAAAAAAACCTCCATGTCATTTTTCCGGTAACCAGAAATTGGTGGATGTTCACTAAAAAAAATATTATGTTAAGTACAGTTTGTCATTAACAAAAAGTAAGTTTGGTTTGTTAGATCAAAATGGACATAAAGTTTGGTTTATTAAATTCCAATTTCCCTTTTCAATTATCATAGTTAAAAAGTATAATAATCGTTGATTTTACCATAAAAATTTAAAACAATATATTATGATCAAAGTAACATGTTACAACAGTTACTTGTATTTATTAACACATAAATCTTTCTAGTAAATGAGGTTTATTTTACCCAAATTAATAATAAGAAATTTGCAATTATCGTTGTTGAGAAAAATTCAACTATGACAGAGTTTTCAATATTTTTTCTTTTATCATGACATTTATTAGGAGTATTTGTTAATTATAGTTAATAATAACATAAACGTTTGTGATAATAGGAATTTTCCATTTACTTGTTACATGAAAATTCTACCATATTTGAATTTTTTTTTCAACTATAATAGTTAAAAGTTCTTTATTATTTATTTGACCAAGATAAATCTCATCTTGTAAAAGGATTTATGTTTCAATAGATATGATTAAGTATTACAACAAGTTACTTCAATCAAATTATATTAATTTCGTTCTTTTAGCATAGAATCAATAGTTGAAAAAATTTCAATTTTGATAGGATATCTTAAAACTATTAAATTTTGTAAAAGATGTCTATAATTACAATAATCATTTTGAATAATATATATTAATTTGACTATTTAAAGGTGACAAAAAATTTCCCTCTATAACGGACATAGCTTCTAGCTTTCGTGTTCTTGAGACATCTGCATTTGAGATGTTAGGAAAATCCAAAACCAGTCAACTAATTTCTGGTTAACCGACTTTTAACCGATACCAAGCCGTCCGAGTTGCCGATGTAGCGTGCGAATAGAGAAGAATAATGGATGACTAGGTATGTCAAAGCAAGGGTGCGTAGTCAACTTGTCAAAACAATGTGAAGCCAAATTAATACGCGTTCAACCAAATGTCTTTTTCATTGATCCAATTTGACATTGACTAATATACACGTGGCAATGATTCATGTGCTAATTGTCCTAATCACTCTTCATCTGTGTTCCTTAATCAAGTTATACTCCATGATATTTATGCTCTTGGGCGATTAAAGATGGTTGGGGGAAAAGGAAAAACTAAACGATATTCAGTTTACGGTTACAACACGCTTGATACAAACTCTTTAACAAGTAATTAATTCTTTTCATCACGTCATCCCCAAAGATGAAAAAGTCGTTTTCAGCTTTTGTCAATTATGGTAATTACGGTAATTCCCGCTATGTGTACCGTACATGTGGCATGATCAAATCTCATACATCGATTTTATTTATTTTCAAATTCTGAAAAAAGTTAAAGTTATGAGATTTGAACTTGCAACCTATCTTATAATAAATAAATTTCTACCCATTTAACCATGTGTCTCTCACTAATTAATTTTGCAATATTTTGGTATTGTATACAACACACCTTGGAATTTAACTTTCAAAACCCTTATGCCTTCCACGATTGACGATGCCCCTGGTAATTACCTCCGCCGTTTTTGACGACTTCACCGCGCTTCGCCAGTTTTCCAGTACCAATTTCCGAATGACCGGATGTCACCAGTGCCGGAAAACAACGATGTTCTCAAACAGCGGCCATGTAGAGTGCGACTTCATTTCGTTTTTTTCCACAATCAGTTTTGGATGGCGGCGAGGGTAGCAGATCGGGAGTGGCTGGTTTCGGGATTGCATCCGAGCGAGGCAGACTTGGCCACGAGAATATTTCTCGCAGTAGTTGTATCTCCGACAAAAGGTCGCCGGAAACAATGGAGGTCGGTGAATTTGTTTCAATCTTTTCATCCGGTATCCATCATAATCTATTAAATATAATAAAACACAAGCTCCTAACTCCTAAGGAAAATCTAAACCTAAAAGAAATAATTTAGAAGGTTTGGTGAATTCCAAAGTAAATTCCAAACCTACATAATTATTATTACATTCATAAATATAATATTAATAAAAAATAATATTTTTATAAGATTGGATTAATAATTATTATAAAATTACTCTAGAAAATAAATAACATAAAATTATTCATAGTTAACAAATAAGTCCTTGAAAATAAATGATAGTTTAATCCATAAAAAATAATATTTTTATAAGATTGGATTAATAATTATTATAAAATTACTCAAATGATAGTTTAATCCATAAAAATAATATTTTAAAATTATAAAATAACTCTAGAAAATAATTATTATAAAATAATTTAGAAGGTTTGGTGAATTCCAAAGTAAATTCCAAACCTACATAATTTATTATTACATTCATAAATATAATATTAATAAAAAATAATATTTTTATAAGATTGGATTAATAATTATTATAAAATTACTCTAGAAAATAAATAACATAAAATTATTCATAGTTAACAAATAAGTCCTTGAAAATAAATGATAGTTTAATCCATAAAAAATAATATTTTTATAAGATTAGATTAATAATTATTATAAAATTACTCAAATGATAGTTTAATCCATAAAAATAATATTTTAAAATTATAAAATAACTCTCGAAAATAATTATTATAAAATAATTTAGAAGGTTTGGTGAATTCCAAAGTAAATTCCAAACCTACATAATTTATTATTACATTCATAAATATAATATTAATAAAAATAATATTTTTATAAGATTGGATTAATAATTATTATAAAATTACTCTAGAAAATAAATAACATAAAACTATTCATAGTTAACAAATAAGTCCTTGAAAATAAATGATAGTTTAATCCATAAAAAATAATATTTTTATAAGATTGGATTAATAATTATTATAAAATTACTCAAATGATAGTTTAATCCATAAAAAATAATATTTTAAAATTATAAAATTACTCTAGAAAATAATTATTATAAAATAATTATTATAAAATTAATCTAGAAAATAAATAACATAAAATTACTCAAATGATAGTTTAATCCATAAAAAATAATATTTTTATAAGATTGGATTAATAATTATTATAAAATTACACTAGAAAATAAATAACATAAAATTATTCATAGTTAACAAATAAGTCCTTGAAAAATTATTTTTCAAATTAATTATACATAATTTTCACAATTTAAAAATCAAAATTTAATATTTTTGAAAATAAATAAAATCGACGTATGAGATTCGATCATGCTACATGTACGGTACACATCGCAAGAATTACCGTAATTACCAAAAGCTGGAACTTACCTTACCTCTTTGGTAAGTTAGGATAAGTTAGGACAAGAAATGATATTAAATGATAGGATATGTTTGTGTTAAGTTAGTTGTTAAGTGGAAATATTTCATTAATAAAATTTGAATATTTTAGGAAAATAAACGAAAAAGCTATAGGTGCTAGAAGTAATGGATTGATTTGAGATTAAATAATATTATTTGAATTTTCTTTTGATTTAAAAAGTTGTTTTTTGTTTACGTATTTTTTAGTGAGTTGGATGAAGTTATGTTAGGTTAGATAAGAATAAGTTAAGTTAAGCTAACTTGGGTTAGGTGAGTTAAGTTTAACCCTCATTTATAGAACTTCAAAAAAGTATTGAAAGATCAAACTAAATAGACATATCTAATAAACATTTATTATTTACTTTATTTTCCTTTACATCTAGGATATACAAAAAAATAATAATACTTTCTTCTTAGATTCCTTGTTATTGTAATGCCTCGGTCCCTCTCGGATCATGGACATTACGGGCTACAATTTTAAGGATTGACAACTGACCCTAACCAATCCACGCGTGCAAAACATGGCTTTAATTATGAGCGGAGAATTGTGGTGAAAGGCACGCAAACAACTAGCAAAATCGAATGACTTTTGCTAGATCGAACCGAACCGGACTGAACTGAGCATGGTCGACCGACCTAGTGCTAGGTGGACTTTGAATTTTTGGCCAATCTGAAGGCAAGATCGAGCGGCCTTGGGGCTAAAATGGGCCCAGTTTTAAGGGAAGGTCGCACGACCTTGTCAAACTACTATATGCCCAACTCAACTTCAAATTGTCATAACGCCCTCATCCGAGCTCTATTTGATGCAATTCAAGATGTGTAGGAAAACACAGAGCATTTTTTAAGCTCCTCAAATCTTAACGACATCGGATATTTATGGAAAAAATGGCATCCAAAGTAGTGTTCCTATGTATCAAAGGAGAATAGAAAATTTATGTTCTTAAAGGGAAATGAAAGGAAATGATAGGTTTGTTGTGAGGTTAGATATGGATGGAAATGAGGTATTTTGTGGAGATGGAGGATGCATGTGTGAATGTTTTGTCAAAATCAACTCCTAGTCTAAAGTAAAAATAACATTTACAAAGTAATTACAAAACCAGAGAAAAAATTCAGTGTCTATAGATAGGCCCCACTTTGATCGAGTTTTGAACAAAACAACGATCAAAGTAGTCTTGATAATCCTTGGTGATTCTAACATGACTTGGAAATGGTCTTCTAATCCTGGGGCGACGCTTGGAAGTTGGGTCTCGCGCCTGACTTGTGAATTAGGATCATCGTATTGTGATCTCCTGACGGTCAGCGTATAGTGGAGATGGGCTCGTCTTATTGTAAATGCCTGACAACATCGACACCAGAAGTGAGAAGCCACCTTTAGGAGCGATTGAATTGATCGATGAAAGAATAGCCTTTAAGAGTGAGGAACAACCTTTAAGAGTGATTGAGTCGAAAGAATCACCTTTCAGAGCGAGGAGCCACCTTTCGGAGTGATTGAGATGAACATATCGCCTTTTATAATGAGGAGCCACCTTCAAGAATGAATCATTTGAAAGAATCGCCTTTCAAAGCGACGAGTCACCTTACAAAGTGACTGAGAGTAAACGAATAGTCTTTCAAAGCGAGGGGCCACCTTTCATAGTGACTCAGATGAATGAATCGCCTTTCAGGCGAGGGTCCACCGTTTAGAGTGACTGAGTTGATGGACAGCCTACTTGTCAGATCGATGGGCCACCTTTCATAGGGTTGAGTTGACACGAATGATTGTAGCAAATCTTATCTACCACTGTTGATGTTGTTGATTCAGTTTTCCTGAGTGTGATTAAAGATCAACCTAATATTTCTCTTAGGAATTCAAGTCCATGCTGAAGTCTTTGGATAAGGTACCTTCCATGCTTGACATACCCCTTGGTGTGTATTATTTTGCTTCTCTCTCTTTTCGCATTGGGCAATGGTTAGCCCCCAGTGTCACTATGATTGCATGCATGCAATTGATGACCCTTCGAAATGATGCATTTGATGACTTATGCACTTTATGCACTTATGCATGGCATTTGAATTTATGAAGGACTTTGATGTGAATATGTGATGCAATCCCAAAATGACAGTGAGACCATACACATATTGTATCACTTTATGCATTGGTTTATGATGCATATGGTTCTATATGCAGACAACCCCTAACCCTTAATTTGAATATTACAATGACTCCCTAAGAGTCATGGTGACTTAATGTGAAATTTCTGGACAAGGCGGGATAAGTGAGACTCATGATGAAGCATGGCGATGAATTGTCTTGCCTTCTTGCTTTCTCGGATTGTCGTAGCGACACGTAGAGATTCGTTAGATGAACATGAGGGTGACATAGGACTAGCCGCTTCTGAGGCTACGTCATGGCATTGGAAGCCCCAAGTTAGGCATATACTTTGATCGACAATAGCTCTTGGAGACTAGGGGTGAGCAAAAATTCCAGGAATGTCAGTCCCGTCCCGCTCCCAGTTTAGTTCCGGACCCAAAATCATGTTCCCGATGGGAGCGGACCGGGAGTGGGACTAAAATTAAAGTCCCGGTTAACAACAGGACCGGGAGTGGGACCTAACCTCATTTCCCAGTCCCGGTCCCGATTCCCAGTTTATATAGATATATATATAGTGCCTGATAGGTAATTGTTTGTACTTAAATCGTTTGTACTTCTCCCGTTCAGTTAATACAACCTGTTTTCTATATATATATATATATATATATATATATATATATATATATATATATATATATATATATATATATATATATATATATATATATATAATATAACAAATTAAGTGACTTCGTGATGATTGATAAATTTGTTTAATTTAATTTATGCTCGCTCTTTAGATTTATTTTATTTATTACTAATTCGAACCTAGCATATTTTTTTCGTGTTATGTATTAGATATTGCATAATTTCAATCTGAGAAAAAGTGACTATTTAAAAAATTCGACGCTCATATTTGTGAAATTAGAGAAAACTTTTATAATTTATGTTAGTTTTTAATGGAAATAAATCAAATAATTGATAAAAAAAAATAGGAAACCGGGACTAAAAATTTCCCGATTGATTCCCGGTCCCGGCGGGACCAGGAGCGGGAGCAAATCTTTGCTCCCTATCACAACCGGGACCGGGACTGGGACCTCCGAAAATTACCGGGATCCCAGTCCCGCTCACCCCTATTGGAGACCATGGAGGAAAAGAAGGCCCAATATGAAGGCGAAACATGACTGAATGTTGTTCGAGGTCACTAGAATGATACTGAGCTAGTTATTTCTAAGACTACGGTAAGGAGCATTGAGTCCCCCAATCAAATGAACTCTTTTAAATTTCCTTGAGTAGGATGTTGTTTCTAGTTAGCTTCCCCATTTGGATATGTTGAGAATGTGCCCCAATACATCGAATCTCATACTTGCGCTAATGACCAAGCCAAAAAGCTCTGGTGGTATGGGGGAATGAAAATCTTGGCTAGAGAGAACAAGGCTAGCAATAGAGGTATTTGATAGGCATGATGGTTGACAACAGAAGGTTTGATAAGGATAATGGTTAGGTGGACTCATCCGTGGGACTCGAAAATGTAGGGATGGTTCTGTGGATGAAAAGGAGTACCAACGAAGGCTTTGTGGCATGAGATATCAAGGGGTGAAGTGTTACGACTGTACAAGATTTGAATGGTCCCATGAATTAATGGCTAGAGGAGATATGGCTGAAGGAGGTCGACTCATCTCACGAGAGGAGAAATGGCTAGATTGTGGTTAGGATGTAAAGGTGATCCAAGTTTGATAGAAGAAGAGATGGAAGGCGGCGATGGTGGAGGTGTATGAAATTTCTTCAGAATTTAGGGTTTGCTCTCCTTTTACTTAGCTCGCCTTAATTAGTTTTCAAGCTAGCCTCTCTTGTTCACTCACTCTCCTTTTTCCTAGCATGAGGTTCCAAGTTAGCATCTCTTATTCTTTTGCTCTATAACCAAATTTTGAGAGAATGGACCCTTCTTTAAGCGATTTTTAGTGATCGGGACTCAAAGAGGTTCTGCTACGTATCTAGTGTGAAATCAGGCCAATTGTAGTTCAAGGTATAACTTAAAAGGGTTGGTTCCTTCAAGAGGGTTTGAGGGCAAGGATAGATGGTTTGGAAAGGCTTGAAGATTCAGTAGGGCGGTTCCAAGCTTCAATGGATTGGTTGTGAAGGTTTAGAGGTTTGGTCAGGTGTTTGAAGGCTTAAGATGCACCGAGGTGCATAAGGGTTTAGAAACTCGGATGTGATGGTTCAGGGGCCTGAATGTGTAAGTTTGAGTGATTTGAATTTCTGCTTTCATTCCTTTCTTCCATTTTGTCTTTTTTTCATCTCCTTTTCATCTCCTTTTCTTTTCATTTTTTTTGTCCTTATATTTTCTCTTCTTTTCTTTCTTTTCCTTTCTTTCTCCTTTCATTGTTTTCATGAGCTCAACCTTTGTTCTTCTGATGACGATGTTTGTCACAACACCCTTTAGGTCTCGAGGTAGGTATGGAATGGTCATCAGAAGAATAATTGGGTCGGTGAGTGTTAAGGGTGTTATAAAGATGGATGATTGGGTAAAGTGGAAAACTAGTGAGGAAGCGTAGGCGATAAGTTGGGGATAGGAGATTGTGGGCAAACAGGAAAGTAACGGGTGATATGGATGGAGATATGGGTGATGAATAACAATAACCCCCGTCCTAGAAACAATTTTTTCAAGTTGTAGTCTCGGAGCATAGAGATATGCATTTTCAAGGGATTGGTGGTTTTGATATCCTCTCCTTCTCCTCAGCTTGTTGGATGAAAGTGAAGGCTAAGTTCTCTCTTTTGGCTTCTTTTTTTGTTCTTCTTTTTTTTAACCTGAATTTGTGGGATGATAAATGTGATGAATAGAAAGCTAGAGTAATGTGATGATGGATGAATGTGCCAGACTTGGATTTCAACGTTGGTCACGGGGTGAGCGAGATTTTTAACTAAGATTAACAGTGCAAGCACGAGATTCTATTTATTTTCGTAACAAAGAAGTAGTAGCCAAAATCAAATAGATGCATTTTATTGAATTCAAAAGACTACTACATCAAAGGCTGACCCAATGTTAGCCCCAACCGACTCTGAAATAAAATGCTTGAAAGCCATGGTCCTTACTAAGTTTAAAGAACATTTGGTGCGATGTCTGATTTGCTTGCATCTAAAGGATTCGTGCTCTAGCTGGTTTTCTATGCTGCTTTTGGTAAGGGTAGTTTTCCAGACTGGAATATATCTTTGAGTTTATTTTTGAAGGTAAAGCGATTCTCAGTTTCATGCCCTTTACATTGATGATAAATGCAAAATAGAGCAACATTCCATCCCTTTGGTTTGTCTTCTGACTCTCCTCTTGGAAAGGTCAACACATGCAATGATCCCCTTCTTGACGAGTTTTTCTAAAGCTTGGGCATATGGGACACCAAGTAGAGTATAGGAAATATAGGTGTTGTACTTCTTGATGGCAGGGGTTTCTGCGTCCTTAGGTGGGTTGCTGGGTGAACCAGTGACCTTCTTGTTGTCGCTAGAGCTTTTCCATCCTTACGAGGCAGCATTCTTCTCGTTACTCATAGCCTCTAGTTGGACATGCAAGTCTATTAGGCAATCAAAGTCTTTAATAACATAGTGGTTAAGGCAGCAAGTCAAGCTTCTTTTAAGGCCTTGTTTGAATGTTGAGAGTTGTAGATCTAAGGGGAGGGACTCATACATCTATGACGACATGGTCTGCCACCTCTTATAGTAGTTCAGGAAGGATTCATCAACCTTTTGCTTGAGCACGTTGAGGTCGTTGATCGAGGCTCGCTTCCTCTGTATATGAATGTAGTGAATAATGAATTCCTTAATTAGGTTTCCAATCAACCTGCACCTGGGCTAGTAAAGCGTGATACCAATATTTGGCGTCTCTATCTTGAGGGGACGGAAAAACAGTTGCGTAGAGGTCAATATCAATTTTCAAATTCTATACTACTCTACGGGTCTAAACTTTATATTAGTCACTTCGACCTTGTCAATTACCTTTGCGATAGGGTGCACTGGTATGGGCATATCCATGTATAAATCAGTGAATGCAGGGACGAAACTCATCATTTAAGTGAGTCATTCCCTCTTCTCCTGTAAGGATTTAAAAGCGAGATCCTTTATAATCTTATGGTTTCCATTGACATTTTTTGGGTCAGGTTTAGGCCCGTCCAAGGGAGAGGACATTTCATATGCCCTTCCATTCAGATGATCTGGCACCTCCAGACTCAACTTTTTGTTGTTTCTTTTTGGGACCAGGCTCATACTCACCATACTAGTCTCAATCGTCCTCATCATTTATTGACATCTCCAGTTTCTCATTGATCTTAGCGATTGCTTGTAGCATATCATCCATCACCTATTGTTGCTCATTGAGCCTCTTTTCTATCTTTTGCTCTGGCTCATGGAGGTTGAAGAATATCACACCTTGCATCCTGTTGATCATGTCCTCAAGTTGTTTGACTGCCATGGACTCGGGAGTAGAATTTTGGACATGGATCTCTTGTAAATGTCATTATGTCAATATAGTTTTGCAAACCTTAGATTGGACTGGAGGTGGAATGTAATTTGGATGTAGACCGAGCTAGCCTGTACGAGGAACTCTAATTCGTGCTTGATAGGCCGCAAGTGCACAGCTGAAATTGTAGAATGAATCAAGGTCGTTCCCACAGGGACTTTTCCTTTCAACGCACTGAACTAGCCTCCTAGTTGATTGCTAAGTCGATTGGGTTTTTGTTTGAAGCAACTAATTCTAATTCTAACCACAATCACGGTCTAAACAAACTAATATTCACACAAACTTTTCTGAATTAATCAAGATAAAAAGACGTTCGAGGGACAATACCTAAGTCAAGTGACGAATCAACGATGTGGATTAAACACTCATTTCATTAATTTGCACAATCAAGTTTCGATAATTGCAAAGAATACTTCGCAATGAGATTATGTCACTAGAGCGAATTGCCAAGACAAACTAAGCACCTACTTTCGTGGTTATTTTGATTTAATCAAGGTTAAAGATCTAATTATCACAAGAACCCTAATTTAAAACTTCTATGTCTAGACAAATTTTTAATTAGTTTAGCCTAGGTTTTCGAGAAATCAAACTTCTCATTTCGGTACTTCATTCAATGTCCTATTTACATGCAATTGGTGATCAAGCAAAAGCAATAGCAAATCAATTCAAAGGCCAAATAGATTGAAACAAACTAAATTCATGATAATTCAATCCAACAAAGTTAATTCATCAAACAACTTCAAAGGTTCACCCCCCAAACTAAAAAGAACTACTCACTACTCATGTTTGGAACTATAAAGCAATTGAAATCTATTCTAGAAAGCATATAAAAATCTATGAGAGAATGAGAAATAAACCAAAGGGAAGAACAATCATGTTAGGAATCAACAATAGAGGACTTTTGCTCCTCCACTTCAAAATGTATTGGAATTGCTCTTCGATCTTCAATCTTCTCTCAATCTTCAATGGTGGATGGGTTATGAATGATGAAGGATATGGATTAGGGTTAGGTTATGGAATGGAAGATGGTAGAATGATGATTGCCCCCAGAAACAGCTGAAAACAGCATAATATAGGCAAATTGCAACTCAAAATCGTCGGAAATGAAGAGACGCAAGCGACACGGACCGTGCCCCCTAGCGACACGGACCGTGCCTCCCAGGCACTACCCGTGTCACTGCCCTGCTTGTAATTTCTCATCTTCTGGCCAAAGACACGACCCGTGCCCCTGTCTTGAGCACCCGTGTCGCTTCTATCTCGGGCCTAGGAATACTTTGGGCCATTTTTTTGGGCTTGGGTGATCCAACTTCTCACTTCTTGGTCCTTTATGCTCATAACTTGGATTTACACTTGATTTTTGGTTCGATTTACATCGATTCTTCACAAATTCCCTACAAAACTCACCAAACTCCAAACCAAGCGTAATATGGGAAATTTGGGTATAAAGTAATATAATCATGTCAAATATCCCCCAATTCTCATCAAAACAACCAAGTTTTCATATATACAAGAAGCACTTATCAAAATCCCCCATGCTTAGTCCTTGCTTGTCCCTAAGCAAGTCCAGACTCAAAAGAAAAGGAAAAGAAGGAAAATAAAAGAAAATGAAAGAAACCAGGACAAAAAGACTCAAAGAACTCAAAGTAAAATTAAAAAGACTCAAAAGTAAAAATAATAAAAAACGAAAATATTTATTTAATTACAACTCCTCAGGATGGCATTGATAGGAAATTCAATCAACCTAATCTAATCTAAAGTACAACCCAAGAGTGAAGAAAAAGCCAAGTTACACGAGTAAATGAAGACAAATTATACAAGAATGACGCTCATCAAGTTCAACCAATCACCCTTATTCACCGATGAAATAAGAAGGCACATGTTAAGCATAAAATTAGGTAAGATGGAGAGAAAACTCACTTTTTTGGGAATGTGGAAACACTCCTCTCATGTGTTTAAATGTAAATAAATCATTGAAGGTTCGCTCAAATACTCAAACCAAAGCCACAACCAACCATGTACTTGCTAAGAATTTCAACTCTGCAAATTTGCAAAGCAACAATGACAATCAAGAGGACTTTCAAGGGTTGTAACGGGGATAGGGTTAAGGGTAAGAAGTGGAAAATATTTGGGAAATGTGGAGCTAAAAGCCAAAGCTTGAAACTATTCCGCACCAATTCAACATACATTCACTCTCACCACTTATAATCAATCCAAATCAACCCCACAATCAATTGGAAACTTGCCTCAAAATAAAAAAAAAAAAACAAAAGGTCGAACACTTTATTCTCTCTTTTTTTTTCATTTATTTTTCAACTTTCCGATTTTTTTCTCTTTTTCTTTTTTTTCTTTCACACTTTTTCTATTTTTTCTGTTTTTTTTTTTTTTAAGATTGAAACACACACACATATAAAACAACACACTAGGCAAGTTTCCAATTCCAATCAACAACCTCAATGTACATAATTGGGGAATCAAACCAATATTTACAATTCAAACCAATCCCCACCTCAAACCAAACCACAAAAGGAACCACAATCAACCCAACTTCACACTCAAAACATTTCAAGCAATGGCTTAAGGGTAGGAATTATATAATCGGCCAAGGCTTATAATGCGGGTTCAAGAAAAGAAATGGTCAAGGTAAGAAAGGGCTAACTATGGATATTCTGATATAAACGGGTGGCCAAGGCTTGCGGGTTCAATTCCTAACGCCTCTGTCATCTTGTCAAAGTACAATGCATGGCAATTTCAAGGAGATGCAAAACAAATGAAGAAGGATGCCACAATGGTGAGTCACTAATGGGAATAAGACCAATAAAAATGATTAGTCTTCTCTTTTAGGCTTATATGGTCTCACGGGTAGTGCTCAACAATCATTACCCAGTTTAAAAAGATATGCCCATGCACAACTCACTCTTAAAATAGTGTCAAAGGAAATCAGTCTCATTTTCCTAGCACATTTCTCACAACATTTAGCTTCACAACTCGTGTCAATTCACAGTCCTTCACAAACGGGCTATATAAGATCAAATCAAATCAAAAGAAAACTATCTCACGTAATCCTATAACTAACAGTTTTTTCAATTTTTTTTTTTCAAATTTTCAAAATTTTTTCTGATTTTTTTTTAATTTTTTGCAATTTTTTACAAGACTCAAAATGAAAATATGAAAATATGAAAACTAAAACAAACTACGAAAAGAAGAAAAGAAAAAAAAAAACTCATGTAAATCTAACTAATGCAACTAGGTGGATGCAATTTTTACAAGTGAAACTAAACTAGAAAAACAAAGAAAATCAAATCAAAACAAAAGAAAAAGACTCAAAACAAGTAAAAATCAAAATAAAAATGACTCAAAACACACATATCCACATAGTTTTACACAAATCCCCCCCCCCCCCCCTCATGCTTGAACTGAGCATTGTCCGCAATGCAAAACATCACCCGAGAAGCAAAGGAGGATTGACAAAGAGATCACAGAGAAGTATCATGGAGGGGGAGGTGGGGATGGGTTGCAGGTATGGTTAAGCTGCCAATCACGAACGGAACACATTAAGGCAAGCATCTCATCTTGGCTACGCTCAATTCTACCCTGGGAGTCCCGAAGGGCTTGAAACTCAAGCTCACAATAGATTTGGAGGTCGTTAAGCCTCTCTTCAAAGGTAGGCTCACCATCACCCTCATCATGTGGCTCATCGTTGCTACTTTCACCACTCTCAACATCCTCTCGGATGGCTAGTGGAGCCTCAAGAGCGGGCAGGTTCGGGTCTAAAGGTGGTTTAGGGACATGTTGGATGGACACATTAGCGTGGGGAAGTCGCATCAATTCATTTTTAGGGTACCGCCACAAAACAGCGTCCCTATCCAATGCACACATTTTCATAGCACAAAAAGTCTTAGCATCCAAAGGCAAAGGTCCACCAACCAAATCTCGCTGATGGAGAGCAGGGTCCCAACCAAAATGTTGCGCGAACACAGTGAGTGAACCCCCCATAACAATATCCCCTTTCCCGAGGCTAGCATGTCTCGCTAAATGAAGAGCAAAAAGGGCAGTGGGATTAACATGAGGTCGAGCATAATACATCCCCCACAGCACATAAAATTCAGCTTTAGAAGCCACATTCATACCATCACCTCGTCCAAACATACCACATGACAAAATCCGCTGAGTAACCCGAAAAGTCGGATTGCGGATGGCGGTGCACTTAGATTTACGGGGCTTATGATCAGTCCTTGTGGTAAGGAACTGCCAAAAGGCTTTGGGGTTCCATTCATCATCAACAGGCACCTCTCTCTTCCCTCTATCAGTAATAGCAGGCGGGTTATAAATCTCAGCAAATTCTTCCAAGGTCAGGGAATGGGTCTCCTCATCAATGTTAAAGCTAATCAATCCATCCCTAGTGGTCAAGTCAACTTCGAAGGTGCTAAGCACTTCCAAGGTCAGGTTTCTATATGTCGGTTCCCTCATTCGAGCAAAGCGCAACATGCCACATCTATTTAACAACCATTCTACATCAACTAACATGCCAGTCGATTCCAAAAATGGTTCATACATGTATCTAGTAGCCACAACTTTACGTTTGCTCAAAGCAAGATAACGATCATACATATCACCCTCAAGATTGAAGGGATTGTTACCTCGGTTTTGCCGTGAAGAACGTGCACCTTTATCCTTGCCCTTGCCTCTGTCAGCTTTCCTCTTCTTTGAAGGCGGTTCCTCTTGAACTTGACCTCGACCTCTAGCCATCTTTGTTCAACAAAGGGATACAACAACGTTACTTATTTACAAAAGTTCAAAAGACTCAAAATTGATGGGGGAGTTAGTTTTTACAAACCATCATTGACTCAAAAACAAAGCAAGAGAACACGAACCTAGACTCCTAAGACAAAATCCAACCAATAGGTGGGCTAAAATAGAATTTACATCCCACCAAACCAAACAACTCAAACTCTTAACTAAGACTAAACTAAACTAAAACTAAAGCAAGAAGCAAGTTAGTGATACACAAGGACTAATTTACTACCACAAAAAACTCAACGTATATACAATCAACCAAGTAAACACACTAATTTTTGAGACAAACCATACCAAAGGCACAACCAAACCCAAAGCACAACAAGTGGCTCTCCAAACTATTCAACCAAGATAAGAGAAATCAAAGTTGAACAATTTATACCAAAATAGCAATAGGGTCCGAATTAACCTCAGTAATCGAATTGGGCATCTACCAAACCAAACCAATTAAGCACAAAGAAACCCTAAATTCAAATACCAAAACATTGTATCTCAAAAATTAACATATTAAGCAAAGAAAACTAAGTATATACAAGAATCAAACCTTTTTACAAGAGAAAAGAGAAGAAAGTTGAGAGCTTGGAGTGGTTAGGGTTTGGGGGGGGTCGGCGATGTGGTGGGCCAGCGCTGTGGTGGTCGCGGCGTGCGGTGGGGAGAAACGGCGCGGTCGAACAGAAGAAGGAGGAATGGAGTGTGGGGGGTTGGCGCTGTGGTGAAGAATGAAGAAGTAAGAAGAGGATGTAGAGGATACAAAGAAGCGGGGAGATTTGTTTCAGCTAAGACAGGGGCCATAACAATTAAAAGGTAGAATTTGGAGTTTCGAAACCGGCACGGGTCGTGCCATGCGGGCACGGACCGTGTCGGATTGACCTGAAAAAAAACTTTGAGTCTCTGGAGGGCGGCACGGACCGTGTCGCCGTAGACACCACCCGTGTCGCCTTCTTTCGCCCCGAATGTCATGAGTTCGAACTCCCTCAACTCTCAATCAAATTTTTTCCTCTTAAATTTCACTCATTGTTTTTTCAACCCATCCTTTTCCACTCAAAATCTTTTCACTCATTTTTTTTTCAACTCTCTCCTTTTGTGATTTTTTTTGTTTTTTTGTTTTTTTACTCATTTTTTTTCATTTTTTTTCAAGATTTTCTTCAATACAAAAACAAAACAAAAGAAGCCTCTAAAAATCCTAAAAAGTTGAAAAATAAAAATACAAAAAAATCTAAAATCCTAAAAATAAAAATAAAAATAATCAAAATGTAAAATAAAAAATAAAAAATAAAAATAAAATAAAACATTAAAACTTGAGTTGCCTCCCAAGAAGCGCTTATTTAACGTCCTAAGCTTGACCAAGTACCTCTCAAACCGTACCGGGAGCAGTGAGGTTGAAGTTTTGTCGATCTTCAAGAGGTTGACCAACCAAATAGGGCTTAAGCCTATGCCCATTGACCGTGAACGGCTCAGAATTATCCCCACAAATCTCAACCGCATCATGGGGGGAAGCCTTCAAAACCCGAAAAGGGCCCGGCCATCGGGACTTAAGCTTGCCCGGAAAGAATTTCAACCTTGAATTGAACAACAACACTTGGTCTCCTTCTTCAAATCTCTTCTTGAAAATGTGCTTGTCATGCCATCTCTTAGTCCTTTCCTTGTATAACTTGGCACTATCATAGGCCTCCAACCTCAATTCATCAAGTTCTTGGAGTTGCAACATCCTCTTTTCTCCAACCTTTGCAAGAATGAAGTTGAGAGTTTGAACAACCCAAAAAGCCTTGTGTTCCATCTCAACCGACAAATGACATGCTTTTCCATAAACTAACCGGTATGGAGTGGTTCCCAATGGAGTCTTATATGCGGTCTGGTAGGCCCACAATGCATCATCTAACTTAAGAGACCAATCTTTTCTCGAACGATTGACCGTCTTCTCCAATATGCTCTTGATTTCCCGATTAGAAAGCTCCACTTGGCCACTAGTTTGGGGATGATATGGTGTAGCAGCTCGATGTGTCATCCCATACTTGGCCAAAAGAGCATCAAGAGGCCGATTGCAAAAATGAGTGCCATTGTCACTCAATAAGGCCCTTGGAGTTCCAAATCTTGCAAAAATCTTCTTGAGGAACTTAATCACCATCTTGGAATCATTGGCGGGTGTTGCAATTGCTTCAACCCACTTTGAAACGTAATCTACTGCCACCAAGATGTAGAGATTGTTGTGAGAAGGAGGGAAGGGATCCATGAAGTCTATCCCCCACACATCGAAAAGTTCCACCTCTAAAATGTAGTGTTGTGGCATCTCATTCCTCTTGGAAATGCTTCCAGATCTCTGGCACTTGTCACATGAAAGTACAAAATTTCTCACATCCTTGAAGAGTGTAGGCCAATAGAACCCGGCTTGGAGCACCTTTGCAATGGTCTTGTCGGTGCTAAAGTGACCACCACAAGTAGTGGCATGAAAATGATGGAGCCCACTTTGAACTTCATCTTCCGGCAAACATCTTCTATACACTCCATCCCCACAAAGCTTGTAAAGTAGAGGCTCCTCCCAAACATATCTCCTCAACTCAGAAAGAAACCTCTTCTTTTGTTGCCATGACATCTCCGGGGGAAGTACACCACTAACAATGAATTTGTCCAAAGCGAAGACAACCACTAAAAACCCCTTCTTAGTGGTGGCATAATTAACTTGAGCTCCATCCAACGTCTTGCTTGCATAGTAAATCACATAGGTATTGTTGTCCTTCCTTTTCCCCAAAACAGCCCCCACCGCATGATCGCTTGCATCGCACATCACTTCGAAGGGCAAATCCCAATCCGGTGCTTGTACGATGGGGGCTGTGACCAAAGCTTCCTTCAACCTGAGAAAAGCACTCAAGCACTCTTCATTAAAGTCAAAGGGCACATCTTTGATGAGCAATTGGGTGAGTGGTTTTGCAATTTTTGAAAAATCTTTTATGAACCGCCGGTAAAAACCAACATGTCCAAGAAAACTCCTCACACCCTCTACAGAATTCGGTGGCGGCAATTTTTCAATCACCTCCACCTTTGCTCTATCAACTTCGATGCCCTTAGATGAAACAACATGACCAAGAACTACCCCCTCTTGCACTATAAAATGGCACTTTTCCCAATTCAAGACCAAGTTAACTTCTTCACATCGATTTAGCACCTTTTTCAAATTATTTAAACAATGTTCAAATGAGGTGCCATAAACAGAAAAATCATCCATAAAAACCTACATTATGTCTTCAATAAATTGGTAGAATATAGCCATCATACATGTTTGAAAAATAGCTAGTGCATTACACAACCCGAAAGGCATTCTCCGATATGCAAAGGTTCCATAAGGACAAGTAAAAGTGGTTTTCTCTTGGTCTATTGGGTGAATCGGGATTTGGAAAAATCCGGAGTAGCCATCTAGGTAGCAAAAATGGGAATTCTTTGCAAGTCTTTCTAGCATTTGGTCTACAAAAGGGAGGGGAAAGTGGTCTTTCCGGGTGGCTTTGTTCAATTTTCTATAGTCAATACACATACGCCAACCCGTGACCGTTCTAGTGGGAATCAATTCATTTTTATCATTTTTCACAACAGTCATTCCCCCTTTTTTAGGCACAACATGAACCGGGCGTACCCACTCACTATCGGAGATAGGGTAGATAATACCGGCCTTCAACAATTTCAAAACCTCTTTTTTCATAACATCTATCATGGTAGGATTAAGCCTCCTTTGATGCTCAATGAATGGCTTATGGTTTTCCTCCATGAGGATGCAATGCATGCAAAATGAAGGGTGAATACCCTTTAGGTCATCAAGAGTGTATCCTATGGCATTGCGATGCAATCTTAAAACTTCCAACAAAGCAGATTTTTCAAATTTGTTTAAGTTTGCATTTACAATGACAAGATATGTGGAAGTGGGACCTAGAAACTCATACCTCAAGGAAGATGGAAGAGGTTTTAGTTCTACCTCCGGAGCCTTTTTCGCAGCATGTGTAGGCTCTTCTTCCACCTCTAGCTTCTCAATCTTGGCAAACCCCGGTGGGATTGGTAGGGATGCTTCCAACAACTCAGCACAAATTGCAACCTCGGGGTTGTCATCCTCCAAATATTCACAAAATAGTAAACATAGCTCAAGTGGATCATCACTTGGCCACAGGTTAGATTCATGTTCCCTAACTATTCCCTCAATCGAATCAACGAAGTTACAATCATCGGAAATAGAAGGAAATTTGGAAGCTTTATTCACATTGAACTCAATCATATCACTTCCCACATCAAAAGTCATCTTGCCATTTTTCACATCAACACAACACCCCGAAGTGGCCAAGAAAGGCCTTCCAAGAATGATTGGGGTGCGCAAGTCCTCATTCATATCAAGTATCACAAAGTCAACAGGCACAAAGATGTCACCCACCTTGATAGAGACATCCTCAAGTATACCCAAGGGGTATTTCACAGAACGGTCAGCAAGTTGTAGGGACATGGTAGTGGGTTTCAGCTCACCCATACCAAGTTTTTAAGACAAAGAAAGGGGCATCAAGTTCACACTTGACCCCAAATCACACAAAGCACGATCAATGAAAATGTTCCCTACAACACATGGAATGGTGAAACTACCGGGATCCTTAAGCTTAGGAGGAAGCTTGTTTTGGATCGCGTCGCTACAATGGTCAGTCAAAGCCATTGTCTCATGCTCTTCTAGCCTTCTCTTATTGCTTAAAATCTCTTTCAAAAATTTGGCATAGGCGGGCATTTGAGACAAGGCCTCGGTGAATGGTATGTTAATCTCGAGCTTCTTGATGACCTCCAAGAACTTCCCAAATTGTTTGTCAAGTTTTGCCCTAGCCAATCTTTGAGGGAAAGGCACGGGCGGAGTATAAATCCTTTGGGGAGTTTTCGGTGGGTCATTAAGAACCTCTTTCTCCTTTTGCACATCAACATCAATCACAGAATCTTTGGAGGATGGAGACACCTCCTCATCAACAACAACATTCTCAGCATCAATCACAACATTTTCAACATCTTTAGGCACATCAATTACCACATGCTCAATCCTAGGATCTTTAGGCCCCTCCAATTGTGTCCCACTCCTTAAGGTTATGGGTTGACATTGTTCCTTAGGGTTAGGTAAGGGCTTTCCGGGAAGCATTTCCGGAGGGGTAGTGGAGGTACTAGCTTGAATAGCAATTTGATTCTCAAGCATTTGAGTGTGGGTGCTCATAAGGTCAACTTTCGTAGCTAAGGCCTTAATCACCTCATCTTGTCTTTGTTGATGCTCAAGTTGTCGTTGTTGGTGTTGTTGTTGAGACAACATTAAAGCTTGTATCATGGCCTCAAGGCTAGGCTTCTGGGGAACTTGTGGTGGAGGTGCTTGGGTTTGTCTTTGCCCTTGGGGTTGACCCATTTGGTTATTGTTCCGGTAAGAAAAGTTCGGGTGGAACCTAAGACCGGGATTGTAGGTATTGGAGAAAGGGTCAAAGTTTTGCCTATTATAAGGGTTACTAACATAGTTAACCACTTCGGTCGATTCATCACTAACCAACCCACTAGGACAATTCAAGGTCTCATGCTCATATGATTGACATGACGCACATGGTTGCGGAGGAGGAGCATTTATATTCAACATATCCATCTTTTTAGTTATGGCATCCAACTTAGCATTCAACATAGAAATAGCATCAACATCATACTTACCTCCCGTCCTCTTGGAACGGGGCTTTGACCACTGGTAGCTATTGATCGCCATCTCCTCAATCAAAGTTTGAAGTTCCGCCACTGTTTTGGACATGATATTGCCTCCCGCCGCCGCCAAGACGTTGGCTCTAAAGTTGTCATCCACCCGTTGTAGAAAGCTTGTATCGGGACCCATGGTTCGAATCCATGGTGGGGGCATTGACGTAAGAGGTCCTTGAACCTCTCCCATGCTTCATAGAGGGACTCATCCAGCTCTTGGACAAATGTTGAAATTTGATTCCGGAGGCACGTCAACTTGCTAGGAGGAAAGTACTTCGCCAAGAATACGCTAGCAAGTTGGTCAAAAGTGCTGATGGCAGAGCTTGATTGAAGAGAGTCCAACCACACCCAAGCCTTCCCTTCAAGTGAAAAGGGAAACAATCGCAGCTTGATTGCATCGGGCGTTGCACCATTTGCCTTAAAGGTCTCACATGCTTGGTTGAATAGGCGAAGGTGCCGGTTGGGATCTTCATTGGGAAGGCCATGGAATGGGTTGGCCTTCACCAAATTGATGAGTGAACTCCTTAGCTCGAAATCATTCGAGGCCACATTTGGAGGATTTATGGCAGAAGGTTTATTTGTGACATTGGGCATCACATAAGAGCCAAGCGTGACTCTAGGCTCGCCGCCGCCGCCGCCGCCGCCGGACATGGCGTTCTTTCGCTTGGAGTTCTTTTCTTGTCTTCTCCCGGCGTGCTCTAACTTTTGCTTCTTCTGCCGGGAGCGAAAGGTTCTTTTGATTTCTAGATCAAACTCAAAGAGTGGAGCTTTTTGCATGCACGTAGAGTAAACCTGGCACAACAAAACCAAAACACCAAGGAAAATCAAAATAGAAAATAAATGACTTAGGCAACCTTAGGGTATTCGTTCAATGGCTGGCTAGGGACAAAGTCCGCGGCAACGGCACCAAAAAACTTGATAGGCCGCAAGTGCACGGGTGAAATTGTAGCATGAATCAAGGTCGTTCCCACAGGGACTTTTCCTTTCAACGCACTGAACTAGCCTCCTAGTTGATTGCTAAGTCGATCGGGTTTTTGTTTGAAGCAACTAATTCTAATTCTAACCAGAATCAAGGTCTAAACAAACTAATATTCACACAAACTTTTCTGAATTGATCATGATAAAAAGACATTCGAGGGACAATACCTAAGTCAAGTGACAAATCAACGATGTGGATTAAACACTCAGTTCATTAATTTGCACAATCAAGGTTCGATAATTGCAAAGGATACTTCCCAATGAGATTATGTCACTAGAGCGAATTGCCAAGACAAACCAAGCACCTACTTTCGTGGTTATTTTGATTTAATTAAGGTTAAAGATCTAATTATCGTAAGAACCCTAATTAAAAACTTTTATGTCTAGAAAAATTTTTAATTAGTTTAGCCTAGGTTTTCGAAAAATCAAACTTCTCCTTTCGGTACTTCATTCAATGTCATATTTACATGCAATTGGTGATCAAGCAAAAGCAATATCGAATCAATTCAAAGGTCAAATAGATTGAAACAAACTAAATTCATGATAATTTAATCCAACAAAGTTAATTCATCAAACAATTTCAAAGGTTCATCCCCAAAACTAAAAAGAACTACTCACTACTCATGTTTGGAACTACAAAGCAATTGAAATCTATTCTAGAAAGCATATAAAAATCTATGAGAGAATGAGAAATAAACCAAGGGGAAGAACAAGCTTGCTAGGAATCAAATAGAGGACTTTTGCTCCTCCATTTCAAAATGTATTGGAATTGCTCTTCGATCTTCAATCTTCTCTCAATCTTCAATGGTGGATGGGTTATGAATGATGAAGGATATGGATTAGGGTTAGGTTATGGAATGGAAGATGGTAGAATGATGATTGCCCCCAAAAACAGCAGAAAACAGTATAATATAGGCAAATTGCAACTCAAAACCGCTGGAAATGAAGAGACGCAGGCGACACGGACCGTGCCCCCTAGCGACACGGACCGTGCCTCCCAGGCACTACCCGTGTCACTGCCTTGCTTGTAATTTCTCATCTTCTGGCCAAAGGCACGACCCGTGCCCCTGTCTTGAGCACCCGTGTCGCTTCTATCTCGGGCCTAGGAATACTTTGGGCCATTTTTTTGGGCTTGGGTGATCCAACTTCTCACTTTTTGGTCCTTTATGCTCATAACTTGGATCTACACTTGATTTTTGGCTCGGTTTACATCGATTCTTCACAAATTCCCTACAAAACTCACCAAACTCCAAACCAAGCGTAATATGGGAAATTTGGGTATAAAGTAATTTAATCATGTCAAATATCCCCCAAATTCTCATCAAAACAACCAAGTTTTCATATATACAAGAAGCACTTATTAGTGCCCGAGCATGATTCTTATCTTACCTGTATGGAAATCACTTAAAAGTTTAAAATATAACTTTGTCACTGCCTATGTGATGCATGTATAACTTACTTGGCCTACGCGGGACCCTAATAATGAACTTGATGTCTACATGCTGACACAAGGGATCGGCCATTGTTTGGTTTGCATGGCCTAACTCTACATGGCTCAAACATGATGGTACAACAATAGAACAATCATTGGGTCCTCATCTGGCTCAAGTCACATTGGGTTTTATCTCTTTGGACTCAGACTTGGGTAGTAGATACAATGGGTATTCGAAGACAAGAATGTCATAAAGGGTCTAATAGAATCAACAACATACGAACTAGACCAAACACAAATCTAGGCGGCCCAGTACAGAACAGTGGGTCTGGCGGGACGTGAATACCGATGTCCTTCATTTCCACACAAGGTCGCGAGATTGGGCTTTCGATTGTTCCACAGTCAGGCCTAGTAGTAAGGCTGGGAAGTCTAGCCCTCTTTTTGGGCTTCAGTTGCGAGCCGTCGGCGTGATTCTACGCGAACCAAGATGACTCAACTATTAGTTTTCCTCAAACTAACTAAATTTAATTACAAAGGACATGAATTGACATAGCTACATGTGAAAGGGGCAACTTAACCATGGTTCCAGGTTTAAGAATTTCTAGTTTGGATATGATAAAGGTACCACATGTACTCAGCCCGGTGCACTTTCCCCATATGGAGTTTATAGGAAAAGTGTGTGTGGTGTTGCTCTTTGACTTCAAGGAAGTCTTAGAGTATAACATGGGGGAGAGAAGAGATCAAATGCTTGGCGATGTAAGTGCATCACACAAGTAATGACAACCTGCTCTCGTGGTTAATCCCAAGTTTAAACCTAAACCATCCCTTTTGTGCTCCTTGCTATAAAGCTTGGGAGTAGGCTGGGATGCAATATGCCTAAAATAGTAAGAATGTAAAATAAATTCATTTGCCCATTTTACAATTTCACAAAAATCTATTTTTTCAAGTTTTACGACTAGTAAAAATGATGGATCGAAGACTGCCACTGGTGGTGATATGATTGGATCTAAGAGGATCCCTACCCATACTATAATCCCTATTGCCGGAGGAAGGACAAATGTGCTCTATCTATGAGGAAAAGATACCCCAATTAAGGTGTTGCAATGGACAACTAGTTATAGAAGTCGATAGGTGGGCGGAGCAGCTCGAGAGGGGCATCTATCTCTATTGATCAAGCTAAGGGCCTGTTTGGAGAGAAAAGTGGAATGGATTGGGTATGGAATTAGAATCCTGGGGGTTGGGTATGGAATCAGCACCCCAAATCGAAAGTGTTTGGTGAGGAGAGGAAAGGAAAGGAATCAAAGTTATAGTTATTATTATTATTATTATTATTATTATTATTATTATTATTATTATTATTATTATTATTATATTATTATTATTATTAATTATAATTTAATACTTAATAATTTAAAAATTGATAATTAATAATTATCAATTATTAGTTATTTTATTCATTATTTGTTAATATTTATTTTTTAATAATTATAAATTATGAATCATTAATCAATAATAATGATAATTTATTTATTGTGATTTATTATTTATTATTTACTTTTTATTAATTTATAATTATTAACAATTATTAAAATTAATTTAAATAATTATTAATTAATAAATCATTGTTAATATTTGTCTTTTTTAATTATTATATGTATTGTCACTATTATTAATTAGTATTAATCATAAATTATTTAATATTATTTTTATTTGCTATATATTATTTATTATGTTTTTTTATTAATTATTATAAATTATTATTATTAAGTAATTATAATAATTAGTAATTAATATTAAATTATTAATTACTAAAATTAATTAATTATTACTATTAATATTTATTATTGGTTATAAATTATTATTAATTAATTATTATTAAATTTATTAATATTAATTAATATTAATTATTATTTTAATTATTAATTATTAATATTTTACTAAAAAATTATTTTTATTTTTTATTAATTATTAGTCATTAAATTTTTAATTATTTAATTATTATTGATTAAATGTAATAATTAATAATTAAATACAAATATTTACATTCATTATTATTATTATTATTATTATTATTATTGTTATTATTATTATTATTATTATTATTATTATTATTATTATTATCATGGAAGAAAAGGGATAGCTTATTCCCCCCATATTTGGGAGGGATAACAAATCCCCAGGGATTACTATTTCATTCTAGAAACAATTCTCCAAACAGTAAAAACAAGAATTAGAAATCATTCCTAACTTATTCCATTCCTTTTATGCTCACCAAATAGGCCCTAAAGGTTTTGATTTTGATGGATCTTTAAAGAAAACCAATAGCGATGACCAAGTCCACTCTTTTTTCTTTTGCCTATAAGTGAGTCATTGATACTGAGAAAAAGCTCTTCCTTCGGCAGTTCGTCTTCTTTTTAACTTTAAGCTCGCCATGGGATCACCAGTCTATAGACCCCGAAAAATTCCCATTTAGAAAATTATTTTGTAGCGCTGCTTAAAATTGGGAACTGAATGCGGTTTCTTAATCCTTAAGTAAGGACATTATTTAAAAGCACTAACAATTCTTAAGAATTATAAATTTGTAAACTTAATTTTGTAATTCTACAAATTCGAATATGTGACGAACCTGGCAAGCAAAAAATCAATACGTGAGACAAATGGGTTGAACCAAAGTTGAGCACTTATCTGGCCCAAAAGGCCAGCCAACCTTCACTAGTTCGAGCCATTGTTCTCACTGGTTGACAAACCAGGAAGAGGAACGGAAAAGTGCCCAAGGCTAAGCGGCCTTGGCTTCCGTTTTGGCTCAAACAGTGCCAAGGCCAAGGAGTTGTGGCTGTTTTTTTTGCTCAAACTATCCCTTTTTGTATTGCGTATCAACTCTTAGATTGACAAATCACTCACAAATGCAAATCAATAGAACAAATTTGAATTAAACTAGGCAAAATATAATTAGAAGTATCATTAGTCAGTATTAAGAAAACTAACAAACTTTTGAAAGAAAGACTTCATCCTAAGAATCTAAGATTCAGATTCGGGGTAAGACTAGGAGTCTGAGAACTAAAGAATTCTCTAACTCGTCTGTTTTAACAAAGTAGACTCTACTAAAATAAGATTATATAGAAATGGTAAAGAGGGAGAAATTTGATAAATTCAATGCTAGAGATATTATGCTATGCGAATGTAAATTAGGAAAAATATTATTAGAATAGTTGTCAATCAACATAAAATCTCATATTTAATTGCATGATTTACAACATTCAATTGATAACTAAAAATAATAATTAATTGGATTTTTTTAGGATTCATTTAGCATGCAAGAGAAATAGGAGGGGGAAGTAGAATAAATTCTGATAGAACCCTAGAGGGGGGGTGAATAGGGTTATTGAATTTTTCTGCACAAATCACAACTTAACAAGGACGTTAGGTTCTCAGTTTAAACAAACTGAGAATTACCTTCACACAGATAGAGTTAGAGTAAATAAAGGACAAGTAATATATATAATTGAATAACCTCCTTTATTTCACTGATCAAATAGATACCCTAAGGTGAATGACCTTAGGTATTACAACGGACCAAGCGCCTTACAGTGGACGCTTCTTATTGTCTGGAAAGGTTCTCAAAGTGAAGTGTGTTGACAGCTTGACAGTGAATGACCTTTGCAATGATCAGCAGCTAAAGCCCCAAGGGTGAATGTCCTTAGGGATTCAGACAAACCCAGAAAAACTTAAACAGTTTCTGGGTAACTTTGCACAAGTTCTCAGAAATCTTCACACACCAAACTCGACTTGGTATTTACACAATCAGAATCCTAAATCCGTCTAAGATTCAAACACGAAAGCCTAACACAACTCTAAATCCGTTAAGAGTTTGCTAGCACTCTCAAAAGCACTCGAACACCTCACTCAACTCAAGAACACACTCTTGGTTGATCTCTCGATTTCTTCCTTGGAATCGGTGCTTTTGCTTTTCTTGAATGCTTCTATTTATGCTGCGCTATGTATCCGTTGGGGAAGATTCAGTTCTTTGCTACACTTTCTCTTAATAGCACAGACGAGATATTCTTTCCTTTTTCGATGCAATCTTCCATTTCTTCCAAACTTCATCTTTCGATCTTGCACGCATGCAATAAGGAAGTTAGCCCGATTCACATGGTAAGTAGGGGAAGGAGAGATTCTTGCCTAATTTGGAGAACTTCCCTGAGTAAGTATCGTCTTTTGTCTTTCACTTCAAAACCCAGTCGAACAGTGCCAATGTCCTTTACTTCTGTCGATGTGGATGTCCTTGGTGTACGTTGGGTGAATGTCCTTTGCTAACAGGGGTTCTTCAATCTCCCCCTTTTTGAGTGAAAGACAAAAACTAGGTACAAGCAGATCTGACATATTATGTGCAGCATATGTTCAATGCAACCAGATCATTCATACAGGGATATAGCAAAATGGCAAGAGAGAGTTTTAACGTTTACAGCCCTGTAAAGAAAAGACAGAAAGACATACTATGCTATACTACGCATAGATCATCTCCCCCTTTTTGGTTTTCACGCAAAAAGGAAACAGGAGGAATGTTTGGCAAAAGGAAAAAAATAAAAATAGAGAAGGAGGAGCACAGTTTTTAGGACTGGGGTTCTGTGGGGGTGTTTTCAGGGGCGATGGTTGGGGAGTTCGGAGTGGGGGTGCTTGGTACAGTCTGCATGCCTGCTGGAGCAACATCCTTCAGAGTGGAGATGGCAGCGACGATGTCATTGCGTGCCTCTCGAAGGGCCTTGACCTCATGTTGTAGATGGCACACCTCTTGATGAAGGACCTCTATGGCAGAGTTGATGCTGGCAAGATGATTTTGGAGGGTGTCAGAGGCATCTTTTACTGCAGCAGCAGTGTTCGAGGCTTCTTCAGCCTTGATTTCATCCAAATGAAGCCAAAGGCCATTTGGTTGCTGCTGGTATCTAAGGGTAATGAGGAGAGAGGGGCCGATTGTGGGTAAGTTGAGGGTGGACTTGTCAGCAGTGTCAAGGGGAACATGACACTGGCGAAAGATTTTGGTGAGCAAGTTCCCATAGGGCAGGGGGCCAGAAGGAGATGCGGCTGCTTTTAGAAAATGCTGAACGACCAGTTCACCAATGTCGGGATGACGATTGTTGAGGACGTTCAGGATAAAGATGGCACAGGCTTCATTGATGGTTTCTTTGTTTGTACCCCGAGGAAGGATTGTCCGAACTAGGGTGTAGTAGAGGAAACGGGCTTCAGACTTTAGACCGGTGTACTGGGTGTTTTTCAGTTCAGTGGGTCGAGCAAATTGCCGTCGTAGTTCTTGTTTTGGGTCTGAGGGAGTGGGTAAAGGTGGTTTGGTTGGGCTGGGTTGGATGTGAAGCAGACGCTCAATGAGGGTTGGTGTCAGTAGAATTTCAACCCCAGAGACCAGGGATTTTACGGATAGGCGTTTAGTGTCTGGGATGAGGTTTGCAAAGAATTCAACAATGAGAGATGGATATATTACCGGTTCACAGTCGAAGAAGGCGTCGCAGCCAAGGTCTTTCAGGGTTGAGAATGAAGGAAAGATGGTGAGGAGAGAGTCGGTGTCGACATTCTCACAGCATAATATTTGTCGGTTGGCGATGGCTTGGACTCGTTGCTCGTGGGTGATGGCATTGAGAGGTTGTGGTTGTGATTGAAGGGCAAGGCGATGATGATGAGCGAGATTGAGAGGATTCGGGAGGATTTGGGGAAGACTTGCGAGAGCGAAGTCTTTTGGCTACGCCTGTGGGGGGGGGGATGGGGCTGAGTTCTTGAGGGCTGGACGTTTTTTCATGGTTGAAAAGGGAGAGAGAGAATTAATGGATGGTGGGGTAGAGGACTGAAGAGATGGAGACAGGAGAGATGGGGACAGGAAGGAAGAGTAAAAAAAAAGGGGGTTAAATAGGAAAGAGAAGGATGGTAGGTTTGGAAGGGGGGGCAGTAAATAAGGAAGGGGATAAGGATAGAGGGTTTTACTGGGGAAGGTAAAGGTGGCGGTTGAAAAGGGAAGTCATGATGATTGGAGGTTTTTGGGAAAGTGGAAAAGGGGGGTTGATTTGATGAGATTTTGTGAAAAACCGTGGGATTTATTTTGGAAAGTGACGTAAGAAGGAGAAAAGTTTTATTTTTGAAAAAGATTTGAGTTTAGCAGGGCAGTTATTAAGGAACTGACTGCTGAACGTCATTGCCAGGTTTGATTTTTGTGATGAAGGTGAGACTCGAGGGGTCTAGTGACAAGATTGTCAAGGACCTTGATGAGTCTGCAGAGATAAGAACATACCTGGGAGTGGAGGATCTTAGCTCCCCCTGAGTAGAGGAATACTAGCTCCCCCTCAACTGGTCATCAAGTTGAAGCATGCCAAGTTCCCGTCTATTGATGATGAATTGTTCAGTGGGAAGGGCCTTGGTGAAGATATCTGCCAGTTGTTGATGAGTGGGGACGAAGTCCAGTGTGATATGGCCTTTGTCAACGTGATCTCTGATAAAATGGTGTCGTACTTCAATGTGTTTGGTACGAGAGTGCTGAACTGGATTTTTGGTAATTTGAATAGCACTCTGATTATCACACTTGATGGGGATCTTTGAGAGGGCTATCCCAAGGTCCTTTATATGCTGTTGGATCCATAGGATTTGAGCACAGCATGCCCCGGCTGCTATGTATTCTGCTTCTGCAGTTGAAAGGGCAACGGCGTTTTGTTTCTTGGACTGCCAGGAGATTAGGGAGAAGCCAAGCATTTGGCATCCTCCAGAAGTGCTCTTCCTATCGGGCCTGAGCCAAGAAATCAGCATCTGTGTATCCGATGAGATTTAGCGTGTTGTTCCTGGGATACCATAGACCAAGGTCCTTGGTGCCTGCAAGATACCTCAAGATCCTTTTGACAGCAATCAAGTGAGATTGTTTAGGAGCACTTTGAAAGCGGGCACACAGGCACACACTAAACATAATATCTGGACGACTTGCAGTTAGGTAAAGTAGAGATCCTATCATACCTCTATATTGCTTATCAGAAACGTCCTTACCTTGTAGATCCTGATCAAGTTTTAGTGTGGAGGACATTGGGGTGCTGCAGTGTTTGGCATTTTCTAACCCATATTTCTTCAGAAGCTCCTTGACATACTTACTTTGGTTGAGAAAGATGCCGTCGTTGCTTTGTTTGATTTGCAGTCCAAGGAAGAAGCTTAGCTCTCCCACGAGACTCATTTCAAACTCTTTGCTCATTAGGTTGGAAAATTCCTTCACTAGATATTCATTAGTAGCACCAAATATAATGTCATCTACATAAACTTGAATTATAGTAGAGTCCTGACCTGAGGTTTTGATGAAGAGAGTCTTGTCTATGAGACCTCTTGTGAATCCATTTCTGAGAAGAAACGAACTTAGTCTTTCATACCAAGCTCTGGGAGCTTGTTTCAAGCCATAAAGGGCCTTCTGAAGTCCAGAACATGAGTGTCTGAATTTTGTTCAAATCCAGGAGGTTGTTCCACATAGACTTCTTCCTTTAGATAGCCATTTAGGAAGGCACTTTTGACATCCATCTGATATAGCTTCATGTGACTTGATGAAGCATAGACAAGTAGTATTCGAATGGCCTCAAGTCTTGCAACAGGTGCAAAGGTTTCTTCATAGTCAATGCCTTCTTCTTGGTTGTACCCTTTGGCAACTAGTCTTGCCTTGTTTCTTGTGACTGTGCCATGTTCATCTAATTTGTTGCGATAGACCCACTTTACACCAATGACTGGATGATGTGTGGGTCTCAGAACAAGTTCCCATACTTTGTTGTGCTCAAATTGATTCAATTCTTCTTGCATAGCTAGGATCCAGTTGCTATCCTTTAGAGCTTCTTCAGGTCCTTTAGGTTCAATCTGAGACACAAATGCGTGAAAGGCACAAAAGTTTCTAAGAGAGGATCGAGTTCTAATACCTGTTTCCAGACCAGAAAGGAGGTTGTCTGCTGGATGAGCAGGTTTGAATCTGAAGGTCCTTGTGGGTTCCTCAATGTTCTGTTGTGTGTTATCAATCGGTTGAGGAATCTCTGTCGATGAAGGGCCTTGTCCTTCATTTGAGGAGTGTTCTTGTTCAGTGCTTGAGAAAGGATCTTGTTCTTCCTCATGTGAAAGTCCTTGGGTCTCACTTTCCTCATCTTCTGAATCTGGTTGTTCAGTGTTATCTGGATGAGGTTCTTCATTTTGTTGGTGAGGACCTTGTTGAAGTTCACGGGGAAGGTCCTCGTCATCATCATCTTGATGGATTTGGAATTTGATGGAGGTCCTTTCTGATGGAGTGGTGGAAGTTTCGTCGAAGATGACATGAATTGATTCTTCCACCTTTCTGGATGCCTTGATGTAAACTCTATAGGCTTTGCTGGTCAATGAATAACCAACTAAAACTCCTTCTTCACTTCTTGGTTCAAATTTGCTTAAGGCCTTCTTGCCGTTGTAGTGAACAAAGCATTTGCATCCAATGGCCTTGAGATGAGCCACATTTGGTGTTTTCTTTTTGAACAGCTCATAGGGTGTTTTCTTCATGAAGGATCTTATGGTACATCTGTTGAGAATATAATTTGAAGCATTTATAATTTCAGCCCAGAGAAAAAGGGTTAGATTGTTCTCACAGATGATTGTTCTGGCCATGTTTTCAAGTGTGCGATTCTTCCTTTCAACCACACCATTCTGTTGTGGTGTCCTTGGGGCAGAGAAATTGTGAATGACCCCTTCTTGATCACAGAATTTTCCAAATTGATCTCGATTGTCGAATTCTCTTCTATGATCTGTTCTTATTGACACCAGATCTAGTCCTGTAAGGACCTTGAGTTGCCTGTACAATTTCTCAAATTCTGGATAAGCTTCTTTCTTATCCTTCAAAAACAAAACCCAGGTAAATCTGGAATAATCATCAACAATAACTAGTATGTATGAACGTCCTCCTAGACTTTTGTATGGAATTGGTCCACAGAGGTCCATATGCAACAATTCTAGGCATCTAGAGGTTGTTACTTGAGATACAGGCTTGAATGATGCTCTGGTCTGTTTACCTCTAGCGCATGCATCACATACTTTGTCACGAATGAAGTTTTGAGGTGGTAATCCTCTGACCAGTCCTAGGACTTTTAGCTTTTGAAGTGCTTTCATGTTCATATGTCCTAATCTACGATGCCACAACCAGGCTTCATCTGATGCAACTCTAAGACAGGTAAGGTCCTTGGTCATATACTTACTTAGGTCAATAACATACACATTATTCATACGATGGCCTTTAAGGACTATTTCATGAGATTCTTTTTCTACACATGAGTTCTTATTAGACTGCACCTTGTAACCTCTATCACAAAACTGAGAAATACTTAACAGATTGTACTCTAAACCTTCTACATAATATACATCATTTATACAGTTGGTAGAATCCTTACCGACCTTGCCGACTCCAAGGATCTTCCCTTGGCTTTTGTCTCCAAACGTTACCTTCCCACTTCTGATGTCCTTGAGGTCTCTGAATTTGGTTGGATCTCCAGTCATGTGCCTTGAGCATCCGCTGTCCAAATACCAGAGGTCGTTGTGAGCCCTGAGACATACCTGCACTGAAGGACATTATACCTTTCTTTGGACCATGAGGTTTATGAAGGGTTTCTTTGTTTGAGGGAATTGGTCTGTTTGGTTGCTTCTTTGGAACCCACTTTGCCTTGGTTTTTCGTTTTGGTATAGATGTGGGTTTATGAATAGGTAAGGTTTCTGGATCAGTTCTGGGTGAACCAGGTTTGTCTGTAGAGGTTTTCTTCTCTGGATTTATGGTCAAATGAACTTGGTCTATTTCTTGGTTCAAAATGGAGTTCAGCTGTTTTCGGTTATGTATCATTTCATTTCTCATGCTGACATTATCAGAGGTAAGGTTTTTGATAATCTCCATTTGAGTTTCTATGGTTTTGGAGTTTGTTTCAGCGATTCTAGTGAGGTATTGTACTTTGTTAGTGAGGGTTGCAATATAATCAAGGAGATTTAGCAGTCTTGGTTTCAAATTGTGTGAAGGACATTTCAGAAAGAGATCTGTAAATACCTCATCACTGTCGTTTATCTCTGTCTCTTCTGTTTGTGGTTCAGCAATGTCCTTAGCCATGAGACAAAGATTTGCAATCTCCTCAGATTCACTTTCACTGCCTTCACTCTCGCTCCATGTGGCGACCATAGCTTTGCTGCCTGTCCTTTTTCCTCTGAGCTCACTTTGTTCCTTGACTTTCTTTACATAAGGACATTCTCTGACCAAGTGATCTGTTGCATCACAAGCAAAGCATTTGTATTCATTATCATCCTTGGTTAGTGTCTTACCTTTGGGTGAAGGTCGTTTGGATGATGATTCTCTTAGGTAACCACGAAATCTGGGATTTCTTCTATATAGTCATTTGAATCCTTTGGCTAACATAGCCATGGTTTCTTCATCCTCATCCTCTGATTCTTCTTCTGACTCCTTGGTGCTTTTAAGGGCAATGTCCTTGACCTGATTTCTTTCAGGCAGACGTATTTCATAGGCAAGGAGTTTTCCTATCAACTCTTCAAGCTTCATAGTCTCTAGATTTTGGGCTTCTTCAATGGCAGTCACCTTGGAACCCCATTTGTGCTCAGGTAAGCATTGAAGGATCTTGTTCATCAGCTCTTCATCTGTATATGTTTTCCCGAGAGATTTGAGATGGTTGATTATAGCACTGAATCTTTTAAACATAGATTCAATGGATTCATTTTCTTCCATCTTGAAGCCTTCATACTTTTGAACAAGCAAGTTGATCTTGGTCTTTTTCACTTGATTTGTCCCTTCGTAGGTGGTGACCAAGTAGTCCCATATCTGTTTAGCTGTATCAAAATTTGACACCCTTTCAAACTCGTTAGAATTAAGACTACAAATTAAAAGATAATGAGCATGAGTATTCTTTTTCGCTCGCTCTTTTCTTCCAGATACTCGGATCTCGGTTTGTCACTGCTCCATCCTCGCGGTCTTTGAGGTGTAGGATAATTTCCTTCTCGACTATGTCCCAAATGTCCTCATCTTGATTTCTCAAGAAGATTTCCATTTAGGCGCTTCCATACTCGATAGTTATCACACGTGAATGGTGATCTGTTCCATGATCGTCCTTGGCTTAAATCACCCATGTTGTGATCTCCCATGATCTTTGCCACAGAGCGGTTAGTCTCTGACTTTTTAGTGGACCAGGCTCTGATACCAATTGATAGAACCCTAGAGGGGGGGTGAATAGGGTTATTGAATTTTTCTGCACAAATCGCAACTTAACAAGGACGTTAGGTTCTCAGTTTAAACAAACTGAGAATTACCTTCACACAGATAGAGTTAGAGTAAATAAAGGACAAGTAATATATATAACTGAATAACCTCCTTTATTTCACTGATCAAATAGATACCCTAAGGTGAATGACCTTAGGTATTACAACGGACCAAGCGCCTTACAGTGGACGCTTCTTATTGTCTGGAAAGGTTCTCAAAGTGAAGTGTGTTGACAGCTTGACAGTGAATGACATTTGCAGTGATCAGCAGCTAAAGCCCCAAGGGTGAATGTCCTTAGGGATTCAGACAAACCCAGAAAAACTTAAACAGTTTCTGGGTAACTTTGCACAAGTTCTCAGAAATCTTCACACACCAAACTCGACTTGGTGTTTACACAATCAGAATCCTAAATCCGTCTAAGATTCAAACACGAAAGCCTAACACAACTCTAAATCCGTTAAGAGTTTGCTAGCACACTCAAAAGCACTCGAACACCTCACTCAACTCAAGAACACACTCTTGGTTGATCTCTTGATTTCTTCCTTGGAATCGGTGC
This sequence comes from Portulaca oleracea, assembly GCA_029582165.1. Lineage (NCBI taxonomy): Eukaryota > Viridiplantae > Streptophyta > Magnoliopsida > Caryophyllales > Portulacaceae > Portulaca > Portulaca oleracea. Next base: position 16,980,784 of record CM055888.1, on the reverse strand, counting down.
TTTTGCTTTTCTTGAATGCTTCTATTTATGCTGCGCTATGTATCCGTTGGGGAAGATTCAGTTCTTTGCTCCACTTTCTCTTCATAGCACAGACGAGATCTTCTTTCCCTTTTTCGATGCAATCTTCCAGATTTCTTCCAAACTTCATCTTTCGATCTTGCCTGCACAGTAATAAGGAAGTTAGCCCGATTCACATGGTAAGTAGGGGAAGGAGAGATTCTTGCCTAATTTGGAGAACTTCCCTGAGTAAGTATCGTCTTTTGTCTTTCACTTCAAAACCCAGTCGAACAGTGCCAATGTCCTTTACTTCTGTCGATGTGGATGTCCTTGGTGTACGTTGGGTGAATGTCCTTTGCTAACAGGGGTTCTTCAAATTCACTTATGATCAATATGCTAAGAGAATTCTAGGGCTTTTGAACGCGAGGGTAGACTTGTATTTACAGTGGAACAGTTGCATATTAATTGAAAAGAATGCAACAATAAAAATATTGACAAAAATGAAATTATGCTAATTACTGATCGTAAACTGAGAAAAGTTTATTGTCAAAAGCTAGTGGATAAGATCACAACCAGAATCAGGAGTTGGAAGACAAGTATTATGATAATCCCTCAAGACGAAGTCACACAACTTTGCCAAAATTTTCTATGGAGTGCGGATGAGCAATATGGTTAAAAACCTCCTATATAAGTTGTGATACTATTTGTAACCCAAAAGCAAACTACAAGTAATGTCTTTAGATCAAATGGATCCATGAGAGGTACATTAAAGGGAAAGATTGGTCACAATTCAAACCCAGAGAAGAATCTTGTTGGTGCCTCATGAAGATGTATGCAATAAAGGAGTACATCAAGGTTGTGCATGATCCCACGAAACACTACGTTATCCAATCTGGATACTTGCATCTAATAGGTGCAATGGATCAATGGGAGTGGCGTTGCGTTGCCTGGGACAAGCTCAATACTGCCGGACATTCTTTCATTACCAGGCTAGTCTTTCATGGGAGGATTCAAGTGAGATTGAGGCTTCACAAATTCAACTAGAACATCCCAGAGGCTTAACCAGTTTGTGTAGCTCACGAGGAGACTATCGAGCACCTCTTTTTCTAATGTGAGCTTGCTACAAAAATGAGGGCTTGGTTCATGAACTGGCTTCACTTCCTAGACACAACAACCTTTAAGCACTAATGCAAAAGAATCAAAGCTTTGAAAGCTCCTCAATGGCACAAGGAAATTGTCGCGGCTGGTTTCAACGGCTACCTGTACAATATATGGCTGGCTTGGAACTTGCTGGTTTTCAAGAACGAAAGACCCAATGCGAATGTCATTTTCCATACAATAGAATTTTAATTATAGCTAGAAAATCAAACAAATACACAAATTGTATAATCATTCTTTCCGCATAGGCTGTAATTTTTTTGGGTTTTAATCCCCTTTGGAAATGTAATTTACCATTTTCAAATATATGTGTATGTGGCTAGAAAATCAAACAAATACACGAATTGTATAACCGTTCTTTCCACATAGGCGGTAATTTTTGTGGGTTTTAATCTACTTTAGAAATATAATTTACCATTTTCAAATATATGTGTGTGCGAGTGTGAACGTATGCATGCATGCATGTATGTATGTACGTATGCATGCATGTGTGTATCCTTATTGTCTATCTATTTACTTACTAAATTTAAATGAGTTAAATTTTGAAATATTTTCAATCTGTTTGTAGGCCTAATACAATTTTATTAGTAAATAATTTTAATTTTTTTTACTAAAAATGATTGTTTTAAAACAATTTTATTACAATGACAACAATAATTTTATTTTATTTTTATTGTTATTTATAATAAAGCATGACAATATCGTGAACTTTTATTAGAGCTTAATATATTGATGGTGTTATCTTAGAGTTTAATTTATTATATTTTTATATATATATATTAACATTTTGACGGACAAAGGTGAAAGTAAGGCATTTAATTCGGTATTATTACAAATATGACTATTAATTTTAATTTAAATAATAACATTTTTAAATTCAATGAATTGAATTATTTTGGTTTGAAGGTAGCATTGAAATATATGAACCTCGAAAACTTTACTCTATCAGTTTGATATTGATTGTCACCTTAATCTGCGCGTTAGTCAAACTTTAAAAATTTTGATCATTAATTTCTCAGTGTATACAATGTTTTATCATATGAACTTAATATTATTAAATTAGTAACGAAAATTATTATCGTAAAAACATAATGTTCTAATGTCTTAATGAAATATACTATAAAAAATTCTAAGTTATAAAAAATACTCAAAGTCATATAAATGACGGTTAATATAAAACAGAGGGAGTGCGTACTGTTACTACTGTATATGCAATTATATAGGGATGAACATACTTTCTTTTTAAATATACTTATTGACATCACTTTCACCTTGGTCCAAGGAATATTTTGGGCGTGAAATGCAGCTCAATTTCCTCAAATGATAAGAGGTATAGGGCTATAGGCTTGTGCAAAATGAGTGGCTTATATGCTTAGGTGGCGACACGCAAGTATGGTCAAAATGTAGAAATTAGATAATATATATGGGATTATTTACCTCTATGACTAGCATAAATCTAATATTTGGTTCAAGTTTCATGAAAATCAAACAAAATTAAAAGAGCCCAAAAAAGAAATTGAATGAACACTAAAATCATGATGTTTTATGGTCTTAGGTGCATCATCTAATTTGTGTTTGGGGTATGTCTAGTGTGAGTTTAGATAAAATTCAAATAAGATTGAATATACTCCACTAAATTCCATTTTTTTTCCTTTAAAAAGAAATCAACTACAGCTTATATGTATAATGTCACAATAAAAAAATAAAAAAAAAACACCAGTGTGGTTATTTTTGTTTGAGGTATTCAAATACTCCCTCGGTTCTACATCATTTGCCTTTTCCAAATTTGTGTCGTCAAATTAAAAAAAAAAATTAATAATAGATTTCTTAATATATACAGTGACGTGTTAAATAAAATTATCACTATTAAATTTATGACCAAAAAATTATTCTAAATATATATTGTAATTATTTAATATTATATAAAAAATATTTATAAAAAGATAATATTAAAAATTGTGATAATTAACTAAAAAATAAATAATATGAAAGTGATGGGGTAGGTGGAAGCAAACATTTTATTTTGTTGACTCTTGCAGCAAGATTATTTCACCCGTGAAAATCGTGATGTTGACCGCTGCACATTTTATAAATTGTTATCCATATAAAATTGAAAAAACAAACTTTGATGATGGCGTTATTTTACCAAATCCGGCCTTGTTCTTTATGGTCTTATTTAAACAAAACAAGTGCAAAATAACATCATGGAATTATTGAGTATGATCCGTTGGAAGCCTTGATCAGCACAGCAGGTCATGACTCATGCATGATAATAATAATAATAATAATAATAATAATAGCCCAATAATTTGCCTTGTTCTGTTGTGGGCATAGGCTCACGCAAATAATATTTCCCATTTCCTTTCCTCTAGTTCCGTTCATAAACAAGATGAAAATTAATTGGATGGATTACACCATCACACCTAATATGGCAATATATAATAAGATTTTAGTGTCCTTGAATTAACAAAATTTTAATGATTAATATTACTTGTGCATGAGGCACAGTAGATAAAAGTTTAAATACTTAAAAATCAATGATTTATGGTAATTGTTTTTTGGATGACAAAACTCTAGCAAGCACCTAATAAAATAGATATTGGAATTTGGACATATCTTACAAGTTATAATTCTCTCATGGCTTGGCTGGGCCCATTTCTGCCTTTTCTTATTATTGGGCTTAGTAATGGGCTAATATACTATTTTTTTGGGTTGGTAAGGACGAATTGTCAAGATAAGAAGGGCAAATCCAGACAAAAATACCTTACACGCATATGGACCAAGCCGACAGTCCACTCAATTGCAAACAACACCACAATGAAGAAAGGGGGTTTTCACCTTGGAAGATGATCCATGAGCACAATTGATCAAGAAGTTTCTCATGATTATGAGGTCTTAATTTGCTAAAAAAAAGTGAACCCAGACGGATAAGTAGGCTGTACCAGTGGCACGATTTTTTTCTTTTCTTTTCAATGCTACTGCTCATTTCTAGGAAAAGAAGTGGGTTGAGAAAAGTGCTTGCCTGCGTGGACACTAGTAGAAATTGGGTGATATAGCGTGAGAAATTTGGCGTGAATTAAGAGATCTGACGCTAAAATATGTAAATCGTATTTAAAAATAAAGATAAATTGAATTTACTGTAAAAAGTAGCGTCAGTTTGATGTTAATTGACGCTAAACAGTCAAATAAAAAAAAGTTTTACTTTTCCCATTAAAATGGCGTCAGTTGACACCCAAAAATAACGCCAAATACCAATTGGCGTCAGTTATTGTTATAAAATTGACGCCATTTTAATTTTTATCCGAGGACTGGAAAGTATCGGTGTCCATGTGTGAATTTAATTTTTATTTTTTGAATTTAAAATTTAATTTATTTAATTAATAAGTTAATACTATAAATGTAAATTTACTGGAAACTATTATTTAATTTGTACGTACGTAGTAGTGAATAATTATAAACTATCGTTTAATTTGTAATTGATAATCTATTAGCATTAATTATTAATGAAACAGATGTGTACTTTTAATTACATTCATGAATAGATTCACGTACATTATGGATGGGCCCCCACATCGGCGTTGGATGTATGAGAGGTTTGAACCGGGTAGGAGGGTTATCAGGGAAGAATGGGCTGCTGGGGTAAAAATGTTTGATCAATTTGCAAAGAGCTCGTCATATGAGTATCCGAGGACTGGAAAGTATCGGTGTCCATGTGTGAAGTGCAAGAATATGAGGGGATTTAGTCCCGATGAAGTTAAATATCATTTGCATAGGCGAGGGTTTATGGAAGGATATTGGTATTGGACGAGTCATGGTGAAGAATTGGGTGACGATATGGATGATGAGGATGGAACCGGTGACGATGCGGATGGTGAGTCGGAACTGCCAGGTAGTCCTCCAACAAACGAGGAACCCAATCAGCCAACGTGCATCGACAGAACGGAAGAGATGATGAATGATTTCATCACGGCGAATGAGTCGCCTAATGCAGGAGCTCAACGTTTCTATGATATGCTTGAATCCGCTCAACAGCCTCTGTGGGAAGGGTGTGCGACTCATACTGAGTTGTCCACTGCCGTGAGACTGATTAGTCAGAAGTCGAAGCACAATTTTTCGGAGCAAGCAATGAACGATATCATGGAGTTGATGAGCGAGAGCTGTCCCCAGCCGAATCTAGTGCCTAAAAACTACGATGAATTGAAAAAGAAGGTCAAGAAGCTTGGTATGGGCTATGAAACAATTGATTGCTGTGTCAGTGGATGCATGATCTACTATAAGGACGATGCACATCTCACTGAATGCAAATTTTGTGGCCATCCAAGGTATAAGCCACAGAACTCGACTAAGACAGGCGTCCCGTACAAGAGGATGTTTTACTTTCCCTTGACGCCTAGGTTGCAGCGTCTATATGCCTCGAAGAATACAGCCGGGCATATGAGATGGCACGCGGAGAACAAGCGCGAGGAAGGTGTCATTTGCCATCCGTCGGACGGCGCCTCTTGGAAAATGTTCGACATCGTGCATCCAGACTTCGCGGGGGAATCGCGAAATGTAAGGTTGGGCTTGTGTGCGGATGGGTTTAGCCCGTTCAACATGAGTGCTAAATCTTATTCGATATGGCCGGTTGTAGTTACTCCATACAACTTGCCACCGGAATTGTGCATGACAACGCCGTACATGTTCCTTACATGTATTATTCCAGGTCCGAAGAACCCCGGAAATAAAATCGATGTCTTCCTCCAACCCTTGGTGGACGAGTTGCAACGCTTATGGGTTGGAGTTGAAACGTACGACATCTCCAAAAGACAGAATTTCAACATGAGGGCATCTTTGATGTGGACGGTGAATGATTTCCCTGCCCTTGGCATGCTTTCTGGGTGGAGCACGCACGGGGCCATGTCTTGTCCTGTTTGCATGGATGGTTTGAAAGCCATGCGTCTGAAGCATGGGAGGAAAGCCTCGTGGTTTGACTGTCACCGACAGTTTCTTGATAAGGGACATGCGTTGAGAAGAAATCGAAAGGCATTTCGAAGGGGGCACACTTGCCCAGATAGAACTATCGCACCGCGTAGGAAAAACGGTTATGAGATCTATGAGGAGGTAAAACACTTCCCTAAGGTGACTACCCATGGCGACTTTGTAGTCCCGGGATTCAGAGAGAATGCTCATAATTGGAAGAAACAAAGTATCTTTTGGGAGTTGCCTTATTCGAAAGATCACATGGTTCCACACAACTTAGATGTGATGCACATTGAGAAGAACTTTGTCGATAACATCGTAAACACGGTGATGGGGGTGGACGGAAAAACAAAGGATGACGGAAATGCAAGGAGGGACGTGGCGGACATCTGCGACAGGCGGGAGCTCCATCTATTGCCTGGTCCGAACGGTAAACCCCTGCAGCCAAGAGCTAAATATATTCTTTCTAATGTAAGCGAGCAAACGTCTGTAAGTGGGCACAACAGCTTCGTTTGCCGGACGCTTATGCTTCGAACTTCGCAATTGTGTTGATGCACAAGGTACAAGGTTTCAAAACTTTAAAAGTCATGACTGTCATGTGTTCATGCAGACACTTTTACCTGTTGCGTTCCGAGCACTTCCCGATGATGTGTTGGAGCCACTTGTTCAGTTAAGCCAATGGTTCAAGAGCCTGTGTGCAACAACATTGAAGCACAGTGACTTAATCCGGCTTGACAAAGAAATTCACATAATAATATGCAAACTGGAGACCATCTTTCCCCCTAGCTTCTTCAACGTAATGGAACACTTGCCCATTCACCTTGTTCAGGAGGCATTCTTTGGTGGTCCTGTTCAATATCGTTGGATGTATCCCTTTGAGAGGTATTTCGGGTGGTTGAAGAAGAAAATAAAGAACAAGGCACACCCCGAAGGGTCTACGGCTCAAGCGTACCTCATGTTTGAGATTTCCCAATTCGCATCTACCTACTTTGGGTCGGATATATCGTCTTCGCCAGCTACGGGTACGCGTAATGAAGATGTGACCATTAATGATGAGGACGATCCTACGTCATTGGAGGTGTTCAAGGCCCGAGGGAGTCCTGTAGGAGGTGTAAACACGAGGTGGCTCAACGATGAAGAGTATAAAGCAGCACACCTACACGCTCTAGAGCGAAAGGGAGGTATGTGATTTACAATATTGATGTTTGTTGTTTAAGGATTTCAGCCATTTTCGAAAACCCTATTGAGATTTCCTTTTTCATATTTTCTTTCTTCTTTATCTCTGCATCTTGTTGTTCTTATTATCGCACTTTCATGTCCATGAGTTGAACACCATAAGACAATTACATAATAGAGCACTTGTATCCTTAGGTTTACACTTTTGTAATCCACGATTGTCATTAAATGTAAATCATAGATTAGGGAATTAGTGCAAACCTAAAGATACAGATGCTCTGTTTTTTAGTTGTCTTATGGTGCTTCAAAACTCGTCTAATCTATTCTTTCATGTTGTAGTTTAAATGGATGTTACCCTCCTTGTGCTTGTATTGAACTTCATATTGTCTAAATGTTTCTATTCATGTTTTTAGTTGTCTTATGGTAACATCAATTTGAACTACAACATGAAAGAATAGATTAGACGGAGTTCTAAAACAACATAAGACAACTAAAAAACAAAGCAATTGTATCCTTAGGTTTACACTTCTGTAATCCAAGGTTGTCATTAAGTGTAAACCATGGTTATCGTCATGTGTAATTCATGGTCTCCCCCCGTTAATTATTGATTACATATAAGTGAGACATGAATGGAAACATTTGATAATATGAAGTCCAATACAAGCACAAGGATGGTAACATCCATTTAAACTACAATATGAAATAATAGATTGGATAGAGTTTTGAACACCATAAGACAACTAAAAAACATAACACGTATATCCTTAGGTTTACATTTAATGACAATCATGGATTACAGAAGTGTATCAACTTATGGATACGTAACTTACGTAAGTGCGATGATAAGAACAACGAGATGCAGATGAAGAAGAGCGAAGATATGAAAAAGGATTAGACGAACGACAGCCTCAACCCAACCCAATGAAACAACAACAAAGGAGATGAATGAAGAAGAAAGGAGTTGAGGTATTTTTTTTTTCGGACATCATATTTCAACTCGGGCAGCAAATCTTCAATTGATTCAAAATAATTTTTTTAAAAAAGTTGAATTTCTAATTATATAGGTTTGAGTACATTTTTTTTCTAAGCAAATTAGGACCTCATGATCATGAGGAAACTCCATGATCATGTGTGCTCATGGGCCATCCTTCATGGTAAAAAAGACCCCCAAGTAATATGGTCTTGGCCAGTTGGCCTCATTACCCAATTTCTATGCAATAGGGGAACAAAGGCTACAAGAGCCCACGATGTAAAATGGAAAATCAAGCAGCCCAATTTTTCGAACGGGCCCATTAAACATAGAAAATACAACCGGTCCATTAAAGCTTAGCTTGATTTTCCATTTTCCATTAAACCCAATTTATGTCAGGCCAACTTTTTCAATCTTTGAATGGGCTCATTCTCTTCTACTTGGCCGATTGATGCCTGACATAAATTGAAAAACGATTTGTTTATTTCATTCGTAAAGTAGAAGAGAATGTTTGTATTGTTATATTCTGAAGATTGTTTGCATGGTTGTTTGTCAGTTTGTGTTCATCCATAAATTTACTATTTTACTCTTAAATATAATAATTAATCAATAGCTTACATTGTAGCTTGTTTTCATATTTAAGTTTATTCTTTTGTCCTCGAATACAATAACGAAGGATTTTATCATCAAATGAGCAATTAGTTACTAACCTTATCAATTCAGACTGGCGGATTAAATACAGGTCATATGTATATTTGGTTAGGGCAAATACGGTTTGGGTATATTTCAAGTTCAGACAAATTTAACATTGAAACACAAGTTGAGTGTATTTTGAAGTTAGATAAATACCTATACTTTTTATTCACACACGAATTTAATTTTCATACTCGAAACAATAACCAAGGATCATAGGATTAAATAAAAATTAAGCTACTAGATCTATCAATTCGGACGGACGGATTAAATATAGGTGAAGGGTATATTTGGTTAGGGTAAATGTTATTCGAGTGTATTTCAGATCCACACAAATTTAACGTCTAGAAATTGCGTGTGCTTTGGATTCAGGTAGATACAGGTCGGATGTATTTAATTAACCCGTGGGTAGGATGCTTTAGTTGACTAGTTTGTTGAGAAAACCATTTTTTGCCCCTTTATTTCATTTAGTTTGTTTTGGAGACAGAGAAAGATCTATATTTGTCCTATCTCAATGCAACATAATTGTATAACTTTTTTATGTCGTAATTATGGTTTTATGAAAAAATTAGTAAATACCCCCGACAGACATGTATAAATATTCTCCCACTTGCAATTTTGAAACATACTTGGACGTGGGCAAATACGAATCTTATAGAAATGTTTTATTATATGCTAGGTCCAAAATTGTTTATCGCTTTCTATTGCAAAAGGCAAGTAACCTTTCATGTAAAGGCCAAAAACAAGTGATCAATATTTTGTGACCAATATTTAATATATTTAAATCATTTGTTCTATCCTCAACAACATAGCATCATGTTTCTTAATCTCACCTAAATTTCAAGCTTGTGTCATCTTATTAGGTCCCTTGTCATACTTTACATTATTTTTTGAAAAAAAAAAGTTGTGAAGTATGTAACTCTTTAAAACAAATAAAATGCTTTCATACCAAGTTTGACATCACAAACAAATGGCATCCCAATTACAGGCATATATTGAAATTATATAACCTATGTTCCCTCAGTTTCTCTTACTCGTAGATTAAAATAATTTTATGGAAACTAGCTTTACCACTCATACAATGCCTAAAATTTCTTTATTTCTTTTTTAATTATTAAATTTAAATACGTTGACATTGGCTATTAATTGGTAATGATATTATTATACATATTTCATATGTTAGGAATATTATATCCTAAAATCTCCTAAATTGGCCACATAGTTTATTCTCTAATTATGTTAGGAAGTTATTTTAATTTTTTTTATTATATTTCCTAATTATATTGAATTTGAAAAATCTAATTGAAGTGATGGACAATGTTTGCTTTGCTATGTATTCTCAAAATGTTGAAGGGATTATGCGTGCCTCATAGAGAGAGCACCATGTGTCTCTTAAGGGAGAGGAGAGATATGCGAATAGATAAATTTACTAGGGTTTGAAAAGTTGTGTTAGTGAGAGTTTTGAAAGTGGTATTCTTATCATATAATTGGGTAAATGATTAAGATGACGTAAATTTAGCGTGTGTGAATGTAAACAAAATGTTGTTGGAAAGCTTGTCTTCATTAAATAAAGGAAAATTTGATTGTAGTAAGCCGAACTATATGGGTTGGCAAAATAGGAAGTGAAACTTTAGAACCGTATCATTGTATGCTGAACTATTGAATCATTGGATCTTATTAGCGCAAGGCCACTAGATTTTCCTGGTTGGCGCCAAAGTAGGGTTGTTTTTCTTTGTGACACTTGTATTATAGTAATTCACAATTTTAATATATTGAATTGTAGTAGACCATACTATCATATGTTGGCTTGTATATGGTATCATATATTGGATTGTAGTAATCTAAATTATCATATATTAGATTGTAAATCTTGTATCGGTGCACTAAAATCTAAGGATTCAATAATTGAGCTTACCGCGATTCATTTCTAAAGTTTAATTTACTATTATTCCAATCCCTATATATAGTCTGGTTTACTGCAACTCTTCATAAATAAATGTAAAACATTTTTTGAAAAATAATTTTTAAAAAAAGTCTAAAAAATTACAACGTAGTAGTATTTAGTAATAAACAATTAATAGTCATAAATTAATTAATAAATACTAATTCAAAAATTCAAATATATATCAGACAATCACAACACTAATTGAAACAAGGTTTAATTTCAACTATTTTTCTTTATAAGAAAAAAAAAAGAGATGTTATTTTCGTTGTAAGAATACATAATAATTATGTTGGTGAAAATTCAATAAAGCCATTCCACAATGACTATTATGAGCCTATGTTTTCATAACAAAAAAGGAAATGACAGGAAATTTAGTTATAGTTAATTTCAAAAATATAAAATAGGATATTGATATTAATTAAAATTGGATCGAATAATAATTTGACATTTTACAGGTCATATAATGTTTCATTATTATTAGATTTATATAATTAACTAGCATGGATAATTAGGAATTTTATTGTTTATATTCACTAAGAATTTATAACTTATGTATTTGGTTGTTATTTTGCTTGCAATTTATTTATCTTTTTAATTAGAAATAATACTTTACTCGATGCAAGTACTTACAATGATCACAATATTTTATTTTATATATTGAGATACATCTTGATACTTTGTATTTTAGGAAAACCGGATTTTAGTAAGTTGAACTATATGGGCTGACACAATCATAATCTAAATATTAAAATGTATTACATTAAGTTGAACTATTGAATCATTGGATCTGATCAGTGCACGGGTACCGAGTTGGTCTAAACCAACTCGATGGTTTTTTTAAGCGGGTAGTGGTAGAGTAGTTTTTCTACATGGCACATGTATTATAGTAATCCTAATCTTTAACATACTGGATTGTACGGGTCCAAATTACAATATATTTGATTATAGTATTCAAAACTTTTATATGATGAATTGTACCAGTCCACAATATCGTTTACCTTAGAGCAACTTGGTTGTAGTATACTGATATCTAAGGGTTTAATAGTTCAACTTACTGTGATTGGTACATTTATAATTTTCCTCCTACCATTGTGCCAACCATGGAGTTCGGCTTATTAAAATTCAATTTTCCTATATTTTGCCACTAATTTTTGATTGCATATGATACCTGGATAACTCATGTAATTATTAATTTTAACTCTTTTTATCATTAAGATTTTATGGAGTAATATTTGTAAATTTTTATTTCTTTATTTATAGTTATTAAAGAAAATAAAGAACAATCACATAGGGTTTTCCATGAGAGTTTACTCTTTAGTATCTCTTAAATCTTACTTTAATTTACTCTATTTTTTTTGTATTGTGAATTTGTGATTGATATATTATAATAGTAAATTTGGTAGAAGAAAAATTAATGAGTTTTTAGTTTTATATTAATTAAATACTCCCTCCGTTTCGTATTAATTGTTACTTAGTTGACTGTCACGGTCTCTAATATAACTTTTAGGAAAACCCAAACCTCCCATTTATTTCTTTTAGATTTGGGTCTTACTTAAGTAATTTTGTTTGAATATATGTATAGATTGTTGACACTTAAGATTCTCACTTAAATGGCGTGATCATGGGCTAATTTGACCAAACAATTTAACTCAATTGAATAAAATAATAATAAATATTCAACCTTGATGATATAAGGATGTACTTTTACATGCACTGTAATATAAATATAAATATTTTGTTTTTTTAATGGAGCATAAATATTTTGTTTACATAGAACGAGAATTATAATATGCTCCAACCAAAAAAAAGAAACAATTTTCTCGTATCTCTCAAAATAGAATAATTGAAACAATTTAGGAATAAGGCATACAAGTAACTATCCTTTTACCTTCACTCTCTTTGTGTCGCTCTCAAATAAAAGTGCGTCAACTTTTCGAAAAGCTGAGATAATTGAAATAAAGCAAGATTATACAAGTAAATATATATAAATAAATAAAGAAGAGCCATCAAGCTCTTTAAGGAGACAATATCATATACTGAGGAAGAGATATTAATCTATAACACAGTCATGAACCACGAAAGTCATATATATGCTATTACACTGATAGTGAGCGCTGCTAAATAGGGACATTGAATTATTGGCACATTACTATTTCGCCTTGGAAATACACAAGATTTACTTGAGAGGTACTAGAGTAAGAGATTAGCCAACTAGACTCAACCAAACCAAACCAAAAGAGGTTGCAATTACTTTATACTCTTTCTCTTCTATATTAATTGTTATAATTTTGACTTTCACAATCTTTAATGTTATTAATGTTATTAAAACAACTGAAACATTATACTTTTATGATGGTATTTTTCATTACGAATCTAATGGTGATAATTTTATAGAGCAACTCATCATTGTATATATTGAGAAATTTATGGTCAAAATTTTTGAAATTTTATTGCATAATTTCCAAATACGACGATTAATATGGAACAAGGGAGAAAATATATGTATATATATATATATATATATATATATATATATATATATATATATATATATATATATATATTACACACACACACACACACACACACATATATATATATGTATATATATGTATGTATGTATGTATGTATGTATAGGGAAATTGGATTCTAATAATCCCTACTTTTGCAAATTGGATGGCAATAATCCCTACTTTAAATTTGTATTATGGTGGTCCAAAAAAAATAAAATTGTATTGTAATGGGACATAATCCAGAGTATACCCTAAATATAATAGATTTTGTGTTGCATTTGATTCAAAACTTTGTATAACACTTTACCACGATTTTTAATGAATTTACAACACTTCTCCCAATTTTTTTGAATATTTTTTCTATTTTTTATGATTTTTTCAATTTTATTCTTTTTAAAAAAATCATAATAATTGCTCGAAATCTCAAAAAAATAATTTAAAAAATGTTTTAGCAACTACACTTTATTACCTATCTGGGGGTAGGAACGAAAAAAACAAAAACAATATGGGGTAGGCATGAAAAAAATAAAAAGAATGTGGTGATGGATTTGGTACCACTACAATACAATTTTTTTTTTGGACCACCAGAATACAAATTTAAAGTAGGGATTATTGTCATCCAATTTACAAAAGTAGGGATTATTAGAATCCAATTATATATAGAACTTAGCTAAGGCATGATCGATTTATCGAAGGGAGAAAAAAAAAATTCAGTTTCTCAATAAGATGACCTTAAATTTGATTTTTATGAGTCATTTTAATTAAATATTTTGTGTCATTTTAATTAAAACATAAAAATGACATAGTTGAATATATAGGCAACTTGCATGCCAAGTTCAATGAATATTTATGCGCAATTACATGATAGTGGTGTGCATCATTTCATAGTTTTGACAAGAGAAAAACTAGCTTAACAATAAAGTGTGATGACCTGTTAATCTGAGTTGATGATAAAACTTTAAAATATGATAATTAATATTCAAGAGAAGAAGACTATATACAGGATTGATAGTAAATGAAAGCGCTAGGGTTTCAATTTTTGAAGGTATAAACTCGGAGAAAGGACGCAGGGAGCTCCCCAAAAGGGCAAGTTCGTGGAGAGTAGTGGGAAGCATCCAAACATAATAATGATACATATCCCCATTAAATTAATAAAATATTTAAAAGCTGGAGCCATATCGAAAGTGTTTTGTATGCTTACAATTCAATTGGTTGGACTATATATACAGGACAAACAAGTCAATTTTACACCTACGTATAATAAATAAAGGATTAAAATATGGAAGTGGTCTTGAAGAGAAAATGACCAAAAAAGAGGAGAGACAACTCATTTTCCAATTATCCATATACATCATCTTTCTTCATATCCATACAACGCCCACCCTAATTCATTGGTTGAAAAATATCAATCAAAATGTAAACAATAATTCATTTAGGGAGTGTTAGATAGGAATCCCGGGGGGAAAATTTCTCACGGGAAGTTTTTTATGGGAAAGATTTCTCTAGGAAAATGGAGAAAATGGTGGTCCCATTATGAAAACTTTCCCGAAGTCAACCCGCGTCCAAACGTGGGGAAAATAAGTCAACCCGAGAAAATTGACCATTTCCCCAGGGTTATTGACCAACCAAACGCACCTTAGGGTTTCTGAAAATGTGGCTAGTTAGTATTTATAAGAGTACAGGTAGGTCTAAGCACACTTGAGTGTAATTAGGTTCATATTCTTTGGATTGTAAGTAAAATTTTACTTATTTTACATGTCCTTACTTATATATCTTATTAATTGATACTTTGTAGCACCACTTTAATTAAAATGTAATTGAATGTAATTAACGGTAAATATAATTGACAGCAACCAGTAAAGTGAACATGTATAATTAGTCAAATCCTCTAAAGACAATATACATCGACGACTCTTCTGAATTCATAAAGAATGCTCTTTGAATGATGATATATATCTTACTGCAACCTCGTCCTCAAGAATATATATAGTCAAAATTAATTAGGCTTTTTGTTCGGCGACAAGAACGGATTCAGTAACAGATAAGTGTTTAGGTAGCGTATAGCGGTTGGAGTAATGGATAGTTGTTTATGGTAGCGAATAACTTATGGCTATTAAAATAGTAGTTTATCAAGAATGTGTTCGGTGAAATTAGCGGTTGAAATATCTAATGAATGTAAAATGACAAAAAATGACATTATTATTATTATTATTATTATTATTATTATTATTATTATCATTATCATTATCATTATCATTATCGTTATTTTTATTGTTATTATTATTTTTTTGATGGAAGTTGTTATTGTTAGTGTTGTTATTACGACACAAAACTCAAGAAACAGGAGCATCAAGTCACCATGGCATCATACAAATATTTGTAAAATTATAATGAAAAAGAATTATATTGCTATCAATGGAAAATTGTCAATTTACATCTTCACAAACAACTAATTTTATCAAATATTTTTGTTGCAAACAGATAATTCTAACAGCTTAGTCAAACAACTAATACAAATAACTAACCGTTAATAGTTAATTGCTAAATAGGGTCATCTTATATTGAGCTAATACTTGAATAATTTGTGAGGAATTCAATAAAAATCACCAAAATTTCGAAGACTAATTTGGAATTAAGAGCATCCAAATAAACTACAACCTCCTTCATGGAGTACCTATTTTAAGGCATCAAATAGCCATGTGGTATTTCTTATAATTCATATTTCTTAAAAGTCCCTGTTAACATTTTTTTTTAAAGAACAGCCTCTCTATTAACATAGATATTTCAAATAGTAGGGTTTAATTTTCATTAATAGTATGGTTTAATTTTCATCCAAATTATCATTCTGATGTTATTAAGCTATAGTTACATGGTATTTCCTTAATTACCTACCTAGGTCCTACACTGAGTTAGTTTTTAAAATTAAAATCATCAGTGTTTATGGTGAAATTCAAAATAAATTTATCAATATTATTATAAAAGTCATCAATAAATACAACCTTATTAGTTTGTTATAAAATTTTATCATTTAATAATTTAATATACATTAAACTTAGATGTAAAAAATCTGGGTAAGTTCTTCATAACTGTATAATTTACCATAATTAAAGAGCGCATAAATTCTTTATAACCGGAATAATTTATGACATACTTTGATTTTAGCCTCAGCAAGGTCTGCTCTAGGGACACTATTCCCTCTTGCTTGTACATTGTTGGTGTTTGGAAAGTGTTGGTTGTAGGCTATTTTTATTTGTAAGTTGTTTTGTTAGTTGCTTGATTTTCGGTTAGTCTGTTAATGATTTTTGTTAGTTGTTTATATTAGCTATTTGTGTAAAGAATATTTGGTAGAGTTAGTTGTTTGTAGTATGACTTTTTTTCTTGATTTCCAAGAATGCTCTTAGCTTTATTTTTAGCGTTTTTTTTTTACATTATGATTTCTTAAATTCATTTTTTAGTTTATTCCTCCATATTCTTAGTTTTTTTATTGAAAGGTTCTTTTCCGCTTCATATTTGTGTGTTTACAAATAATCACTATAGATTAACACTTATATTTATAGGTTAATTATTAAATCGTTCATTGATTGTCAAATTTTCTTAAGACAAAAAAAATTTATCCCAATTTACTATTTACAATGTAGATTTTATATGAATTTACATTTTCAAAATGAGTGAAAGCATGTAACAATGAAATTGAAGAAGAAATGGAGGGGTGTCTAATGACTAATGAGGGTTGACGGAGAAGACAGGTTTGAGGTGAGGCAACATTGTATTTCGGTTGAAATGAGAAATGGAATAAAAATTAAAATTAAGACCCTAAATAGTTTGATTGTATTTATTGTAATTATTCTGAACTATTTGGTAATATGGTAACTTGTATCTCAAAAAGCCAAAGCCCATATATAAAAAGCTATAATCACTTTTTCAAAAATAACTTTTTTGGATAAAAAGTAACTCCAAACAGTTACTCTACCAAACACTCTACCAAACTTTTTAACTTGTCAAGCCAAAGTGATCTAAAAATGCGACTTTTACCCAAAAAGTTACCCCCAAAGACTCTCATTTCCTATCCTCATTGCTCAAGGGTTATCTGTGACGTTGGGGAGGGAAAAGAAAGCCACCTTCTTTGGTGGGTAAATGACTATCTTCTACACACGTATATATATAGAGAGAGAAACAAAACATAAATTCCATAATAAATAATATTAATTTTATGATTTAACAAAACGAAACAAATTAGTAAATAACTGTCACTCCTAGAGCACATGTTTTAGAAGCACTTAATAAATTACATTTTCCTTGCCTGTTTTCCATCCTTTAAAATTGCAAGAAGAAAATTATCATAAGAAATTGAAAACATTATGACATAAGAAATGGTATGATATATTTTGGTAGTACACAGTATGTACTTGGATGAAAACATAAATGTGATAAATTTAGAGTAGACATATACAACAATTCATTCACCAAATAACATACATCAAGCAATATTTTGATATATATTATAGCTCGTACACAATAAAATTGAGGTTACGTTTTATCTTGTTGGCTCAAATCTTCCCTTTTGTCTCTCATATCTCAAGCCAGTAGATAAATATAAGGAGGATGATATTAGTCTTGCTTTAGGATACTTTTAAGTGTTCTTTTTTTCATCAAGTTATTATTTGTAATAATTTTTATTCTATTTTTTTATAATTATAATTAATTATTAACTATAAGGGTTTAGTATTTGGCTATATCTATGAATATAAATGATACCCTAATCACATCAATCTCATCTGTTAGACGTATTTTATATTTATATGCTTTTTGATAAATATTTTAAAAAATTATGAATAAAAAATAATTACATTTAATTTACAAATAGTACTATACTTACAAAATTCAACCATATCAATTTTTTTTTTCAGTTCAATATGCAATAATATAATTTTACATTCAAGCAACATAGGCCCTATTCTTTTGTTAGGTTATTTTCAGGTTTGGATGGATAAGTTGGAATAAATTATGATAGGTTAGAATAAGTTAGCATAAGTTATAATACTTTTATGGGAAATTATATTTTTAGAGTGGATGTTTTTTTGGGAAATTGTGTTAGTTTGGATATGTTTGGATAAGTTAGATAAGTTGGGAGAATTATATCGAACCTAACTAAAGAATAGGGCCTATTTAAATTGTCTTGTCCCAAGATCCATATACCATCTTTGACACAAGAAATTCTTAACCAAACAAGATATATCATACAACATATAATATTTACATTAAGCATGTACGTATAATTTGAATCTTTCTGCTTTAGAACACTGTAAGCACTCCTAGTTCAAATTAAGGGTTTCTACTTTGTATTGAATCATATATATTGACATAAGGTCTGTATGATTAGGATCAACACCTTCATTTTCTTCTCTCTCTTTTGATCACCAACACCGTCATTTTCAAGAAGTAAGCTCAACCTAATTAAAAGCAGGTGTAGTGGAACCAAATTAACTCAAGTGGAGTCCAACCTGGGAGCTGGTTGAATCAATTTAGTTGGCTCACGTAAACCAAACGAATGACGAAAAGGAACAAAATAGGCCATGATATATATATTGCTATACCATAGTGGTAAAACAAAAATCAGGATCAGAAGGAATAACTAAATTAAGAAAAGACAGAAAAGAAGAAGATGGTTAAGTACAAAAGGTAATTTTGACAGGCCAAGATTGAAAAGATTGACCTGCAGACGGAGGGGTCTTCTTGATGATCAGTAATCTACATGTATGGTCTCTGATCATTTAGACTTCCAAAAACTACCATCTGTCTTTCTTCTATTGTAGTATAGCTTGATTGCCCCCCCAAATCCAAAAAAGCAACCCACCTCTCCCAATTCATCATCATTCAGTCCTCCTCAACTGCATTAATTTTATAATTGGACAATCATATCATATCATCCCAAATGGGCATGCAACAAAACCCTAATTAACCGATAGAAGGTCTATCTTTTTAATTAATTTAATTTCTTGGTAATTAAAAAAAATAAAGAAATGTGGAAGCATGGATATAGGTAGAGGTAGGTACATACACAATAATGTGAAACATGAAAGCCTTGGATCTTGAAGGTCAATATTCCTGATTGTGGTGATGCTGCTGGTGGAGATAAAAATTACTCCTCTGGGTTCCATCTCCATGATGATGCCCAAGATTCAAGTAAACCATCCTAGAATCAATCCCAAGGTTAGCCACACTGCTGCCTCCACCAGTGGCACTACCCGTGTTATGATCCTGATCCCCGCCTCCTCCCACTCCGACCACCATTGACGGATACATGGCCGTGCTGGACGAGGCTGTGTTATTCACACCCGTGGCTGCGGCTGTGTTTGTGTTAGTGTTATTTGCCTCCTCTCGGGAGATGACCATGGCGGCAGACTGCACCAGCTCCAGGCAGAGCCTGAGCTTGTTGGGCTCGATGTGTGCCAGCCCCGGGACGGCCCCTTTGAAGAGGAAGTCGGAGGTCAGTGACCTTAGAATGTCCAATGGGGTCACCCCGTCCACCGTCCTCACGTTGGGGTCGGCGTGGTGGTCCAGCAGGACGGCCACCATGTCCGGGGAAACCATCTCTGCCGCCATGTGGAGGGGGGTCTTCCCGGTGGGCCCAGCTGGGTAGTTGACGTCGGCAGCCCCTAGCTCCAGCAGGGCCTTGACAACCTCCCTGCTGCAGTTCTCCACTGCGTAGTGGAGTGCAAGGGCTTCGTCCAGGTTGAGCCCCTCCCCCATGACCATGAGCTTCACCAGCTCCACATCGGAGGAGTCCAGGGCCCGCCTCATGCGTCGGATCTTGTCCTGGTCGACGGCCACCTGGGGGGAGGGCAGCCCCAGGTCTGGGTGGGGGTGGGGGATGAGGTGGCGCCTCGCCAGGGATGACTTCAGACGGAGCTCCTCGATCTTTGCCACCACGTCAATTGGGAGGTGCTTCGCCAGGACTTCCGGGGGCAGCCCAGACTTCGCCACCAGGTGAGAGCAGGTGCTCCATAGCTGCTGCATGTCTTGCTTTCGTGAAGCTATTAGCACCTTCATCACATCCTCTATCGACGCTTTCTCCACCATGCTTGCCAGTTGCTTCTGCATGCACCATATGTTTATGTATCATCACACCCTCATTCATTAACTCATTCTACTTAATTAGTACTTATCTATGAGTTGTTGAGATGGGATGATGAAAAATAAAGTAAAAGACCCAGCACAATATAATCACATAGGCATGATCAACCAACGTGCTTAGTTACATGGAATCATACATGAATAAATCAATTCAAGATTGTAAGTTTTCTTTCCTCATTCAAGGTATAGTTTTAGTCTTTCTCAAATAGACCATCTTCCATACACTCCTAAGAGGCTCATTTTGGCCGACCCTTCCTTGATAAAATAAAAGAGAAAAAGGCATTATTGTTAATTACCTTTATTTTTATTTTTTTTTAGGCGGCCGGGGCTAGATCGATGAAAGTGAAGCAAAGACCATCAAACAATGGCAAGCTTGAGAAGCAAACCAAACCACATATCTAATGAATTCAGTGTACATCTAAAGCTTCGCTATTATAACAGGACATTATTTATTTATTAAAAATAAATATTTACTTATTAGAAATAAAGTATAGTATCTCAATTTGTAAAAATGATCTATTTTTCTATAATTATCTAGAATAGTGATGCCACATTATATCATACAAAATTTACATTTATCACCAGGCAAATACGACAATAATGAATGATTCTAAGAAATGAAAAAATGTATGGTTAGAATAGAAAATACTGTAACCTAAATTGTCGAGTAATTGTGAAATAGTAATTCTTGATGCAATTTTGGACACATGGAATCAGAAAGACCAGCAAATAAATGGTGGAACACAAGATTGGCAAACAGGTGTGGATCGATTTGACACCGGATAGCTAGAAACTTTTTGATTACCACGTCACATTCATGTTCATCTCTTCTTTAACCCCTAATCTTCTACAAAATCTGCATTGAATCTGAGCCCTTCTTCTCCCCGGCTCTCACATTAACTTTTGAGAAGGTGTTCATTAGAAACCCTGAGTAAATAACAAATATATATGGTTCTAAATCTCCATCCGTAAACTTGAACTTTCTAATTAAGTAATCTTTTCTATGTTAAACAAAAGCATGTTTTTTTTGAGTTACTGTGATAGAAGATTACTTGAATTCTGGAACCCATTAAATACAAATGGGTGTATCAGTGTTTCTAATCTTCTGAGCATCTGTTCAAGTTTTTAGTCATATTATTTTCCTAGTTAGTGTTTGGTTCTCTCTCTCCCTCTTTTTTAGGAGGGTAACCAGTGTATGAGTGAGTAACTTGTTGGGTTGCTTGGTTTTACGTTAGTAAACGAAAAAGAGTAGGAAAAATCAGGAAAGCCAAATAAGGAAAGTTAGGCAATTGAAGAAAATTAGAAAGACATGCTCAGATAGAGACTTTGATTGGAGTGAAATGAAACTGCAAATATGAATAATTAATAATAATAACAACTGGAAGAAGATCCAATTTTGGTAAGGGTTGAGCGTGCAACACAAGGTTAAATTCTAGTGCATTTCAGGCATCAATCAATCAAATAGAATCCCCCATAGATTTTTGCCAAATCAACGCTAAGAAAATTAAAACCCCAAATTTCAGCTATAAAAGAAAAATTTTGATAATAAATGAATAAAATAAAATAAAACATCTCACCTCCCTCATCTCACCTCACCCACCACTTGTTCGACAAAATGACGCCGGTGATAAATCCACAAAACCAATTGTCTTTTCTTTTTTTCCTCTCTTGCCTTATTTTTAAGTTATACAATAATAATAATAATAATCAAAGCTCCCCCACTAACTAACTAATTGATAGGCAGTAAGAGTTACCTTAGAATGACTGATCGATGACTACCAGAGAAAGAGAGAAAATGAAGAAAGCAAACCTGAGTAAGCAAGAGAAGCTGGTCGACCCCAAAAGATCGAGCGGCAGAGAGGGTGTCGAGGGCGAGATCGACGGCGGAGGAGCAATGCGTATGCCAACATCCTCTTTCACCGCAATTGGGTCTGGCCTCGTGTTTCTGAGGGATAATAGAGACTTGACCACTGTATAGAAACTGCAGTAGAAGCATAAACACTTCATACCCAACCGAATTCACCGGAATCACCTGCTGCTGCTGCCCACCACGAGGAGATAGGGTCGGGCCAACGAGTCTCGGGTCGGGTTGGTCCGATGGGCCACAGAAGAATTTCCGGAAGAACAAGCTACGGGCCGCCAGGATGCACTTGTGTCCGTGGACTAGCTGCCCTTCTACGCTGAACGTCACGTCACTGAAGGCTTGCCCGTTTATTAGCAGGTTCAGGTAGTCCATAGATAGAGATCGCAGTGATTCCTCCATTAACCCTTTTTTCCCTTTTTCTTGCAGATAGATATTGGATAAACTAGGGTTAGCTGTAGAGGGGGAGAAAGAGACAGAGAATTGCCTACTTGAAGAGATTAGCTAGAGATGAAGATGAGGGGTTGGGTCGCTTTCTTCTTCATCTAACCATCTTCTTCATCATCTTCATCAAAGTAATCAATTTCTATGTCTGAATTAAAAAAAAAAAAAAACGATGTTTGGGTTTCTGTTTTCGATAAAATGAAAGTGATATACAGTTAGAGCTGATTTCTTGTAAGATTCTCTTAATGGAGAGAGAGAAAGAGGAGAGAGGTTGAGAGCAGCAACTAGCAAGGGGAGGGTGAAGAGGTCGGCTGAGAGGGGAATTTAAAAGGGGGATGAATAATTGGAGGGTATTTAATTTAACGATTAGAAAACTACGTACAAAATTTATTAATATGTTGGTATTTAATATTTAATAATATTGACGTTAATTTTAGAGGTGAGGGGGTGTATTTGTGGCATGTGCTAAGCCTAAGTGTAGGGGCCTAGGTAGGCATGTAGATAGAGGACAAAAGGGTAAATTCCAAATGGGAAAATCAAATCAAAATTACCAAAAAGAAGAAAGAAGTGAGGTTTTGGGAAGCTCCTTCGAAAGGGGAAAAATGTTGGTAAAGATGGGGAATTTTCTGCAACATCACATATATGTTCTCTTCTACTGCATCTCTGCATAGATGGGGTAAATGGGTAAGGTGTAAGGTGTAATTCAATATCATAATGACTATTCAACTTTACCATATTTTAGGGCCGGGTTTGAATCTAAAATTACAGAAAAAAAAGAAAGAAAATGAAACAGATGAATTGGAGAAAATACTTTAAGTCGAACTGATTTTCTTCTTATTTGGCACCGTTCTTTTATGCGGTACCGCAAGTTACCGCACCGCAATTTACTGCAATCTATCACAACTTACCGTAATCTATTATTTATCTTTCTATTAAAATATCAAAGATTTCCAATTACCGCACTACAACTCACCGCAATTTACCGTACTGCATTTTCAGGTGCCTTAATATAATGTAATTGGTTACAAAGTTGGATGGTGAATAAGATATGTAAAGTGGAAACGTTGGGATAAGGTGGGTGGCGAGAGAGTGTTTGAAAAAATAAACTACATCCTTGGCATCATTTAAATGTATGATTTTTTTTTAAATATATTATTTATAATTTTTAATAAAGTTAGGGATCCGGAGGCTAACTGTAACAGTGATCGCACTCATAGCATTCCGTTTGAATTCTTTGATAATGTGGCTGAGAATGACATAATTGCAGAACTTGAAGATTCCATCCTTGAGGCTCCAAAGGGTAAAGGCAGGAGTAAGAGAAACTTGAACATGTTAATGAAATCTAAATGACAACTTGTCAGAGATGCAACTTGTAGAGTTGCTCATGGACAAAAAGGTGGTCAGAAGGTTAGGATGAAGAGGCGTGCGAACTTGTCGAAAAATGACAGTCTTGATGACATTGAAGCTGAGATTGAACGAAGGAAGGTGATTATTGGCGACGATATTGGTGTGCGATTCCTTGATGACCCAAGCAGCTAAATTCATTGATCTTGCTTTTATTGCGATGTAATAGTTTGTTTAGCTGTGGTGCATGTTAAGTCCTTGCAGTGTTTTTATTTAGCAGTTTAGGTGTAATCTTTTTGTTGGTGGATGCTTGCGGTTGCATATGCGGGTTGCTGTATGTTATGATCTTTTAACCTTTTGGCTATTAATAATCGAAAAAAAATAAAGTTTGTGAGAAAAGTAAATTTTATTAATCACATTATTTATTAAATATATAATTGTTTAAAAATATATTAGGTTTAGGAAATATGAGTAGTGTGAGAAATGTGCACAGGACAACGTAAGAGTTGAATATGTACGATTAATTAATTAATAATAACAATAATAATAATAATAATAATAATAATAATAATAATAAGAGGGGTTGAATGTAAAATTACAAAAAAAATAGTTAATTGGTAAAACTCTTTTAAATCGAAGTAATTTTTTTTATCAATGTAATTGGTTACAAAATTTAGCTAATTGAATGAAACAATTATCACTTTAAATAATACGAAAATGATAAATGTCTCGTGCAAGACACTTTTCTAACATTTACCATGCAATTAAGTGCACTTTGAATACTGCTATATCATTAGTTCAAGTAGCGAGCAATGTAAATATAATAGCAAAAATATTTATTTATTACTTCCTTTGATCGTATTTGCTGTCTATTTAACTAATTTATCTTATCTCTAATTATTTATTATTAAACATTTTCGATGTAATTTTTATCAATTTTACATGTATATTCTCCCAAGAGCACTTTTCTAACATTTACCATGCAAAAAGATTTGTTTGATGTTGGAGCACTAACCAAACACAATACATTTATCATTATTATATAAAGCTATATAAAGAAGTGAAATCCCAAGAGCCCTCATTCTTTGCATTCGTTTTTATTTTACATATTTTATTTTTACCTTTTGTCATTTACGTCTTTTGAAGTATTATCAAATCATGTGGGACAATACAAAATATGCAAGGGAATATTTTTATTGAAGTAATAATTGATGGCTGACCATAATCCTACAAGAAAGGTTAACTAAACTTACAAATTGGACATTTTGTTTTAGTAAGAACATAGAGTATAGTATATGATAGTAAAATGACATTGAAAATTTTATTATAGTTGAATTTTTTCAATTAGGATAGTTGAAAGTTTTTTATTATTTTTTTTATGAGAGAAAGTTTCTTATTGTCTTCTTATTGTTAATTTAACTAAGATAAATCATGTTCACTAAAAATATTTATGTGTCAATCAATATGATTAACTATTACAACAAGTTAATTTTATCAAAATATTTTAATTTAATTGTTTAGGGTAGAATCAATAATATATTACACTTTTAACTACCATAGTTGAAAAAGTTTCAATTACAGTAGAATAACCTTAAAACTATAGAATTATATATATATATAATTATATTTCAATGAATATCATTCCTTTTTTCAATAAATAACTTTGATCATTATATATTAATTTTGATTTTTTAAAAGTGAAATATATTTTCCAACCATCATAATTAAAAAAATTTTCAACTATCATTAAATC
The DNA here is from genome assembly GCA_029582165.1 of Portulaca oleracea. Lineage (NCBI taxonomy): Eukaryota > Viridiplantae > Streptophyta > Magnoliopsida > Caryophyllales > Portulacaceae > Portulaca > Portulaca oleracea. The sequence goes on along the minus strand of CM055888.1, from coordinate 16,954,837 downwards.
TCCCAAATTACAAAGGAGTTTCTTTATATTGTATAGTCCTTAAATAAGGATAAGGAAACTGTAAATATGCATTATTTTTCTTTAACAAAAGGCAGGAAAGTGACAAATGACACTAAGTGGCTCGTTAAGACTATTTGGTAAATTGGCCTTCCAAATAGAGATAGCTGGCGGTTTAGAGAACCACAGTAATTTAGGTAGCAAATAGAAGTTTTATGGTAGCGATTAACATATAATTGTTTAGATGAGTATTTGATGAAAATATATTTGATTAAATTAACCCATTCATGTTAGTTGACATAAAAAGTATTGATAATTTTGAAAGATCAAATTTTAGGGGTAATTTTTACTGACAAATATTAAATGTTATTCCAAATGATGAACATTAATTTTATTGCTATTTCATAAAAGTTGTTTGGTACTCTCGTTCTTTTATGTAGTAGTTTGCGGTGCGGTATCACACTGCACTTTTTAAAATCTACCATAATTCATCACACTGCATGACAAGCATTATCAATATTTCTCTTTATTTTTTCTCTACTCATTTTTCTTCTCTATTTTTCACATTTTCTCTCATTACTTACCCTACTTAACCGCAACTCTCACCACACTTTACCATACTTTTCAAATTTCACTCCACCGCACCATTACTACACCGTATCAGCGTATGAAAGAATGGGAGTCTAAATATTGCTTCAAATACTAATTTATTTGATACTAATATTTATTTATCTAATTAAAGTTTTTACCTGATGAAAATATTAAACATTACACGAAATGTTATTGTTCACCACTTAAGTATTTTTGTTGACTTAAACAAACAGATTTGTAAATTCTGGTTAGATTAGGTTACTTGTTAGATTTTCATTCTATTCACTAAGTGGCTACTTTTTATCTTTTATGCTAATGATATTGGTCTTATTTGACAAACAACCGGTAATTATTAGCTGATAACTGTTTGGATTAACTGTTTGATTTTAGCTATTTGAATTAGCTAATTGCAGGAAAGATATATGGTAAAGTAGTTTTTTGTGAAAAGTTACCTCAAAAGCTTCAAAAGTAGCTTCATGAAAACTAGTTTGTTGGGTTCAAAAAAACTAATATAAAAAACTACTCACTAAACACGTCATGTAACTTTTTTATATTAGTCAAAAAGCTAATAGTATCCAAAAAGTTAAAAACTATCCAAAACATTAGGTAGTCAAACACCCCAATTAACTTTTTGTTGTTTGGGTTTTCTAAGACTTTTTACAGCTCTATACAGATTATTTTTTCCAAAAAAAAAGTTTAGTTAAAATCGTTGTATTTTTTGATAAAAAGTGTAGAAATTGACAACCTCATTTAGGAATTGTTTGGTTACCCAACTTTTTGGGTAACTTTTAGTTTTTGGATACTGTTAACTTTTTGACCAAGGTTAAATAACTACTTGAGAAGTATTCGGTAAGTAGCTTCTTATATTAGCTTTTTAGATCAATAAGGTAATTTTCAAAAACTTGCTTGATGGAGTTTTTTGAGGTAGTTTTCACAAAAAACTACTTTACCAGATACTTTTTTGCGATCAACTAGTCCAATCAATTAATTCAAATTGCTATCCGCTAATAGCTACAAACTATTAAACAAAACCTTAGATTGTTTGCATTGGGGTTTCCTGATAATTGCCAAACAAAACTAAAGAATCCAAATAACTATTCCAAACCCGTCCATCCATAAGTTATTGAATGTGGGGTCCAATTAAAAAATAATCGTGACCAAAACTGCAAATTATACTATATATTGTAATTGGCCTGCTTAAATTCGTCACATATATTAAATAAGTCAATTTTTATGTGATAAATTTTTATAAAAAATTTGACAAATTTAAAAATATTGATGAATTTTATAATAATATTGATAAATTTATAATGATTTTTATTACAAAAATTGATGAATTATTTTTGTAAAATTTAACGTACATTGGTGAATCTAGATAGGTGCTTCAAGATGTACCATATAACAACTGAACTAAGACTATTAGTATACTCTCTCCGTTCCATATTAATTGTCGTCTTTGGAAATTGTGTAGTGAAACTTTAAAAATTTTGATCATAAATTTCTCAATATATACAATGACTTATTATATAAAATTACTATCATCAGATTCGTAACAAAAAATATTATCCTAAAAGTGTAATATTGTAAATATTAATAAAATACTATATGAAAGATTAGTAATCAATGAATGATATTATGACCCTGTTCATTTCTGTGGTTCCATACTGCACCTGTCATATTTTTCTACACTTACCATAATCATATTTTTCCAATCCGTACCATATCATTCCACGCTTTACCACACCAATAATAGTTTTCTCTATCCTCACTTTTCTCTCTCTTCACTTTTCTCCTCTACTTTTCATATTCTCTCTTCTCACCTATCACATCAATAATTTTTACCATAACTTTTACCATATCTTACCATATCATATCACACTTTCCAAAACATTACCATACCATACCATTTATCGCACCCAATTTACCGCACAAAAGACCAAGACCTATATTAAAGATCATGATAATTAATTAAGTGACAATTAATATGAAATTTAAAGAGTACATACTTTAACATTAAAATTAAATATTATCACCTAATGATCATTATGGTTGCGACAACTATGAAATATTATTAGATACCTAAGTAATAATAAAAAAAAAAGTAATGATGGTGACTTAAAAGTATGGAGTAATTTTCATATAACTTAATATATGCATGCTAATTATGTATGATGCCTCGACATAACGTTTGAGAGTGCAAATACCTACCAATTTAAAGTCAGCAAGTTATAAATAGTTATAATATTTGACCATGGTGATATCTTCAAAGTAGAACAAAAGACATGATATATACCTAAATACTTACTCAAGTCAAACAAAATTTGAATCTCCAGAATCAATGGGAGTAATTGGGGAGATTACTAGGTTGTATATGCATATTTTGTTATGGGTCATTTCCAACTTTTTTTAACTATGATAAGATATGCATCCACAATATGTTTTTTTTAAATAAAAAACTAAAGCTTTTATTTGATAATAAAAAAAAAACTTATGCTCACCTATATTGTACAATGATGAACTGGTTTATATTTATACAATTAGTGATTAATATTATAGAACTTTTTTATGGAAAAATTATAGAAAATCTTACATAATTGTGTTGAGTTATGCTAAATATTTGTGACAAATACTTATAATATACTACTTTCTCTTTAGTTATCTGTCAAGTTATCCAACTTTTTCGTCTATTTTTATTTGTCAATTTTATAATTTTAACGATTAAATTACTCATTTATCCTCTCATTAGGTCATGATAGGGATAATTTGACAATGTTTTATTTTTTTTCCTCAATTTTCTATATAATTAATTTTCTGAAAACAATTGTGGTGACAAATAATTAAGTAGAGGTAGTATTGAAAAGAATATCTTGATTTTTTTCTTCCTTTGAGATCATATGTTGATAAAACAATCTGAGTTACGTTATATTGATTGATGGTTAATTTGGTTAGGATGATGAAAAGGAAGAAGTGGGGGGGAATGGGGAAGGAAAAGACACACGTGAGGTGGCACGTGGGGGGGTTTGGGTTACTGTCATGCAAATAGTTGGGAAGAGTAGGAGCAAGTATAATTATGTTGGTACAAGCAAGCGAGCAAGCAAAGAAGTGGGTTCTTATCAATTATCATAGCAGAGGGCGACTGTGAAGAAAGGGAAAGGAGAGAGAGAGAGAGTCTTATTTTTGGGGTTTTGGGTGAGTGTCGTCGTCGTATGTCATAACTCACAACACACAAAAACAAAATCCCATGGATTGACAATACATATAAATTTTCTAATAATTATCAATCTCATCTCTCTCTTTTTCCCTCTCCCCACTGACTCTGCCCCCCAACACTGACTGTCTTATGATTTCTTCACCCTCCGATTTGACGTTTGACTTGTCTTTTCATCCCCCCTCCTCCCTCTCTCCTAATTTTACCCCCCCCCCCCCCCCCCCCGTTTTTCTTATCATACATTCATTCACACTAATATTTATAATCTACACCAACCTTCTATACATTTTTCTTTCCTCACCTAAGTTTCTACCTGAATTGAAGTTTGGCTTCAGTTATCTATAGGAAATGCCCATTACAAAAGTGCACTTTCTATTTCAATATAGTAACAAAATAAAAAGGGAAATTGGATTCTAATAATACGAACTTTTGGCCATATAAGACTTAATAATACGAACTTTCGATTCAATGATGAATAATACGAACTTTGATCCCCTGTTGTCTCCAATAACACGCCACCGAGTTAAGATTAACTTAACTTGGCGGCGGTCTGACGTGGTGGCGGAGGGATGAGTTTGGTCAATTTTGACTTGCACAATCAGCATTATTTGTCCACGTTAACACCCTCCCTCTTTCTCTCTCATCTCTCTCTCTCTCTCCAGATTTCCAGCTACCCTCTTTGTTAGGAATGTGTCCTAAAATCACCGAATCTCTTGATCTCACAATTATTTGTTTCCTAATTGTATTAGAATATTATTTAGGTTTACTTATTATGTTGGGTTTACTAATTGTATTAGATTCTAAATCTAATTAGAGTGGGAGTCAAATTAGGTTTATAGGGAGTTTTTCCTATAAATAGGATTCGGTATTCTTCACTTTATTTTACGGCCCGGCGTGCGGCGATGGCGCACGACACTTGGCGTCGTCGAGTACGGTAAACAATGATCGAGTTATAGAGAGTCAGAGAGGGAGAAAATATTGAGAGGGAAAAAGGTCTCACCAATATTTTCGATCCCAATTGTATCCCGAGAGAGAAAGATTGTGAGTTGTGAGTGAGAGAGATTGTGATAGTAATCTCTTCTGTTGTAGATCGCATCAACCCCTGTGATAGTGATCGGGTTGTACTCCTCCTTTCTCATAGTGGATTGTTTTCTGGCTGTCGCCGTCCGTGGGTTTTTCTCCGAGTTCTTCGGTTTCCTACGTAAACCTTGTGGTTGTGTTCTTTTATCGCTCCTTATTATTTTGTTCCTGAATTTTGTCGTAATTTTCGTCATCTCAATTCGATTTTATTATTCGCTTCCGCTGTTACCTTGCTACTATTATTTTCTCTAACAAGTGGTATCAGAGCAAAGGGGAGATGGCTTCAATCACGAAGTGCGAAATTCCAAAATTCGAGGGAACAGGGAGACTGCAGTTGAAGGCGGTCCTTGATTCAGCACGATGTAAGGGATGTTGAGTACCCTATACGGAGACTGATGTAACAATGAGCGACGAGAACTTTCAAAAGGGTTAAAGAAAGAGAACCAGGGAAGGCTGAGCTCGAGATGGAGCAAGTTGAGGCTCAAGGTGGAGCCATCGGAACCTGCAGTCAAGAGCAAGTCGTTGATGCTGTTCAAACAGTTCAGGTTGATGAGCCTGATGTTCCTCAGGTGGAGGAAGAACCGCGCATGGCTAGGGATCGTCCCAGGAGGGAGATCAGGAGACCGGCACGGTATACTGATGATTGGGTGCACAAGAAGAGCCATGTAGAGAGTGACTGTTGGAAAGACCAAAAGCAAGGTAGTAAGGAAAACCGCACCAAAACTGGTACTGCAAACTGTGTTGAGGTTAACGGTTGCAGGTACGAAATAGAAGATGGTGTCCCAAAAGCGCGCAGGGGTTCCATGGTTCGGATGAAGAGAGCCAAGAAGGGCAGCTTATACACCCTACAGGGGTCTACAGTGACGAGAACTGCAGAGGCAGTGTTAAACAGCACAGGTGGTCTCAAACAGGCATCCAGGCAACGGTATGTGATGGTTACCGCTTGAGAGCCTTGCGGGTCTACGCCCTGTGGAGGGGCATGTTAATGGCGACAGTCAAGATGTTTATCTGGACTGATGATTCGTTGATTTTAGTCCAAGGTGGAGTTTGTTAGGAATGGGTCCTAAAATCACCGAATCTCTTGATCTCACAATTATTTGTTTCCTAATTGTATTAGGATATTATTTAGGTTTCCTTATTATGTTGGGTTTCCTAATTGTATTAGATTCTAAATCTAATTAGAGTGGGAGTCAAGTTAGGTTTATAGGGAGTTTTTCCTATAAATAGGGTTCCGTATTCTCCACTTTATTTTACGGCCCGACGTGCGGCGCATGTGATAAGTACTTCTTGTATATATGAGAACTTGGTTGTTTTGATGAGAATTTGGGGAATATTTGATTTGATTATGTTATTTTATACCCGAATTTCCCATATTACACTTGGTTTGGAGTTTGGTGAGTTTTGTAGGGAATTTGTGAAGAATCGATGTAAACCGAGCCCAAAAAGCAAGTGTAGATCCAAGTTATGAGCTTAAAGGACCAAGAAGTGAGGATGTTGGATCGCCCAAGGCCCAAACAATGGCCCAAAGTACCCTAGGCCCGAAAAAAGCAGTGACACGGGTGCCCTAGGAAGAGCACGGGTCGTGTCTATGGCCAGAGAGTGAGAAAATACAAGCAGTGAGCTGACACGGTCCGTGTCATAGGGAGCACGGTCCGTGTCACATGGGGCACGGTCCGTGTCTCTCCTGTCTTTTCATTTTCGGCGGTTTTGAGTTGATATTTGCCTATATTATGCTGATTTTCGGCCGAGTAGAGAGGATCATCATCGACCATCATCCATTTCATGCCCTAATCATATCATTCATCATCCATACTCCATTCCATCATTGAAGATTGAGAGAAGATTGAAGATCGAGGAGCAACTTGAACATACTTTGAAGTGGAGGAGCAAAAGTCCTCCATTGTTGATTCCTAGCAAGTTTGTTCTTCACTTGGGTTTATTTCTCATTCTCTCATAGATTTTCATATGCTTTCTAGAATAGATTTCAATTGCTTTTGTAGTTTCAATCATGAATTGTGAGTAGTTCTTTTAGTTTAGGGGATGAACCTTTAAAGTTGCTTGATGAATTGACTTTGTTGGATTGAATTATCATGAATTTAGCTTGTTTCAATCTATTTGGTCTTTGAATTGAATTGTTATTGCTTTTGCTTGATCACCAATTGCATGTTAATAGGTTGTTGGATGAAGTACCGAAAGGAGAAGTTTGATTACCCGAAAACCTAGATTAAACTAGTTAAAATTATCTAGACATAGAAGTTTTAACTAGGGTTCTTGAGATAATTAGAACTTTAACCTTGACCAAATCAAAATAACCACGAAAGTAGGTGCTTGGTTAGTCTTGGCAATTCGCTCTAGTGACAAAATCTCATTGCGAAGTATTCTATGCGATTATCGAACCTTGATTGTGCAAATTAATGAAATGAAAGTTCAATCCACATCGTTGATTCGTTATTTGACTTAGGTTTCATCCCCTGAACGACTTTTTCGCTTGATTATATCAGAAAAGTTTTGTGAATATTCGTTTGTTTAGACCTTGATTGTGATTAGAATTAGAATTAGTTGATTCAAAACAAAAACCGGATCGACTTAGCGATCAACTAGGAGGCTAGTTCAGTTCGTTGAAAGGAAAAGTCCCTGTGGGAACGACCTTGATTTATGCTACAATTTCACCCGTGCACTTGCGGCCTATCAAGTTTTTGGCGCCGTTGCCGGGGACTTTGTCCCTAGCCAGCCACTGAACGAATACCCTAAGGTTGCCTAAGTCATTTATTTTCTGTTTTAATTTTCCTTGGTGTTTTTATTTTTGTCTTGCCAGGTTTACTCTACGTGCATGCAAAAGGCTCTACTCTTTGAGCTTGATCCTGAAATCGAAAGAACCTTTCGCTCCCGGCGAAAGAAGCAAAAGTTAGAGCACGCCCGGAGAAGACGAGAAGAGAACTCCAAGCGAAAGAACACCATGTCCGGTGGTGGCGGCGGTGGCGGTGGCAAAGAGCCTAGAATCATGCTTGGCTCCTATGTGATGCCAAATGTCACAAATCAACCCTCCGCCATTAATCCTCCAAGAGTGGCCGCTGACGATTTCGAGCTGAGGAGTTCACTCATCAATTTGGTGAAGGCCAACCCATTCCATGGCCTCCCCAATGAAGATCCCAACCGGCACCTTCGCCTATTCAACCAAGCATGTGAGACCTTTAAGGCAAATGGTGCAACGCCCGATGCAATCAAGCTGCGATTGTTTCCCTTCTCACTTGAAGGGAAGGCTTGGGAGTGGTTGGATGCTCTTCCATCAAGCTCTGCCATCACCACTTTTGACCAAATTGCTAGCTTATTCTTGGCGAAGTACTTTCCTCCTAGCAAGTTGACGAGCCTCCGGAATCAAATCTCAACATTTGTCCAAGAGCCGGATGAGTCCCTCTATGAAGCATGGGAGAGGTTCAAGGACCTCTTACGTCAATGCCCCCACCATGGTTTAGAACCATGGGTCCCGATACAAGCCTTCTACAACGGGGTGGATGACAACTTGAGGGCCAACATCTTGGCGGCGGCAGGAGGCAACATCATGTCCAAGACAGTGGCGGAACTCCAAACTTTGATTGAGGAGATGGCGATCAATAGCTACCAGTGGTCAAATCCCCGTTCCAAGAGGACGGGAGGTAAGTATGAAGTTGATGCTATTTCTATGTTGAATGCTAAGTTGGATGCCATGACTAGAAGATGGATTTGTTGAATATGAATGCTCCCCCTCCCCAACCATGTGTGTCGTGTCAATCATATGAGCATGAAACCTTAAATTTTCCTAGTGGGTTGGTTAGCAATGAATTGACCGAAGTGGTTAACTTTGTTGGTAACCCTTCTAATAGGCAAAACTTTGACTCTTTTTCCAATACTTACAATCCCGGTTTTAGGTTCCACCTGAACTTCTCTTACCGGAATAATAACCAAATGGGTCAACCCCAAGGACAAAGACAACCCCAACCACCTCCACCACAAGCTCTCCAAAAGCCTAACCTAGAGTCCATGATACAAGCTTTGATGTTGTCTCAACAACAACACCAACAACGACAACTTGAGCATCAACAAAGACAAGATGAGGTGATTAAGGCCTTAGCTACTAAAGTTGACCTTATGAGCACCCACACTCAAATGCTTGAGAATCAAATTGCCATTCAAGCTAGTACCTCCACTACCCCTCCGGGAATGCTTCCCGGAAAGCCCGAACCTAACCCTAAGGATCACTGCCAAGCCATAACCTTAAGGAGTGGGACACAATTGGAGGGGCCTAAAGATCCTAGGATTGAGCATGTGGTGATTGATGTGCCTAAGGATGTTGAAAATGATGTGATTGATGTTGAGAATGTTGTGGTTGATGAGGAGGTGTCTCCGCCCTCCAAAGATTCTGTGATTGATGTTGATGTGCAAAAAGAGAGAGAGCCTCTTAATGACCCACCAAAAACTCCCCAAAGGATTTTTACTCCGCCCGTGCTTTTCCCTCAAAGATTGGCTAGGGCTAAGCTTGACAAACAATTTGGGAAGTTCTTGGAGGTCATCAAGAAGCTCGAGATTAGCATACCATTCACCGAGGCCTTGTCTCAAATTCCCGCCTATGCAAAATTTTTGAAAGAAATTTTAAGCAACAAGAGAAAGCTAGAAGAGCATGAGACCATGACTTTGATTGACCATTGTAGCGCTGCGATCCAAAACAAGCTTCCTCCTAAGCTTAAGGATCCCTGTAGCTTCACCATTCTATGTGTTGTAGGGAACATTTTCATTGATCGTGCTTTGTGTGATTTGGGGTCAAGTGTGAACTTGATGCCCCTTTCTTTGTCTCAAAAACTTGGTATGGGTGAGCTGAAACCCACTACCATGTCCGTACAACTTGCTGACCGTTCTGTGAAATACCCCTTGGGTATACTTGAGGATGTCCCTATCAAGGTGGGTGACATCTTTGTGCCTGTTGACTTTGTGATACTTGATATGCATGAGGATTTGCGCACCCCAATCATTCTTGGAAGGCCTTTCTTGGCCACTTCGGGGTGTTGTGTTGATGTGAAAAACGGCAAGATGGCTTTTGATGTGGGAAGTGATAAGATTGAGTTTAATGTGAATAAAGCTTCCAAATTCCCTTCTATTTCCGATGATTGTAACTTCATTGATTCGATTGAGGGAATAGTTAGGGAACATGAGACTAACCATTGGCCAAGTGATGATCCACTTGAGCTATGTTTGCTGTTTTGTGACTATTTGCAGGATGACAACCCCGAGGTTGCAATTTGTGCTGAGTTGATGGAAGCATCCCCACCATTTCCACCGGGGTTTACCAAGATTGAGAAGCTGGAGGAGGAAGAAGAGCTTACACATGCTGTGAAAAAGGCTCCGGAAGTGTAATTGAAGCCTCTTCCATCTTCCTTGAGGTATGAGTTTCTAGGTCCTAATTCTACATATCCCGTCATTGTGAATGCAAACTTAAACAAATCTGAAAATTCTGCTTTATTGGAAGTTTTAAGATTGCATCGTAATGCCATAGGATACACTCTTGATGACCTAAAAGGAATTCACCCTTCGTTTTGCATGCATCGAATCCTCATGTAGGAAAATCATAAGCCATTCATTGAGCATCAAAGGAGGCTTAACCCCACCATGAAAGAAGTTGTGAAAAAAGAGGTTTTGAAACTGTTGAAGGCCGGGATTATCTACCCTATCTCCGATAGTGAATAGGTAAGCCCGGTCCATGTTGTGCCTAAAAAGGGGGGAATGACTGTTGTGAAAAATGATAAAAATGAATTGATCCCCACTAGAACGGTAACGGGTTGGCGAATGTGCATTGACTATAGGAAATTGAACAAAGCCACCCGGAAAGACCACTTTCCCCTTCCTTTTGTAGACCAAATGCTAGAGAGACTTGCCAAGAATTCCCATTTTTGCTATCTAGATGGCTATTCCGGGTTTTTCCAAATCCCGATTCACCCAAAAGACCAAGAGAAAACCACTTTTACTTGTCCTTATGGAACTTTTGCATATCGGAGAATGCCATTCGGGTTGTGTAATGCACCCGCTACTTTTCAAAGATGCATGATGGCTATATTCTCCCAATTTATTGAGGACATAATGGAGGTTTTTATGGATGATTTTTCAGTTTATGGCACCTCATTTGAACATTGTTTAAATAATTTGAAAAAGGTGCTAAATCGATGTGAAGAAGTTAACTTGGTCTTGAATTGGGAAAAGTGCCATTTTATGGTGCAAGAGGGGGTAGTTCTTGGGAATGTTGTTTCATCTAAGGGCATTGAAGTTGATAGAGCAAAGGTGGAGGTGATTGAAAAATTACCGCCACCAAATTCTGTAAAGGGTGTGAGGAGTTTTCTTGGACATTTGGTTTCTACCGGCGGTTCATAAAAGATTTTTCAAAGATTGCAAAACCTCTCACCCAATTGCTCATCAAAGATGTGCCCTTTGACTTTAATGAAGAGTGTTTGAGTGCTTTTCTCAGGTTGAAGGAAGCTTTGGTCACCGCTCCCATCGTACACGCACCGGATTGGGATTTGCCCTTTGAAGTGATGTGCGACGCAAGCGATCATGCGGTGGGGGCTGTTTTGGGGCAAAGGAAGGACAACAAGCCCTATGTGATTTACTATGCAAGCAAGACGTTGGATGGAGCTCAAGTTAATTATGCCACCACCGAGAAAGAGTTCTTAGCGGTTGTCTTCGCCTTGGACAAATTCCGCTCTTCTTTGATCAATTCCAAGGTGATTGTCTTCACGGATCATGCTGCTCTACGGCACCTCTTGACTAAGGCGGATTCTAAGCCTCGCCTCATTCGATGGGTCCTCTTACTCCAAGAGTTTGACCTCGAAATCCGAGACAAACCGGGATTACAAAATGTGGTGGCCGATCATCTTTCGAGATTGCAACTTGAGGCTCAAAGCGATGATGATATTCCCATTGACGATTCCTTTCCACATGAACATCTCTTTGTTCTTGTTCATCAAGTCACCCCTTGGTATGCGGATATAGTGAACTTCATTGTTAGTGGTGTACTTCCCCCGGAGATGTCATGGCAACAAAAGAAGAGGTTTCTTTCCGAGTTGAGGAGATATGTTTGGGAGGAGCCTCTACTTTACAAGCTTTGTGGGGATGGAGTGTATCGAAGATGCTTGCCGGAAGATGAAATTCAAAGTGTGCTCCACCATTGTCATGCCACTACTTGTGGTGGTCATTTTAGCACCGACAAGACTGTTGCAAAGGTGCTCCAAGCCGGGTTCTATTGGCCTACACTCTCCAAGGATGTGAGAAGTTTTGTGCTCTCAGGTGACAAGTGCCAAAGAACCGGGAGTATTTCCAAGAAAAATGAGATGCCCCAACATTACATTTTAGAGGTGGAACTCTTTGATGTGTGGGGGATAGACTTCATGAGTCCCTTCCCTCCTTCTCACAACAACCTCTACATCTTGGTGGCGGTCGATTATGTTTCGAAGTGGGTTGAGGCAATTGCAACACCCACCAATGATTCCAAGGTGGTGATTAAGTTCCTCAAGAAGATCTTTGCAAGATTTGGAACTCCAAGGGCCTTATTGAGCGATAATGGCACTCATTTTTGCAATCGGCCTCTTGATGCTCTTCTAGCCAAGTATGGGGTGACACATCGAGTTGCTACACCATATCATCCCCAAACTCGTGGCTAAGTGGAGCTTTCTAATCGGGAAATCAAGAGCATTTTGGAGAAGACGGTCAACCGTTCAAGGAAGGATTGGTCTCTTAAGCTAGATGATGTATTGTGGGCCTACCGGACCGCATACAAGACTCCATTGGGAACCACTCCGTACCGGTTAGTTTATGGAAAAGCATGTCATTTGCCGGTTGAGTTGGAACACAAAGCTTTTTGGGCCGTTCAAACTGACAGGGCCGCAAGCGCACGGTGTGTGTAGTAGCACGTCAAGGTTGATCCCACAGGGACTCAATTAGCAGCACAGAAAACTAATCTCTATCTCGATTGCTAAGCTAATCAGGTTTTGGTTTTGGAAGACTTTAAAAAATAATTAAAACTAATAAAGCAGGAAAAAGAAAATCAATCAAAAATTATATCAAGAGAGAAAGACTTCTAGGGAGATGCTAACCTAACAACGAGTTCGATTACTAAAACCTAGCCTGCACAATCATACATTCAAGAATGAATCAAGAATCGATAACCTCTTAATTCTATCGCCCTTTCGATGCTAAATAGAATTATTCTAAACAACCTAATCAACAACTTTCATCTGCCTTTTAGGTTAAACAGAATTGAAGGTCTTAAAAGTTAGGTTATCTAATGATTCCCTAGTTTACTACTCCTTTTTCAACTTTCATAAGCCTAGGTAGATAGGTTGGTAGTCAGATTACCCTAATTCACCTTTCAGTACTTCTCAGGTTAATCTCAAACTTACAAATATTCAAGGCCTTAAGAATACTCATAAATATGGAAAACACAACCTTCTATTGATTCTAATCTAGAATTCATGCACAAACTAATAACAATCAATCAAACTACATTGCTTCGGGTTGCAAAACCCTAGAATTCAAGAAATCTGCTCACTCATATTCAACGAAAACACAAAACAAGTTCCAAACATCTTAATCGAATCTCAAAACTAAGAAGGAAATCAAAAAGAAAGAATAGAATTGCGAAGAATACAACCCGTCGAGCCTTTCGATCCCGGGGTAGAACCTTCTCCACGAACGTCGCTCCTTTCCTTTGCGAATCTTGATCTTGGTTTCTCTTGAATCGATTCGGTCTTGAATCTTGATGGTAGGGAAGAGGAGTAGAATGGAAGTATTAGGGCTCTCTTTTCTCTTCTTGACGGCCAAAGAACGAAGGAAAACTGATAGATAATGAATTTTTCTCGAAAAACCGTCGCTTCCTCCCTTTTCTACTCGCGAAAATAATCGACCTGCATAGGCAGTTCGCCTCGGTCCGTACAGTCCGTACACGGATCGTGGTGATCACCACGGGCTGCCCGAGGTTGCCACTGTCCCGCTTCTTTCTTCTTTCCTTCGCCAAAATGAGCTGGGCAAGTCCGCCACGGACCGTGGCCACCACCACGAGCTGCTCAAGGTTGCTGCTGCCCGGCTATTCCTTGCTCCTTTCCGTCCCAAATTTGTACCACGGTTTGGGTTTGACATGTAGAGGTCCGTGGTATATTCACTCTTGCCTGAAGTTGAGAGAAAGTTGGTGTTTTGGCCTCAAAACCTACAAATTCACATCAAAAACAACAACACCAAGTGTAGTAGGGAAATTGGAATAAAAATCAAGGTTCACACACAAAATTATCCCTAATTCACTATTGAAAACCCCCAAAAACATAGTCATGAAACGCAGTTATCACAAACTCTTAACTTCGATCTTGCAAAGGTTGGAGAAAAGAGGATGTTACAACTTCAAGAACTTGATGAATTGAGGTTGGAGGCTTATGATAGTGCCAAGTTGTACAAGGAGAGGACTAAGAGATGGCATGACAAACATATTTTCAAGAAGAGGTTTGAAGAAGGTGACCAAGTGTTGTTGTTCAACTCAAGGTTGGAATTCTTTCCGGGCAAGCTTAAGTCCCGATGGTCGGGTCCTTTCCGGGTTTTGAAGGTTTTCCCCCATGGTGCGATTGAGATTTGTGGGGACGATTCCGAGCCATTCACGGTCAATGGGCATAGACTTAAGCCCTACTTGGTTGGTCAACCTCTTGAAGATCGCCAACACTTCAACCTCACCGCTCCCGGTGCGGTTTGAGAGGTACTTGGTCAAGCTTAGGACGTTAAATAAGCGCTTCTTGGGAGGCAACCCAAGCTTTTTAGATTTTATTTTCATTTTTTTAGGAATTTCTAAATTTTTTCCTCATTTTCTTCTTTTTATTTTGATTTTACTAGATTTTTCCCTATTTTTCTAGAATTTTTAGGATTTTTCTTTAATATTATTTTGATTTTTCTAGGGTTATTAGACTTTTTTCTCTTTTTATTTTGTTTTTCTAGGATTTTTCTAGGGTTTCTATTTTATTTTTCTTTTTGAGGTATTAGTTTTAGGGAAATGAAAAAAAATGAGAAAAAAATGAAAAAAAGAGAGAAGAAAAAAAAACATAATAAAAAGAGATTGAGAGTGAGTGGAAAAATAAAAGTGAGAGAGTTGAAAAATAAATGAGTGAAAAGAATTTGTGTGGAGAAGGATGGATTGTAAAAAAATGAGAGAATTCAAGGAAAAAATGCATAATTGAGAGTTGGGAGAGTTGCGGGGTTCGATCTCAAGACCTACAAGGTGAAGGGGAGGAGGCACGGGTAGTGCCTACCTTGGCACGGTCCGTGCGCCCCTCCAGAGACTCATAATTTTGTCAGGTAAAGGGGCACGGTCCGTGCTCATCTGGCACGGTCCGTGCTCATCTGGCACGGTCCGTGCTCCCATCGAAAACCCTAAAAAAAAAAGCCTGCTTTTCTTTTACTGAATCGGTCCGTGCCCTCATTTCTGCCCAGCCATTCTCTATCCCCCTCACTCGCCATCGCACAGCAGCCCCAGCCCCTCCTCTTCTCCATTCTTCTCGTTCGCACTCGCCCTCACCACCACCCCCACAGCCCTCGCCCTCGCTCGCACAACTCTCGCCCAGCGCCCATCACTCGCACCCCAGCGCTCGCACACCAACACCCACACAGCACTCGTTCACCCTCGCCACATCACCCCCACAACCCCCGCCCAACACCACACACAGCGTGCGCCACACCACCCCCAACCCCTAATCTCTCCAAACACTTAACTTTCTTCTCAATTTCTCTTGAACAAGGTTTGATTCTTGTTTCTTTTTAGTTTTCTTTGCTTAATTTGCTAATTTTTGAGATATATTGTCTTGGTGTTTGAATTTAGGGTTTCTTGCACTTAATTGGTTTGATTTGATTTGGTTGATGCCCTATTCGATTCTTGAGGTTAATTCGAACCCTATTGCTAATTTTGTTTCAATTGTTCAACTTTGATTTCTCTTGTCTTGATTGAATTGTTTGAAGAGCCAATTGCTATGCTTTGGGTTTGGTTTGGATGTGAATTTGGTGTGGTTTGTCTCAAGAATTAGTATGTATACTTGGTTGGATGTATATACATTGAGTTTTGGTGGTAGTAATTTAGTCATTGTGTATAGTTAACTTGTTTCTTGCTTTAGTTTTAGCTTAGTTTAGTCATGGTGGTGATTTGTATATAGTTGGTTCTTCACCATTGTAGTGTTTTCAAGTAGTGTTCATTTTGAGTTTGATTTGTTTGGTTTGCTAGGATGTACATATTGTTTTCGCTTACCTCTTTGTTAGATTTTTGTCTTAGGAGTCTATGTTTCGTGTTTCTTTGTTTTGTTTTTGAGTCAATGATGGTTCGTACAAACTGACTCCATCCATTTTGAGTCTTTTGCACTTTTGTATATAACTAACATTGTTGTAACCCTTTGTTATCGAAGGATGGCTAGGGGTAAAGGTCCAGTTCAAGAGGAGCCGTCTTCTAAGAGGCGGAAGGCTGATGGAGGCAAAGGGAAGGACAAAGGTGCGCGCTCGTCACGGCCTAATCGAGGTAACAATCCATTCAATCTTGAAGGTGAAATGTATGACCGTTACCTTTCTTTGAGCAAGCGGAAGGTCGTAGCCACTAGATTTATGCATGAACCCTTTTGGCCTGCGACTGGTATGTTAACTGATGTTGAATGGTTATTAAATCGATGTGGCTTGTTGCGTTTTGACCGGATGAGAGAACCTACCTTTCGCAACCTGACCTTGAAGGTGCTTAGCACCTTCGAAGTAGATTTGACCACTAGGGACGGTTTGATTAGCTTTAACATCGATGAGGAGACCCATTCCCTCACTTTGACTGAATTTGCTGAGATTTTTCAACTGCCTGTCATAACTGATAGAGGGAGGCGAGAGATGCCTGATGATGATGTTTGGAACCCCAAAGCTTTTTGGCAGTTCCTTACTACTAGGACTGATTATAACCCTCGCAAGTCTAAAGCACTGCCATCCTCAATTCGACTTTTCGGGTTGTTCAGCGGATTCTATCCTGTGGTATGTTTGGTCGTGGTGATAGCATGAATATTGCATCTAAGGCTGAATTTTTTGTGTTATGGGGGATGTATTATGCCCAACCTGATGTTAACCCCGCTGCCCTCTTTGCTCTTCACTTAGAGCGACATGCTAGCCTGGGGAAGGGGGATATTGTTATGGGGGGTCTACTAACTGTATTAGCAAGACATTTTGGTTGGGACCCTGCTCGCCATCAGCGAGATTTAGTTGGTGGACCTTTGCTTTTGGACGCTAAGACCTTTTGTTCTATGAAAATGTGTACATTGGACGGGGCTGCTGTTTTGTGGCGGTACCCTAACAATGAGTTGATGCGGCTTCCCCATGACCATGTGTCCATCCAACATGTCCCTAACATCCTCTTTCTCCCTACCATGGACCCAAACCAGCCCGATTTTGAGGCTCCACTAGCCATCCGAGAGGATGGAGAGAGTGGTGACAGTAGCAGTGATGAGCACAGTAATGAGGGTGATGGTGAGCCTACCCTTGAAGAGAGGCTTAACGACCTCCAAATTTATTGCGAGCTTGAGTTTCAAGCCCTTCGAGACTCCCAGGGTAGGATTGAGCGTAGTCAAGATGAGATGCTTGCCTTGATGCGATCCGTTCGTGATTGGCAGCTTAACCATACATGCAACCCGCCCCCTCCTCTACCCCCATGATTACCTCTTTGTGACCTCTTTGTGTTTTCTTCCTTTGCTTCTCGGGTGATGTTTCGCATTGCGGACAATGCTCGGTTCAAGCATGGGGGGGATTTGTGTAACTTATTGTGGATATATGTGTTTTGAGTCGTTTTTTTTAAAAACTTGTTTTGAGTCTTTTTCTTTTGTTGTTTTGATTTTACTTTCTTTGTATTCTAGATTTTCTTGTAGTTTTTGATTTCTTCTTTTTGTAGGTTGTTTTCGTTTTCTTATTTTCTTATTTTCATTTTGAGTCTTGTAAAAGGTTATTGAAAAAAAAAATTAGAAAATTTTAGAAATTTTTTTAAAAAAGACTGTTTGATATAAGATTTGGCGAGATAGTTTTCTTTTGACTTGATTTGATCTTGTATAGCCCGTTTGTGAAAGACTGTGAATTGACATGAGTTGTGAAGCTAAATGTTGTGAGAATTGTGCTAGGATAGTGAGATCGATTACCTTTGTCACTATTTTTAAGAGTAAGTTGTGCATATGCATATCTTTCAAACTAGGTAATGATTGTTGAGCGCTACCCGTGAGTCCACATAAGCCTTAAAGAAAAGACTAATCATTTTTATTAGTCTTATTTCCATGAGTGACTCACAATTGTGGCATCCTCCTTCATTTGCTTTGCATCTCCTTGAAATTACTATGCGTTGTACATTGACAAGATGATAGAGGCATTAGGAATTGAACCCACAAGCCTTGACCACCCGTTTACATCAGAAAATCCGTAGTTAGCCCCTTTCTTGCCTTGACCATTTCTTTTCTTGAACCTATATTATAAGCCTTGGCCGATTATATATTTCCTACCCTTAAGCCATTGCTTGAAATGTATTGAGTATGAAGTTGGGTTGATTGTGGTTACTTTGGTGGTTTGGTTTGTGATGGGGATTGGTTTGAGTTGTAAATATTGATTTGATTCCCCAAATTATGTACATTGAAGTTGTTGGGTAGAATTGGAACTTGCCTAGTGAGTTGTATATAAGTGTGTTGTTTGTTTGTGTGTGTGTTTTATTCAAAGAAAAAAAAGAGAAAAAGAGAAGAAAAAAAACAGAAAAATATAGAAAAAGTGTGAAAAAAAAGAAAAAAATCGGAGAATTCCGGAAAGAAGAAGAAAAAGAGAATAAAGTGTTTGACATTGTGTTTCTTTTGTTTTGAGGCAAGTTTCCAATTGTTTGTGGGGTTGATTTGGATTGATTTTAAGTGGTGGGAGTGTATGTATGTTGAATTGGTGCAAAATAATTTCAAGCTTTGGCTTTTAGCTCCACAATTCCCAAATATTATCCACTCCTTACCCTTAACCCTAGCCCCGTTACAACCCTTGAAAGTCATCTTGATTGTCATTGTTGCTTTGCAAATTGCGGTGGAGAGTTGAGATTCTTAGCAAGTACGTGGTTGGTTGTGACTTTGGTTTGAGTGTTTGAGCGAACTTTCAAAGATTTTTCATATTTAAACACATGAGAGGAGTGTTTTCACATTCCCAGAAAGTGAGTTTGCTCTTCATTCATACCTAGTTTCATGCTTAACATGTGCCTTCTTATCTCATTCGGTGATTAAGGGTGATTGGTTGAACTTAATGAGTGCCATTCTTGAATCATTTGTCTTCATTTACTTGTGTAAATTGGCTTCTTTTTCACTCTTGGGCTGTACTTTAGATTAGATTGGGTTGATTGAATTTCCTATCATTGCCATCCTTAGGAGTTGTAATTAAATAAAAAAATTTCATTTTTGTTAATTTTTACTTTTGAGCCTTTTTACGTTTGCTTTGAGTTCTTTGAGTCTTTTTGTCCCGTTTTCTTTTATTTTCTTTCATTTTCTTTCTTTGCCTTTTCTTTTGACTTTGGACTTGCTTAGGGACAAACAAGGACTAAGCATGGGGGATTTTGATAAGTACTTCTTGTATATATGAGAACTTGGTTGTTTTGATAAGAATTTGGGGAATATTTGATTTGATTATGTTATTTTATACCCGAATTTCCCATATTACACTTGGTTTGGAGTTTGGTGAGTTTTGTAGAGAATTTGTGAAGAATCGATGTAAACCGAGCCCAAAAAGCAAGTGTAGATCCAAGTTATGAGCTTAAAGGACCAAGAAGTGAGATGTTGGATCGCCCAAGGCCCAAACAATGGCCCAAAGTACTCCTAGGCCCAAAAAAAGCAGTGACACGGATGCCCCAGGAAGAGCACGGGTCGTGTCTATGGCCAGAGAGTGAGAAAATACAAGCAGTGAGCTATCCGTGTCACAGGGAGCACGGTCCGTGTCTCTCCTGTCTTTTCATTTTCGGCGGTTTTGAGTTGATATTTGCCTATATTATGCTGATTTTCGGCCGAGTAGAGAGGATCATCATCGACCATCATCCATTTCATGCCCTAATCATATCATTCATCATCCATACTCCATTCCATCATTGAAGATTGAGAGAAGATTGAAGATCGAGGAGCAACTTGAACATACTTTGAAGTGGAGGAGCAAAAGTCCTCCATTGTTGATTCCTAGTAAGTTTGTTCTTCACTTGGGTTTATTTCTCATTCTCTCATAGATTTTCATATGCTTTCTAGAATAGATTTCATTTGCTTTTGTAGTTTCAATCATTTATTGTGAGTAGTTCTTTTAGTTTAGGGGATGAACCTTTGAAGTTGCTTGATGAATTGACTTTGTTGGATTGAATTATCATGAATTTAGCTTGTTTCAATCTATTTGGTCTTTGAATTGAATTGTTATTGCTTTTGCTTGATCACCAATTGCATGTTAATAGGTTGTTGGATGAAGTACTGAAAGGAGAAGTTTGATTACCCGAAAACCTAGATTAAACTAGTTAAAATTATCTAGACATAGAAGTTTTAACTAGGGTTCTTGAGATAATTAGAACTTTAACCTTGACCAAATCAAAATAACCACGAAAGTAGGTGCTTGGTTAGTCTTGGCAATTCGCTCTAGTGACAAAATCTCATTGCGAAGTATTCTATGCGATTATCGAACCTTGATTGTGCAAATTAATGAAATAAAAGTTCAATCCACATCGTTGATTCGTTATTTGACTTAGGTTTCATCCCCTGAACGCCTTTTTCGCTTGATTATATCAGAAAAGTTTTGTGAATATTCGTTTGTTTAGACCTTGATTGTGATTAGAATTAGATTTAGTTGATTCAAAACAAAAACCGGATCGACTTAGCGATCAACTAGGAGGCTAGTTCAGTGCGTTCAAAGGAAAAGTCCCTGTGGGAACGACCTTGATTTATGCTACAATTTCACCCGTGCACTTGCGGCCTATCAGCATGGCGCACGACACTTGGCGTCGTCGAGTACGGCGAACAATGATCGAGTTATAGAGAGTCAGAGAGGGAGAAAATATTGAGAGGGAAAAAGGTCTCACCAATATTTTCGATCCCAATTGTATCCCGAGAGAGAAAGATTGTGAGTTGTGAGTGAGAGAGATTGTGATAGTAATCTCCTCTGTTGTAGATCGCATCACACCATGTGATAGTGATCGGGTTGTACACCTCCTTTCTCATAGTGGATTGTTTTCTGGTTGTCGCCGTCCGTGGGTTTTTCTCCGAGTTCTTCGGTTTCCCACGTAAACCTTGTGGTTGTGTTCTTTT
This sequence comes from Portulaca oleracea, assembly GCA_029582165.1. Lineage (NCBI taxonomy): Eukaryota > Viridiplantae > Streptophyta > Magnoliopsida > Caryophyllales > Portulacaceae > Portulaca > Portulaca oleracea. The sequence continues at coordinate 16,933,630 of CM055888.1, read as the reverse complement.
ATCGCTCCTTATTATTTTGTTTTAGAATTTTGTCGTGATTTCGATCATCTCAATTCGATTTTGTTATTCGCTTCCGCTGTTACCTTGCTACTATTACTTTCTCTAACAAGTGGTATCAGAGCCTCACAAGGGTATCTGAGCCTAACACCCTTCAATGGCTGCCACAATTTGCTTCTTCTTCCTCCCTCTTTCTCCCTCCTCTGTCTCTCCATACTAAACTCACTACTGATAATAACAGCAATAATCAATCCATAAATACCCAAAACACCAGCCATAACAACGGGGACAATGGACTTCATCACGAGCTCTGGCCTCATGACTCCCATGGATGCCACTTCGACACCACTCTTCGCTGTCCCATATGCAGCTCCCATGCCTGCAAACAAACGAAACCCTAGATCAGGAATTGGGAAATTGTTCAAACCCTAAATCGAAATTCATCTCATCTCCACCGTCATCTGCGGCGGCGCCTGTTCCCCTTCCTCCTCCCCCTCATCTCATCCTCCTCCCACACAGAAACCCGACCCGAATACCCACTCCGACATCAGGCTCTTGGATCTACTCAACCTCTCCGACTCATCCCTGAATTCAAATTCACCATTGACAATCCTCCATAGCATCTTCAAATGAGCTATGATACAAAAGAAAACACAAAAATCTTGGCCTAAACCCAACCATTCGCATTGATTAGTCACAAAGAAGCAAAAATACCACAAAACCTCAAACAAATTCAAATCAAGAAGGAACACAGATTATGTACAGGAGAGATAGAGCCATTCGGAGAAGTCAAATCCGAGCGGTGACTCAGACTGGACTCAGCGATTCTCACAGATCGAACGACAAACTGCTCCTTACTAGTTCCACGCCTCTTCGCAATCCTGACGCTGGTAGCAATGCAACTTCCGCCATGGATGAAGAGCTACCACGCCTCTTCATGGATTAATTCGGATCTACTCAACCACTCTGACCCGAATACCATGTGTTGGGTTCTCAATCTAGTAATGGGTTTGGTATGGAGAGACAGAGGAGAGAGAAAGAGGGAGGAAGAAGAAGCAAATTGTAGCAGCCATTGAAGGGGGGCAGCTGGAAATCTGGAGATAGAGAGAGAGAGAGGAGAGAGAGAGAGAGGAGAAAGAAAGAGGGAGGGTGCTGATGTGGACAAATAATGCTAATTGTGCAAGTCAAAATTGACTAAACTCATCCCTCCGCCGCCACGTCAGACCGCGGAAGAGTCAAGTTAATCTTAACTCAGTGGCGTGTTATTGGGGGCAACAGGGGGTCAAAGTTCGTATTATTTATCACTGAATCGAAAGTTCGTATTATTAAGTCTTTTATGGCCAAAAGTTCGCATTATTAAAATCCAATTTCCCAAATAAAAATTAAAAGCACTTTGAATATTAGTAGAGTGGGGCAGGTATATATGGTAATGTAAAGAAGTTAATTAATGCAAATTTGAATGTGTGGACGGTATTGATAATTACTTCATCAGTTTTATATTACTACCTCCGTCCCTAATTGTATGTCATAAAAACTAACTCATCAAAACTAATAAACATAAGGAATGAGGTGAAAAGTTTTGAAATTGTCAAAAATACCCTTATAATATTCTTGAAATGAGGTAAAGAATGTATTTATTAGAGGTAGAATTTGTATAATGGTTGTTGGAAATGTAAAAATTAGGTAATGTGACAAATAAAAAGGGGACAAGGTAGTTATAAAATTTGACACTCATTTAGGGACGGAGGTAGTAATTGTTACTTTTTTCAAAATCACAGTCTCTAACGTCATCATTTAATTGATTAATTTTTTTATATTAATGTTATATTAACAATTATAATATATGATTTTCAAAAAAAAAACAATTGCAATATATACTTTTATCATATCATTTTTTACTACGAATTTATTGACAATACTTTTATAATATAACAAGTCATTATATATATATATATATATATATATATATATATATATATATATATATATATATATATATATAGTCAAAAATTTCAAATTTTGGTTCCACAATTCCCAAAGACATCAATTAATATGAAACAGATGTATGACATGTTCTTTTGTTAGGTTATTTTCAGGTTAAGACGGATAAGTTAGGAGAAGTTAGGATATGTTGAGATAAGTTAGGATACATTATGATACTTTTTTGGGTAATTGTGTTTTTAGAGTTAATGTTTTTCTGGGGAATTGTGTTAGGTTTGGATAAATTTGAATAAATTGGGAGAGTTATATCCAACCTAACCAAAGAATAGGGCCGTAGTACCATTTAGATATTTAATATAATTATTGAGAAAATTTTCAATCATTAATCATTTGTAATAATTATGTACACCCGGCCTCCTTCCATTTTATTTATCGCATATGTTTCACGTTTTTCAATGTTATTTTTTGACAGACAAATTCATACATACATAGTACTCCGTACTTCATTGTTCTATTTTATCTGTTGGCTAGATTTCCGTGTAAAAAATTTTAATTGTTAATATCCTAATTTGTGTAATGATTTATCACAAAAATAACGTCATTAAAATTTTAATTTTTTATTGAAAATACTGTTAAAAAAGTATAATATTATAATTTTCATAACAATCTTATGTGAATAATTATTGATTAAAGATTGATCTCAAAAAGTGTGAATAACAGATAAAAAGAACATAGTAAGTATCTTATCAAAATATTACTACGGCCTTGTTCTGTGGTTAGGTTGGATATAACTCTCCCAACTTATCCAAACATATCCAAACCTAACACAATTCACCAAAAAAAAAATCCACTCTAAAAACACAATTCCCCAAAAAAGCATCATAACTTATCCTAATTTATCACAACTTATCATAACTTATACAATGATATTTTCTTAACATATTTGATGAAGTAGATTCATATATTAAAATATTGTACATATTGAGAAATGGGAGATGATCAAATGAGCATTGAAATAAAGTGAGCATGTGAGCACTTGAGTTGTTGGCCATTGGATATTAAATCAAGGGGTAAGATTAATTTGAATATTTAGTTTTTTTTATATGTATATCAGCATAGGGTCACGTTGGAAACTAGGGAAATTGAAATAAAAAAATCATTTAATGAGCATGGGGAATGATGTAGTTGTCAACAATCATTATGGAACCAAGGGAAAAAGGAAAAAAAAAAGAAAAACAAAAAGAAGGAACAGTCAGCTGCATGGAATATCGGAAATCTAGGAGTCATTTTTCTATTGTACAAACACTGAACGTATTAGGAAAGGGAAAGAAAAATGATTGTGGACGCCAAACATGATAGCAGCGGACATTAACCAATATCATTGTGGATATCACCATTTGCAAATGTCCACACCATGTACAACATAATGTCAGATCATACGTTTACAGAATGTCAGATCATACGTTTATCTTCCCTTGAATGTCAGACCCAAACAGCATAGTTTCAACAACATTTTCAGTCGGTATGGTCATAATACGTAACAATAGTGGACATCTCGCATGACAATTTTGGACATCAAGCAAATGATTGTGGACATCAAACATGGTAAGTGTGGACATCACGTATTGCTGGAGTGGACATTAGTTTAAGGGGAAATGGGCATTAGAGAAAAAAGGTAATGTTTTGTGTCTGTCATTCTGGTGTACTTGATGCACACATTCGGAGTGGGTGATGTCCGCAGTGGTACTTGTTGATGCCCCCACCCCCACTGCCATGCTTGATGATGTCCACAACCATTTTGTTTGATGTCCGAAATTGTCATGCGAGATGCCCACTATTGTTACGTATTATGATCATACCGTCTGAAATTGTTGTTGAAACTATTTTGTTTGGGTGTGACATTCGAGGGAAGATAAATGTATGATATGGCATTCTGTTGTACATGGTGTGGACATTTGCAAATGGTGATATCCATAGTGATATTGGTTAATGTCCACTGCTGTCATGTTTGATGTCCACAATCATTTTTCTTTCCCTTTCCTATTATGTTTAGTGTTTGTACAATAGAAAAATAACTCCTAGATTTCCGATATTCCATGCAGCTGATTGTTCCTTCTTTTTTTTCTTTTTCTTTTTCCTTTTTCCCTTGGTTCCATAATGTTTGTTGACAACTACACCATTCCCCATGCTCCATTAAATGATTTTTTTAATTTCAATTTCCCTAGTTTCCCACGTAACCCTGTGCTGAAATACATATTAAAAAAAAACTAAATATTCAATGGCCAACAACTCAAATGCTCACATGCTCACTTTATTTCAATGCTCATTTGATCACCTCCCATTAATAGTTAAAAATTTTAAAATTCTGACCAACGTGTAAATTTAGATGCAAGATAAAATGAAAATGAATGTATTATATACACTTGAGAAAATATTAAAAGGTGCGGCTGATAACACATGTAATTCAAACTAGATTGGAATGTAAAACTTATTTGTTAGTGAAAACAGCTAAACAGAAAATAATAATAAGCAAATAAGATTGCCTACTCTTTTTGAATGTAGGACAACCAGAGGATGTTAGATAGAAAATATGAAAAGTTAGGTAAGCATGGGTAAATAGGATAGCATTTAAGAAGTAAATTATATCAGTTGTGTTATTCAAATATATTAATTATTACATATATATTTTGTCAGTTTTAATAGAGAATGTGAGTAAGACAAATCACCTCATATTACTTATTAAATATTTTTAAATATATATTATGCAAGGTAAACAAGATAAGATAATTTTAAAACAAATAAGTCGGATAAAAATTAGGGTACGCGTGCATTATATTAGATAGAATAAATTTATCTATATCCAAAAATGACAAGCATTCAAAATAACTCTACGTTGAACTTGGTTTGTCAGGACTACAACGTTAGAGGCTAGTGAGAAAATGATGAGGAGTTATTTTAAGGTCCCTTATTTTAATTGGTAAAATTAAATTAATCATGGACTTTATAATTTGAAAATAAAAGTGACAATTTTTATTTTTTAAGCCTATACAGATTTTACCTATTAGGTAAAATTAACACAATTATTCTTTTATTTATGTAAGCCTAGATCTTAGGTGGACAAATATATTTTAAAAAACAGCCTTTATGGTGATAGAAACGAGTGTTAAATGCTATAATCATAAGATTTAACATTTTTTCAAAAAGTTACTCCCTTTTCCATGTTTATCTTAAACCCTAATTAAGACTATGTTCTTTTGTCAGGTTAGATTCAAGTCAGGTTAGTTAAATTATGATAAGTTAGGATAGGAAATTATATGATAGGTTTGAGTTAAGTTAATTGTTGTCTATTAATATTTTATTAATGAAAATTGATTATTTTGGGGAAAATAAATGATAGATTTGAGTATGTGTTTGGTTCTTCTCCAGGAAAATGTCTCTCAGGAAACTTTTACCCGGGAAAGTTTTTCTTGGGAAAATTTTTCCCGGGAAAGAAAATATTACAATGTTTGGTTTACATTTGAAAATATGAGAAGGTTTGTGGGAAAATTTATTTAAAATGTCAAAAATACCCTTATGTAATAAAATTTATAAAATATTTTCCATGGGCATTTTGGAAAAATATACCATATTAGTTTACTTTTCCATGGGAAAAAAACTTTCCCAACACCCACTATGGGAAAATGTTTCCCATCAACTATGGCAAAATATTGGGTCCCATTTACAAACTTTCTCATCCTTATTTTGCAACCAAACATAGGAAAGTTTGATCAATTTGAGAAAGTTGATAAACTTTCCTCATCCAAACACTCCCTGAGTAATATTTGAATTTCTTTTTGATTTTAAATGTTGTTTTTTGTTTGGGTGTTTTTTATGGAGTTGAGTTAGGTTAGGTAATGATAAGTTAAATTAAGTTAGGTTTAACCCAACTAAAGAAGAGAGCCTAAATCTTAAACGAAAAAAGGTTGTGTAATGACCTGTTGGGTTGGCCTAAACTTGAAATATACTACCCATATTTCCCCGAATCCGAAATACACTCGACCCGTATTGATCCGAACCAGATGTACACTCGATCGGTATTTAACCTGCCCGCTCGAATTGATAGGCCTACTACAAATAGTATATTTCATGTTTATTAAGAGTTCATACTCTAGATCAAGACATTTAGTCCTTGTCTACTCCACTTGCTCCTTAGCTATTGTTAACTTGTTACCCACAATGTAATCGAGTTGCTAATTGGTTATTTAGATTTGGGCATACTATTCAGTCCATTATGGTGTGGCATAGTATTCTCAGATTTGATCCGTGTAATATTATGTGTGAGAATGTTCTAGGTAGAACTACTCTTAGGGAGTGTTTGGTAGGAACATCAAGGAAATTTTTCCCGGGGAAAATTTCTCATGGGAAGTTTTCCATGGGAAAGATTTCCGTGGGGGCTAAGGGAAATTTTCCCAAGGAAAATGGAGAAAATGGTGGGCCCATCGTGAAAACTTTCCCGAAGTCAACCCGCATCCAAACATGGGGAAAATAAGTCAATCCCGGAAAATTGACCATTTCCCCAAGGTTATTAATCTACCAAACGCACCCTTAATAGAAAGTCTATCTAATTGTAAAGTCAAACTTGAATTCCTAGATTTATGATTTATGGGTGTTCATTATCAACACATAAAGTCTAGGCAGGCGTTTCACTCTTGCTGTCATTTTGATGTAAGGAGGTGTGATTTGATGTTCATGTTATGTAATGTAGTTGAAGTGGAAAAAATATGGCCAATTATATGAGTGGAAGGGGGAACCACGTAATAATTCATGGGGAGGGTAGTGTACTAACTCTTGAGGAGAACTTAAGGTCAAACACCTCCCAAATTTGCCAACCCATTACTTCTCCATTTGTGGTGGTGAAAATGGAGTCAACCCACAACATTATATCCTCCTCATTCAAGTGGGAAGAATCTCCCTTCCCCCCCCCCCCCCCTCCCCTTTTGGTTCATCTCCCTAATGAATCATGAAATGCCATTGCACCAAAGGCTTTTGATGTGCTTTCTTGTTCCTCTAATCTTTTTAATCAACCTTTATTTTTATTTATATATTTGTGCTAAGACAGCATCCTAAAATCACTCTATTTTTGACCCCACAATCGTTTGACTTCTAATTGTAATAGGATATTATTTAAGTTTCCTCATTCTAATGAGCTTTCTAATTGTATTAAATTTTAAATCTAATTGGCGTGAAGTCAAGGTATGTATAGAGGGAGTTTTTACTTATAAATACAAGGGTTTGCGCACCTTGTTTGGCGTGACAAGTTTGGTGACAATTGTGGTGAATTTTGAGTGCCGCTAATTTTTGGGGCACCTTCCATGGGAGGAGGTGTGTTAAGATATTTTGAAATTTCATATTCCCATTGGTGAAAGAGTTTGCGTGAGTTGTTATACTCCTTATGTGTAGATCTCATGGAGAGATTATCCGTTGTAATTTGTACCAATAGTGGATTCGTTTGTGCTTGTGTCGCCCCTGGTTTTCTGCCCTTTGGGTTTTCATGTTAAATTCTTATCCCCCTTAATCTTGCTTTATTTTTCTCAATATTCGGTAGCCATTTTATTTTTGCTTATGTTAAATTAATTTGCTTCATACAACCTCAATAGTTTTTGTAATAAATGGATCCATAACCTATATTATTCATTTTTTTGGGGCACAAAGAGCGCCAATGCCCAAATTTATTCAACCATTAAACCAAGAGAAAATTGGTCTGAGTCTCGGGGGCATCCTCCCCTACAATTAATATAGTCATGTAACCTATCAACCACCTCTTCTCGTGGGTGTTTCATAAACACAGTTTGAAAATCATTTAGGGTTAAGGAAATATTAGCCAACTATTAGCAAATCTGTTCGCTTCCCTAGCACAATGATGGATAGTAACCTCCTAGTCTTGAGCCTTCATAAGCTTCTTGCATTGGTCAATAATTGGTTTTTGTTTAGGGCTAGCCAAGGTCGGACCTCAAATACTATCAACTGCCTTCAACGAGTCCATCTTAACACAAAGCTTCTTCACCCGCATGCTCCTTGCTAATTGGAGGCCCTTGAGAACTACCTTAAGTTAAACCATCATAGCAGTACAGTCCCCACAGTCCTCCATAAAACCCTTGATCAAGTTGCCCAGTTTGTCCCAGAGAAGTCTTGCTCCTGCAATGGGTCTCGGGTCACCCTTTGAGACACCATCAATAGATAACATCGCCCATCCTATACTAAGAGTGAGATATTCGATGGGTTGTCTCACCTTTAGCTTGCTTTGACTTTTATGTTTTTCTTCCTTTCAAATGTCGCTATGATTTTTTGCGCCATGGTTATGATAAAGTATCCTTGATTGTACGGGATGTAAATCTCTCTTTGAAAAACTTGATCTGTATCAGTTAAGCTACCTTCGAGTCAAGGCACATTTTTGGGCCATTCTCGGGAGACCATCAGGTCATATATTTCAAATGCTCCCGACTTGAAGAATAACCATGGTGGATCCTGACCTTTTTTCCCTACTCAAGCCCAGTTCACCTCTTAGGAGACTAATGAAGAAGAAGAAGAAGAAGAAGAAGAAGAAGAAGAAGAAGAAGAAGAAGAAGAAGAAGAAGAAGAAGAAGAAGAAGAAGAGAAGAGGGAATAAATAAACATGATCATGACATTTTGGCGCGCTCGTGTCTTGTTTGGCAGCTTCTAAGTCAAAGTTGTGACACTTAATGTCACGCTCGTGACCCAACACGTGATTTGAGGCCTCACGACCAGAGGGTGGTCACTACCGTGATAACTCATGTCACGCATGTGACCCCCTTGACGGATCGTGACCCCTTGAGCAAGATTTTAATGTCACGGCCGTGACATAGTCGAATTCAAGGTTTTTGAACGAAACTCCCCTCTCCCCTATAAATAGTTATCTCTTGTTATTTTTTAGAGCAACTTATGTTATGAACTTTGATGAATGAAAATCTATGGGTATTTAGAAGCCTTTCCCTAAACCTTCAATCTTACTTTATCCATGATGAATGGTGGTGCTATTGGAGTGGGATTTGCTTGGGAATAAAGGGGAGTTGTTAGTGGAGTCTTCCTATATGCAACCTCTTGTGGGAGTTTAGATCACTTTGGTTAGCTCCCTTTATAAGTGTAGGACCCTGGAAAAAGGCGGAACCTTTTTCCGTGATGCGCTACTTAAACGATCGGGAGCCGACTAAGGTTTCTTAATCCTTAAATAAGGATATTTTTTATTTTCGAAATTCATTTTCGGGGTGATGAAACTTTATTTATTTACAAACTCGTTTTTATTATTTAAATTATCCGAAAATTACATGAAATAATCTAATAATAATTCAATTCCAATCCATTTAATAAAACCGGGCCCAAGAAGCGAGCGGGCTACCAGAAGTCGTCAAAACCCGCCTAGGTTTTGACGAGCACTGGGCTGGTCCTCTCACTTCCAGGCTCAGGAAAAAAATGGGTGGAAATTGGTAAAACCCGCCTAGGTTTTACCAATTTCTGGCCCTTTTTTCCTAGCCTTGGACGTGAACTAAACTATTATTTTTAAATTATTTTATGCAATAAATCGAGTATTTCAAATAATTAAACGAAATTGTAAAAATGTAAAAGAGTCGCCAGCCGATTTAAGGAAATCGACAAACCATAAAAAAGAAAGACTTTGGTCTACGAACCCGATTTCTAGATTCGGGGGTAAGGTTACGAATTCGAGAGTTATAAGAACTTTCGAATCCGCCTGTTATAAAACAGACTCTACTAAAACCAACATTGAAAAGAAAGAGAGCGGGGAGAAGTTTGATTAATTTTGCGGAATTTATTATTCAAATCATGCAATATAAATACGGTAAATAAAGAAATCGAACCTTGCTTAGGATGTAGCGATGATGACCTTGATCCCTTGAGTTGCCCCCCTCTTGACTTGAATCTTAGATGAGATGATGTGAATGGCTAAAAAAAAGTAGTATATGGATGTTTGTATGATGGTGACGAATGTGATTATGAGAGGATTATGTGTGGATGTGGATGATGAGATTTTGGGAGAATGGAGGTATAATATAATGGAAATGAGAGTAATAGAATGTGAGTATAATGATGGTGATTTTTGTGAGAGTTGTTGATGGGAATTGTTGATAGTAGTTGATAGTAGTTGCTAGTAATTGATAGTAGTTGATGAGATGAAGGTGGAATGGAGGGGGTATTTATAGGTGAGGGAGTGTGAGTTTTGGAGGGAAATGGTGGGGGACGTACCCCAAAGATCAAGCCATATCGGATCAAAACCCAGGCGGGTTTTATGGGGTCAATGGCAAAGTCAAGGCACGTGGCTTTTATCAAGGGATTGCATGGAATCAAAAGAAATTGGCGCCAGAACATTAAAACCCAGGCGGGTTTTAATTCTCCTTCGCACGGATCGAAGCGACGCTGTCTGGTGATCTCAAAACCAGTGCGGGTTTGAGAATTTCTCGCCAAGGCGTGGCGGGCTGTTCTGCGTGGCATGTTGATAAAAGTTAAAACCCAGTGGGTCTTAACAATTATTTGCAGCTTGTTTATTTTCCTCGGGCTCGGCTTATTGCTCTTTTGGGCCCAATGACCCGTTTATTACTTGGCCCGTCTCACTTGCATATTTTCAAGGGGTCGGGATTATACCAGTACAAATTCCGGTGTCTACAGAGAGCCCCCACTTTGATCGAGTCCGAATAGGACGAAGGTCAAAGTAGTATGAGGATATGACTTTGGATTGCAAAGCCTGGGGTGATGCTTGGAAGCTGAGTCCTGCATTGCAGTTGCGGGCGGCATGCGCCTCTTTTGAGATGATCTCGAGCAAGCATGATGCTCTGTTTGACTGTCGATGATTCGATGTTGATCTTGGGCGAGAATGACGCCTTATTGCTATCGGACACGATGCCGATAGTTGATGGAATTTTCTAGTCTTTCCCAGTGTCGGTCCCAGTCTTTCCCGGTGTCGATTCCAGTCTTTCCCGGTGTTGGTTCCAGTCTTTCCCGGTGTCGATTCTGTTTAGGCTTGATTTTGAGCCTAAGTATCGCTCCTCTTACTTAGAATTATTGCTCGTTACCTTCCTCAATAATTGCTGCTTATCTGTTTTCCTTTAGTTTCATGCAGGTTAGTTTGGGTCCGAGGAATTGGGAGTTGCTTGGTCGACGTCATCGAGAACCCGGCTCGGGAGTTCAGGGAAGCAACTCCGGGAATTTTTGGAGCGGCCCCCGTCTTGGAGCTAAGGCAAAGAGGAGTCAAGGAAACCCAGGAGGTCACGGTCATTACCCCCAAGGGTAATGCCCGTGACAAAAGAAGAAAAAGGAGTCAAGGAGAACCCAGCTGGTCACGGGCGTGACCCCCATTGGTAGCGCCCGTGACCAATTTCAGCAGAATTTCTCTCATTTTGCCGAGAGCGGTCACGGGCGTGACAATCCTTTGTAGCGCCCGTGACCAAGCTGCCCCTTTTTCTCAAGGCCAACTCTCAATGGAGGTCATGGGCGTGACGGCTTAAGGTACCGGTCGTGGTGACCCAGCTGAAGGAACTCCTGAAGTTGCTGAAACCCAGGAGGTCACGGGCGTGACGGCTTGTGGTAGCGCCCGTGACCCTAGCGAAGACTTCTTGTTCGAGAATTTGAAATCGCCTTGTCACGGGCGTGACGACCCAGGGTAGTGCCCGTGACGACCCTGTCTGAATGGAGTTTTGAGGTCAAAACGACGCGTTTTAGTTATTTCCCTCCCAATGTATTTAAGCTCGGTCCAAAAACTAAACCTTGTTATCTTTTGTTCACTGTTCATCTTTGTTTTTTAGAGAGCTTAGCACTCTTCCCTAAGGAGATATTCTCATTTTAATCACAAAAACTTGTCTTTCTTTGAGTACCCTTGGTTTGGATTATTGCACTTTGAAGAAGCATTTATTTTGAAGAATTATTTATTCAAGTTTTGGTGTTCTTTCATCTTTTTATTATTATTATTATTATTATTATTATTATCATTATTATTATCATCCTATTTTGGGTAAGTCTCCATTTTCTCTCTCTTAATTATTGTTTTAACTAGTGTTTGTGTTTAATCTTGTTGTGTTCCCTCTTCTAGATATCATGCTTAGGGTTCTTATGTTAAGTTTGTTAATTTTATTGTTTATCATCATGATTAGTGGCTAGTACCCTTAAGGTTTAGGGGGAGGTTTAGCCTCTAATGGGATCCCGTTTCTAAGGTTTGACTTAGTTAGGGCATTAAGCCTTGTTTATGAGGTTTTCATCCAAAAGCTCTATTGATTGTGGGGTTTAGTAAGTAGTGGAAGCCCGTTAAACCTACTTAAACACAATCCTTAGAGCAATTGGATGGATACCCGAGAAACTCCTCATTCATTTAGTGGAGAAGCTCGGGTAGGGTGAATTGCACATCAAGCCCTCTTAGCAAGTCCTCATTTATTTAGTGGACGAACCTCGATGGTTAAATCTGGGTACTCCTCGGGAGAGGCCTCGGAGTGGCTCTAATCCTTACAATAACCTAACCTCTATCCCGGCTTAGTGTCCTGATTGAGGCTTTTCCAGTGATTAGGGTGACCATTAGGAGGCGATACCGACCCTTGAGCCTCTTTTCCTCTTCTTTCGGCCGATAATTTATCTTTGTTCCCTTTTCCCCTGCTTAATCATTTTATTACCTTAAAAAGCATAGTAGTAAAAGTTTTGACGAAAAGACCTTGCTCCCTGTGGATACGATACAATTCCCGTGCTGTATTGGGAGTGAACAAAATGGCGCCGCTGCCGAGGAGCAAGCGCCCCTTCTAGTCTTAACTTACTCTACGTACGTTTAGTTTATGAGGTTTTTACCTTGGTGAGTCGAGTCTAGAGTCCCTAGGGTGTTTTACAACGTTTTGTTGTTTAGTGCATGCGCCCAGGAGAGACTTAATCCCTCTTGTACCTTTTGATCCCGAAATCGAAGCAACTGTACGACATAACAACGCCGCGAACGCCCGTAGGCGTCTTCTTGAACGGCAACAACAAGAGGCTATGGCAGAACCTCATACCCTCCTGTCATTTGCATCACCTTCGACGGGTACGGGAGGCTCTCCTATTGTTCTTCCCGACCTCCCCGAAGGGACCGTTTTCGAGGTTAAGCCGAATTTCCTACATCTCATCGAGCAATCCAAGTTCCATAGGCTTGACTCGGAAAACCCCATCAACCATATTTCCAACTTGCTAGAGAGGTGCGGGATGATTCGAATGCAAGGTGTTCCGGAAGAATACATCCACCTAAAGTTCTTCCCGTTTTCTCTTGCTGGGAAGGCTCGAGGATGGCTTGACAACTCCAACCCGAACACTTTTCGGACATGGGACGCACTAAGTCAGGGGTTCTTGAGGAGATTTTTCCCACCGATGGAGACCGCTTGCCTACGAACTGAGATCATGAATTTTCGACAACAACCGGGCGAGTCCTTGTTCGAAGCTTGGGAGAGATACAAAGGGTTTCAACGGGCATGCCCTCACCATAATCTTCCAGCCGCTCTTATTCTTCACACCTTCTACGAGGGTCTCTCAATGAATACGAAGTAGTCAATCGATAACGCCTCGGGCGGCCTTTTCCTTTGCAAGACGCCCGTCCAAGCCGATGCTCTTTTAGCTCAAATGGCAGAGAATGCCTGCAACTGGGGAAGGAATTCAAGGGAGGTGTTGAGTTGTGGTGACAGTGAGAACTTGGGGTATCTTATCAAGGATATGCAAAAGACAATGCAACAACTTTCTCAAGACATGGCCGAAATGAAGACGACCCAACAGCTCAAGCCGATTATGGAAGTTCAATCTTCCATTCCTTCACCTTCATCCACCTCAGGGTTGCGTTATGAGGTGTGTGGGGGAGGACATGCAAATTTCAAGTGCCAAATGGATTTGGTATCCAATGAGCAAGCGAATGCTCTTTATTGGAATAACCTCTCTTACCGCAACAACGAACCGGTCCGCCCTCAAGGTAACCCATCGTATGTCCCTCCAGGTTTTTCCTACCCTAACCAAGCCCAAACACATCCACATCAAAACCAAAACCGCCCCCATCAGCAAAACCCTCAATACCAAAACCAATCCTACCATCAAGCCCCTCCATTCTACCAACCCCCTCTACAAATGCGCCAAGAGATGGACTTTATGCAAAGATATCTCAAGAATCAAGAGGCTTTCAATGCCACCCAGTTGAAACAAAACGAGGCTATTCATGCGAGCCAAAGGATGCTTGAAACCCAATTGGCTCAACTTGCCCAACAAGTCTCCAACTCCCAATCTCAATCTTCTTCTTCCAAGGGTTTACCTAGCCAACCCTAGCAAAACCCGAAGGGACATATCAACGCCATCACTTTGAGAAGTGGCAAGGAGCTTGAGGGCCCAAAAACCGGAGTTGATCAAGGAGTTGGAAGTGAAGTTGTGGTGGAAGATCTAACCGTTGAGGAGGAGGCAATTGTTATTAAGGAGGAAAATGAGAAGGTGGAGGAAGCGGTTAAGGGAGACGAGTTGAAAAAGAAAGGGAAAGCGGTTGAGAAGGAAGAGGAGTCGGTCTTCCAACAAGTCAAGCCATATGATCCGCCCCTTCCTTTTCCACAACGCTTCGCCAAGGCAAAGGAAGATGCGAAGTTTGCTAAGTTCATGGAGATCCTCAAAACACTCCACATCAACATCCCATTCCTTGAGGCGATCACGAACATGCCATCCTATACTAAATTCCTCAAGGAACTTCTCACTAATAAGAGGAGGATCGGGGAGAATGCGGTGGTCTCTTTGACTCAAGAGTGTAGCACAATCATCGACAACAAGCATCCTCCTAAACATTCGGATCCCGGAAGTTTCTCCATCCCTTGTTCCATAGGTAATGTGGTAATTAGCAAAGCCCTATGCGACCTTGGTGCTAGCGTGAGTGTGATGCCGCACTCGATTTGCAAACGATTGAAGTGTCACGATCTCGTCCCCACCACTATTTCCCTTCAAATGGCCGATCGTTCTATTCGGCGCCCGGTTGGAGTTCTTGAAGATGTCCCGGTGCAAGTGGGAAAATTCTATATCCCTTGCGACTTCATTGTGTTGGATATGGCCGAAGATGCACAAATACCGATTATTTTGGGTCGGCCCTTCTTGGCAACCGCCGGAGCTATGATCGATGTGAAGAACGGCAAGCTTTCTCTCCACATTGGAGATGAAAAGATAGAGTTCAACCTTCAAACTTCTATCGCCACTCCATCGATTGGGGAATCATGTTATCAAGTCGATATCATTGAAGAATTGGTTGATGAAAAGCTCGGCTCCTTTATGACCTTGGATGATCCTTTAGAGGAAGCATTGCTAAAAGCTTTCGAACGGGAAACTTTGGAAGGGGAAGTTGCATCCTATGTGTCTATTCTCAACAAAGCTTCTGAATTTTATGGGCCATCTTTGGGAAGCGAACTTATGGCAAATGTGGCGGATCGTGAGCAAAAGGAAGTCATGGGACGAAAGATGCCGGATATTGAATTAAAGCCTTTGCCACCATCTTTAAGGTACGAATTCCTCGGTCCCTCTGAGTCCTTCCCCGTGATCGTTAATGCTAATCTAAATGGTACTCAGCTTCAAAGTCTTCTCGATGTGCTTCGCAAGCACATTGGTGCCATTCGATATAGCATAGATGACCTTAAGGGAGTGAGTCCTTCTTTTTGTATGCATAGCATCGACCTCGAGGCCGACCATAGACACTCTAGGCAACCGCAAAGGCGGCTTAACCCTGATATGCAATTGGTCGTTAAAAAAGAAGTAATGAAATTGCTAGAGGAGGGGATCATCTACCCCATTGCAAACAGTGAATGGGTGAGCCCCGTCCAGGTAGTGCCTAAGAAAGGGGGGATGACGGTTGTAAAAAATGAAAAAAATGAGCTAGTTTCCACTAGGATGGTCACGGGTTGGCGTATGTGCATAGACTACAGAAAATTGAACCACGCCACTAGAAAAGATCACTTCCTCTTGCCCTTCATCGATCAGATGCTGGAAAGACTGGCGAGGCACTCTTACTTCTGCTATTTGGATGGGTTCTCTGGGTTTTTCCAGATCCTGATCCATCCAAACGATGAGGAGAAGACTACCTTTACATGCCCATACGGTACCTTCGCTTATCGGAGGACGCCGTTTGGATTATGTAATGCCCCGACCACTTTCCAGCGCTGTATGATGGTCATTTTCTCTGATTGCATTGAGAGTATCATGGAGGTTTTCATGGACGACTTCTCCGTCTATGGTAACACCTTCGAGGCCTGATTGAAAAACCTCGAAACGGTGTTATCGAAGTGCGAAGAAGTCGACCTTGTTCTCAACTGGGAGAAATGTCACTTCATGGTCCAAGAAGGGGTAGTTCTTGGCCATGTAGTGTCGGAACGGGGTATTGAGGTCGATCGGGCAAAGATCAAGGTCATCAAGAAACTACTGCCCCCGTCTTCTGTAAAAGGGGTGAGAAGCTTCCTTGGGCATGCGGGTTTTTACCGCCGCTTCATCAAGGACTTCTCGAAGGTAGCGAGGCCTTTGACTGAGCTCCTCGCCAAAGATACCCCCTTTTTGTTATCTAACGAGTGTCTTGAGGCGTTTCAGAAGATCAAACAGGCATTCGTCATGACCCCTATCATTCAACCGCCCGATTGGGATATCCCGTTCGAGATTATGTGTGATGCAAGCGATTTTGCCGTCGGGGCGGTATTGGGCCAAAGGAAGAACAAATTACCATATGTGATCCATTACGCTAATAGAACTTTGGACGATGCCCGGCGGAACTACTCCACAACCGAGAAGGAACTTCTAGCGGTGGTTTTTGCCATTGAAAAATTCCGGCAATATTTGTTGTCCTCCAAAGTAGTGGTTTTCACCGACCACTCGGCTCTCAAGTACCTATTGGAAAAGAAGGATGCGAAACCCCGCCTCATTCGATGGGTTCTTCTCCTTCAACAATTTGACATCGATATACGGGATAAAGCCGGGATGCACAACGTGGTGGCGGATTACCTATCAAGAATCGTGGTTGAGCACAAGGATCCCCTGATCAACGATTCGTTTTCGGAAGAACATTTATTGGCTGTGGTGGAGGATGAACTACCGTGGTACGCCGACATAGTGAACTACTTGGTAGGAGGGGTTCTAATGCGGGGATTAACGTCTCATGAGAAGCAAAAGCTCCTTCACGCAGCAAAGTCATACTATTGGGACGATCCGTACCTCTTCAAGTTGTGCAAGGATAGGGTTACCGGAGATGTGTGCATCAACGAGAAGCTTCCTCAATCATCGCCCACTGTCATGATATGCCTTGTGGTGGTCACGGTGGCCCTTCCAAAACAGCGGCAAAGGTGCTTCAATCGGGCTATGGTTGGCCCACTCTATTCAAAGACGTCAACACCTACGTCAAGGCGTGCGATAAGTGCCAACGAAGTGGCAATATCTCCCGAAGGAACGAGATGCCTCTCAACTACATCTTGGAGGTCGAGATCTTGGATGTTTGGGGGATCGATTATATGGGTCCTTTCCCATCATCTAGAGGTAACAAGTACATCCTCATAGCGGTGGACTACGTATCCTAATGGGCGGAGGCCGTGGCAAGCCCAACTTGTGATGCCCGGGTGGTTTCCAAGCTCTTCAAGAGAATTATCTTCCCTCGTTTCGGTGTACCAAGGGTGGTAATAAGTGACAATGGATCGCACTTTATTGAGCAAAAATTCCAATTGCTCCTAGCCGAATATGGGGTGGTTCACAAGCGAGGCCTTCCCTATCACCCGCAAACAAGTGGGCAAGCCGAGATCACCAACCGGGAATTGAAGAGGATCCTTGAAAAGATCGTCGGTGCATCGAGGAAAGATTGGGCCGACAAACTCGACGATGCTTTATGGGCATACCGCACGGCGTACAAGACACCGATTGGAACTACGCCTTTCCGGCTAGTTTACGGCAAGTCTTGCCACTTTCTGGTCGAGTTGGAACATAGGACCCATTGGGCCGTGAAGCGCATCAACTATGACTTGAAGGAGGCGGGCGAGAAGAGGATGTTGCAATTGGAGGAGCTCGATGAAATTCGCCGGGATGCCTATGAGAACAATCAAATTTACAAGGAGAGGACAAAGTTGTGGCATGACAAGAGGTTAAACAAGAGAGAATTCCATGATGGCGACCGTGTCCTACTCTACAACTCGAGGCTAAAGCTCTTTCCCAGAAAGTTGAAGACAAGATGGACGGGCCCATTCCGAGTTGAAAAATTGCCGAACGCTGTCACGGGAGTTACGCCCAGGGGTCACGCCCGTGACCCCGCCCCTGCCAATTACTGTTTTCCAGGT
The DNA here is from genome assembly GCA_029582165.1 of Portulaca oleracea. Taxonomy (NCBI): domain Eukaryota; kingdom Viridiplantae; phylum Streptophyta; class Magnoliopsida; order Caryophyllales; family Portulacaceae; genus Portulaca; species Portulaca oleracea. The sequence continues at coordinate 16,915,376 of CM055888.1, read as the reverse complement.
CTGAGGTAGCGCCCGTGACGACCTATTTCTGCGGGAATTAAAGGCCTTTCCTGGCACGATTTCACTCATTTCTCACCCACTCTTTCTCACTCCCGAGACCCTTTCTCTCTCAAGCACCCAAACCCTAACCCTAACTCATCCTCTCCTTCACTCCAATCCCCTCACATCCACTCAAATTCTCACAAATTTCCCTCAAATCCTCCATTCTTCTAAGCTTCTACCCCTTCAAAAAACCCTAATTTCACCCCACCTACACCTGGTTCCACCACCTTTACCATTCACCTTTCTCTTTCTAGAATCATAACTCCAACCCTTGTGAGTTGGGTGCTAGAGAAAGAACGGTTCACCCTAGCCTCCTCCTCTCTTCAGATCTACTATCCTTTGAAGTTATTCGATGAAAGATGGCTAGCTCTAGTCGGTCCAAGCGCCAACGCCAATCCACCTCCGGCCCCGGTTCCTCTTCCGGTAGGGACCACCACCACCCCCTAAAGGTATGGCACCTCCCATCCGTTCTGAATCTGAGTCAATGGTGGTAGCAGACCCTTCTAGAATAAATTGGCGTGCCGATTGTCATAGGGATAAATACCTAAAGTTCCGGACTAGGAAGATTGCGGTCCCCTTTATTTACCACAAAGAGACATGTCGGGACATGAATCTTAAACCTAGTCTAGACCACCTTTTCGGAGTCCTAGGGTGGCAGGTATTTGTGAAAATCAAGACTAAAGTTTATGACCAAGTTGTTCTTGAGTTTCTGAGTTCCTTGCAAGTCGAAAGGCCAAATCGGAGTGACGCTACTTTGAGCTTTCAAATCAATGGGAGGCTAGTGCAACTCACTTTGAATGAATTGAGTGAAAAATTGCACCTTCCTGTGGGTGGTATTCCCGCCGAGGAGATCGACCGTTTCCTGGTCAATAGGGCCATGAAGCTCCTAACTTGTCGGGCCAGGGCGGATGTTGGTACATTTGGCTCGCACCGCCGTTACTTTAACCCCAAGCGCACCAAAGCACGAGATTTTTGCAATCCCGTCGTACGATACTTGCATCACTTGATCACCAATTCGGTGGTCGGGCGCGACAATGTCTGCAAGGCGGATCTCTTCATCATCTTTAACGCCTTGCTTGGACGGAGGGTCAACATGGCCTCGGTGATTCTCCACCAGCTCCATGAGATTTCACGGGCGACCCAGAAGTACACCATTGGTATGGGGCACATCATTTCTTATATTGTCGAACGGTGTGGCTTCGGGACCTACATGAAGAGGGCAGCCCCTCACTTTGAATGTCAATCCCTGGACGGCGTCCGGCATATAAACATGAAGATCTTTGTCCAGGACCGCCTGCTCGTCAATTACGCGCACGGCACGAAACCCCGCCGAATGACCAACTTCGACTTTCGAACGAACGCGACTCGCCTTGATGTTAGGGACCGAAGTACTTGGTCCTGCGAGCCGTAGAGCAATGTCATACTCCAAGGTGAACCACTCGAGGCGGAGAGTGAGGACGAGGGAAGCCCTCTAGGGAGTGAGGAGGAGGAAAGTGAGGAAGAAGAAGAGGAGAGTGAGGAGGAAGGAGGAGGTGAGGGGCAAGCGCAAATGCCTTCCGGCATGGGTTCGGTGGACTTCTCTGCTATGTCCACCCAACTCAACAACATTTATGCCGGCATCCAGGACATCCGCACCCTCCAACAAAAAGATCATGCGATATTAGAGAACCTCCAAACAAGGGTGCAACAACATGATGAGATTCTCAATGATCTCCGCTACGGTTACCATAGCGGAGGCGGCTACTACTTCTCCGATCGTCCCCCTCCCGGGGGCTTCAATCAACAGTGATTGTAAGAGTCCCCACCTAATCTCTTTCATTGTTTATATTGCTTGTTTTTGCATGACAAGTATGGGGGGTGCTTATTTTGCTCGGTCGGGTTTAGGTTATGTTGTTGGGCGTGTGAATCCCCTCTCTCCCCCTAGTGTCTAAGGTTTAAGTCTGTGGAGTTGACATTTTACATCCATGTTTGGTCGTTGAAAGTCATGGATTGTTGGATAGTCCGCACTCTTTTGAGTGTGCGACTCTTGTGCTGTGTTTTTCCCGGTTTTCGCTCAACAACATCGAGCATTACACGGGTCATATCCCTCATAATGTACATGTTGTAAATATCTTTCTGTTTTTGTTACTTTTCGTTGTTTTTCTCTTTAGTTTTTTGTGGTCGTTGTACATATTCATGCATGCCTTTTTCTTTTTCTTTCTTTTCCTAACCATTCCTTTTTCCCCTTTGTCCCCCGATGGTTCGGTGTTTACTTATGACTGCCAGAAGCTTCTTGGTAAGACCGTTCCTCTTTTCTTTTTCGTTTCTTTTTCTTATTCCTTTCTGCTGCATGCATGGTTTTCTCTTTTTAGTGGCGCGCCCCTAGTATGCTACTTGTTGGGACTTTTGTTGTTGGAGTCGTGTGGGCTTGGGGCGCCACCCCTTTCCTTTGTGTTCTTTGTTTGATTGTTTGCTGTTTCGCGCTAGGTGCTTGTTTATATCTTTTTCTACCATTCATGAGACACCTTTCCCACAATGAGGACATTGTAGATTTTAAGTGTTGGGGGGGGGGAGTTCTTTATGTTTTGGGTAGCTCACTTAGTTTCATTTTATTTCTTTTTCTTTCTTGTTGTTTTTCTTTCTGAGAAAAAAAAGAAAAAAAAGGTGAAAAAGTGCTAAAATTTTGAAAAAAAGGTCGAAAAAAAAGAAAGAAGAAAAATTTAGAATGTCATTAGGTTAGGTTAGGTAGTCCTCCGGTGATGATTGTAAGCTAAGTAGTGCCTCTTGTAGCTTGGTTTAACCTTTGCATAGCCGGTTGCGATTCAAAGCTCTTGTAAAGAATTTTCGAAAACATCTTGATTTAGGATTGCATTTTGATAGTAAAGATTGATGGCCCTTCTTGACCCATTGATGTGAGCTTTGCGCATGAACGCTTATGTTCTCTGATTGATTGTTGAGCACAAACCCGTGAGACTACTAAGCCAAAACGACTAATCATTTTTATTAGTCTCATATCCCCATGTGTGACTCAACCTTGGTTGTGATCTCTAGAACTTGCTTCTCATCTCTTTGAAACTGCATTTTGCATCATGCATTGACAACATGATTGAGACATTCACTCTCGTTTATTATAGCTACATAGCCAGATAGCCACCCGAATCATGCAATTTCCCGCCTTTAACCCTTCTTTTAGCCTTTCATTACTCCGTCCTTTTTGAAATAAACCAAAATTTCAACCCTTGGCCGAGTACATATCTTCCTACCCTAAGCCATTGCTTGGAGTTATCGAGTGCGATTGATTAGTAGGGTTACTTGTGAATACATTCATAGAATGGTATGTTGGGAATGTCATGATTAGGAAGTGATGGGTTGTTCCCACTTATGTAGTTTCAAATTAGCTTGATTGCGTTAATGAAACCCGCCGAGTTTTGTGCTTTGTATATAATCCTCTCTTTATTCACACGGTTCAAAAAAAAAGGAAAGAAAGAAAGAAAAAGCTAAAAGGAAAGAAAGCAAAATTAGAAAAAAAAGAAAAAAAAAGAAAAAGAAAAAAAAAAGGAAGCAAAAGTGTGACGACAAATGAGGAATCAAGTATTAAGGCGGTTTCCAAAAAATTGTTTCGGGTTTATTTTGATTGCTTGTGGGTTAGTAAGGTTCGATAGGATTGCGTGAATTTGGCGAAGTCTAACTCCAAGCTTGGCTTCGAGCTCCACTTATCCAAATACTTTCCGCCCCTTACCCCTATCCTTAGCCCCGTTACAACTCCTTCAAAGACCTCTTGAATGTCATTCGCATTTTGCATATAGCGGTAGAGAATTGAGATGATTAGCAAGCATATGGTAGATTGTTTCCTAGGCTAGAGTATTGAGAGAACCAAACATCAAATTCATTTTCAAAACATATGAGAGGAGTGTTTCCACATTCCCAAGAGTGAGGATTGCTCTCAACTGTCTTAGTTTCATACTCATACATTTGCTTTCTCACTAATTTGGTAATGGAGGGGTGATTGATTTGATCTTAATGGTGTAACTCCCCTAAATCCTTTTCGAAAATTTCCCTCTATCTTGTGCCAAAGTATTTTAATCACATTTGGCTGTGTTTTGGTTAGGCCTAGTTGCTTGAAAGTTCTGCTAACGCTTACCTGTTGGGGTTGAAAATCTCTAGGATTGGCATTCCTCTGACCTAAGTATCCTTACTTGTTCATGTTTGCCCCTTCTCTTTCATTGGTAAGGTCGGTTGGGTGTCTAAGTGCATCGTTAAGGGATTGAATATCTTCTTCTTCATCTCTCGTGTTTTCTTTGTTTCCTTGACTCCTCTTTCCCTTCTCTCTTCCATTTCTTCTCATGGATTTTGTGGGTAGAGTTGCTACAAACCCTCACGAGACCTACCTCGTCCACCCGGGCTGCCGGGGGGTTCAAAGGGCTTGGTGCATACACTAAATGCACTTGTTGTCTCCCGCGAAAGCGGAGTTAGTGTTTTAGTTTCGGGTAGTATTTGTGTAGTTTGGCTCGGGACGAGCAAAGCCCTAAGTGTGGGGGATGTTTAGGCTCGATGTTGAGCCTAAGTATCGCTCCTCTTACTTAGAATTATTGCTCGTTACCTTCCTCAATAATTGCCGCTTATCTGTTTTCCTTTAGTTTCATGCAGGTTAGTTTGGGACCGAGGCATTGGGAGTTGCTTGGTTGACGTCGTCGAGAACCTGGCTCGGGAATTCAAGGAAGCAACCCCGGGAATTTTCGGAGCGGCCCCCGTCCTGGAGCTAAGGCAAAGAGGAGTCAAGGAAACCCAGGAGTTCACGGTCATTACCCACAAGGGTAATGCCCGTGACAAAAGAAATAAAAGGAGTCAAGGAGAACCCAGCTGGTCACGGGCGTGACCCCCATTGGTAGCGCCCGTGACCAATTTCAGCAGAATTTCTCTCATTGTGCCGAGAGCGGTCACAGGCGTGACGATCCTTTCTAGCGCCCGTGACCAAGCTGCCCCTTTTTCTCAAGGCCAATTCTCAACGGAGGTCACGGGCGTGACGGCTTAAGGTAGCGCCCGTGACCCAGCTGAATGAACTCCTGAAGTTGCTAAACCCAGGAGGTCACGGGCATGACAACTTGTGGTAACGCCCGTGACCCTAGCGAACACTTCTTGTTTGAGAATTTGAAATCGCCTCGTCACGGGCGTGACGACCCAGGGTAGCGCCCATGACGACCCTGTCCGAATGGAGTTTTGAGGCCGAAACGACGCGTTTTAGTTATTTCCCTCCAAATGTATTTAAGCCCGGTCCAAAAACTAAACCTAGTTATCTTTTGTTCACTGTTCATCTTTGCTTTTTAGAGAGCTTAGCACTCTTCCCTAAGGAGATCTTCTCATTTTAATCACAAAAACTTGTCTTTCTTTGAGTACCCTTGGTTTGGATTATTGCACTTTGAAGAAGCATTTATTTTGAAGAAGTATTTATTCAAGTTTTGGTGTTCTTTCATCTTTTTATTATTATTATCATCCTATTTTGGGTAAGTCTCCATTTTCTCTCTCTTAATTATTGTTTTAACTAGTGTTTGTGTTTAATCTTGTTGTGTTCCCTCTTCTAGATATCATGCTTAGGATTCTTATTTTAAGCTTGTTAGTTTTATTGTTTATCATCATGATTAGTGGCTAGTACCCTTAAGGTTTAGGGGGAGGTTTAGCCTCTAATGGGATCCCGTTTCTAAGGTTTGACTTAGTTAGGGCATTAAGCCTTGTTTATGAGGTTTTCATCCAAAAGCTCTCTTGATTGTGGGGATTAGTAAGTAGTGGAAGCCCGCTAAACCTACTTAAACACAATCCTTAGGGCAATTGGATGGATACCCGAGCAACTCCTCATTCATTTAGTGGAGAAGCTCGGGTAGGGTACATTGCACATCAAGCCCTCTTGGCAAGTCCTCATTCATTTAGTGGACGAACCTTGATGGTTAAATCCGGGTACTCCTCGGGAGAGGCCCCAGAGTGGCTCTAATCCTTGCAATAACCTAACCTCTATCCCGGCTTAGTGTCCTGATTGAGGCTTTCCAGTGATTAGGGTGACCATTAGGAGGCGATACCGACCCTTGAGCCTCGTTTCCTCTGCTTTCGGCCGATAATTTATCTTTGTGTCCCTTTTCCCCTGCTTAATCGTTTTATTACCTTAAACTAAGCATAGTAGTAAAAGTTTTGACGAAAAGACCTTTCTCCCTGTGGATACGATACAATTCCCGCACTGTATTGCGAGTGAACAGATTCATATTGGTTCCAGTCTTTCCAGGTGTAGATTCCAGTCTTTCCCGGTGTCGCTTCCAGTCTTTCCTGTGTTGATTCCAGTCTTTCCCGATGTCGGTTCCAGTCTTACCCGGTGTCGGTTCCAGTCTTTCCCGGTGTCGCTTCCAGTCTTTCGCGGTGTCGGTTCAAGTCTTTCCCGGTGTCGGTTCAAGTCTTTCCCGGTGTCGGTTCCAGTCTTTCCCGGTGTCGATGTTGATGATGGTGGGCATTTTTGATGCCAAAGGACTTCATCAGGCGCGTTGCTGATGGCCTTGGGGTTCGAGACTTCTTGGGGCGCGATGCCGATGGCTCGGAGATTGAAACTTCATCGGACGTGATGTCGGTGGCTCAGGACTGCATCGAAACTCTGCCGATGATCCAGAATATTGATGGCACCGACCTCTTGTTCGAGTGATGGTGGTCCCTTGTCGGCGATCTGAAAATCATGAGAAAAAATCGAGCATCAGCTTTATTGAAATAAAATGAAGGAGATTCGATTTTCACCTGCGGGCCGCAAAGCCTGAGTGTGTGCTCCGACTGTGGGCCGAAAATTTGGGCTGTAGGCGCTCCAAAACCCAGGCGGGTTTTGGCGTCCTCTACTGGGTCGTGTCCGCGCCTAGACCGCATCCTCTGGGCCGCTTCTTCTAGGCTGCACAAAGCCTAGGCGGGCTTTGTGCATTTTCTCTCTTTTTTTTTTTAATTTTTCGCCTCGTGAAGGAATCAAAGTGGGTCCGTCCCACTTGTGATCATAAAGGGGCCACATCACCCTACCTCTCTTTTGGGTGACAAAGGGATAACCTTTCGGATTTCCGACCAATGAAACGCGTTTGGCATCTCGAGGCGAACAACTCACATTCACCCGACCTTTCTATAAATTCAAAGCATTTCTTTCATTTCCTTCACATCTTCATCTCCTTCATCTCTCTAGCTCACTCATTCTCTCTCTAGAAAATAAATCTTGCTTTTTGTGGTAATTTCGAGTTTTGAAGATGCAACCCCGAAGTCATAGGAATAAACCTCTTCCTCATGCGGCAGCCTGGCCTCATGAGCGGTCTTCTCGGCATAACTTTGTTCCTGGCATGGAAGCGGTTCCCTCCGATCTCATTGTTGAATCTTGGAACCATGCTTGGTTCTACCATTCTCATGGCAAGGTAGCTCTTGGACTTTTCTTCTTGTACTTAGTTTAGCGTAAAAATGAGCAAGTATGAATTTTAATTTTTCATATCTTGTCGATTTTTAGCTAGTTTAAGTATAAACATTAGGATGTTGAACGATCCACTTATTTTGCATTTTGACCGAAAATGAACTTGCAAATTGCCTTGAAAAAATGGACCAGGAATACTTGACCGAGTAGCGGCCCATTAGGCGGAATAAAACCTAGGCGGGTTTTATCTCCAGCCTGCTGGGTCGTCGCGTGTTCTGGGCTGGTCAGCTGGGCTTGGCGAAGTCAAGACCTAGGCAGGTTTTGACTCGTGCATCGCCTCCCCCATTTTTTTTTTGCTGGGCCGCTTCATGGGCTATGATGGTGAGCCTGACGAAGTCAAAACCCAGGCGGGTTTAAACTCATTGTTGGGGCCGCCTTATGGGCTGTGACCATGGGCTTGTTGGTCTGCTTCATGGGCCGTTGCTGTGAGCCTAGTGTTGGTGCTAGGTCCAGCTTGGGTCCATGAAATTATGCTCTGAGCCTCCATTTTAAATGACGTGCCGGATTTCTGCCTTTAGGAGGCAGATTTGAAGAAAAATCCAATATGGTTGTGTCTTCAGTACGCTTTGCTTGTCGCGGTCGAGAGATAGTGGTGAGGACCGTGATTCAGGTGCATCCGTAGGGTATCATGGCAGTCAAGCCCTAGCGGATGACGCTACTTCACGTCCTGCACCCTATGATGTTCGTCTTTTCATTCCGGTTCTGCAGGATGGCCTATCCCCGCTCCTGAAATGGGTCCGTCATGGCCCATGGATTCTCAAGAGTGGTCTAAGCCTCAAGACTCTTGGTTGGGAGGATCCACTTCTTCTGGTTGGCCAGCCCCCGGTTATGAAACTGGTCCTGTATGGCCTACTCCTTCAGCTGAATGGCAGGTTTCTGATCATTCTTGGCTGGCTGCTTCGCAAGTGTCTTCACCGTCGAGCATACATCCTTCAGAAATGCCTTTGACTGGGCCATCACCTCCCGTGCAGACTACTCCTGGATCTGATTATTACTCCTGGGACACATACTTTGGCACGGCCGGTACTGCCAATGCGGGAGCTTCAAATACATGGGGCAACTTGGCGGAGGACAGTGGCAATTCAGGATCCCTGTGGTGATCAAACTTATGCAATGCAAGACTCTTTTTTTTTTTTTAATGCAAGACTCTTTGTAATGTATTTTTTATTTTATGCAAGACTCGAACTTGGTGTATGCACAACGTGACGCTTTTATTTAATGCAATTTCGAATTATTTTCTACATGATGGGATTAATTCAATCCCGCTTCCCCAAAAAGAAAAGAAAACAAAAACAAAATAAAAACTTAAGTGTCAGAGTTACTCGAGCAAAATTTCAGAACTGACATCATTGGGTCGATAACAGAGCCCGGAACATCAAAGAATACACAAATGGGCCAATCGAAACAAAACCCTATACAATACTACACAAATGGGCTGCGGAAACAGGAAAACGGGCCCAGACCGCTTAAAACCTAGGCGAGTTTTAAGCGGTAGAGGGAGCTGGGCAGGAGCTGGCTGGCGCGCGCGTGTGTTGGCCTGCCGAAAATGTAACCCAGGCGGGTTATATTATTTTTTTCCTTTTTTTTTTCGCTAGCCATTGAAGAAAGGCTTGAATCATGAGATATGATGGCAACGGCTATGTGACTGCTTGCTGGCTGATTTGTTCCATTTTGATCATGGATAAAGGTGTATAAATACCTCATCCTTTGCCATGGATATCACTCATCATCTTCAATTGCATCTTCCATCTAAAAGAGCCTCCTAAAATCACAAAAACCCTCCTATCATGGCCTTCGAGAAGAAGCTCGCTACTTGGATGAGCACTTTGTCCAGAGACGAGAAGAAAGAGCTTGGGAGATATAGCTTGATGAGATTGCTAAGTCTCCGACAAAAGAGAGTTAACCATGACTTTATTCGAGCGGCAGGTGCTTTTTGGGATTCGAAGATGCATGTTTTCCGCTTTTCCTAGAAGGAGCTATGCCCATTACCCAAAGAGTGGTCGTCTATTCTCGGGACGAATCATTTCGCACGGCCGACATCACCTCCAACTGTTGCCGACAACACCAAACAGTACAAAGAGTTGTTATGTCTTCCGAACCGAGTCATAGGAAGCGCACTATTCGGTGATAAGGTACATTTTCAAACCATTGTCGAATACTTTCAATCGCCTGACACGTTGGAATATGGTCCCGTGATACGAGTGCGAGCACTCGTATTATGTCTTCTTGGAGAATTTTGCTTTTATCATGGCGGGCGAAGAACCGGGTCGGCGGGCCTAATTCAAATTGTTGAAGACATGGCTCGAGGTTTTAATCCAGTGCCGTTGGTGCTGGCGGAAACTATGATGGGTTTGGACAATCCGGATCCGGAATATGAGTTTCGTGGGAGCCCCCTACTTCTTCAGGTACATTTCCTCCTTCCTCTCTTTTCCTCATTTGTCTTCAAATCTGCCTACTGCCTTCAAAACCCAGGCGGGTTCTGATTTTTTTTATATATTATTTTAATTATATTTTTTTTGCGTTAGTTGGGAGAATAATTCGTATGCAATCATAACCCGTGCTAACTTTATGGGCAGATATGGCTCATGGAGCATTTGGGCCTTATCGAAGATCCTCGTAACCCCTCGGCGCTTGCAAATTATTGTCAAAGGAGACGCAAATATACCGAGCTCCGATCGGTAAATGGATCGCCTTTCTGAAGGAACCTCGTAACATCGCGTGGTAGATCGAGTGGTGGCATGTTCCTGAATATGTGACCAGTGATTATCGCAACGGCTATGTGTGTATCGCCGGCTTGACACACATGACTTTCTACTTTCCGAAGCGAGTATTGCGACAGATGGGCCGCAAGCAGACCATCCCCGAGCGGCTATGCGAAGCCCACGAGCAATTGAAGCTTCGTGGCTCGGTGATAGAGTCTTGGTTGAAGTATTGGGCGAGAAGGCCGACCCTTAAGGCCCCATCAAAGGCACATGTATCAGAGATTGCTGACGCTGGATATCACGGATGGCTAATTGCGGCTGTCGAGTCTCGCCGTGCCAGAGAGGCGTTAAGAAGTCGAATATCCATGAGGGAGAGATTGGGTCCTCGTTCCACGATAAAGGATCGTCTCGGTGTGAAGGTGACGGCTTGGTCCGAGGGTGGAGACACAGAAATCACATAAGCGAGCCTATAAGCCTAAAAACAAAGAGACGGACCCAAATGAGCCTAAAGATATGGAGATTGACCATGAGACCACTGGCGACGTAGAGAAGGTGAAACAAGATTAGAAGATGGATGGAAGTGAAGGAACCGAACTGCTTTGCTAGAATAAGCTTTTATTTAATTACGCTTTTTTGAATTTTTTTACAAGCAGTGTACTTGCATTTTAATCATTAATAAAAGAATTATTGTTTATAATCATTGTGTCCGTGTAAACTTTATCTTTCCTTCTTTTTATGAGCGTAGATTGAATATTAACCAAGTGTCTGAAAATTGGTTTTCCAGTTGCTTGGCTATAGTAAGCATAATTTCTCTTGAGCTGATCCAAATTTGTTGGTTGAATCACATCTTCTCCATCCATAGTGGCAAGTCGAGCTGCTCCTCCCGACAAAATTTCCTTGACCATATAAGGACCTTTCCAATTAGGTGCAAACTTTCCCCTTGGGTCTTGTATTGGTGCCCTCATTTCCTTAAGCACCAAATCACCTTCTTAAAGTGAACGACTTTTCACCTTTTTATTAAAGGCGCGAATGATCCTATTCTGGTATACCTGAACATTATGCAACGCCCTTAATCACCTTTCATCCATCAACATTAACTCCTCGAACCTTGCCCTAGCCCATTCTACTTCTGGCAATTAGCTTTCTACCACTATTCGTAATGGCGGGATCGCTAACTCGATTGGCAGGACTGCTTCCATCCCATACACTAATGAATAGGGTGTTGCTCCTGTGGCAGTTCGAATTGAGGTTCGGTATCCCCATAAGGCAAATGCTCACTTTTCAAGCCAATCCTTGTAAGTAACGACCATCTTCTCAATGATTCCCGCCACCGTTTTATTAGCCGCTTCTACAGCTCCGTTGGTTTGTGGTCGGTAAGGTGAAGATCGATGGTGCTGAATTTTGTAATTGGTGAGCAAAACCTCCACCTCCTTTCGAAAGTGACTCCCGTTATCACTGATGATCTCATGAGGTACTCCATAGGCATATAATGTTCTGAAGGATGAATTTGGCCACTTGCTTAGATGTGAGTTTGGCAAAAGTGGCTGCTTCTACCCACTTAGTGAAGTAATCAATAGCGACCAGGATGTATTCATGTCCTCCTATTCCGGTTGGGTGTATTTTGCAAATGATGTCAATACCCCATACCGAGAATGGCCATGGAGAGGTCAGTGTTGTCAGATATGAAGGAGGTTGATGCTGAAGATTGGCATACTCCTGACATTTGTGACATTTTCGAACAAAATTCAAGCAGTCTGCTTCCATAGTGGTCCAGTAATAACCAGCTCTTTGAATCTTCTTCGCCAGTATGCGCCCATTCATGTGAGGCCCACACTCTCCTCCGTGTACAGTAGCCATAATTTCTTTTGCACTTTTGGCATCGATACACAACTGATTGATGCCTGTAGGTGACTTCTTGTACAACCGATCTTGGATCAAGCAGTATTGTGCTGCTAAAGCCCTGATCGCTCGTTGTCCTCGAGCATCTAACTCAGCTGGATATTCTCCTTTCCGAAGAAAATTGTATATGTCAAGAAACTATTCATCAGTCTCCTCTTCTTGTGTTTCCATGGCACAGACGTATGCGGGTTCAAACTGTCGCCCTACAATTACTAGTAGTTGGAGCGTGCCTGATGGAATTGATATCATTGAGGATAACTTGGCCAAGGCATCGGCCAGTTCATTATGATCCCTAGAAAGATATTGGAAGTTAATCTTCTCAAATTGGTCAGCCAATCCCAAAAGCTTCTGCTGATAAGCTAAAAGGCACTCACTTCGAAATTCCATGCATTCTTGGCCTGGTTAATGATGAGGCTAGAGTCTCCAAAGCTCTTTATGTGGCGTATTCCTAAAGCCAAGGCATCTTGTAGGCCTTTGATGCATGCTTCATACTCCGTCGCGTTGTTAGTAGCATCAAAATCCAATTTATAGATACAGGGACATGTGCACCTTCTGGAGATATTAACAGGACTCCTATTCCACAACCCATTTGCTTAGAAGCTCCATCAAAATACATTTCCCAAGTAACTTCATTAGTCAAGAACACGTCTTCGTCTGGGAATTCCAAATGAGTGCTTGGAGGTTCCTGTGATGGTGAAGCAGCCGTAAAATCTGAAACAACCCGTCCTTTAATAGATTTATGGGGTAATTATTGAAGATTGAACTCAGAAAGCATGACTACCAATCGAGCGATGTGGTTGTTGATGGTTGGTTGCTCCATGATGAATTTGATGGGATTGTTCTCAACTATTACATACACCGCGTGTGAGAGCATGTAGTGCCTTAATTTCTTGGTGGCCCAAACTAATGCGAGAGCTATTTTCTCTGTCTGCATATCGACTTTCGTAGTCGAGAAACTTCTTGCTCAAGTAGTAGATGGCACTCTCTTGACCTTTCACCTTTTAAGCTAGCATAGCCCCCATGGCTGAGCTAGTCACTGTAAGGTAAAGGAGTATAGGCTCATCTGGTATTGGCGGCATGAGGACTGGAGGATGTTGCAAATATTCCTTGATTTTATCAAAAGCAGCTTGACATTGATCGTCCCATTCTACTTTGCTTCCTTTCTTTAGCTTCTTGAACAAAGTTTCACAAGTCATGGTGAGCTTTGAAATGAACCTGGTGATGTACTGGATTCGACCTAAGAAACCTCTTATCTCATTTTCTGTCTTAGGTGGCTGTAACTGTTGGATAGCCTTGATCTTTGAAGGATCAACTTCAACGCCCCGTTGGCTGACCACATAGCCTAGTAGCTTCCCAGAGGTAACACCGAAGGTGCACTTTGCTGGGTTGAGCCGCATCTTGTATTTGCGAAGTCGCAGAAAGAACTTCCGGAGGTTAGGAATATGACCCTCCCTTGTCTTGGACTTAACAATCATGTCATCGACATAAACTTCTACTTCGACGTGCATCATGTCATGAAGTAGGGTATTGGCATTTCTCTGGTACGTTGCTCCGACATTTTTAAGACCGAAAGGCATGACGACATAACAGTATGTTCCCCATGGTGTGGTAAAGGAAGTCTTCTCCATATCTTCTTCAGCCATTTTTATTTGGTTGTAACCGGCATACCCGTCCATAAAAGATAAAAGCGCATGTCCACAAGTGTTATCCACTAATACATCGATGTGGGGTAGAGGGAAACTATCCTTGGGACTAGCTTTATTAAGGTCTTGGAAGTCCACGCACATGCGCACTTTCCCGTCTTTCTTGGGTATTAGGACAATGTTAGCAATCCATTCAGGATATTGGATGCTTTGATAAACTTAGCGTTAAGCTGCTTGATCACCTCTTCTTCAATTTTCTTAGCCCATTCAGGTTTGATCCTCCTAGCCTTTTGTCGAACCGGCTTTGCATCAGGGAGCAAAGGTATGGTGTGCTCCGCGATTTCCCTGTCAATCCCCGGCATGTCTTCATAAGACCACGCGAATACATCCACAAACTCCTTGAGAAGCTCTGTAAATGCTACCCGTTCTTTTGCTGTGAGTGAACTACCTAACTTCAACTCCCGAGGTTGTTCTTCCGTGCCCACGTTTATGGTAATGGTGTCTTCCAACACCGCCATCTTATGCTCATGTTCGTTAGAAAATTCTTTTAAGGGTTCATTAAATTCCAGATTATTATTAGCGCAGCAGTTCAGGGAAGAGGGGAAAGAAGAATCAGAGTAAGCAGAAAGGTTCATTTTATTGAATGCAGAAATGAGTACATCGCCAGCAGACTCAAGACCAGACTCACTTGACTCTTAGGACCAGATTCTATGTCCATAGGAATAGACTCTCCTACAGTTAAAACAAAGTTATTCTTCCTAGCATCGACCCATGAGACCGCCTTGACTTCTTCTTCTTCAGTGATCATGAGACTTGGGTCAAAGCTTGGGTTGGATAATGCAGTAATAACAGCGTCAGCTTTAGACTCTCCCTTAGCAGCTTCTTGTCCGAACAACATACCAAATATGTTGCTCCCAGCAAGATGAGTCCATTCCAACGGTGGCTGTTTGTCCCGAGCGGGGATAAAAACAATAGCCATATTAATGGTACAGTCATTGAAAACCTCTAATCCAGCAACTTGAACTCCCTTGTTCTTCAGGTAATATGGTTCGGGGAATCCATAGTAAGGGAAGTCATCACCTTCCCTAACAAACATTCCATTCAGGGTGAGTGGATAGGGCTTCATTTGGAACAAGGTAGGTGGATTGTCCATCCTCTTCTGCTCAGCTATGGCTATCTTGGAGAGCCTAACTTCCTTCTCAGTTGGCTTGTATCCTAAGCCAAACCTTCCCTTCTGCTTAAACGTCTTGAACACATAAGGAATCTTATTTTTCGGGTTCTTTCCTAGCGGCATTCCAGGAAAGTGTCCCTGTTTCCTGAGTATAGCATGGACTTTGGGATTTGAGTAGGGATCGAAGTCAAAGGAAGCTTCATCCTGGCTAAAAGTCACCACAAGTTCAAAGTTGTGAAGTTCTTCGTCCATAGAACTGTGTTCCACCTCATGGGTTGCTTGCTTAGGAGTGAAGACATCATTGATGGATTCTCCCGAGATGGTGATAACTTGTCCTTGGACCAGCATCTTTACCTTCTGGTGTAAGGTAGATGCTATAGCATTGCATTCATGAAGCCACGGCCTCCCTAGAAGCAGATTGAAGGAGGCTGGAATGTCTAGCACTACGAACTCCACATTCCGAGTGATATTGCCTGAAGAATTGTCGTAAGCCCTTAGTTGTACACCATTTTGAGCCAAGTGCTGTTGTTGGACTCCCAATTTCTGTGCTGTCCTCCAAGGGCACACATTCATAGCTGAGCCATTATCGACTAAAACTAGTGGGATAGTCTTGTTGGAACATTGCACTGTAAGGTAGAGTGCTTTATTGTGGGATGTCCCTCCCTGAGGCAGATCTTCCATCCCAAAGGTGATAGACTCTTGCCGGGTAGTCAAATGAGCAACTAGAGATTCAGGAGTTGTCGTGGGAGATACTGTTAATGCAGTAAGAGCGTCCATCATCTTTTGTCTGTGTGCTTGTGAGATACATATCAATTGCCAGATGGTAACTTCAGCCTTGGTCTTCTTGAGTTGTGCAAGGAGAGGGTCTTCAGGCTGGATATGATTGTCGTTGGTAGCCATTGGTGTAGGATTAGAAACAGCCACTAGGGTGGTGGTGTTCCTATTGTTATGGCGGCCTGATCGAGTGAGGAATGCTACATCATCTGATGTTAGCTCATCCGGCTGCATCCATTCCGTCTTGGAGTATTCATGTTGCTCATCGTCATCACTGTCCCAAATACCATGAATGGATAGGTCTTCATGAAAGCCGAGTACCTCGGGGATAGGTTGACCCGTTTCAACAGTCAAAGTACAAGGATCAAAGCTACAAACTCCATAAAAGATAGCATTTGTATGCTCGGGCATTGGGTTGCTTTGATTGTTAGGCTTTTGGGCAGCTTTTGGCATGGGTAGCGTCCCATCCCTTATCATATCTTCTATCTTGTTCTTGAGAGTCCAACATTTCTCAGTATCATGTCCTCGGCAACGATGGTAGCGGCAGAATTGATCCAAATTCTTTCCTCTTGTTGCTGATTCTTCCCTTGGCAAAGGTAGGACCAAAAAACCCTTCTTGACCAATCAATCAAGTGCTTGTGAGTAAGAGACGTCCAATGGTGTGTAAGTCTCATACTTTGGTATGAAAGGTCCCTTGCACTGGATAGAGTTAGTTTCCATGATCTTAGAAGGGTGGCTAGACGCACTAGTGGCCCTCCTGTTGGAACTAGACCCCTTCCATCCAGGCGAAGTGGTCTTCTCATTATGCATTGCCTCTAATTGGACACAGATGTCCTTCAAGTAGTCAAAGTCTTTGATGACGTGGTATCCCAGGTGCTTAGATGAGCTGCTTTTTAGCCCTTGCTTGAAAGTAGAAAGCTGTAGGCGGAGAGGAATCATCTCATTGATGTGAGACAGCTTGGTATGCCATCGCTCAAAGTAATCCAGGAAGGATTCGTCATCTCGTTGCTTCATAGTGGTCAAGTCATCCACCGTAGCTTGCTTCCTCTGGATGCGACTATAGTGATTGATGAAGGCTTTGAATAGTTCATTCCAATCGGCCTTAGTTTGGGGTGGTAAAGCATGATACCACACCTTAGCTTCGCCATCTAGAGTGGATGGGAAAACAGTAGAGTATAAACCAACATCAATCTGGTTTAATGGTGCTAGCCTCATGAACTCTTCGATGTGATGAACTGGGTTCTCAGAGGGTTTAAACCTGATCTTCGGTACTTCTACTTTATCAGCTACCTTCAGAATTGGCTGAACAGGCAATGGCACTTCCAGATATTTGTCAGCAAAAGCCGGCACAATGCTCATTGCTTTGGTAAGGCTTTTTAATTTCTGTTCAAGGGGCTTAATTGCAGGGTCCTTTCATCTAGATGCCTCAGGGGTAGTGACCTTTGTCTTGGATATCCCAATTCCTCAAGAATCTGGGGATATCTTGATGATTTCAAGTTCGGACTCATATCCCTGCATTTCTTCATCGTCTTCCTCAACATTCAACCCCAGTTTGGTGTTGATCTTAGTGATGGCTTGCAGCATACCGTCCATCACATGTTGTTGTTCATTCAATCTTTTACCCATCTTCTGCTCCTGCTCTAAGGTATTGGAAAATATCAGACCATGCATTTTGGTGTAGAGGTCATCCAAATGCTTCGTGATGTTGGCCTCAGTGCTATGGACCGGGATCTCTTGGAATTGTTCTCCAGACATGATGCAGTCACTGGTTGCAGATGGATCGTAGCAAGGGTTCGGAATCAAACGACCTGTTCGTGGATCTCGAATGCAGGCTCGGAGTCGATCACCAATGATGCCTGCATGGAAATTCAAAGTTAAGACACTCGATGACATACTCCGACACGTTCTACGCGATACATGCATGACCTAGATGACTTATATGATCCTAATCAATCTTGACACATATATGCTGACACAGAGGACTCACCCACTTTTGGGAGTGCATGGCCTAACTCTATATGGACCTAAAAACAGAACACTATAACGGGCCGAATAAAGTCAACATAGTGAGCGGGTCATAAGTTGGCAGGCTATAGTCAGTGTTTCTCAGTTCGGATGGGCACAATCCACTGGGCGACCGTTTTAAAGAGAATCCGTAACTTGGCTCAATAACTCAGACAGCTCAAACCATATTGGCTATTATGCGGACTAGCATAATGTTCAACAAGACCGACAACCCACTTTTCTTTTTTATTCCTCTTTTTTTTAACTCGGGGAAAATGGGTATTGTAAAGGACTGGATAAAGTCAACAATAAGCGAGTCATAATCAATTTATGGGCTTAATTGACAAATCCTATATGGTTGGGCCTAACAACGGGCCGACCATAAGTGTGATGGATTTATTAATTAAATCGATAAATTAATTTACTCAAACCTAGTGACTATTATGCAGTCTAAGACGCTATCCATTAACTTTGTTAGCCTATTAATTAATTTTTTTTTTTGGACCTTTGTTAAGAGAATTTCATAAAGGGTCATATAATATCATCAAAGGTGAGTCAATTTTTATTTATTAATCAAGTTAATCAACTTTCAAACATAAATGGGCCCTTCCACTTGGGCTAACCAAAATGTCTTTGAGTTAATTATATTAATTAATAAATAATCCTTTTCTCAACCCAATGAATTTTTATATGGACTAGAACAAAACCTCCAAACTAGGGTCGACTTTTTACAAAAGACAAGAAAAGGGGAGGGATACACATAGCACATAGCATACACATGGAAGGGTACCCTAAACCAAGGCTCTAAATTCATGGACTTTTATGGTTGGGTATATAGTCTACCGCATGCCTTCATCCCGGTTCTTCATACCATAAGGTAAGCAGTTAGGGTATTTCTCAGAGAACTTCAAGGAAGCTCTCGGAGTGTGACATCGGGAGAGGAGCGACCAAATGCTTAGAGATGTCGAGTTCATCCCCATAGTAGTGGCCTCCCGCTCTTAAGGGAAATCTTAGGTAATTTAAACCGTCGCCTTTGTGCTAACATGTCAAAAGACCCGATTAGTGGCCCGGTATGCAAGGTATGCCTAAAAGAATAATAAAGCCGCGAAATAAATTAACTTCTCCCTTTTACACTTTCAAATCAATTTGATTTTTTTCAAGTTTTTCCCTCTTTTTAAAGTTTAAGTCCACAGTGGAGTCGCCAATCTGTAGGACCCCAGAAAAAGGCGGAACCTTTTCCCGTGATGCGCTACTTAAACGATCGGGAGCAAACTAAGGTTTCTTAATCCTTAAATAAGGATATTTTTTATTTTCGAAATTCATTTTCGGGGTGATGAAACTTTATTTATTTACAAACTAGTTTTTATTATTTAAATTATCCGAAAATTACACGAAATAATCTAATAATAATTCAATTCCAATCCATTTAATAAAATCGGGCCCTAGAAGCGAGCGGGCTACCAGAAGTCGTCAAAACCCGCCTAGGTTTTGACGAGCACTGGGCTGGTCCTCTCACTTCCAGGCCCAGGAAAAAAATGGGTGGAAATTGGTAAAACACGCCTAGGTTTTACCGATTTCTGGCCCTTTTTTTCCTAGCCTTGGACGTGAACTAAACTATTATTTTTAAATTATTTTATGCAATAAATCGAGTATTTCAAATAATTAAACGAAATTGTACAATTGTAAAAGAGTCGCCAGCCGATTTAAGGAAATCGACAAACCATAAAAAAAGAAAGACTCTGGTCTACGAACCCGATTTCTAGATTCGGGGGTAAGTTTACGAATTTGAGAGTTATAAGAACTTTCGAATCCGCCTGTTATAAAACAGACTCTACTAAAATCAACATTGAAAAGAAAGAGAGCGGGGAGAAGTTTGATTAATTTCGCGGAATTTATTATTCAAATCATGCAATACAAAACAAATGCGGTTTTATTTTACAAAATGTACAAGCACGGTATTAAATAAAGAATTACATGATTAAACATAATACGGTAAATAAAGAAATCGAACCTTGCTTAGGATGTAGCGATGATGACCTTGATGCCTTGAGTTGCCCCCCTCTTGACTTGAATCTTAGATGAGATGATGTGAATGGCTAAAAAAAAAAGTAGTATATGGATGTTTGTATGGTGGTGATGAATGTGACTATGAGAGGATTAGGTGTGGATGTGGATGATGAGATTTTGGGAGAATGGAGGTATAATATAATGGAAATGAGAGTAATAGAATGTGAGTATAATGATGGTGATTTTTGTGAGAGTTGTTGATGGGAATTGTTGATAGTAGTTGATAGTAGTTGCTAGTAATTGATAGTAGTTGATGAGATGAAGGTGGAATGGAGGGGGTATTTATAGGTGAGGGAGTGTGAGTTTTGGAGGGAAATGGTGGGGGACGTACCCCAAAGATCAAGCCATCTTGGATCAAAACCCAGGCGGGTTTTATAGGGTCAATGGCAAAGTCAAGGCACATGGCTTTTATCAAGGGATTGCATGGAATCAAAAGAAATTGGCGCCAGAATATTAAAACTCAGGCGGGTTTTAATTCTCCTTCGCACGGATCGCTGACGTGGCTGCTCGAAACGACGCGTCTGGCTGATCTCAAAACCCAGGTGGGTTTTGAGAATTTCTGGGCCAAGGCGCGCAACTGGGCCTGTTTCTGCATGGGCCTGTTCAATAAAAGTTAAAACCCCAGTGAGTTTTAACAATTATTTGCAGCTTGTTTATTTTCCTTGGGCTCGGCTTATTGCTCTTTTGGGACCAATGACCCGTTTATTACTTGGCCCGTCTGACTTGCATCTTTTCAAGGGGCGGGATTATACCGGTACAAATTTCGGTGTCTACAATAAGTGATCATATGCTTTTATTATCTGTTGATTGTTTTGTTGATTTTGCATGTTAGACATAAAAAATTCCCTAAACATTGTGCTATCTTTAACGTGTTCTATGGTGGGGTATTCCAAGACTCTTGAGTTCTAGTTGATCTGTTTAGGCCCATTTTTAGGTCTCCCAAGCTTGCTCTTTTCGCTCAATTTGGAGTCGTTTTCATTATTTTTACTCGGTTTTTAGTTCTTTTGTAGGTTTTTCGCATTTGAAGAATAAAGCAAGGCAAAGGAGCATTTTAAGGCTATTTTAGGGAGTCTCAAAGGATTTCCTAAGCCAAGATGAGCCAAGCATTGAAGAAAGGAAAAGCCAGGATGGAAAGACTCCTCAAAAGGAAGCATTCCAGAGCCGTCGCATACGCTACCAACCTTGTAGCGGGCACGACAAGGCCAGGATTGTTGCCCAGATTCGACGCCCCTGTGACGAATTCGTAACAGGCGCTACACTCAAAGGGGTCTGGACCCAAAGCTCGTGCCACCTGCGACGCTGAAGGTGGCACCCGCAATGCTGAACTTAGTGAAAAACGAGGAGGTTGCCTGCTTAGAATGGTCGCGCCCGCGATCCATTTTGTCGCACCCGCGTACCCGCGCGAAAACCAAATCGCCTCCAACTTTTCGCTGCGTCGCGCCCGCGATGACCTTGTTTTCTGCGCGCTTGAGATGGCTAAAATGGCTGCATTGAGCCTGGGTTTCATCCTAAATGGATTTCATGGATTCGAGAGTGTGTCACTACCGTGTCCTACTCCATTTTAGTTAACGATGAGGCATGTGGTTTTTTAAAACCGTCTAGGGATA
Source organism: Portulaca oleracea (assembly GCA_029582165.1). Taxonomy (NCBI): domain Eukaryota; kingdom Viridiplantae; phylum Streptophyta; class Magnoliopsida; order Caryophyllales; family Portulacaceae; genus Portulaca; species Portulaca oleracea. Next base: position 16,894,023 of record CM055888.1, on the reverse strand, counting down.
TTCGGCAAGAAGACTCGCTCTCCCTATATCTATTCATTATCTGCTGGAGGTCCTCACCAGATATTTAAGAACCTTTGTGTCCCTCACGAGATCTAACATTGGTTTTAAGCTAATACCTCAATCTGACATTATTCCTTGTCTCTTATTTGTCGATGATTGTCTATTATTCTGTAAAGTTAATGTCTTTGCTGCAACAATTGTTAAATATATCCTCTCAAGATTCAATTAATGAACTTCAAGCAAGGGTCAGGAGTGACTCTTTTCGAAGCCTAGGGGAGATTCAAGGGTCTCCAACGATAGGGCCTACATCACAACTTGCCTGATTGGATGTTACTTCAACATTTTTACTATGGGCTCTATGATACGCTTAAAGAATCAATCAATAATGTATGCGGAGGGATGTTTCTCAGGAAGACCACAAAAGAGGCAAACGTTTTCCTTCATGAACTATCTCAAACTCTCCTCATTGGGGAGGGGGTCGAAGTTCGGGGAGCGATGCTGCTGAGAAATTCCTCATGGATACCATTATAGAGATGCGATAGAAATTGGCACTCGATGAAACTTCTAAACAATTGAAGGTCGTCCAATAGATGCAAACCCTTGCATCCATTTTAGTTGCCAATATCCACGGATGTGAGTTTTGCCTTGATCTTCATCTCATTCAGCCATATGCAAAACTTCACCAACCGTTGGACCAGACTCGACTTCAGACTTCGAATGAAGGTGTCTAACTGTACTTCTATTGGAATGACGCTGGTCACTTGGGACATCTTAGAGTGCCATATTTCATTGTAAGCCAAGAATATTCATCATCCCCTTGGCGAATGGCCATAACATCAGTCAAAGTCACTTTATCCTTTTGAATCTTGATGTAATGTTCGATGAATGCTCGACGCAAAGTAGTTCAATCTCCTCGAGTTTCTAAAGGAAGGGTATAATACCAATCCAGTGCTTCATCATTCAGCGATGATGGGAAAACTTGTTTGTAATATTAAGTGTCGATGCCACGGAGCGGCATCACCCGATTAAACTCCCATACATGATGAGTTGGGTTTGCAGAAGGACTGAATTTCTTCAGAGGTATGTCCATTTTACCAGCTATCTTGTCATTAATCTCAGCGGGTGGTTCGAACTCGTCGAAATGATTAGCAAAAACAGGCATGTGGCTCATAACATTCTTGACCACATTTAACCGCGCCTTCATCTCTTTGATAGTAGGAGTGTCTTGTAACCCGACCTCGGTCTTAACTGGTGCAACTTGAGGGGTAGCCACTGGAGGTGGTGGCTTAAGTGTGGAGTCATCTAGAATATGGATGACTCCTCCTATATTGGAACTTTCCCCTAGTTTTCCTTTACCTTTATCAACAACAGTCGCAGAGTTAGGGACAATTTCCATAGCATCCTCATCACCATTGTTCATCCCTACATGCACACTAATGCGGTGTAGAGCTTCCACTACTCCGGTCAAAGTTTCTTGCGGTTCCTCAATACGACTATTCTATCTTTCAGTGAGTTCCCGCTATTGAGCGGTATGCTCTTCGGCCTTCTTTTCTTGTTGCAGAGTGGCGAAGGTGATCGAACCTTCCATCTTGTTAAATTTCTCCTCAAGGAACTTGGTCAAAGCCGCATGGACCGACTTGTCACCTTGGTTTTCACTAGCAGACATGTCGAATTGCAGCCGGCGAGAGACTTTTGGCTTAGGCTTCTGCGGGACGTAATCCGGGTTGCGGATTAGACGGCCTGATGGTCCTGGGATCCACGCTAGACTCGGGTCTCCTATACTGACTAAGGAACAACACACACTTAAGAGATTGACCTTTTGAAAGAAACAACCCTTCCCAATGAATGCATGACTTAACCGACTTACATGGGACCATCTAAGATGCATGACCTATATGCTAACACAAAGGAAGACTCACTCGAGACACGGGTTTGCATGACCTAACTTTACATGAACCTAAGGACAATTTGATCATTATAAAGGACCGAATAAACCCAAGTATGGTGAATCAAGACTGAATAAGGAGTCACGAGTCAGTGTTTCTCAATTCGGATGGGCCCCATCCACAGGCCGACCGTTTTAAGGAGAATCCTTAACTCGGAAAATTTATTAGTCCAACTCAAGCCATACTGACTATTACGCGGACTAGAATAATGATCAACAGGACTGACAGTCTATTCTTTCTATATTTTTTTTATTACATTTACCAAGAAAGCGGGTATTGTAAAGGACTGGATAAAACCAACGACAGGTGAGTCGTAATTAACTTATAGTCTTAATTATTGAATCCAATATGGTTGGGCCTAACCACAGGTCGGCCATAAAATTGGGTTGGACTTGACAATTAATTCGATAAATTAATTTAATCAAACCCGTTGGTTATTACACAGCCTAAGACTTTACCTACTAACTTTATTTTGACTGTTATCAGATTTTTTGGACCTTCGTTAAGAGAATGCCATAAGGGCCATGTAGAATCATCAAAGACGAGTTGAGTTTACTTTATGAGCCAAGATAATTAACCCTTATAGATAAATGGGCCCAACCACTAGGTCAACCATAACTTTTGAGGTTAATTAACCTAGTTGTAAACATGACTCTTCTCAGCCCAATGACTACTATATGGACTAGAACAACATCTCTAGACTTGGGTTGACTCTTTACAACAAACGTAAACACATAGCACATAGCATACATATGAACAAAGGGGTATCCTAACCAAGGTTCTAGATTCAGAAAGGGATTATTGGCTGGATAGGCTTATCGGCTCATGTACTTGCCCCGGTGCATTCTCGTTGTAAAGGCAACTTGAATGTATGGGGTGATGCTCTTTGTGGCTCGTGTGGAGACCTCGGAGAGTGATGCATGCGTGGATGTGGTGACTAAGGCTCCCACGGTGTAAAGGCACCAATAGAGTATAGCCGGTCCTGCATCCCGTGGGTATTTTTTATAGTTTTAAAGAAAACCTAAACTGCCGCTTTAAGTGCAACTAGCCCACATACATGACCAAGAGGTAGCCTGGTATATGCAATGCATTTATGCCTAAAAAAGGAATGACTTAATACTATAAAGTAAAAATTTATCTTCCTTCTAAAATTTTTAAAGCACACTAAACTTTTTTCAAGTTTTACCCACTTTTAAAACTCCCCAGTGGAGTCGCCAAAAATCCTATGGACATTTTTCCTTGTCGTTCGGGCTTCCGAACGTCCACGCGGATTGTGGGTGTGATTTGATTATTTGTGGTGGGGTTTGAACCTTTGAAAAAGACTCTTTAAGGGATTTTAATTATACATTTCAGGAATAATATTTGTAAAATCACTTTCCCTTTACTTGTGCATTTTATGAGTCATTGAATTAAACCTTCAAGAGTGAACATCCACTTGTTCCAAACTCTTTTAAGTTTAACCCAATTTGCTCATTCAAATGTTAGGTCGGAAGAGAGTAATTTATGCAAGCATTATTTAGAAACATACAAAGAAAATACCTTAAAGTTGCATCGGCACGTTGTAAAACCATGTTTTACCATAGTTTATGCAATCCGATGTGCTTGAGTTCGAAATGGGAGTCACCACCCTACTTTTTAAATAGAAAAGCCAAGAAAAAACTAAAGAGAAAAGAAGAAAGACTCCGCCTGCGAAACCCAAGAATGCATTTGGGGGTAAGGCTACGAACTCAAAAAGTAGGAACTTTAAGAATTCACCTCTCACAAAAGGAAAGACTCTACTAAAAGTTTTAAGTGTGCTTTCATAAAGTTTGGAAAAAGGATAAATAAGAACTTTATAGAATTATTTAATAAGAACATGCAACATGAATCATAAGAAAGAAAAAATACTACACTTTATTTACAAGAAAACAAAGAACTTTAAAGCTTACATTATTCTAACTTGAAGAAGAGGTCTTGCCTTGCCTTTTTGCTTGAAGATGCTCCTCTTAATACCCTTTGATGTTACTCCTCACAAATGCCAAAATGAACCAAAAGAATGATAGAAAAGGTGGTGGAAAATAGGATGGAAAGAGGGCTTTTTTGTGGTTTTTTATGTGTTTAGGATTGGGTTTTTTGTGGTGTTTTGAGTAGAATGAGTTTAGAAGATTAAGGAATGGTAGAAACGGAGATTATGGAGAGATGAAAGTGAGGATAAGATTAGGATAAAGATGATAGAATAGTAGTATAAGAGTGGGGATTAGGATGAGATATGTAGAGAGAATTAGAGAGTGAACGAAAGGAATGAAGTATGAATGAGTAGAGAGGGGAATGAGTGAATGATTTGGTGCCTTTAGCCTTGAGAGGAATAGGGTATTTATAGGAGTAGGAGGAGTGTAAGATACATGTATGCACATCACATACATGTTAATCGTGGTCAACTTACACTAAGAACTAGGCAATAGGGGGGAGTGTATGAGGGTGGACGGTGGTACGAGATCAATTGACCACGTGTGGTCGGTGGTCAAGGCCGACCGGCCACCAGCACGTGGGGGATAATCCTCCTCTCGTCCATGCATCCAAGGACGGCGGGGGATGAATGTATTCTGCCTAGGGAAGTGCCGGTTGACACTTGGACAGTAGCTCCTTTTATTTGTAATCTTAAGATGATTGTATGATGTTTTTGTGAGGTTTCGAACTCGTGACCTCTAGGTATTATTGAGCTTGCATGGCTTGTCTTTTACGTAACAATTTTGCATTTGATCTTGCATGCAACTTTTAAAGCAAATTTGTACGTGTAAGGTGCACGTACTTTAGCTTTTATTTCCGGCTCCTTCTTCTTTATTTAATCCCTTTATATATATATATATATATATATATATATATATATATATATATGCTATATATTTTATGTGATAAAATCCGGTGTCTACAGTATGTTGTCTTCCTTGGAGAATGTTTGGTTTCTTGGAAAACTAAGAAACAAAATATTGTTGCCAAGTCTACAGCAGAAGCGGAGTATAGAGCCATGTCCACCACTACTTCTGAGTTGATTTGGATTGCTAATCTGTGTCAAGATCTGAGATTGCAATTGAAGCTCCCAGTTGTCTTATATTGTGGCAATAAGGTTGCATGTCTCTTCGGTCTACAAATTGCAAAGGAAACTAGCTTCAACACACTCATAGTTAAGGGGGACTGTTTATCCCTGATCCAGAAGCTCAAGTTAGGCTTTAGAGGGATGAATGCCATCGGCTTACTCATCGAAGAAATTAGAAAGTTTTCGTTTTTTCTTACCGATATTTCTTGGAGTCATACAACAAAAGCAGGGAATAAAGTAGCACATTCCCTCGCTTACCTACAACCCTATGATTCATGTCCACGAATTTGATTGGAGGATGGCCCAGAGGTTGCTCTTGCCCTGGCTCGAGACGATATGTACCTATCTTCGAATGATAATGAATCATTGCCTTGGTTGAGGCTTTTTCTCAAAAAAAAAAAAAATTTAACATTGATTGTCACTATACTAGGACAAATTGATGGAAGGATTCCTTAGTGTCTCTCATGTCTCTTCGAGTGAAAAAATTGTTGATGTATTAACAAAGCCCCTGGGAGAGCTCCAACACAGTTATCTCTCGAAAAGGCTAGGACTTCTTGATGGATTTCCAGGGGGAATGTGAAGAGTAATATCAGTAGCTTATTTTCTGTATAAGATCAAGATTAGTAGTTAGGATCTGGATCTTCTTTTTTCTTTCTGTTTTTGTCTTTCCTTATATAAATATCTAGGTTGTCTTCATTGTTGTTTCATCCTTGTATCAAATAAATCATTCCTTCAGTAAAATCTTCTTCCTCTCAATCTTCTGTCAAAATATTTTCTCAGTGTTAATATATTTAAATTTTAATTTAAAATTTTACAAGAATATTTTAATCTTGTAAAGTATTAAGATAAAAATAATAAAATTTATGAATGCTAATATTTGTTATTTACCACCATATTAATTTTTAGACTAAGTATAGGTAGATGCAGGTGAATGTAGGTAAGTGCTAGCCAGTGCAACTAAATGTAAAATAGTGCACATAGATGCAAAATGATACATGTTAATACAAGTAAGAACAGGTGTAAGTTAGCAAATGTCCTAAGAAGAGACCCTAAGTTCAACAGACATGTTAAAAAAAAATACCCTTAAATATTGGATTAGTGGAGACAATTAATTGTACATATACTAGACCAGTCTTATTCAATACTACCATAGATTGAATTGTTGGCAATTTTTTCTAAATGTTTGATTAATCTCGTTCAATCCCACAGGTTGGATTATCCACGTGGAAAATCATATTAACAATTTTAAAAATGGATTTCATCTCAAATAAGAAAGGTACAAATATAAGGATTTTTGAAGTTAAATAATCTAAATTTTGAGATAGTTTAGATATGACAAATATTTTGTACTCGTTGATCTACACTCAACACCCTTTATTATTGAATGAACCTTCAATGATTCTAACTCGTTGAAAAAATAACATGGTGGTTGGTGATTGTTTATGTGGCCTGTTTAAAACGTGAAAAATAAAGAAAAATAATAATTTGGGCCCACGTGCGAGATCATTTTTCTAACAAATTAGAATTGAAGGATGTTCATTCAATATAATAGGGTGTAAATTGTACATCACCAGACACAAAATGTTAAATTCTCTATTCTTCATATACCTTACCACATTTATCTTCATTATCCCACTTTATCTCACCACTTTATCCTATCTTATATATCTTACATATAATATACGTTTAAAATTCGAATATTTAATAAGTGATCTTATATTATCTCTTCTTGATGACCGAATAGAACAGAGGTGAACCATCTGAGTTTGATTCAAATTCTGGAAAGCATTTTGGTATCTGGATATGTCACCAAGATGGAAGGTTTTTGAATGGAAATGTGTTTGAAATGCACTGACTACGGGGGAGAATACAGTGAGAAGAGGGATTAGTGATGATGGTAGGTGCTGTGTGGGTGTCAGGTAGAGACTACAGATCATCTGTTTTGATGGTGTGATGTTGCAAAACATATATGTTTGGAAGGGATCGATCTTGGGTATCAATTCAGAGGTTAACCATGGAGTTGGGTGGTTTGAATGGTTGAAGGGTTGGATGCGTTACCTGACTAGTGAGGAAGGAAGGGAGTGTATAATGTCTGAGGAGTTTTTTTGGCATGTTGTGGGCAATTTGGAAGATTAGGAATTCATTATACTTGGGGGGAGAGATGCTTCATAGAAACTTGCTGGGAAGAATGATAAGTATAGTGTCCAAGAGGAGGAGGGTATATGGTTGAAGGGGAAAAGATCATAAGGAAGGATGGAAAAGAAGGCGGTATCTTGGAAAGTAAACAGGGGTGCTGGAAGGTTGGGGAGGATCTAGAGGGAGATAGGGTTTTTGTGGTTGATGGCGCAAGAGAGATGAAGGGAATTAAGATAGCAGCTTCTTGGGTATTGATGGAGGCAGGATCTGTGATTGATTGTTATGCAGAATGTCTTCCGGCGGAATTTGTGGTGCAGGTGAAATTATATGCGGTTCTGCTTCCACTAAGGGAAGCAAGGAGAAGAGGTGTGAGGGAGGTAATCTTTCATTCTGACTCTACTCTTGTTATTAAATGCTTGCAGGCGCCAAGTACCGCTATGGTAGAGTGCATGATGATGGCTCGGGAGTGTTCTGCTCTGGTTAATGCCTTTGATCTAATATGGATCAAGAAGGTTGGAAGGCATATGGTTACTCCTGCGCATCAGCTAGCTCAACAAGCAAAGAAGGGTTGGACTAGCTGAGGTCTAGTAGGATTCATTTCTATGTTGCCTTCCTATTTGTTTATTTGTATTGTCTTTATTTATTATTCTGTCGTGTTTGAAAAAAAATACCTTATTAAAACTATAAAAATTTTATTTAAAAATTCATATATTTAAAAGATTTAACTGAAATGATCTACGCTTCCAAATACTTTTCCAGAACTATCGTACCAACTTATCTAACTTTATTCATTTTATCATTTTATCCCGACTTATCAAACCTACCTAAAAGAAAATGCCTTAACTCTTAAAATCCTAAAAACAATGTCTTAACATAATAGTGCAATCGACCTAAGCGTGAAGGAGAAACCTACAACCACAAATTAAACAACAGGGAGAAGAAATTTGTAGTATGCATCGGAGATCGATTAAATTAAAAAATATATATATATAGGATACGAATGGGTCAACAAATGAAGCCTACTAAGGCCCAAGTTGCTGGATTTTATATCCACGCATATTGAAAAAACAATAAAAAAAAAAAAAAACTCGCCATCAAATTGATTAACTAATTTATGTTTGATAAAAAGAATAATTTATTGATAAGGCATCTCAACTGTTAAAATGTTGATCATCACATGTTTAAGGATTTCTTGGGTCCTTTTATCTAGGGGACATGATACTATTGTAGCAAATTAATTATTCATTACTGTTTTTCTTTTCTATGATAGTGACACTAAAAAGGAAATAGGTATAGATTCTACTACAATGTGTCTGTAAATTGAGATCTTGCTTTATTTTATCTAGCTACTTATTCCAATAGTGCAACTGAAAGTGTAAACCATAATCCTATCATAGACGGTAGACCGGATTCAAATATTCTTCTTTTTTTTTAGCAGTATAGCAATAATAAAAACATAGATAATAAGAAAATAAATTTTTTTACCAATCATACATATATATAGATGGATGCTTATACCGGGACCGATTGTAATGGGATTATATTAGGGATGGTTAATGTTGTTGTTGGTATATATATATATATAACGGGGTGTGGTCAAATATATCAGAGAGAGAGAGAGGAACAAATCAGGTAGGAAGAAAAATTAGGTAGGAAGTTGAAATGAACAAATGACAACCCTTGATTTTACATCTAACGGGGTGTGGTCATAGATATCAGAGAGTGTGGTCATAAAATTTATAACCACACTCCCTGAAATCTATGACCACACTCATTTATATTAATGACTACACTGTCAGATGTAAAATTAAGAGTTGTGATTTGCTCTTCTCATCTTCCTACCTAAACTCTCCTCCTACTGGATTCGTGATATATATATATATATATATGTATGTATGTATGTATGTATGTATGTATGTATGTATGTCTCTCTCTGTGTGTGTGTGTGTGTGTGTGTGTGTGTGTGTGTGTGTGTGTGTGTGTGTGTGTGTAAGTCGTTTCATGTGTTCCCATGTATAGGGGGAAAGGTTGCCTACATTTGAATTCCCTTGAACCTTGCATTAGCAGGATTATATTGGGGTCAGTTGTTTTTATATAAATATGTGTGTGTGTGTGTGTAAAGGGTGAGGATAAGAGGCAAATGAGGTTGCCAACAAATTAGCTAAACTAGCATTAGAAAGAGAGGGTAGTGAAATTATGTATCTTGATGACCTGTCTAATGTGCTCAATTTTTGAATAAAAGGGGTTTGCCCCCAGCATTTGCACCAAAAAAAGTTACTATTCAAGGTGAGGATTGAAATATGTGTACTTTGAACAGGGTATTATTAAAAAATTATAATTAGTCAATTCTATTTTTATTTTAATCTTTTTTATACATATTCATTAGTAGAATGTTATGGTACAAGTATTGGAATATTAATTATTTTCTTTTAAAATATATGTATTTTGATTGAAATATGGTAAAGCGATTACATTAGAAAAAGAATATATTGTAAATGTTGGACTATCTAGTCATCACAGTGGTGGTAGTGAATGTGATGATGACGACGACGACGACGACGATGATGATAAATAAATAATTGTGTTTTGTTAATAATGTTTTTTATAATACTTCAATTTTCAAGGGATACTAATAATAATAATAATAATAATAATAATAATAATAATAATAATAACGTCTATATTATTATTATTATTATTATTATTATTATTATTATTATTATTATTATTATTATTATTATTATTATTATTATTATTATTATTACAATGCCTCCAACCCTATAAATTGTCAATGTTAATGCAAACATTTAGAGTTTGGCCAGTTTTATGTTGATACGAATAAAATCTATCTTTTATTATTTTTAAATTTTATGCATTGCTAATTTTATTCATTGTTATAATATTTAAAAGGTATTTTTTTAGTTAATAATATGTACAAGTTATCAATCTAATGTGTGACATTATTTGATTAAAAATAAGCTAGCATCGTACATTAATACAATTAATGTTGTTTTTTCTTTTTCCAACTCATGACATATAATTTTCATTGTTTATATTGGTCATGATACAATTTTATCTTATTTTATATTGTATTTATATTAGATTGTTTAATTTACGATATTTAATTAGAAGATGTTAATATTGGGGAAAAAAGTATAACGAGTATATTTACATATTATAAATTCAAAATTTTAATATATTTCAGTGAAAAATTAGAAAAATAGATATACATATTCATTTTATTACATGATATAGTTAAGGTTTTTAATAATGTGTTGTCTTATTTTGTCCTAACAATAGGAGTCATTTAATTTTGTCCCGTGCAACACTACACAGACACACACTCATGCATTTAGTTGGTTTTCACATGATTAACCTAGTTGTATAATAAGAAGGGAAGGTTGTCATGACTTATCGACAACCGGATTTTGGTGGACGAATACATTCAACCTTTTAGTTGATTGTATCCATTAACCCTTGTTACCTTCCGATCGATAGGTCCTAGTATGCTTCCCCTCTTGTCATACAACTGAGGTAATCATGTGAAAACCAACTATATTGATTAATAGGGTCTGTCTCTATGGCGCGGGCACGTGCACGTGCACGTGCACGAGCACCTACACACAAATATATATCATTAGAAACTAGAATTTAGAGCTACATTTTCCCCTTAGAAGAGCAGCCCCACACTTGCCGAAAAGACGACGAAAATGGCATCAGAAATCCCTGAGTGAGAAGCTCTCGTTAGAGAGAGAAGATCTCTCTCTCTCTCTCTACATATATATATATATAATTTACATGTTGCAGGTGACATCTTAGTTCCTATTAAGGCACTGAGGGGTGTTTCCCATACTATGTGGGAGAGACATACGTTGGTTCAAGACATTCATTCTCCTTTATGTTCTTGAAATTGGATGATCTCATCTCTCAATCGTATAAGCACGGTAATATAGCGGTTGATTGGATAGTCAGATATGATCTTTGAATTCAATCCTCTGTTGTATGGTATCATGTTACAAATTTAGAATTTTTTTGTATTGTACGTATATGATGATGCTTTTGCTATATCTGTTGAGAAAACGCTACCTATGTAATTGTATATGTAGAGGCCGGGTTTTGTCCAGGTTTTGTATCTTGTATCTTTTTATTATTAGATTAGGATCTGAGTTAGACCGAGCACTTAGCATGCATTCTACATCTCCATAAAATTCCCCATTCTTATCCATTACTAAGTCTCTTACATAAAGTTCATCATTTCCCATCATTTCCCCTTTAAAAGCCTCTTTTTTTCACCTTTACTATATAGATAGGCTTACTCTTTTAAACGTCGGTCTTTCCACAGATCTTTGATGTCCTCAAGAATTAGGGAGCTTAAAGTAAACTCTATAAGCATTCCAACGCCTCTTGAATCGCATCAATCAAAATTTGGATGAGAGAGTTAGGCCCTGTTCTTTTATGCGGTATTTTGCGGAATGGTGTGGTGAGGTGTTGTGGAATTGTGGTGGGGTGTGGTGAAATTGTGGTAGGTTATTGGTATGTGGGGTAGGTGAGGAGAAAGAATCTAAAAAGTAGAGGAGAAAAGTGAGGAGAGAGAAAAGTAATGATTTGCAGTAAAATGTGGTGGGTTGCACAAATTGCAGTAAGAGCCGTAGGCCTTAATGGAATTAGGTTGTTTGTGCAGTAATCTTCCATAACTGAGAATTTTGACTCAAAAAAGTTAAAAAGTCAACTGTTGATTAGAATTTCGGTTACCTATATTAAATAGAAGCTAAAATCTTCTTTTTCCAGTTTTCTAGTTTTTCCAAAAAATATAATATTATTTGGATTATATTGCAATAATATTATTGCAATTATTATTATTCTTTTTCCCAAATCCAATCCAAATATAATCTTCCATAATTTTATTTTATTCTTCTTCCCTTTTCTTAGCCAAATACAATCTTTAATTATTATAATTTATTCTCCTAATATTCCCTCATCCATCACTATCGACCCCCAAATTCTGTTGGCCTTTTGACCTGACAAAACTCTAGATCTCTCTTTTCTCCCTCACATTCTCTATGCATGCTAATTAATTGTTAACAAGGGTAGCTGATCTTTTATTTTCTTTTCAACACTTTTAATTCTTGTATTATCATATAAACTTGAATAATCAATAATTGTATAACTTGTAAGTTTTTATTTTATAATGCATGACATAATAGTTTTACCTCTGAAATTTATACAAATTCCTACTCTTGTATTTATTCACTTTAATTCGATTTTAATAGAATTTTTTTTTTCAAAACAGGCTAGTCAGAGAATTTTATAGTTCACAGACCTTTAATCTTCTCCCCTAATCTGATCTCTGATTCGCTGGCTGAAGTTTTATTTTATTTTATTTTAAGCTTTGTTAGTTTTCTTAAAACTGACTAGCAGCTCTTTCAATTATGACTTACATAATTTAATTTATACAAACTAAATTTACAAGTTTATGATTTCTTAGAATTGTTAGTATTTTAATTAACATCCTTATTTAAGCATTAAGCAATCTCTTGACTCCCAATTAAGTAGCACTTTGAAATAAAATTTCTAAACGAGAATTTTTCAGGGTCTATAATATTTTTTATAGTATCTTATATATATATATATATATATATATATATATATATATGAAGTTCACAATGACAAATATTTGGAATATGAGAGTATTATTATACAATTTCCAACTGAGGTTTTCAATGTCGATTATCCACCTGAGCTCCACCTTTCATCTTTCCTTTTCCGGGTTCGCTTTTTTGGGGATAGTATTATCTTCTTATCAATTGTGGGAGTGTTGTAAGTGGAAGGCAGGCCTAGATTTAGGCATTGACATCTTCGTATCCCATACCCGGGCTACATGCCCATTAGATTATTACTCTTCCGTGATAAGTATCTATTAAACTGGGCTGCTTACCTATGTAAAGAAGCAAAGGTCTTGAATGGTAACATTTCTAACAACAAGGAAAGTGTCGTCAAAGTAAAGCCTTACTTGTAAATCCATTACATTACATATTCCTGTAGAGTAGACTACTAGGCCTATTCTTTTTAGGAAAGTTAAGCATAAAGGGGGACAGGGGTAATTATCATGAATAATTCCTCAAATTAGAAATAGATAATGTAAGTTAATCTAGGTTAGGTAATAATTTTCATCCTTTTATCCTGTTTATCCAATTATCATTCACCAAATATTAAAGAAAAACTAAATAATTATATGAAGATTGGAGGGGACATAGGCACATAGCAATCGTGGACCAACATTGTCTCCTAATTATTAATTAGGGTCGTTATTTATTCACAAGTTGATGATTAGGGTTTATTAAAAAAAATGTGAAGGGGGAGGGGGTGTTTTTATAATTCTCCCCTTTGATCGATGAGGCACTTGGGCTCCTATTAAAAGCCAATTATGGGGTTCCACTAGAAGCCAATTATGTATATTAGGGAGGCCCCTCTGTTGATTTGTTCTATTTTGTTTATAATTAATTAAGTCTTTCCTATTCTTTTTGTTCATTTTGGTCGGTGAAAATGAAAGAGAGGCAACTATGTTGAAACAAAGTTTTGTTAAATATCTTTCCATGAAAACAAAGATTTATTAAGTGTTTGGTCTTCACGAAGTCGTCTTAATACTTTCTAACAATTTTTCGAATTTAATTAATATTTTTTTAAAAATATTAGGATGTATTTATAATGGTTGTTAACCATGACAACCACCGTCAGTAAAATAAATCTTACTTGTACATATGTTAAGTTTTATCTTGAGCATTAGCTTTATTATTTAATATAAATTCTAAAATAGATATTTTTAAATTTTAGTTTATTTTAAAGTATTTTAAAATAATTATTTTTAAAAATATGCTTGTTTACAAGACAAAAACATAGAGTATTTCAAAAAATTTCATAAAAAACTTTTTAATTAAGAAAATATATTTATAATGTTCTACTAAATAAAAAAATGAATGAAAAAAATAAAAGTTGACACATGTATGGATAAACATTGTTTTCATTATAGTGATTGTCATGGTTGACAACTACTATAAATTTTTCCAAAAATCTAATATGATATTCATTAAAAAAAAAAACCCAGAAACATAAGAAGTTAAAAACAAAGTCAAAGAAGAAAACAACCAATTTCAGGGGCAGATCTATGGCCAATGGTGTGGTGTCAATTAACACCACTATAATTTTGAAAAATTAATCTGCTATAAAAAATACATGTAAAATATATGACATATATATTTTTGACACCACCAAGAAGTACAAAACTTCCGTTGTCTTATGGTGGTTGTGCCCAACTCAGAGCATCTGCAATGGTGAGTTTCAATTCGGCTCACTGCTGACGTGGCATGAAATGAGAATAGAATGAGGTCGTATACGACATTTCAGTCGTGAGAATGGGACTTGTCTCACGAGAATCTCGCCGTCAGTCTCGCGAGACGAGTTTGAAAGCGAGTTTAAGATAATAATATTTTAATTATAATTTTTTCTCTCTTCTCCTCCACCTCATTTTTATTAATATAACCAAATTAATTATATTATTAAGTAGGATCCACTTACTATTTTAATTAATATGAGTCAAACTCATACTCACTATTGGAAAGCAAATTAAATAAAAGGTTAAATTTTGACTCTCTTGATAGAGGTTCACAGATTCTATGTCATCCAATTAGCCAAACTTAAGCTCACCATTGCGGGTGCTCTCACGTTATGCTACTGATTTGTGTGGGTTGCTGATTTGAATCCCCGTATAGGCTTCCTTTCAAGCATCTTTTTTATTTGTTTAAATTCAATATTTGATTTTATTGCATGAATTAGATTTGTGTAGATAACTTAATGTGACTAAATTAAGGTTTATTAATTAATTGTTGTGTAAATGAGTAAATTTGGTTAAATTCATATTTGTAAATTTATAAATTGTTTTAAGTAGTATGTATTAATTATTTAATATTATTATGATCAAGTTGATTTCTCGACTTTTATATTAGCATTCATATTTTTTTACTTGTGTCGTTCAATTATTTTAATTTTTTTAAGAAAATTATGGTTAACACCACTAACCCTAAATTTCAAATTCGCCACTGATTCCATGACCCAGCTAATCCATCTTTGAGTAAGACCAAATTTTAAGAAAATCTCATTCTATACGATCATACACTTTTTCCATATCTAATTTTAGAGCAACCAAACGTTTCTTCCCGTTCATATTCTGAAATTCATTCTATATTTCATGAGTAATAAGTAAATTGTCATGAATTGACCGTCTTGGAATGAACGCACTCTGCACAGGATGAGCAAGCTTATCCAGCACATTATGTAGTCGATTGATACAAATTTTAAAAATAATTTTATAAAGACTATTACAAAAATTGATTGGCCGAAAGTCAATAGTAATAACCGGAGTTTCCACTTTCGGAACAAGTGCAATTTAAGTAAGGGTGCGTTTGGTTAGTCAATAACTCCGGGGAAATGGTCAATTTTCTCGGGTTGACTTATTTTCCCCATGTTTGGATGTGGGTTGACATTAGGAAAATTTTTACGGTGTGCCCACCATTTTCTCCATTTTCCTAGAGAAAATTTCCCTTAGGGGGGGCTAAGGGAAACTTTGCTCAGGGAAAACTTTCCCATGAAAAACTTCCCATGGAAAATTTTACCCGAGAAAAATTTTGCTGGAGTTTTTACTGAACGTTCCCTAAAATTCTGCATTCACCATGATGTAGGATGTCATATAATCTGAGTTCAGATGATATAAAAAATGCAGTATTTACCGACAAAGTCAAAAATATATAAATAGCCTTACATCCTTTTTAAATACTACGAACGAAATGTGTAAGCTAATGACTAGCTACTTGTTGGAGGCCCAAAGAAAGATGCATGAATGAGAAAGTGGGTCTATAGCTACCTCTTTCTCTGCTCTTACTACACTGTTATGCCATTTACATTAAAGTAATGGTCTCCTAAAAGCTTTGCATAATCAAGACGTTTGACTGTAATTTTATTATGATGCCACTCAATTTGTTTAAACTATTAATTCAACAAACTTCTACAGGATGCAACCTTAAAAACTTGTTAGAAGATAGGGCCTTATAAAACGGTTGATGAATTTTTCAAAGGAATGGATCCTTAGGTCATTGTAAAAAATTTGTCACAAATTTAATTTTGAACTTTGTTTTTATTTACCTTCTGTTGTTTTAATCAAACTTTAGTTATTTACCCATGTTAACATAATCAAGATCCTTGAATGAAAAAATCTAGTTTTGTTCGATTCAAGGAGAAACATGTGATGTTTTAAAATTACGAATAACTTAATCGTAAAACTTTTGTTTTTGTTTTTGAGGTATATGTTGGGGAGATCCAAGGTAGGAGCCCACTTCAACCAAGACCTATGGTACCCAAGTTAAGTGAGGTTCCATCTTAAAATCAATTGGTGTTAAGAGGAGTAGCCCACTTGACTTATATACCATGTCCTTTCTCTTTACTTTTCCGATGTGGGACAACTTTACTTATGGGTGAATCTCAACAATCCCCCCCTTCACATATGAGTCTCTCCCCCTTGATCGGAAGCCTCTTTTTTTGCCAAGGTTTCAAGTCACCATCAGGAGCCCATCATAGCCGCACTTTACTCTACAGAGCCGCACCCTACTCCACCTGAGTCTCATGCCACCACTCTGCCTCAAGAGTCCCAGCCGCACCTTACTCCACAGAGCCGCACCCTACTCCACCTGAGTCTCATGCCACCACTCTGCATATTCAGGAGACCCAGCCGCGCATGCACTATGGTCCCTGCTCCTATCCATAGTGATCTTCCCGCACCTTGCGCGCCCAGCCGAACGAACCATCGGCTCTGATACCACTTGTTGGGGAGATCTAAGGAAGGAGCCCACTTCAACCAAGACCCATGGTACACAAGTTAAGTGAGGTTCCATCTTAAAGCCAATTGGTGTTAAGAAGAGTAGCTCACTTGACTTATATACCATGTCCTTTCTCTTTACTTTTTCGATGTGGGACAACTTTACTCATGGGTGAATCTCAACAGTAAACTCTTATGGGCCTGTAGAATTCAAAGATAATTAAATGGGTGCTAGTAAAATATTTACTAAAAGGTACAAGAAGTCTAGAACTTATCAATATTTGTCAAAATTTATATGTTCACTCCAATATTTTTTTCTTTAAAAAGCTACTACTTTATCACTTTTTCTAATACTTGCCAAAACATACCTTTATTTACCAAAACTTAACTGTTACTATACTATTCATTTCCGTGCGAATTTTACAGGTCATTAATGGTAAAATTGTTAAATGGCAGGTCAGGGTGTATCTTAAGCTAAATTTTAGAGGTGAGTGATATCAGGATCCCATTAACTTTTGGAAGTCTCTCTGCCAGTTGTGATTGTGACTTGTAACTGGGAGAAGAGTTTTCCACCCACTCCTGGTCCTACCAGGAGTATGAAATAATTAAAACGGAGAAATTTTTAGTCTTAGTGCCTTAACCCTTTTGCACGTACCTATTAATTAATTTATTTTCGTAAACAACCAACACAAATAACTCAAATTTCAAAATTTACAAATGTGGGCGTCGAAATTCCTTGCACCTGTTATACATATATTTTTTTCTAAATTAAAATTGCACAATGTCTTAATACATATTTCCCAAAAATAAATTACATGTTCAAAATAAAATAAATTTAAAGAATAAACTAAAATTAACATTACTAGCTTAGGTTTGGTCAGTGTGTGTGTATGATCGAGGATCGGGACTGGGACATTAAATGTGAGGGTTCTGTTAGAGAAAAGTAAGTAGTAGCAAGGTAACAGCGGAAGCGAATAATAAAATCGAAAACAAGATGACGGATATTACGATAAAATTTAGGAACGAAAAATAAGCGATAAAATCAAACACCAGAATTACGTGGGAAACTGAAGAACTCGGAGAAAAACCCACGGACGGCAACAGCCAGAAAATAATTCACTATGAGAAAGGAGGAGTACAACTTGATCACTATCACAGGGTGTGATGCGATCCACAAAGGAGATTACAATAACAATCTCGCAACACTCAACTCACAATCCCTCAGGATACACTGGGGAAAATATTGGAGAGACCCCTTTCTCTCTCAATATTTTCTCTCTCTCTAGCTCTCTGTGTTTACCGATGTGTATTTGGTGGAGAAACATGTACCCTATTTATAGGGAAAACTCCCTATAACCCAACTTGACTCCCACTCCAAATAGATTTAGAATATAATACAATTAGGAAGCCCAACATAATAAGGAAACCTAAATAATACCCTAATACAATTAGGAAACAAATAATTGTGGGATCAAGAGATTTGGTGATTTTAGGACACTTTCCTAACAAACTCCACCTTGGACTAAAATCAACGAATCATTGGTCCAGATAAATATCTTGACTGTCGCCATCAACACGCCCCTCCGCAGGGCGTGGCCCTGCAGGGCTCTCACATGCTTAGAACACCAACTAAGTCCAAACAATGTTCGAACTTAGCTATAGATAGAGGCTTGGTTAACATGTCTGCAGGATTATCAGAAGTATGCACCTTCTTCACCACGATCTCTCCCGCAGCAACTGCATCTCTGATGAAGTGATACCTGACGGTTATATGCTTGGTCTTCGAATGATAAGTGTCACTCTTTGTCAGATGTATAGCACTCTGACTGTCTGAATAAACCACAGTCTCGCCCTGTGGTACTCCAAGCTCCATGACCAATCCCCTCAACCAGATGGCCTCCCACTCCTTCCGTTGCAGCAATATATTCAACCTCTGTAGTAGACAGGGCTGCTATAAATTGAAGTGAAGCTTTCCAAGATATTCCTCCTCCACACTTGACGAACACATACTCTGAAATTGAGCGTCTCCTATCCAGATCTCCACCATAATCAGCATCAACATAACCTGCAACATCAGACGTTGCAGCACTACCTCTATCATACAGGATGCCCTTCTCCAAAGTACCCTTCACATAGCGAAGGATCCACTTCACTCCTTCCCAATGCTCCTTGCCTGGATTCTGCATATATCTACTTACCTTACTAACTGGATGGGACAGGTCAGGTCTAGTGCACACCATAGCATACATCAAACTACCAATTGCACTAGCATAGGGAATATTAGACATCCTCCTTACCTCCAAATCATATTTAGGACAGTTCTCACCAGACAACTTGAAGTGTGCAGCTAACAGAGTTGAAACTTCTTTACAGTTTCTCATGTTGAATCTGTCCAACACCTTCTCCAGATATTTCTTCTGAGACAAGAACAGCTTCCCTGCCTTTCTATCCCTTTGGATCTCCATACCCAAAATCTTCTTCGCTGCTCCGAGGTCTTTCATCTCAAACTCCTGGTTGAGTTGATATTTCAGCTTCTTTATTAGTGACATGTCCCTGGAGGCAATTAACAAGTCATCCACATACAATAATAAATAAATGAAAGACCTTTCTTCAAATTGCCTGTAGTACACACAGTTATCATAGTGACTTCTTGTGTACCCTTGCCCTACCATAAAGGTACAAACCTTTTGTACCACTGCCTGGGTGCCTGTTTAAGTCCATACAAGGACTTCCTCAATCTGCATACCTGTTCCTGTTTACCAGGAACAATGAAACCCTCTGGCTGCCTCATATATATTTCCTCCTCCAACTCGCTATGGAGGAAAGCTGTCTTGACATCAAGTTGCTCCAACTTCAAATCAAATAGAGCAACAAAGGCAAGCAAGGTGCGGATCGACGTATGCCTCATGACTGGCGAGAATACTTCGTTGTAGTCGATTCCTTCTTTCTGGTTGCAACCCCTTACCACTAATCTTGCCTTCCACCTTGCACTTTCTACACCAGGGATACCTTCCTTTCTTTTCTACACCCACTTTGCAGTAGAGCTCGTCGCCCTTTAGGCAACTCACATAGCTCCCAAGTATAATTTTTCTGCAGGCTCTCCATCTCCTCTTGCATAGCTTCTATCCAGTTTGAGGCATTCGGACAAGAGATGGCCTCCTGATAGGTAGAAGGTTCGGCACCTTTAGGAGTCTCTTCTGCAACACTCAGCGCATAAGCAATCATAGCATCATCTTCTTCAGTATATCGCGTTGGTCTCCTGATCTCCCTCCTGGGACGATCTCTAGCAATGCTCGGTTGTTCCTCCACCTGAGGAACATTCGTCTCAATCTCAGGCTCATCAACCTGAGTTGGTTCAGGAGCATCATCAGCAGTTTGCTCTTGATTGCAGGTTCCTATAGCTCCACCTTAAGCCTGCTCCACCTCGAACACCATTCTTCCTGCATCCTTCTCCTGATTTCCTACATCATCAGAAGTACCGGTAGATTCCATTCCATATAACATAGAAGTTTCATTAAAGGTTACATCTCTAGATTGAATAACTTTCTTCAAATCAGGACACCACATTCTATATCCCTTAGACTCAGACCCGTAACCTAGAAACATGCATTTAACAGCCCTGGGAGACAGCTTCCCATCATTCACATGGGCATATACAGGACATCCAAAAATTTTCAAATTAGAATAGCTAACTGGATTACCTGTCCATACTTCCTCTGGAATCTGGTATTCAATAGAGGCATGAGGTGATCTGTTCAGCAGGTAGCAGGCAGTATATATCACCTCTGCCCAGAACGATTTGTTCTTTCAAAGCCCTGCATTCAAGAGCATGCAACGGGCTTTCTCTAGGAGCGTCCTATTGATTCTTTCAGCTACGCCGTTTTGCTGAGGCTTACCCACCAAGGTTCGATGCCTCGCAATCCCATGCTCCTCGCAGAATTCAGTAAATTCAGAATCAAGAAACTCCAACCCAATGTCAGTCCTGAGTTTCTTGATTTTTCTGCCTATATGGTTCTCCACCAAAGCTTTGAACTTCTTGAAGTATGAGAATGTCTAATTCTTGTGCCGCAGGAAATAAACCCAAGTCTTCCTCGAGAAGTCATCCACGAATGTCAACATGTAGCGCTTGCCACTCAGTGATGTCACTCTAGCAGGTCCCCACAGATCTGAATGAATATAATCAAGGATCCCCGCTGTTGTGTGTTTAGCCCTTGAAAAGCTAACCCTCTTTTGTTTCCCATAGACACAGTGATCGCAAAACTCTAACTTGCCGATCTTTGCACCATCAAGATATCCCTTCTTGCTCAGCATTGACATTCTTTTCTCTCCCATGTGACCTAGTCTCATGTGCCACAGTTTTGTGCTGTCGGACTCATCAAGATTTAGGACTGCCGCTGCAGATCCTTTCACTGTAGACCCCTGTAGGATGTACAGTCTGCCCTTCCTGATTCCCTTCATAAGAACCATGGAACCCCTGCACACTTTCAAAACAACATCTTCTCCTTTGTACTTGCAGCCGTTAGCCTCAAGAGTACCCAAAGAAATTAAATTTCGAGTCATGTTAGGGATATGACAAACCTCCTTGAGAGTTCTAATGATGCCATCATGAGTCTTGATTTTGATGCTGCCAATTCCTGCAACCTTGCAGGCTGTGTCGTTACCCATGACTACGACCCCGGTGTCAACACTCTCATAGGACTCGAACCAGTCCCTATGAGGACACATATGATAGGTGCACCCCGTGTCAAGAACCCACTCATCTCTAGCTATCCTACTCGATGTGGTAGCCAAGGCATCATCCGTAACTACAAACCCATCACCATCTGACTCGGACTCTACACAGTTTGAGGTACCAGGTATGGTGTGATTATCCTTACCCTCCTGCTTCTGGTCTTTCTGTTTTGTCCAACAATCTCTCTGTATATGCCCCATCTTATTACAGTAATTACACTTCTTATTCTTGTAAGGATTCCTAGACTTTGAACGGTGTTTAGACCACCCTCTAGACCCGTTTCCCTTACATTCAGTATTTCTATCCCTTACAACCATAGCATCACCACTCTGGTCATCACCATCGGTATCAAGTTTCTCCTTAGACAGTAAACTAGCCTTACTTCACTAACGTTAAGGACACCACGATTCCCATACAACATGATTTCCTTAAATTATTTATGTGATGCAGGTAGGGACAGAATTAAATGCAAAGCCTTATCCTCATCAGTGTGTTTTATATCCATTGATTCCAATTCAGTAATAATAGAATCAAACTCACTAAGATGTCCCTGAATAGAAGTACCTTGGGGCATCTTCAGCCTGTAGAATTTCTCCTTCATTCGGTACTTGTTTGCACGACTCTTCGACATGTACACCTCTTCCAGTTTGGTCCAGAGCTCCCGAGGTTTCTCGATATGCATCACCTCTCTCTGAATGTGCTCCGCCAAACACAGCTGAATACCTGCCAGAGCCTTATCTTCAAGCTTCTTCCACTCCCTTGGAGTCAGATTCCCCTTGATATCCTTCTGGAGTTGTTTGAATTCATCATCACTCATTGTCGCATGATCAGTCTTCGTATCGGGATACTCAATCACATCCCATAACCCGTGCTGAATCAGGACCGCCTTCATCTGCAGTCTCCACATAGTAAAACTCCTCGTTCCATCAAATTTTGGAATATCGCACTTCATGATTGAAGCCATCTCCACCTTGCTCTGATACCACTTGTTAGAGAAAAGTAAGTAGTAGCAAGGTAACAACGGAAGCGAATAATAAAATCGAAAATGAGATGACGGATATTACGACAAAATTTAGGAACGAAAAATAAGCGTTAAAATCAAACACCAGAATTACATGGGAAACCGAAGAACTCGGAGAAAAACCCACGGACGGCGACCGCCAGAAAATAATCCACTATGAGAAAGGAGGAGTACAACCTGATCACTATCACAAGGTGTGATGCGATCCACAAAGGAGATTACAATAACAATCTCTCAACACTCAACTCACAATCCCTCTGGATACACTGGGGAAAATATTGGTGAGACCACTTTCTCTCTCAATATTTTCTCTCTCTCTAGCTCTCTGTGTTTACCGATGTGTATTTGGTGGAGAAACATGTACCCTATTTATAGAGAAAACTCCCTATAACCTAACTTGACTCCCACTTCAATTAGATTTAGAATCTAATACAATTAGGAAACCCAACATAATAAGGAAACCTAAATAATACCCTAATACAATTAGGAAACAAATAATTGTGGGATCAAGAGATTTGGTGATTTTAGGACACTTTCCTAACAGGTTCGAGTTGTGATTTAATTTTCATTCCCTTAGACCTTGTTCTTTTATGCGGTTGGCTGGCTGCGGTGTTACAACACACCGCACTTTGCCACAACTCACCACATTATACCAATCCATCACAATTTACCATAACCCATCACAATCAACTTTTACAATTATTAAAAACAAAACTCACCAGAACGTATCACAACCCACCACAATTCCATCACACCCACCACAATTCCACCATACCGCACTGCGCCATACCGCAGCCAGCCATATAAAAGAACAGGGCTTTAGTGATTCTTAGTGATGCCCCTGTTGTTGTTGAGACACTTGTTGAGATTGTGGCTACCTTGCGAACAATCAATTTCTTCTTGGGGTTCCTTGTGAGTCTAAAAATTCTAGTAAAGGTATTTCTAATAAGATTATGGTGGGTGTAACTTGTAAGTCACACCGACTTATTGAAAAAATGACCTTTCAAGGATCAAGTTATCGCTGGGCTGGTTATAATTCATGTTGTAAACATTTTTAACCTTTAAGGCATTGGCCACCATGAAATTTTGCCTCAAATTGCAATATTAGAATGTAATAAAACAAAGTTAGCAGAATTACAGATCTCTAAGAAAATAACTATAGCCATTAAATATATATTGATAGCAGAAGTCATCCTACTTTTTTAGCTTTGAGCAATGAAACTTCTTAAGTTCAGATACTGTTCATCAATATTGGCTGTTGTAAGTGAAAATTGGTATAGATTTGAAAGTGTCAAATAAGGAGACGATTGTTAAATACATGAAACATCTGATGAGGAGCTAAAAAATGATAATCTTTACCTATTGCTAGCCGATTCATATCTTATACTTAATAGAGCATCTAACTAGGTCCTCCAAGGAGTTAATTATATATTTAAATAAGGGTTTTTGGCCTCAAATAATATGTACTAAGGGGTTTGTGACAGATAATAATCCAAAGTGACTTTTATACCACCGACAGTCTGTACTTTTTCAATATTTTCTCCTAGTAGTCCAGATTAGCTTTCCGGCGCCGGAAATCTGACGTGGCCACCGGAGCACGTGGTCCTTTAATGAAAAGCATGCCAAGTCAGATTTTAGTATTTGTTTCTGATTTTTTTTCAAAAGCCAGTGAAGGTTTTTTTTTTTAATTCCATGTCATAACCGTTATTTTGTTTAGGCTGACGTGCAGTGGTCGGCGACGCAACAGGGGCAGCAGACGGATGGCGTGGCGGCGAGGGGTAGAGGTGGTGCTGAGTGTGTGCGAGGAGGTGGCAGATGTCAGTTCAGGGCAGCGCCGCCGACCGTGGTCCATGTGAGGGAGAGACAGTGAGGGCGATTATGGTAGACAACAACAATGGACATAGACTGAGGCTGCAGTTGTGGGCGGCGGCGCACAAGGCTGGGACGTCGATGCAGTCAGCACTGTGGCTGCGGTGCGAAAGGCGTGCGAATGGTGGCGGTGGCTGGCCGTTGCGAATTGCGCTGGAGTAGGGCGGTGGAGGCTGCGATGCGGCGGCCATGGTGTGAGAGTGAGGGAGTTTTCTGGGCGGATGGAGGGCTGAGTGATGACGTCGTTGGGCGGTGGTGTGGGATGTGCGTGAGGGGAGATTTGAGAGGGAGTTAGGGTTGAGAGAAGAGTAAGAGAAATGAGAGAAGGGGGTAATTGGCGTTGAATTTTTTTTTTAACTTTCACTGGCTTTTAAAAAAAATTAGAAACAAATACTAAAATCTGACTTGGCATGCTTTTCATGAAAGGACCACGCGCTCCGATGGCCACGTCAGATTTCCGGTGCCGGAAAGCTAATCTGGACTGATAGGAGAAAATATTGAAAAAGTACAGACTGTCAGTGGTCTAAAAGTCACTTTGGATTATTCTCGGTCACAAGCCCCTCAGTACGTATTATTTGAGGCCAAAAACCCTTTAAATAATCCTCATCATTATTTATTATATAATAATTCATTATAAATGTGTCGATAGTATTCCTAAATCCATCAGCATGAACACATTTATCCATTTCCCATGAAAATTCATTGGTTATAAGTTATCTTTATTTTTTTGCATGTGATGGATCATGATAGGTCCATCATGGTGGAGGATATAATTTTCCATTGTTAGTAGTTTTTTATTTTCATTGATTTTGCCTTTTACATATATTGTTGTATCAACCTTTGGTTCTTCAAGAGTTCTATCCTAATAGAAATGATAATCGGACGCTCCCTCCATTCCCATAACATTTGCCAAATTACTGGATGCTCCCTCCTTCAAGAGTTCTGTCATTTTAAAATTTAATTGTGTCAATTAAATTTAGCACACCTTGACCATTAATATCTATATCTATACAATTATGTTATATAAAATAGTTATCATTGTATTTGTAATGGAACTACTATCATAAACATCTAATGAATCATTTTTTAAATATTATATAATAGTTATCGGTTAAAAACTATATTAAAAAATGTAAACAATATAAATATATAATACTCCCTCCATTCCCATAATATTTGCCAATTACTGGATTTTTATGGTATTGAATATGTCTTTTTAATTAGAAATTTCTCCTATAATATTTTATTAATAATTACAATATTATATTTTTATGATAGCATTTTATATTACAAATCTTATAATAATAATTTGATAAGCAATATATATATATATATATATATATATATATATATGTAGATAAATTAATGACCAAATAGAAAGATATTAATTAACTCTGTCCCAAAATTCTTGTTTTTTAAATAAATTTTGACCATTAGTTATTCATAAATTACAATGAATTACGATATTAAATTGCTCCCATTAGATAAATACTTTAGTAAAAATTACAATGAAGGTAATTTCATTTCATAACTCATTGTACTTTGAGAATAATTAATGGTCAAAATTTAGTAAGATGACAAATATGTTAGGACGAAAGTAGTATGTTTTTTTGAGTTTTGAGTCTATAAAAATGAGTAAAATATTGAGATTGACGAAATACATATATATTACTCCCTCTTTTCCATATTAATTGTCATCTTTGAAAATCGAGCAGTTAAATTTCAAAAATTTTGACCTTAAATTTGTTAATATATAAAATGAGTTGTTATATAAAATTACCATCATTAAATTTCTAAGGAAAAATACTATATTAAAGGTATAATATTGTTACAATATATTATATAAGAAATTATTAATAAAAAAATAATATTTAACAGTGAAAATTAAAATTATGTTAATTAATATAAAATTGAGGGAGTAGCATGGATGCAAGAATGAAGGTTTGATGTGTGGGAATCAGTGCCACAGCAATTAACAACAACATATCATATGTCTGATACCCTTCTTCCCTCTGCCATTATTCAGACCAACTCTCAGTCATCTCTCAGACATCTCTTGTATTTTTCATTCACTTTTTAGGTCAGTGTTTCAGTAATTGCATGCTAATTAACTATAGTACTCTAATTGACTGACACGTGTCAACTTCCCTCAACCTTATAAGGGGGCCAGGGCAAGTAAAAGGGAGAAACCAGGGGTTCAGCAGCTCTGATCCTCTCTCATCCAACGGTTAATACTTATTGCTCATTAAATCCTGATTTATGATCTATCATCAATCATCATGATCCACAAAATATAAATTCTGTGGAGTTTTCTTTTTCTTATTGATTGTTTTTTAATTTATGAAGTTGGGATGGATTAATTGGAGGGAGGAAAGACACAGGTAGCCCATGAAGGGTCAGATCATGGGGAGCAATTTAAGGGTCTCTATCATATCCTTTTGTCTTGTCATTTCATCTCTCTGTTTCATCCCCCTTTTTCCCTCCTCACTTTGTCTTCAGGAAAACTCACTCACTTTATATATATTTATATGTATTATATATATATATATATATATATATATATATATGGAATAGATCATATGAGCATGAGTCTTATATGAGCATGTGAGCATCAAAGCATTTCTGGCGGACATCAAATATTATTTTCATGGACATCAAATATCCAACTTGATGGCCACCATTCATATTTGATGTCCATGAAATTAAAATAATATTTGATGTCATATAAGCGCCAAATCTTCATGTGATCTATTCCCATATATATATATATATATATATATATGAGAATTGGATTCTAATATTTCCTATTTTTACAAATTTGATGGAAATAATTCTACTTTCAATTTGTATTCTAATAGTCTAAAAAAAAATAAAATTGTATTGTAGTAGTACCAAATCCATCACCACATTCTTTTTATTTTTTTCTTACCTACCCCATATTGTTTTTGTTTTTTTCGGTCCTGCAGTCCTGTCCCTAAATAGGTAATGAAGTGTAATTACTAAAACATTTTTTCAATTATTTTTTTGAGATTCCGAGCAATTATTATGATTTTTTTTAAAAAAATAAAATTGAAAAAATCATAACAAATAAAAAAAATTAAAAAAAAATTGGGAAAAATACTGTAAAAACTATCTACTTTTATGACTTATCACTATTAGTAGAGGTAACCTCATTATGACTTATCACTATCAAAACTAGACATAATCATATGTGGTTTTAAACTATCTACTTTTATAATTTTCTGTACCAATCCTATGTAAGACATGGGGTATAAAAAAAACACTATGGGGCGTTTAGTGCCCAACTGTTGGTTGTTAATTTTATTTTGTTAATGCTTGTTTGATTTTTGTTTGTTATTTGTATTCAGATTGTTTGTATAAAATAGTGTTTGGTAGAGTTAGATATTTGTAGGATGACTTTTTCTCTTGATTTCCAATTGTACCATTGGCTTTATTTTCAATATTTTTAAATTCATTTTTAGGTTTTTTTGTCCGTATTGTAATTCATTTTTAGGTTTAACATTATGATTTATATTCTTTTTTAGTTTTTTATCACGATGTATTTTTACAATTTACTGTAGATATTACAATTCATTTTTAGGTTTAACATTATGATTTATATTCATTTTTAGTATTATGAAATCTTTGAATATCAAGAGCATGCTGTGGTGTCAAATTGCTTGTGAAATACATGACATTAGGGTACTTGGAGAAGACAGGCGGCAAAGAGGTTCTATTGTGCTGCAGTGAAGTGAGATATAAGAGAACAATTAAAAGAACTAAACCTAAATTATTTTGATGGCAATTTTGTAATTTTTGTAAATTAGTTCGTCAATATGGTAATTTAAAATATAAAAAGCCAACAGCTATTTATAAAAAACTACTCATAGTAGCTTTTTACAAATTGGCTTTTTGGGGGCAAAAAGCTAGTTGAATCCGCAAACTTATCAAACACCCCAAATTGGCATATTGACTAGTCAAAAAACCAAAATCCCTCAAGAAAGCCATTTTTTTCAAAAAGCCATCCAAAAAGTCGGGCATCAAACGCCCCTTATCTAATTTGGATATGCGGTTCACTCTAACTCTAATCCTGGAAAAAGAAAAATAAGGTATATTTATATTTTTGTTGAAATTTTAGCATTGGTCAAGTTTTTTCTAGGTATGGACGTAATCTTTTTAATATTCATATTGTTCAAATTTCCATATATCTAAGTTGTCTCACCTAAAATAAATTCCAAAGAAAAGTGAAGATCAAATGATGATTTTCTGATCTAACGTGAATATTTGATACTAGCTAGTAAGAACTAGCCCCGTTATTTTGCGTGTTGCGTTGTGTTGCATTACGTTACATTTAATTGCGGTAGATTGCGTTAAGTTACGATAGAAATAGTTAAAAAGTAATGGTAATTTGCGGTATGTTGCGGTATGTTGCAGTAGGTTATGGTAGGTTGCATTGTGGTTAGTTGCATTAACGCACTAAAGAACGATGCCTAAAGAAATTGGTTTATCAATCTAACTTCTCACTATTAGTGAAGGGTATAAAGTTTGAGTCACCCATCTTATATGTTAATTAGAAAATTGTTTTGCACCATTTTGAGTGACCTGCTCTTGATCGAAACGACAATACTCAGGCCACATTGTCGGTTAGGGATGGCAACGGGACGGATCGGGGACGGGGGAGTATATCCCCGTCCCCATCCCCGCTCCCAAAACTCGTTCCCATTCCCCGTGGATTCCTTATCGCCAACGGGGATCCAATGAAGATTTTTTAAAGCTATCCAAAATCTAACCAAATTTTAATCGGACTCGATTTTTAATCAGACCCGATTTTTAACCTGTTCAAAATACAACGTATTTAACTTGCTCAAGCAATAATATATTAAAATCAAACAATAATACATCAACAAGTATTATTTGGAAAATAAATACAATAATACATCCTCCTCAAGTGTGATTCGGAAAAAAATTTACTACTTTATCCTTGCTATTAATATATATATTGAATTAGAATAAAGGTTATTTGGTAATTTTAAAATTTTCGGGGACAGGGATTCGGGGATGGGGACGGGGAATTTTCCCCGGCGGGGAAACGGGGACGGGGATAGGGAAAGTTTTGTCCCCATCCCCGCCCCGTCCTCGAGCGGATTTTGAAAAATCGTCCCCATCGCCAATGAGGGTGGAGATTTTTCCCCAGAGCAGGGCGGGGCCCCAGCGGGTTCGGGGAGTCCCTGCCCCATTGTCATCCCTATTGTCGGTCCAATTTATGTCTAATGTTTCTCCTAATTAATTAAGGGTAAAGTTAGTTTTAGAAATAAAACCAGAGAAAAAGTCTTGAGAAAATCTAAGACCCTATCCTTTTATGCAGTGGGAGGAGTGCAGTAATGGTACGATGCGGTGCAAATTGGAAAAGTGTAGTGAAATGTGGTGAGTTGTGCTGGAGAGATGTGGTAGGTGGGATAAGTGTTTCTTTTTTTTAAAATTTAAAATTGGGAAAAATAGGTTGGGTTGATATTTTTTTTAAGGATTTTTGGATGATAATATACCGGCCTCAGGGTGTTGGATTGTAATATACCAACATTTATTATTGAACAATAATATCTCTGATCTTTATACCTAGGTGACATTATTATACCAACAGTAACTAAGGGAATGGTAAACCGATCTCCATGTTGATGTGGCTGGTGAAGGAAAAAAACTCTCCCAAGCCAATAATCTCGTTAACCTCTCCGTTTTTTCACTAACCCACATTACAAGACATTGGTTGGTTGTGTGTCACGTCAGTACGAAGATCGGTCCACCACCCCATTAGTCACTATGTGTTAAGGCCGGTTTGTTTTAACATGGGTTAGTGAGAAAAAAGGAGGAGTTAATATGGTTACTGGGCCCGATTTAAAGGGTTATGATTTAAAGGGTGACCACTTGTCTTTTCTTTTGCCCGATTGGGCCCAACTTCCTTCTTTTCATCTTCTTCTTTCTTCTCTTTCTCTATAGGGTTAATTCTTCCTCCCTTGTTCTTACCGCTATCTTAGCACCTCTTAGAAGGCTCGGGTCAGGAGTGGTCCTGAGGAGGACCCAAAGTTGTCTCCCATGGACTAGGGTTATACTTAATGTGAATGTGGTACCCAAGGATCACCCAAATATGCTTCCAAGGTCCTGAGTCCACCTTAAAATAGACTTTGCACCCGACCATATTTTTCTTGGAGGGGAGGAAGGCTTTTGGTGATCCGATGACCATAGGCACGTCGATATAAACCGGATCCCAATATAGTTCATGCTCCCGTTCTTGAAAAAGAGTTGTCCTCAACTCTTGGAGGTAAAAACATAAATGTCCTCCATGCATGTTGCCACCTCAAAATAACCTTCAAAAGAATTATCATCAATAGAAGCTTGCTTCATCAAGTCCCCAACACCTTTATTAGACTTGATAAGAGACACACAATAAGCATCCTACCCGTCTTCGTCCATGACATAAAAATCAGTAGGAGGCTTGTTGTGTGGAGGTAATAGACAAAGGGAGGGAATGAGAAATTTTTTGTGTTGTTAAGAAATGCTCATTCTCACTAGGATCGTTGTAAGGTAAAAAGAAGCCATAGGTTACTTGTCCTCACCAAGAGCACACTCTTCCCGCGTTTCGCTCAATTGGAGGTTCCTCGACTTAGCTCCTACCTAGCCTTTGTGGGGATGGAGGATCGGGTGTAGGAAACGTACACCGATTCAGGGCATGAGGTCACCAGCAAAACCCCAAGATAGTGAGAGTGCCAAGGGTGGAGTTGATAATGACCAATCAAGTTCAACACAACTACTAATCACCCCAACATAACCAACCTCCTCAATACACATAATCAACGTATCATCCTTAAATTCCTTTTGACCATTCACCACATAGGCACATAAGGACTCAAGACAACAATGTCAAACCAATATTTTACATTCAACACATTACGCTCATGACACAACACAAATGGTTCACCAAAGTTCACACAATCCCCAATCAACATCCCAATAGAATCATCGAACAACCTATGTATACCAAAGAGCATGTATGACACACTCAATGAGTTTATGAAACTACAATCATCATTCACATAATACTCATAGAGGGTCAATAAACATGATGAGTCAAATTTGCTAAATAGAATCAAGGTAGCATGAAACTTCTCACCAGGCACCAAGCAAACACCAAGATTCTTAGCATATCCCTCCAAACATAGAGAATTCTCAATCTTGGACATCACATAGTCATCATACCACTTATCATGCCAACAAACACTCTCATTTGAGATGAACAAAGAAGCTTCTTCTTGGGCTTCTTCATCACAAATTGGAGAAAGATCAATCTTTTCATCAACCTCTAGCATGAGTCCTGTAATGACCCGAAGAAAATCGCCCCTTAATAAGTACTTATTAGTTTAAATAATTAAGGTTAGCAATAAACCACGAATAATTAAAGCGCGAGTTCCAAAATTTTGTTTTACTAACCCAGTGTATTTTTTGCAGGATTTAAACAGTGCAACGATCGTCAACAAATTAGTTTATTTTTCTTTTCTTGAGAATTCGCTACCGATAATTTTTACGGTGATTCTGATCATACATGAATCCTTTTAGCGAGACTGATGTACCGGGTCCTTCCTTATTCGAATTAATTTAAGGGTATAAATATGAGGAATTTTATGGAGATGTTAGATATATTTATTTGGGTTTACCACTAACATTTTTTTACGGTTTAATAAATTTAGGTGATTTAGGAATTTGGGAGGTATGTATAAATGAGGAGGAAATAAAATTGACAAATTTTGAGTCAATTGGGCCAAGTGACCGGCCAGCCCAAGAAGAAAGAGGTGGGAGCTTAGATGTTGGGCCTTATTATTTTGATGGAATATATATATATAGGTACATATTAGTAAGGAGGGAGTGGTCTTCTTGCTCATTCACTCATAAAACTCAAACACTTGCTCCCTCTCTCACCATGACCCCCTACCTCCCCTCCTCTGCTCACTGCTCCTGCCGCCAGGGCCTGCCGTCGCCGTCGCCGCTGCCGGATTCCGACCACCCTTCGGCCGACCGACGCACCACCACCTCACCATCATGTTATCCCTTCTTCTTCGTCCCATTTTCAAGTGGTATATCACTCCTTTCTCCTTCCCTTTTCTTTTAAGATGAATCAAATGGTATTCTAAGTTTTTTCTCTTGTTATTATTATGTGTTTCCAGAATCAAAGCAAGAGTGTTAAGGTTTTCAAGTAAAGATTAGTGTGGAATAATTCAAAAAGAGGAATTTAGGTGAGTATGTTGAAGTTCTTGTTATCTTAATGTTTTCTTTGTGAATTCATTGCAAATAATGGGCATGCATGTGAATTGGAAGGAGAAAATCCTCGGTGAAAGTAAGGAAATTGGTTAGATTCAAGTTCATGTTTATAGATTAACGGTAGATTGATAAGAGTGAAAGATTTGTGGTGGTGTATGTTGAGGTTGGTGATGAATTGTGGAAATAGAGTATGTAGTGGTGTTGCATGCAATTAAAATGGATTTAAGTGATGATTTTCTAGGCCTTTCAAGTCTGAATATTGTAATTATGAGTTTTAGATTATGTTTTAAGAAGGATTTAGGCTAAATTACAAAGGTTTGAGTGTGCATGTTAATGAATTTCAAGAGAGGGTGCAATCTGGTTGGAAATTAAATTTTCCAGAAAATGAGGAATGTGATTCTGGCTATTTTATGGCATAAATAGGTAGCTTAAAGTGTTAGCTAACACCCGGTTTTTACGGTTCATCGTTTCGATAAGTATATTAGGAGTTATGGCCAAATTTGTAAAACCGCACAAAACTGAGAGTTTCTGATGTCAGTTTAAAGATGGCTGTTTTTCGGATGGTTGGAGGTTTCTATGGTTTAAGGATTAAACATAAAAGTTTTAGAGGACATTCTGAGCTTTCCAAAATGGTATGGTATGCATCCATAGGATATCGAGAGAGAGAGTTATAAACTTCTAATTGAAGGACAAAAATCTGAGTTTCTCAAGGAACTACATTATTGTGACTACCTGTATTCTGGGCCCAAAATCCGACCATTTTCCATGCTCAAATAAACTTGTGGTTAAAATGAAAGTTAAAGTACGCATTACGAGCTTTCCATAGACAGCTTACGCGTTCCGAACCGATAAGTAAAGTTCGAGTTACGATTTTTCGAATAATTGAAGTTTAATGGTTATTATTCTGGATAGCTTATAAAGATGTTAGTATTTATCCACCTTAGCCACGTTTCTAGCTTTCATGACTACAAAGTTGGAGTTATGTTCTAAGCTTTCCGAAAAGTCCTTTCATGACATGATCTGATATTTGAGGAATAAGTTATGATCTTACGAGTACGCCCTAGAAATCGAGTTCATCATTGTTATTAGAGATATTGGATGACAATATACTGACCTTTGAGGGTATTGGATTGTAATATACCAACCTTTACTATTGGACAACAATATCCCTGACCTTTATACTTAGCTGAGATTATTAAACCAATAGTGACTAAGGGGGTGGTGACTGGTTAACGGGTCTCGATTCTGACAAGATAGGCAGAGGGAAAATGACCTGGTCTTACCCAATAACCTCGTTAACCCCTCCGTTTTCTCACAAACTCACATTAAAAAAAAAATCGGCCCTAATACAGTGACTAACATGGTGGTGAACCGGTCTTCGTATTGACGTGAAATACAACCAACCAATGTCTTGTAATGTGGGTTAGTGAGAAAACTAAGGGATTAATGAGGTCATTGGCTTGAGACAGTTTTTTCCCTTCGCCAGCCATGTTAGCGCGCATGGAGACCGATTTAACACCTCCTTAGTTATTGTTGGTATAATAATGTCACCTAGATATAAAAGGTCATGGATATTGTTGTCCAATAGTAAAGGTTGGTATATTACAATCCAACACCCCTAAAAGTTGGTATATTATCATCCAAAAATTATTAGAAAATTCAATAAGTTATTCTTCCGTGCTACCAACTTAGTTAAGTCCTAATTTATGATTTTCGTTTCTTGTAAAGTCCTTCCAAGAGATCGTTGCACCACTGTTCAAGTCCCTGCTCGTTCTGTACGTGTTCTTAAGTCTTCAGGTACGTATATCGCCTGACCTTTTATGAATAATATCATGAATTAATTATTTATGTTAAGTTCTAAATTTATTTTATATTGTCCATGTTTATATGTAAAGTATCATGATTTATGTTCAATATATATGCAAGTTTTCATGGATTTTTTTTAAGTAATTCAGGCCGATTTATCAGGATAATTTCACAATTATTTCTAAGTATTTCTGTGGTGTACCCTTTACGTTAGAAACTTTTACGATAATTCTCTATTTTAGTGAGTTGAGTCATTTCATGAATAAATTCCCTTTTAGAAGTACAAGTCTTATTCAAGGAGAGTACAAGACTATATCTTTAAGTTATGATTGGAAAATGGTAGTTTAAGGAACTAATTTTATTAAGAATCCAAGGTCAAGGTATCAAGGTGTAAGTTTTCAAGTTTTAAAAATTAATAAAGGCCCTGCCCATGTTTATGGTGCCTTAGTGCACACCATGTTTATGGTGCGTTAGTGCATACCCGGACTGATCGGGAGATCCGGATGGTGGATAATTATCCTTTACTGGCCAGGTTTCCATGGTGTGCAACTAAGGCACTTCAATTATCTTTTCCTTGGGTGCACTAAGGCACATAACCGCGCTAAATAACCTGGCCAGTATGCGCATACGGAGGTTTAGCCGATGATCGCAAGTAGGGGACCTTCAGGATAATAATACGGCAACTAAGTTTTAAATAACTAAGTACTTCAAGGATTTAAGTTAAGGGTTAAGTCTGGTAGAACTTGTGTATGGTTTTTAAGTATATTTTACAACATGTTATAAGTCACACTTTATGATTAGTTTGAGGTAACAGTTATGTTATATGTTAGGTATACGATTTAATTCATGTTTTATGACGTAATTTACTTGTCACTTTCTAATTCAAGTGTTCCAAGTACGGTTTGTTCACGCATTAAGTGGTATGATATACCGAGTTTTATGTATCTTAAGTTTTCCAAATTACTAGAATCAAAGTAAAACTGCTCCAGTTACTTACCAAGGATTTCAAGTTTTGTTTTATGGAAGTTTAATGTCATGTTGATGGGAAGATTTCATGTGTGTGTCTATGTCAGTTCATACATGACCTAAGTTGTTTTCAAACAAGTTTATGGTTATTCAGTTATCTTTAAAAGGAAGAACTCAAAGTATTTTCGTTTAAGTTGTGATTTAAATACAGGTTCAGTTATATTTCTTCATATTCAGGTTAAGTTATGATCAAGCTATGTAAGTTATGCTACTTCTATTGTTAAACTGTTATTACTTCGTTTTTAACGATTTTGGAACCGCGCTAAATAACTAAAACGAATTACGAAAAGTTTCTTACATGTTAGGGGTATACGTACTGAGTTTAACTCACATTTCGAAGTTTTATGTTTTCGTTTTTAGGGATCTCGGCAAAGGAGAAGGGAAAGGCCCCCGACGGACGAAACCCTAGAGCTTTTTAAGGAGATTGAAGGTGGTTAAAGACTCTTTATGAAAGATTTAAGAGAAATTTGTGATAGTTTGGCTTGTATAAGTTTTACTGGGTTGTGTTATGTTGTCTTGATGATAAAAGTTTGAAGTGGTTTATGCTTTGGTTGTTTTGTTGGGTTTTAGTCTTAGCCTTGTCCACCTTCGTGGACGGCTTTAATACTCCCATGTGTTTATCCGATGCTAATCATTGGGTTATGTGTATCCTTAGCTTAATCTAGTGGTTAGTAACCTTGGGGCGTTACAAGTCCTTACCAATTTCTTCATGGGCCTCAATAAGCTCACGAGGCTCTCCTTCATCGACCATAGGAACAATCTCTTTTAACTCTTGAACTCTCCTTGCTCAACCTCTTCAATGGATTTGAAATACCATGTAAGACTTAGAGAGTAACATTGTGACATCTCCTTCTTCGTCCTTTAAACTTTGAGGTAAGGATTATCATATAAATCAACCTTTGAAGGCCCATCTCTCCTTCTCATTGGTTTAAATTGCACATTGAGGAAAGATTGAATTTGAACAAGTTAGAGAACAATAGTCCCAAGATTGTCTTGACATGCATGAAGTGATTCTTCCTCCCAACTTGTTTCCAAGGTAAGGGGACGGTTTGTGTTTGAGAATTTTTGTAGGGCTTTTTTTTGGGGGGGGGGGGGGGTTAAGTCGTTAGCCATTGTTTAGGCTAGAGATTTTTGTGTTTAATTTTTTGGTTTTGTTTGCTAGAGTGTGATTAGAGATCAATCTAATGTTACAATTAGGAATTTGAGGCCATGGATGAGATGTCATCCGTGCTCGACTTAGTGCTTAGTGTGTGTTATTAAGTCATGATGTGGCTATGCTTTGCTTGTCTCTCTTTTCTAATTGGGTAATGGTTATCCCTTAGTGTCATTTTGAGGCATGCATGCAGTTGGTCTACTAGACTCTAAACTCTTCAAACACCAAATGGTGCAGTGCATAGACTTTTATACATACAAATTTGACATGACTTCTTGATGTTATACCCGTATGAATTGGGGATTGTGTGACTCAAATCTGTGCACACTTTTTTTTTTCTCTCGCACGAAGCATATGACTCTATATGCAAACATGCCCCAACCTCAAGAGTAGGATAATGAACCCCTAAGTGTCAGGACGATCTATACGGAAATTTCATAACAAGGCATAGTGGTGGGGACCATGGAATGACCCTGGAAAAGAAAGGGTGAAGGAGGTAGCTGATCCGGGTGGCGCCTTCTCTGAAGTTATCTCGTCTATATTGCTTGTTGTTATCGGACCATTATCCATTGATTGGATGAGAGGGTGTTGTCGAACTGAGCACTTTTGAGACCCTTTTGTGGCGTGGTGAACCCCTAGTTAAGCGTATGCTCTAACTGCCTCAGAGGCGACATGTAGGCTAAGTGAGCCCCTGTTCGAGGTCGGAAATAGGTCGGTACGGTTGTCATATCCTCAGGGATGGTGCGGGGTCTAATTAGGATTTTGGTTTGATCGAGTTTCAATGATCAAAGCAGTAGATAACATATCAATGACTAAATTAATTTACTTACTATACTAAAGAGATACAAATATAAACTAAAACGACTACGCAACAAAAAACTAAACTAAAATAGCTATTAAACTAAAGTGACATCTATTAACACGAAAAAAAATCAATTAACTACTAATTAATACTAACATTAATTAAAAACATTAACTTAAGAGAGAGTATATTATACCGACGCCAATGAATTCAAACCCGACACTTCGATCCTCGCGTTTGCAATACAAGTCTTCCAAATAAACACAAAAGACGTGATTTAGATTATTAAGACTTCTCAAAACCTCACTTAAAAAAGAGATTTTCAGATACCTTAATCCTTCTCTTTACTAAAAATCGGGTTTGGGGATGTGAAATTAGTGCAAAGTGTGTGAAACCGCAAATAACTTAATCAAACAAAGCATTAAAAGAAAGGAGAGATAAGAGATTGCATTAAAATTTCAAACTTTCATTAACTTTGAGTAATGAATGTACAACAACACTAGGAAGAACCATAGTTATTAAAATCTCGATCCTGATCTACGACCCTACAATTTTATGATCCAAAATCCTCGATACGATTATACTATTTACACACGATCTATGATCCTACATGGGTTAATTTCGATCCTAACTACCCCATTGATTCGAGTTAGGATCCCAATTTTAACAACCTTGGAAGAACAAGAGAAAACAAGAGATGAAAATAAAACTAAACCCTAACCCTAATCAGTCACTGATTGTCCTCTAACCATAATTAAAATGACTATTAAAAAGGGAAGAAAGCACAAGCAAAACATAACTTTTAAATTACAAAGGCAATAGATGAATTTGAGTTAGTCACGGGTGTGATAGTTGTGGTCACCGTTGTGACCAGACTTTGTCACGAGAATGACTTCTCGTGAAATATGCCTTCTATTCTTGCTCTAATTGTCACGGGCATGACACTATCTGTCATGATTGTGACTTTTGTTTTCTTCACTATTTGACATGATCTTCGATCTTTTGATCTTAATCTCGCTCAAGATTGTTCGTGGGTTTCCGAATTGGGTCTTTCGACCTTGAAATGTATCCAAAATGCTTCCAACTTTAATCTTTTGGCTTCACTCTCGTTATTTAAAGTATTAAACCTACATAGCAAGAAAAACCTAAAAAATAACTTAAATCTAAGGGTAAAAACAAGCAGAACACTTTAGGAGCATCTATTTTGCTCAAAATGAGACTAAACAACACCCCCACACAAAGGTTTGCTCGCCCCGAACAAGCTAAAAGAAAGCTAAACTACCATAACTCACTTTCGTTAGAATCTTGGTTGCATTTAGTGTATCCAACAAACCCTTTGAAACCCTTGGTAGCCCAAGTGGTCTGAAAAGGTCTCATAAGGGTTTGTAGAAGTTATACTCACAAAAGCTAAGAAAAAGAAGGAAAATGAAAGACAAAGAAAGAACATAATCTTTTTGTGGGATTTTCGTAACTTTTTATAAAGCAACATCACAAAGGAACAAGCACTTCTCAATCAATAAATAACCCAAAATGACTCAAACCATCATCACACTCTTCGCGGATAAATAATCACAGGCCGAAACTGCATTCAAAGGTAGTCATGCATACATTTCACTCCCAAGATTAACGATGCGTGAGACAATGGTAACCTCACTTAGGGTATGTGTCCCCTCGTGTGTTTGAATATGATGTGGTTCATTCAATGCTCAATCCATGCATGTAATTCTATTATATGGTTGAAATGCCACTCAATCCTCCACTACTATGATGCAAATGCACAATCAATGATCACGAGGTCTTTACAGGGTTGTAATGAGGCTAGTTAAGGGTAAGTGTAGATACCGAATTCATCGTGGTATCTACAGTAAAAGGCAGAAAAATTTGGGAATGTGGAGCTTATATACCAATACTAAATGCAACACTCACAAATTTTTCTTACATCACAAACCACACGTATTATTTCCACATATTCATAACCAACCAAACTGAGTTGCATTATATACAACTTTGAAGTACTTGCTACCCTGACTTTCCTTGATTCAACTAGTTCAACCTCCCTTATTTGGCTATAAGAACTGCAAACTTTTTCTCTTTTTCATTTTTCTTTTTTTTTTTGTTCTTTTTCTTTTTCTTTTTGACAGAAGAAAGATGAAGTGGAACTTACAACACTGTATACAAGGGGGTAACTTGTAACCACATTCGTAACTCCATAATTACAAGAATCGCACCACCTATTTAACATCAAATATCACCCCAACACACCAATTTCTAACACTCACATACTGAATCGCCTCTTAGTTTTGGCAAGGACGTACAATAATGGGTAAAGGAAGAACGCCCAAATGCTAATAATGTGGGTTAAATTCAAAATAAAGGAAATGGAAAGGGTAAAAAGTGGGGCTTCAAAAGAAGGGAAAATCTGTTGTGTGTGGAGATCAAGTGGGAAATAAAGGGAAAGAAGGAAAGCACGCCATCCAAGGCCATATTTCCTTTTTGCGGATGTTTCCTTTCTACGACAGCTTTCCTTATTATTATAACCTAGTTTCTCTTGTATCACTAATATATATAGGGGTCAAATCTTCCCCCTAAATGATCAAGTGAGATAGAGAGAAACACGACATGTGTAATTGTAATCCTCCTATTACTAGTACATTGATTCTGTGATTTTTTTTCCCGCTTTGAGTTTTTTCCACGTTAAACATCTGATGTCAATTTCTAATTTCTTTCCCGCTATTATTTCCTATTGTTTGTGGTTGCTTGAGTGATCTTCGATCCTAACAACTGGTATCAGAGCCTGCAGGTTGCTGAAAGAGAACTCGCTTTCAAACAATGTTGTGAAATCGAGAAAACGAGATCGGATATTGCCTTTGCAGTGGGAGTGGTGTCCCGCTTCATGTCCAATCCGGAAAAATCGCACTGGGAAGCTGTGAAATGGTTGTTGAGGTATTTGAAAGGTACCTCCCATTACTTCTTATGTTAGGTGGAACTAACCTTGATCTGAAAGGTTATGTAGATGCTGATTTGAGCGGAGATTTCAATACGAGCAAGAGTACAACAGGCTATGTGTTCATTCTTGGTTGCTCGACAATCAATTAGATGTCAAGATTGCATAAATGCATTGCTACGTCAACTATAGAATCTGAGTACATTGCTTTGTCTGAGGCAGACAAAGAAATGATATGGTTGCAGGATTTCTTGGAGGTTCTTGACCATGGGCAGGATGGTGTTCTTCATTGTGACAGCCAGAGTGCCATTCAACTGACCAAGAATCCATTATTACACTCAAGGACAAAGCATATTAGAAGGAGATATCACTTCATTCGAAACTTGGTGGAAAGTGGTGAAGTGAAGCTCGAGAAGATTGTAGGCAGTAAGAATCCAGCCGACATGTTGACCAAACCAGTGGATGTTGGGAAACTGAGGCTTTGTATGGCCTCGGTAGGCCTCTCTGACTGATAAAGAGGTCGGTCGATGTACTAAGGGAACTCGTGCTGAAAGTGAGGATTCCTGAAGGCTAGGTCTCCAAGTGGGATATAAAGGGAAAGAAGTATAGCACGCCATCCAAGACCCATATTTCCTTTTTGCAGATGTTTCCTTTTTGCGGCAACTTTCTTTATTATCATAACCTAGTTTCTCTTGTACCACTAATATATATAGGGGTCAAATCTTCCCCCTAAAACATCAAGTGAGATAGAGAGAAACACAACTTGTGTAATTATAATCCTCCTATTACTAGTACATCGATTCCGTGGTTTTTTTTTCTCGCTTTAGGTTTTTTCCACATTAAACATCTGGTGTCAATTTCTGATTTCTTTTCCGCTATTATTTCCTATTGTTTGTGGTTGTTTGAGTGCTCTTCGATCCTAGCAAAATCATGTTAGGTGAGCAATTTGGCTATGTAGCTCAAAAATAAAAAGAGAAAGGTGGCGCCTCGATCATTTCATCTATATTACGCGGACTCTAAATACACTGCAGTTTTGACCCAAACCGTCTGAATCAAAATACACTCTATACATATTTTCCCAAACTCTAAATATATTGAACTCATACTCACTCAAATAAAAAAAATACACTAATCTATATTTAATCCGTGGCCAAAATCACAGTTCTAGATATCGGATAGGCTAATATAATAGGAGTACAGTAGTATACTAATTCATTTTAGGCGTATAAATCTTTTGTAATGAATAAGACTGTTGGGTGTCATTATATACATGTGACGCTCCACCCCCTCCCTCTCTGATGAAATGAAATGAAAGTAATTCCTTTTGCATGCCTACCTTAGCAATTACCTATATCGTAGCTGGCTTATGTCATCACCTGTTGTTGCACAAGAATTTAGGATATATTTATCTCTATAAATTTTCTTATACTTATCTCTTTATATATAATAATAGTTGCCTGAAAAGGGTGAAAAGAAAATTAGAGTTGAGCGTTATGGTGATAGAAAGAATCATTTTCTGAAGCTAGCTATCATCCCTTTCAGCATTCATATCAATCTCTGTCTCCATCCTTTTACTCTTCCTATACTATGAATATATACAGTACTATCGTTCTGAGCCTTTGCCCTATACCTACCTCTTCCGTACAACTGCATAATCATTGCCTATAAAAATAGCTTCCTAGCTCTCTTGCTCATTACAATATTATATACTCCCGTTTCTAAATAATTCTAAATAATTAACTCTTACGTTTTCCAAATTTTATCTTTTTTTAATAATTTTTTATATAATATTTTATTAAAAGAATTTAATTTTATACTTTTTCTAAAAGTATTTTTTAATATGAATATAACGGTATTAATTTTGTATGATGAGTCATCATATATATCGAGAAATTAACGGTCAAAGTTGATGATACGAAAAATGGGGTGACAATTTTAAAAAATAAACTAGAGGGAGTAATCAAAAATCTAAATGCTGATAAATACAACTTTACTCACAAAATAATTTATCCCATATTAGACTTGAACATAAATCAATCATCATCTCTATTTAAAAATCCCAGTTGTCAAACTTAAGTTCAAATAAGGTTGGTAAGTAAAAAGATTTATTTAATCTTAGACCCCGTTCTTTAGTTGGATTAAACCTAACTAACATAACATAACATAACCTAACGTAACTTAACTTAATTTATCTGTACCTAACCTAACCTAACCTAACACAACTCCTTGAAAAACATCCAAATCAAAAATAATTTTTTAAATAAAAAAAATTAAATAATATTATTTTAATCTCAAATCAATCTAATTTTTCTAACACCTATAACTTTTCATTTATTTTCCCAAAAATATTCAAATTTTATTAATAAAATATTTTCACTTAACAACTAATTTAATTCAAATATATCCTATCATTTCTTATCATTTCCTATCCTATTATATCATAACTTAACTAACCTCAAGTTGAACCTAACCTTACAAAAGAACATGGCCTAAATTTTAACATGTGGAAAGTCATGATTTGAATTCTTTAGCATTCTATGTAGCTTCACAAATTTTGAAAATGTAAATAGTGTTTTTATTCTTTTTTCTTTTTCGAAAAAATAGCAATACGTCAAATACACATAAAAAAGTTTTAATAGAAATAGGGGCAAAATTTACTAATTTTGTTTTATCATATGATTGTAATAGTATCGTGATTACCCCTATTCTGCATCTAAATCTGCCATTAAATACAGTAACAGACAATTATAAAGTAATTTGATTATCATATTTTGTAATGAGTTAGCTAGCAAAATGATAAGAGTGCTAACATGAAAATTTTCAAGTTTCTTACGTATGATGTATAGATAATCAAAAAATTAGTTGGAGGTACCCCAATATTTGGAGAAGCTATTTTTCGGTACCCCAATTTTTCAACTCATTTTGAGGTACCCTTACTTTTCGGGTTAGTAATTATTTGATATTTTTCTGGCCATCAATTTTATTAAGTGATTGGAATACCCTTATTCTTCTTCTTTAAGGGTATTTCTTAAAAAATGGAAGAACAAGGGTATTTCGGTCACTTAACCAAATTGATGACCGAAAAAACATCTAATAATTTCTAACCCAAAAAATAAGGGTACCCCAAAATGAGTTTTCAAAAGTTGGGGTACCTGAAAAACATTTTACCAAAAGTTAAGGTATATACATCCGAGTAATTTTTTGATAGATAATATGATTGCACATTAAAATTTTTCAGAATATGATTGGATTGTAAGTACAATGCCACTTGTAAATTAAATAAAATAATATTTTCATCTAATTTTCTTAACATTTATTAAAACATGCATAAAATAAGTCTCACGTTACGGATGTAGTTGGTTTGATTAACAAAAATCTTTTCTATTTGTTGACGTGACTAACAAATGATAAATAAGTATTAGGAGCACTAAGGACAATGATCATGAGGCGAGTGTGAGTGGTTGAAACCCAAATTGAGGAGAGACGTAGCGTGGAGTTACTTTGCCAAGCAATTTAATGGGATAGGAGTATTGTTTACGATAGTGAGTGTTTATGCTCAAGAAGGAGTATAGACAATGTTACTTATCAACCTATAACAATAGACAAGGCCAAAGACACGTTAGCAATATTGAAGAGGGGGAGTCAAAAGCTATAGGCCCTGTTGGTACGTATTCCTGTGGAGTTTTAGAAGTGCTTAAGCGAGACGGGCATTCACAAGTTGACAAGATTCTTGAACGATATTCTTGGAACATGTGTTAAACCTATGGTGGAGTAGCATAGTAGTCCTTTTAAAAAAGAATAAGGGGTACATTCAGTATTGTAATAATTATAGAGGGATTAAACTTTGATTTTGAGTAACACTATAAAGATTTGGGAGTGGGTGATGAAGAGGAGATTGAGGGTGGAAGCTAGGATGCATAAAAGAACCCTAGAGGGGGGTGAATAGGGTTATTGGAATTTTTCTGCACACTTCCAATAAGAACATTAGGGATTCTTAACTTTCATTAAGAAACAACACAAAGTATATTCAAAATAAATTTTCTTTTGTTGATATAACATTAAGGACATTACACTTGAAAAGAAGAACAAGAAAGCAAACTTGTTGCGCAA
Source organism: Portulaca oleracea (assembly GCA_029582165.1). Lineage (NCBI taxonomy): Eukaryota > Viridiplantae > Streptophyta > Magnoliopsida > Caryophyllales > Portulacaceae > Portulaca > Portulaca oleracea. Next base: position 16,849,239 of record CM055888.1, on the reverse strand, counting down.
GGGACATAGGTCCTTGATGCAATTACAAAAGAGGGTGTGCCTGTCAGATTGGTACACAAGCGTTTTTCAAAGGATTGCACCATCTCATCAGTAGGGTGCTTACAGTAACTCACAAAACCTATTTCCCTAAAGATTTTACTACAAACACAACTCACCAAACGCCTTTGAATTGGCTACAAAAGATTGAACACTCTTCTCTCTAGAGACTAATCTCAGAAATCCTCTCTAACTTTCTACTCTTCTATTTCTTCCTTGGAATCGATTGATTTTAGCAGCATGTAGAGCAACATTTTTACAATAGTTTTGAGGGTCGTTGGAATTCTTCTTCCGGTCTTCCTTCCAAGCGTGGTTGTGTCCGGATTCTTGCCTTGATCAACTTTGTTCCTCTTTCATTGTTTTCAGAAATTATTTCCTTTTCTTTTATTGATCTTTTGTCCAGTGAGATTGAATCAATAAAGCAAGAATGGGATGAGATTAGGATTTACAGACAACTTCCCTTTTCTTTAGATTTTTCCTTTCATAGTACAACCATTGCATAGGGCCCTTATGTATGAGTGAATGATGTCCTTGGCTTGTGGGTGTGTAAGGTCCTTTGTACCTGCATAAATAGGGTTCTACAATCTCCCCTTTTTGTGTGAAAGAAAAAATAGGTAGGAAAGGGCATCGATAGATAGCACATGCATAGAGAAAGAGTTCATGATTTAGTTACAAGGCATAGTGAAAAGGGAAATCATCTCCACCTTTTTGGCTTTCACCTAAAAGGAAACATGAGGCATGTTTGGCAACCATACAAAAAACAATGAATTGTTAAGAAAGTAATCTTCAAATTAGTATTGGCGGGCATCGGGGGTTTGGGGCATTAGTTGCAGAGGGAGGGGGATCATAGACGACAAGGGTTTCTTTCTCCGGAACTAAGGAGGACTGTAGATTGTAGGGAGTTGGTAATGTTCTGCAGAGTGGTGCAGGCACAAACCAAGGCGGAGTTGGCAGGCTTGGAAGGCATGGTTCTCCTGTTGGATAGCCTAGACTTCATAGTGTAGGGCGCCAATCTACTTCTACAACTCTCCGGCAACTTCCTCAGCGGCGGTGGCGGAGGAGGAGGCCTGAACCTCCTTGATCTCATCAAAGTGAAGCCAGGTGCCATTCTCTAGCTGCTGGTATCCGAGAGTGGGGAGAGTGGAGAGGCCGATTGTGGCGAGGGACATAGGGAACTTCTCAACTTTCTCAAGGGGAACCCCAAAGGCATGGAAGATCTTGTTGAGGAGATTACTGTACGTTAGGGGTCAAGAAATGGATGAGGTAGCCTTCAGGAAGTGGTGGATGACCGCTTCATCGAGCTCTGGATGGTGGTCCTAGAGAACATTGAGGAGAAACGAGGCACATGACTCATTGATTATCTCCTTGTTGAAGCATCTGGGGAGAATGATCCGGACAACAGTGTAGTAAAGAACCAGGGCTCAGAAAGGAGGGCGACGTATTGAGTTCTCTTGGTTTCGGAGGGACGGCCAAACTGGTCACGTAGTTCTTGCTTGGGATCTGGTGGGGTGGGTAGAGGAGGTTTTCAGGCGCGAGGGGGGGGGGGGGGAGGGCTTGAGCCGAAGAATACGCTTGTTCTGAAAGGGGGTTGAGAAAGATGTCCATGTCAAGGACCTTGGTTTGGAGGGGTTTGGGGTGAGGTTAGCAAAGAACTAATAGATCAGGGAAGGGTAGATTTCAGCGTCACAGTCAAAGAAGGATTTATAGCCAAGGTCCTCAAGAACGGTGAAGAAGGGGAAGATAGCAGACATGCTTCAAGGTTGACATGATCACAGCAAAGTAGTTGTCGCCTGGAAAACATAATAAGACATTGTTGTCGGGCAGATTTTTGGGCAATTTCTTTGCTGCGACAACAACGTTTTATTGTGTTTTCGACAATGGTCCAGTCGCGATCTGGGTGCGGCCAGACCATGGTCCAGCCGCAATTTGAGTTCAACTTGACCTTTCTCAATTTTATTTATTTCTAGGGTTTAGGCATTCGAAACAACTATACATACTTCAAATTCAAGGTATTAACATTAAAAAAATCATATTCGCATTCATAAACACATAAATTCAATTACAAAATAAATAAATTGAAGTTCAAAAAACACCATTTAAACAAACTTACCGGTGGTGGCAGGTTGTTGTTGGCGGCAACGGTTTGGCGGCCAGCCGCGGTCTTGGGTTGGGGGCGGTCGACGGTGGGTAGTGGTGGTTGGCGGTGAGAGGGCTAAAGAGAGAAACTTAGAGAGAGAATTGAGAGATCAAGGGCCAAATTGAAAAATATTTGCAAAAAGGGAGCGATGTGAGTAATATGGGGGGTGGGGGGCGACGAAGAGGAAACGGTTGAATGCAAACCCTTTGGAATATATTAAGAGTGCGTTTGTTTAGTCAAAAACCCCCGGGGAAATGGTCAATTTTCCCGAGTTGACTTATTTTCCCCATGTTTGGTTGTACATTGACCTCAGGAAAGTTTTTACAAGGGGTCCACCAATTGCAAGGTTTTCCTAGGGAAAATTTCCCTTAGGGGGGTTAAGGGAAATTTTTTCTGGGGAAATATTTCCGATGGAAAACTTTCCAAGGAAACTTTTCCCTGGGAAAAATTTTCCTAGGAATCTTACCAAATGCACCCTAAAACACTATTGTTGGTGTTGCCTTGAAAGTGAGTTATGTTCACATGAACTACAAAACAAACCTTACATAGCAACAATAAGTAACATATATAAAGGATGCATTTATAATCAATGTCAACCTTGACAACCACCGTAAATAAAATAAATCTTATTCGTACATGTGTCAAGTTTTATCTTGACTGTTAGCTTTTTTATTTAATATAAATTGTAAAATATATTTTTTCAAATGTTAGTTTATTTTGAAAACTTTAAAATAAATATTTTTCAAAATATGCTTGTTTAATAGAAAAAAATTTAGAGTTAGGATAAACATATTTTTTTAATTAAGAAAATATATTTTGTAATGTTGTACTAAATAAAAAAATGAATGACGAAGATAAAAGTTGAAACATGTATGGATAAACATTATTTTCATTGTGGCGGTTGTTATGGTTGACCACCACAATAAGTTTTTCCATTCTTTAAAAGGGTAATTATATAAGAAAAATTTATAGCGGGTTGTCAACTAGGACAATCACCACAACTAAAATCAATCTCATTTGTATATGACTTTTCTATTTCTAAAACAACTCATTACCCAAATCTACTAACTTCTACATAAATCTTCTAGACTTAGGCCCTATTCGGCAAAATTAGTGTTTTAGATAGCGAATAGCGGTTTATGTAGCATATAGCAGTTTAAATAGCGGTTTAAGTAGCGGATAACGGATGACTGTTCAAATAAGAATTGTGTTCGGTAAATTTAGCGGTTTAATTAACATATTAATGTGAATTGACATAAAAGGGTATCAATAATTTCCAATGATAAAATTTGCAAAGGGTATTTTTTGACTGAAAAATATGAAACGCCACTCCAAACGCTAAACGTTAACTTTATTAGCGTTTCACAAAACGCTCATTGAAATGCTAAACACTCCTCAAAACGCTAACTTACCGAACACTAATATTTATGCAATTAGAGTTTTTACTTGATCAAGATGCTAAACGCTACCCCAAACGCTATTATCGAACACAGCCTTAGGCCCTGTTCGGTAAAATTAGCGTTTTAGATAGCGGATAACGGTTTAGGTAGCGGATAGCGATTTAGGTAGCGGAAGCGGTTTAAGTAGCAGATAGCGGATGAATAGTCAAACGAGAATTGTGTTCGGTAAATTTAGCGGTTGAATTAGCAGATTAATGTGAATTGACACGAAAGGATATTAATAATTTCCAAAGATAAAATTTTCAAAGGGTATTTTTTGACTAAAAATTATGAAACGCTACTCTAAACGCTAAACATTAACTTTATTAACGTTTCGCAAAACGCTCCTTAAAACTCTAAACGCTCCTCAAAACACTAGTTTACCAAACGCTAATATTTATGCAGTTAGAGTTTTGACTTGGTCAAGACGCTAAACGCTATCCCAAACGCTACTGCCGAGCACAACCTTAGTCAAATCTACTCAATCTTCCTTGCTCAATTTAACACAAAATACCAATTTGAACTTGGTAACAATAGCAACAATAAACAAACAACTCATTACATGCTTTTTATAGTGGAAACTTTTGACCTTATCATTTTGACATTTGTTCAACTAAAATTGAACTCTCAACTTGTATGAAGTATATCACTTGCCTTCCCGCCATTTCTCCGTTCTTTTATGCGTTAACATACGCACCCAAACGCAACGCAACTTACCACAACCTACTGCAATATAACGCAAATTATCATTACTTTTTAACTATTTCCACCGCAACTTAATGCAATCTACCGCAACTAAATGTAACGCAACGCAACGCAGCGCAAACGCAACGCACAAAAGAACGGGACCCCGCGGTGTACTTTTAGGTGGCGTGATAATTAGCATATTGGACATGTTGGTAATATGGGATAAAGATGGATAAATTGGTGGGATAGTGAGTGAGATAAGAGGAGATATAGTATTTGGGAACCTAATTTACATCATTTAAATATATGAATCTTTAAATATATAGTTTATAATTTTTATTAAGATATTGTAAGTAAGATATGCCATATCAATCATATTAATTTTTAAACATATATTATATGTAAGATATATAAGGTGAAATAAAGTGGGGATAAAATGGGATACGGTGAGATAAATGGATAAAGTGAGATAAAATTACCCCTCTGTACCAAAGAACACGCCTAAATATCACATTTTATGTGTCAGGAAAACCAGCTGGCCCTAAATATTGAATGAATAATTCACTGGAGTACTAGTGCTGAAGTCTAAAGGGCACCTTTTGAAGTTTTTATTTTTTTGGGTTGTTGGCCGTGACTTAAAAAAAAAATACTATATAGTCAAAAAAAAATTTCACCGGAGTACTATCTTTTTTTAAGCTTTCCATTATTAAAATTTATTTATGGCATTTTCTTGAATATGATGGACAGAGACGAGTAAAAGTAGATGCTAGCTAGCTTATTCATGATTCATGAATGGCGCTAATTTTACGGATGAGCAATATCATTGAAAAGACTAACCATGAAAAAGGCTAGTCACCTTATTCATGACTCATCTGGAAGTTACAATACAATATTGAAGGACCAGGAAAGCAAGTCAAAGGGATAAGAAACAATACATGATGTAATTAGGCATATTAATTTTCAACGATGTTGAGTTATTGGCCCAAATTCTCTTGACTCATTATTTGACAAGTTTCCTAAACCTACTTAAACTTCAAGTTATTGGTTGCTATTAGGAAATTATTTTATTTCCTAATTAAATTTAGGTGAGTTTCCTAATTGTAAGATCATTCTAAAACCTAATTATATTTGGAGTAGAAGTCTAGCCAGATCTATAGGATGTTTACCCCTATAAATAGAGGTCTTTATTCACCTTGTAACAATGTAGCAAGCGACCAATGTAGTCATGTGAGAGCCTTCAAAACTCCCCATGAGGGAGGTAGGTGTTATTTCCACATCTTCACCCTACTTATCCCTATGTTGTGAGAGTGTATGAGAGATTATATTCTACCTCTTGTAATATCTCCTTTTCTACTAGTGGATATTGGTTGTCGCCCGTGGGTTTTTCTCCGAGTTCTTCGGTTTCCCACGTAAAAATATTGTCTCACGCATATATCTTTGTTCTTGCATCTCCATTATTATCCTCTATTCCATAATCATCCTGTTTTTTTCCTTCCGCTGCATATATAACTCTATTTTACACCCTAGCAAGTGACTAACAACTGACAATTAATATGAATCTGATCCTAACAAACGATAATACCTATCAGGCAATAATGGGATGATATCTAACAGTAAGCTTTTTCCAAAGCATAAGTAACTTTTAATTAGACCCAATATGGTTGAAGAAATTTGTTGGCATACTTTCTACCATCTTTTTCCCTCCTAGGCTATATATAGGCTACTCGTAGGTTAAGAAAGTAAACATGAAGAATTGCTGGACAGTGGACACACCAGAGTTTAGCACTATAATTGCAAGAAAATTGTTAAAGGAAACTCGTCAACTGTTTCTATGGTATACTCAGATAATTATATGGTGTTGATTGTTGAATATGTTAATCAATCAATGTCTGAGCTTTTTTTTTTTTTTTTAGTAAAGACATAATACACAAGGATTGACACCAAGCATGTCCATTTCTTAGGTTAAAATTACATCTCAACTAAATATTTTGTCAGCCTGTGCAAAAAATGTGTCAAAGGTACACAACTAACTATCATCGTTCAACGTCATAGTCCAACCGAGCCCCCATCTCATAGACTCAACACTTTTCTTTTCATTAGTAAGTAAAAGTAAGGTAAGAAGCACTAGACAGTTTTAATGGATATTACCCACCCATTATTGATGGGTAGGGGTGGATACCCAGGTGAAGGATATCAATTCCCATCCCTAAAATAAAGCCCAGTGAACGAGTAAAATTCATCTAGAGAGAAAAATTAAAAAAAAAAAGTAAAAAATTGTAGATATTGTTTGAGCTGACTTGGACCATTTTTCATGCTTAAGTTCTAATAATATTATGTACTTGGCAATCTTGGTAGTACAAAGAACAAAAAGAAACACGACTATATAAGTAGTTTGTGGCCTTTGAAATGCAGAAAGGGGCATGACCTTCTGTATTTGATTCTCTTTTGTCGAATAAATTCAACTTGCATCGGTTCCCAACTTCCCATTGATTATGATCGCCATCATAGTATTAGTCTATTCTATTATGTATTACCAAGAGTTACGATTAATTAACCTAGCCTCCACCTACAGTCAGATTTGTGGAACAATTAAGTAATCAGGTAACTGTACTCTTATAAAATCATATTAGATTATTATAAATCGCTGATTTTCAATGTCTAAAGTTCAAAATGTATGAACTTTCCCATATTTATTTATTAACAATCACAAAGGACCATATAAATAGATTTGACACTTCTGACCAAGTTTATATATATATATATATATATATATATGGGAATAGATTACATGAGCATGAGCCTTATATGAGCATGTGAGCATCAAAATATTTCTGGCGGACAACAAATATTATTTTCATGGACATCAAATATCCAACTTGATGTCCACCATTCATATTTGATGTCAATGAAAATAATACTTGATGTCCGCCAGAAATGCTTTGATGCTCACATACTCATATAAGGCCCATGCTCATGTGATCTATTCCCTATATATATAGTTCAAATTGAACTGATTTATAATGAATTTTTTCAAATGTATTTAATTGTGCTGAATTGAATTGGTGTTGAATTATGAACGCATTTAACCATTTTTGCTAAAATGTATTGAATCTGTTTTCTTCAATGGAACTAAAATTATTGAGCTTGTTACATAAAAATAACTTGGGTTAGAGCCTTAAATCATTGAATTCATAGTTGAAACTTGAAAGGTATTGATGACCAACACCATTTTGATAAAAGCATTAGCTAATTAGCATAAGATAAAATGTTTGAAAGTATTAACATCATCGAAAATTAATGTCCTTAGTACGTACTTACAGATAAACTTGTCATTTGTGTTGGATGGCATAATACAATATCGTCTTAGACTCTCATAGAAGTAACATTTTCATAAACAATACTATTTATTAAAGTATGTTTATCTACATTTCTTTTAAATTAGAGTCTAAAACAAATTCATTCTGAAAGTTATAGTTCTTGTTGTTGTTTTCGGGATAGTTGGTGAAGAAAATAAATAACAAAAAGTTAGATGAGTTCAATAAGAGACATTGTTTGAAAATAATGTTGGTTCTATATTCAATATATATACTCCCTCTGTCTCAAATTAATTGATACATTGACAAAATTTTGACCGTTAATTACTCACAAATCGCAATGATTACAATATAAAATTACTGTCATAAAGATACTTTACTAAAAATTACAATGGATGTAATTTCATATTGTAACTCATTATAATTTGTGAATTAATTAACAATCAAAATTTAGTCAAAGTGTCAATTAATTTGGCATGGAGAGAGTAACATTTAAAATATTTTCTAAATACTAACATAATTGAATGAAAATTAAAGAAAGATGATATAGGTATGCATTGATATAATTAAATAAGACAGAACCAAACGAATTTAATAAATAAATATTAATGTGGCTCAACTCGATTTATTGCGATCCCAGTTAATCGGCACTGTTCTTCTCATACCAAGACTTTTGCATGGCAATTTAGGAAAGTAGAATGACTAATAATCAAAGAGAGACAAAGACAGACCGGGAAACGTATGAACGGATGACATAGAAAAGGGGTTGAAGAGGATTTTTTGGCCAAATTTAATTACTATTTGCTCAATGATAGAGTCATATCTAAGCAATATATTAAAAATTTAGTATACTCAATATATATGAATATATTTATAGGGAAAATTTGAATATATCTACTTAAGGTTTCCATGGAGCACAAGAGAATTGGGATGCATTTCTAACAAGATATTTCCTAATATGTTCCATTCTTAAATAAAACTTCGATTATAGTTGATGTGTCAAAGTACATAGAAGAGCTTAAGGAGAAAGTTGAGACTTGAGAGACTTAATCAGGATTTAACTAGTATGGAAAGCCAAGCCAACCAAGATATTTGTGAGTTGGGAGGAATTTTGGGTTGAAGATGAATTTGAGGTGAGAAAGAGGATGACAGACAGAGATTAAACCCAAGGAGTGTGTTTGTTAGAAGAAACGACATCCATATGGCAAGTCAATGTAAATAATTTTGTTCAAACACACGGTAGGCAGTTCATGTCTACTTTCCACCTAGTCACTGTCAGTTGACTTAGCAGAGGACCAAAAAAAATATAATATTAATTTTTTTAAACCACTAGAATACAAAAAAAAAAGAAGAGATTATTACTGTCCAGTTTATGAAAGTAGGAATTATAGAATCCAATTTTCCTTCAATATATGAGTGAAGGAATGTCATATAGAATGTATCTAAGATAGAATAAATAAAAAAAAGTGAATGAGATACAAAAGATGGCCACATAGGATATATCATCCATAACTAAATAATAAAGTTTTTTTTATATAAACTAAAATAACTATAATTATGTGAAGAATACATTTTAATTCCCCATATAATATTTATTTGGTTTGAAATTGTAGAGAAAAAATCACCATAATTTAGCTAATAGATAATCATAACAAAAAGGACTAATAATTGCTTATCATGATAGGAAAATGGTTATATCTTAATACAATGCATGAATTGATTTAATTATAACTGCAAACAAATATCATCAAAATACTTTGTACAAAATACTTAAAAGATTAGCCATCAAAAGGAAATCTCACATGATGATTCCTCTTAGAAAGAGCATAATTGGGCAACAGTTCACGGAAAAATAGAAGTTATAGATACCTTGGTTATAAAAACTCAACAAATTAGTAAACTTCAGAAGCATTAAAACAACTACAATTTTCACTTCATTTGAACAAATAAGAACCACAATTGTGTTAATGTGTTTCTTTTGCTTAAGTACAAGAATTTTAATCCACAAAACTCAACAGATTAGCCATAACCTAAATACTAACATATATCTGGTGCCCAAAAATGAGTAAATGATGCTAGAGCCAATGCTGCTAGAGGCTCTAGGGGCATTTAGAACATATGTTGGTATAGACCCCAATAAATGTTATTGTAGGCTTTTAATCCTATAACAATTTTGTTGCCAAATTTTTTGACAGATCCTATAGAATATATATTTGGTATCATCTACTTCAATTTTATGAAAATTAAAATATTTGAAATCAAAATTCTCCTCACAAGGTATTTCCCGTAAAATAAACATTGTGTTTCCAAATATTTCACATCCTCGCAAATAGCTAAAGATAAGCCAGTAAACACTACAAAACTTTCCAAAATGTTTGCAAAAATAAAGTTCAAAAAAGGCTAGACAAAAAGTCGGTGGTTGCATTTTCCAAACAACCGTCCAAAAATTTGGTGAAGATAGGTTAGCCATCAATAAAAACAAAAGTATAGGCAAGCTAAGAGTGGATTTAATATGTGTGAGGAGCTGCATGCATAGAGAAATAGCAATATAATATGTCGAACTAAAGTATATGATCAAAATTTTCCAACAAAATGTCAATTGAGGAGAAATGTTACTGGTTCAAGGCTAAAGTATACATAAGTTTAGGACAAACCATTTGTTGGTAGCACAACAAAACATTCCTATTGATTTGCTTGTCTAGTTTGTTATTCATAGATGTTTTGATGAAATAAGTGATCATATTGAAACTACCCAAATTTAGTCCTACTCAAACTACCTGGGACAGAACCAGACTTGCGCGCGGTATTACGTGAGGGCCTCTGACGTGTCAGGAACCACAAAATAGAGATACAATTATACTCAAGAGCAATTCAAGAAATTTTCATGGACAATAATAATACAATCCAAAAGCTAACATCATACTCTCTTGTTACTGGTGAAGACGAAAAGTTTGAAATTAAGAAGCTACATCCCCAAATAACTATTGATGTTATAGGTGACACTTGTGGATTTTAGACTGTGAGGGTGATTTGCCATGCTGAAAAACAACCACCGCAATCTTGATACACTTACTAGGAACCACCCATAATTTCATGGATGAACATTTGGTTGAACAAATGAGGTGTAAACTAGCCATAATTGATAGCAACTCGCTTTTTTGCAACTTAAGATGGACCTCACAAGGTGAAAAGTTTGGATCTGATGTGCTACTACTATTGGGAAGGTGTGACCTTGTTTAAGGGTTATACTGATTCTCACTATTGTTGCTCGGGAATGTTCTAACACGTAAAATTTCCAAAATATATATATATATATATATAATAATTTCCTTCAACTGGTATGTAACATGAATAAACACTTGGTAATATTATTAACTGAAAAAACAAAAAGTTGAAAGAGTTAGTGTCATGGTAGTGCCTGAACTAGAATAAAAGGCAAAACCCACATCACCACTAGGAGCATTGCCATTGTCAAATAATTGTGGTTCTGTTGTAAGGTTTTAGTATCCTACGAACATAAATGATACCCAAAATTTTTTTATTAGAAGTTAAAATTGCTCATATATCAATGAAATCAGTCATAGGAGGAGACATGAATCGATTATTCTAAATTGAATTTCATATGCACATATTACCAACTTAAGAAGCTTTCCTTGCATATTGAAACCAAAAGCTAGCTCTAGTGGATATCCATACCTTTGATTGTTCAATATCATTCAAGCTAGTTCTAGGGAGACCTTTCCATTGTATCTCCTTTTATATCCTTTGGATATTATGTCCATACCTATTATAACATTTAAGGCATTATACAATCTTCGCCGAATATTTTTCACATAATACCCTAGATGGAAGAAAGTAACAGCAAAGGAATTAGTTTCTCCTCACTTACTCGAATGAAAAGTAACCTATGCCCTTGGTCTTATCTACATGCTAAAAAAGCCAATATATAGACCTATTGATTGCAAATAACCAAATACAAAAGATTTAAATAGAATGTTAGAAGTAAGAACAAATTAAATACTTGCTTTCTTGCAAGTCACTAGAAGCTTATATGTTCTTCGGTTCGTTATATTCAAATGCAATACTTACTTCTGCGTATTCTACCACCAGTTCATCTTTATATAGCGTATGAAATCTAAGATATAGGCCTACCTCATTACATGTTGTCCTCCCCTTGCCTTCCACTTTCTTGTAAACTACTAGAGAAACTATAATCAGTCATAACATAGATAGCCAAACTGCTAGAGACTGTAATATTGGAATTAGAAATATGATTGCCTGCTGAAAAGCACATAATTGCAAAGAATAATCTCATAGGTAAAAACATGCATAACTTACAGTCATATAAGCAATTGCATACTATACAAATCAATTGCATACCTTACATAATCAATTGCATAAGCACATATATATATGGACAAATTAAATGTGTTGCATTATAGGTTGATGGCAAAAATCAATCAAATAGCAAAAAACATAACCGTATTGGCTTACGTGAACCTCTATTTTAGTTGAATTCAAGACGGGGAGTCAGCAAATTCGACCCGGATTCAAGTAGAATCAATTCAATAATACAATGAAAACTAAGCACACCATCACTAAATAAGGTTTAGCAATTGTATAGAAAGTCTCGCAACAAATGTAAGGGAGAAAAACATACTACATAAAAATCGAAATCGAGGATATAACATCATCGATTATCATGTCACAATCAAAACAAAGCAAAATCTAAAAAAAATAATAATGAAAAATCTCAAAAAAAACCAAATACAAAACACAGTTTAATTACTAATGTAGATAGATTGGGAAATTCATATCATGCAAACGTATATATATTATGAATTCGCTCTGTCTCTAAAATTCTACCCTTTCTCTCTGTAACTTATATGTTTTTCTAGGATTTGTTAAATGTTGGTGAATAGAGGCAAGTCAAATACATAAAGCCTCCTTTCGATCCTTCGAGTTTTTACAACGCACTTTTTTTACTATTCTATCCTTCCACCAGTAGAAAAATAAATTAGAGGTTAGCCCTTAAATTAAAGAGACTATGGCAACATTTACATAAAATGTTGGGAAAGTAATCAAACATACTCCAATTCACAACTTGGCATTTGGGAAGCGTTTACTTTAAATGTTATGGAATAAATGTTGTTAGAAACTCAGTATGTTGTAGGGTAAGGCTAAGGAAATCAAGAAATCGCAACAACAATTGCAAGTCAGGATTGAGAAGATCAATAAGTTGTACAAAGCCAGAACTAGTAAGCATATGAATATTTTTGTCTTTCAACTAGATAATTTAGTGTGGAGGAAGAAAAAGACCCCTGTAAAAAGGAGAAATAAACAACCTCCAAGGAGTGAGGGGCCTTTCAAGGTTCTTGAAAGGACCAACAACAATAGTTACAAGCTTCTTCATCGATCTTCTAGAAAAGTTGGGTGGATCTCATCCTCCTTCAACAAGAGAGATTTCATACCTTATTTGGAGGAGGACTTAAATTTGAAGACAAATCTAATCCAAGAAGAGGGGAGGATGCAACTCATACCGAGTTAAAACCTTATTAGATGTCTAAATCTTTATACAAACCTTTCCATCTTAACTAGAGAACCTTACAACCCTTTCAATGCTAATTGTAGACCATACAAGCTCGATTAGATCCATCAAAGATCACTTGAACACCCTTTTCCAGTTTCCAAGTTGTGAATAATAGTATATTAGTATGTTAGTACTGTTTGAGCAAATTTATATGGACCCTCCAACATAAAAAATCTGTTGGTTCAAGTGATAACTTTGGCGCCAAAATTGTAACATCAACAATATATTTTGTTGGTAAAAGTCTTTTTACCATAAGCTCAATATATGTTGGTAAAGTCATATGGAGTACCAACAAATTTGATATGTTGGCGATACCAAGCAACACCAACAGACACACTTATCTGTTGGTATTACCTTTACCGACAGTCTTTTTACCAACAGTTTTGTGACAGATAAATATCTGTTGGTAAAAGTTATTACCATAAGAAAATCACTTATACCAATAGATAGAACCCTGTTGATAAAAGTCATATTTCTTGTAGTGAAGGAGCATAATCGATTGAGAAAGTGTAAGCTAGCTACTGTTCATCTAGATAAGGCTCATTTAGTGGTCACTAGCTGCAACTCATAAATTTAAGGCCCATTTAGAGGTCACTAGTAGCATATAACAAATTTTATGTATGTTTATGCAAATTTTCCACCATTTTAGATAATAATGGGAGTACCAAAGTCGTTTCAGTCATTTTCTGTTTTATTGAGGGTTTTAGGATCATAAAATCGTAGGATTTTGGCATAATGATCAAGAGTCTACTCAACCCTGACTTTCAAAGCCAGATCTTAGGCAAGGAGAATAGGCTCCGAGTGAAGTTTAAAGGACCCTGCTTGAAGGAGTCTGCCCAGATAATCACGTATGATAAACCCAAATGTATTCCCATGTTGATTAACAGTTCCACCACAATTAAGTTTGGCACACCTTGGATTAGGTCGATCCCAGCCAATATGTTTCATATAGTGGGATCGAGTGGTAGTAGCCCGTTGCATCTAAGAAGAAAAAGGAGCTGCCTGGAAGGAACTTCTAACTTGTCACTCCATAAAACTCTTCTTCGCCTGAATAATAACTCTAACGTGGGAGAAGACAGAATTGTTGTAGGTGCAGTCATTCCACTCCTTAAAAAGTATTCCAAAGAAGGGAGATAGCTCTTTTGAGCTCACTAATGGAGAGAGTGGCTCTAAATTTTAAAAGGAAGTCCTTGCCACTAGAATCAAGTGGCCAATCGATTGTGGAGTTTAACCAATTATGATCTTTGACTGTTTTCCACTCATTTTCAGAAAAGTGGCACTAATGGATCAAATGTTGATTCGTTTCAATGTTTCCAAACACATAGAGCAAGTAGGAGCAATGTTAACACCTCGTTGAGCTACGTTACCTTTAAGAGGAAGGTCATTATTAAATGTTTGGCAAAGAAAAGCTTTTAACTTAGGTTGTACATCCAGTTTCCAAATCCACCTACCCTCCAATTTATCTCTTTTATTGATACTATGGAAGAGCCAAGTGGATGACTTAATAGAGAAAAGACCATCACTTGTAAGACCCAGCAAATCTCGTCCTATTGATCAAAAGAGGGGATAGGGGTAGATAAAATATGGTTAGCAATATCAAGCTCAAGGACATCCCTTACTTTGGGGATGTCCCACTATTTATTAATTATGAAATCACTGACAAGAAGTGTATCATCAATGTCTTCACTCTTCATTTTGTAAATGTCAATTAAGGGGTCTTGATGGCACCACTTATTAGTCCAGAACTTGAACCTGGTGACATTCCCAATTTTTCACCGTATACCTAACTTATTAAAATTAAACACCTTATGCAAATTCTTCTAAACCCAAGAATGTGATGGCTTAGGTTGGTTACTGAAAGGATTTTTATCCTTAGTATATTTTAATCTCATTTGTTCTACTTATAAACTATTATCATCATGAAAAAGTTTCCAAATCAATTATCATTAAAAAGCTAGGTTGGCAACATGTGTTTTCTTGTGACCATCCCCCCTCCCCCCCATCTTTTGGCTTACAAACTTTTTCTCATGCCATCATTGGTATTCCTTTACAAGAATTCTATCAGAAAAATTTCATGTTTACTCCGTCTAACTGTTTAGCCGTTTTCTTTGGCATTAAGAAACATTGCATAGTATGTACAGGTAAAAATTCTAAATTAGTTTAAATGAGAATTTTTTTTCCAGCATTAGATACAATATTAGGTTTCCAATTAGAGATTTTCTATTGGCATTTTCAAGAATTGGCGAGAATAATTCAATTTTGTTGCACCCACTAACCGATGGACACCTAGATATTTGCCTGATGATTGCCTCATAGGATTATTAAAAATCCTTTTAGGTATATCTTTTTTATTTAAAATCCTTTGAGCTATATCTTTTTTCCTATTAGAATTCTTGGAAGAACAGAGCATGACTAACTTGTGAAAATTTTTTAAGTTGGCTTGATGATTTACAGAAATTGTCAAGAGTTTCTTAAGTAATTTGTATGCACATTCTTTGCCCTTGCAAAATAAAAGAATATCATTAGCAAAAAATAAACTAGAGATGGTTGAGGCCCCATTACAGATTTTAAATCCTATTCCATTCTTTTCAATGTAATCCCACATATGCCAAACACTCCCATTGTGCTAAAAACAGTTGGTTGCCAAACACCCACATTGTGCTAGCCACTATCGTTCAATTTAGAAGAGTGGAGGCCTATAGTGTCTACAACGACAATAATTTTCCATGTCGTCCCGCAGATGCGAGGTTTTGGGAATTCAACTGTAGACAGTCTTTTCCATACATGAGAGTATATGAAAAAGTCAATTCTGACGGAACTAAAAAAAATCATTTGAAAATAAAACATAAAACCATTTAAGTATATTAGTGTCTATAGTTCAAGTATGAATACACTAATAAGGCATTTGAATATTGAACCACCAGTACCAATGTTACAATTAGAAGATATGATATCCCTTGTACATAACGTGGTGTCAATGAACATAGATATATTTGTATGACAAATATTGTACTAAAGGTTGTTTTCACTTTTCAAGCAGTTTTCTTTGGATGAATCTCAAATTCGAGTCATGTGAATAAAAGAAAAATATGTTGTAGAACTCTATCCTCTTTGTGGATCAATAATAATCTGAACCTTTAATGAAAGGAATAATAAGCACTGCCTTGTTAATTTTAAGAGTATGCTTTGCCCCGTTCTTTTATGTGGCTGACAAACTGCGGTGCTACAACGCGCTGCAACTTTTCATATTCCACCACAACTCACCACAATCTACCACAATTTATTTTTTCTAATTTAATTTATCTTATTATTAAAAGTTAAACTTTTCATATGCCACCCAACCCACCACAAGTCCACAACTTTCCCCAACCCACCATAATCCACCATTCCATCATATTTCCTCCACACTGCACCGCACCGCAGCCAACCGTATAAAAGAATGAGTCAATTGAATTATTTGAAACTCACAAACTTCTAAGGCCCAATTCTTTTATGCGGTAACATGCGGTGCGGTACTGCACCACACCATACTACTCAATATTCTACCACACTCCACCACACTTTACCACAATCATTACCAAAATATCTTCTTATTTTTCTCTTTCTTCACTTTTCTCCTCTACTTTTTATATTCTCTCTCCTCACATACCCCACCTACCACAACTCCCACCGCACTTCACCACATTCCACCGCACTTCACCACATTCCACCGCACCACACCATTATCAGACCGCACCGCACCGTATAAAAGAACGGAGCCTTACTATTTTAACTACAACGATTTTATTCATGTCCCACTACAAAGCATAAGTAATTTAATTCACACAAAATATCTAATTTTAAGAAAAGTTAAATATAAATAATACTCGAAATTCCAGGTTATTTTTTAATTGTGGGTATTTTGTACAACCATAAAATTGAAAATGGGTGTCATTTGGAGCTCAAAAGAGGAAGAAAAATGAATTTGACCAATGAAAAAGGAAAAGAAGAATTAAATGATACTGAAGCATAGAGCCACAGAGGAGGGATTCGTGGGCCAAATCGGGCCGACAAGCGTGGGGTTGAGTTGTCAAATCAATTGGGCCAGGCCCCACTCCCACTTCCTCTTCCCACAAATATCGCTGCATTACCAAATACAATTCCACAAGTTCAAAAATAAATACATGCCAAGTTTTAGGTAAGTTTATTTTGTGCAATTTATTACAGATTTTTGGAGTTTGTGTAGCGTTACTGTTCATAGAAATATTTGTTGATGGTTCCATAAAAAAAAATATATATATTTGTTGAAGGTTAATAATATATTACCTTCGTTTCAAAATGTTTGTCACTAACTCACTGTAACTAATTTTTATTGTCTCAATTTGTTTGTCATTTGTAAGATTTTAACAACTGTTATTCCATTTTTGTCCCTAATGAATAATTTTATTCATCATCTTTTATAATTCCAACAACTATTATTCTTAATTAATGTAGAGGCAATCTTGGCAAGTCACAAATTTTTACTCCAATTTTCAATATACATTGGACTCTTAAAAATAGTTATTTTAACAAAGAAAATAGGACGGAGGTAGTAATCGTTTTTTTTTTTTTGATAAGTTACGGCCTATAAGCCCTTTTATTGACATAATAATAAGTGCTAAAGAGCACAAATAAGGCTAACAAGCCCAAATCACCATGACATTTGCAGCCGAAGAGAAATGAACCAAAGGCATTAAGAGCCAAAACCCACCCCCATAATCACAAACAGCACCACCGCAATCCCAACAAAAGTAGATGCACCAAATAGCCATATGATCCTCTAGTCAAAGTCCAACCATTAAAATCACTGCAAATTTGTAATATAATCTCAGTGTTTATCCACCTTGCAAGAAACTCCTTGAACTATGCAGGTCAACATTACCACTTGAAATCAATATTCATGAATCATGATGAATCATGACCACCTGCATCAAGACCAACCTTTTGATGACCCCCACTGCAAAAGAGATTACTGCCAAGCCTTCCTTCAACTGCATCATGTGCATCAAATGATTTTCACTATGAACATTTGTTATATCTGAAACAAAAGGAAGCCCCAAAATTGACTGTTTTGTCTTTGCCATACAGTGTAGATGTCATTGCAAATGAATTTTGGTCGATAACTCGAATTGCAAGATTCCTGCCAAGAAATTCAACATGCTGCCCCTAACCAGAATAAACAGCCTGCTACATCTCGAGGCTGTACATGTATCAACACCTAAAGAGGAAACTTACAGAATCTGATTGCCTCCTCTTCAATTAAAGACAGTAGTAGCATCAGTATCAAATGAGAAGAGCAGTGCTCAACTTCCACCCAAACTCAACCAAATCACTTTCACCAACTAAGTTTCACCTTTACTTTCAAAAAGAACTTTTAAAACACCTGAGGCCTTCCAAACCACACAAGCAACTCTGACTTAATTTTCAAACACCACTAACTTCCAAAGAGACATATACACTGTCATTGTATGCACAAACAGCCCCTCACTATCAAGCTCTTCTCTTTATCAAACAAGCACATCACCAACTTCACAATCCAATAGCCACAAGATTTAGCTTGCAGTCAATCATTGAAGCATCAACCACGATAAAAAACAGCAGCGACAGTGTTTAATCAATTCAAGCTTGAAATGAACATCCACAACACCTTCAGACCAAGGATGCCCAGCGCATACAGAGGACCAACATCAGAAGCAGCATAATGCACAATTAGATGACTGTTCTGACACAAGATTAGAAGCCACTTCACATAGTCTAACAATCAACTATAATTGCACACCCAATCTCCACAGAATGCACAATTATCCCATCACTACCAATCTCCTCTCCATATCAATCAAGCACCATACCTTCTTTATAAACCAAGCACAAATTTGCACAATTTGTAACGCCCCAACCTTAATCACAAGATTAGGACTATACTTTAGCATCCCAAACCTGTGATTAGCGCAGCGGAACACCTTAGGTCGAGGCATTACCGCCGTCCCCACTCGGGACAAGGCAAAACACAAAACCACAATAAAACCGTACTTAACTCCATACAAAGACAATCATAAACTTAAAGTACCACTACATTATACAACCTTTAATTAAACATATCATATAGACTTTCCACAACCAAGTGGTCTTTAGTGCCCTTGAGTAACCTTGATTACCGACCATCGATCGCCTTTAGGGAACTACCATGTACCGACGACTCACTCCTGCTTAACCTCGCCTTTATCCTGGGAGCTCGGACCGCCTAAAAACAAAACATTAAAACATCGCAAAAGTGAGTGGGGAAACACTCAGTACGTAAACCTCCAGCACGTAAACCGTTCGAAAACGGTTTTGGTGCCGGCATTTAAATTCATTTTGAAAACGGGGAAGGGGTCAAAATAGTACTTGCATGACATGAACATAAACATATGCGTAAACATAAATCAATGAAGATATAAAGTTGGTGGAACCCTTACGATCGGTGCAAGCACCTCACACACGCGTATGCCCAAGTTGATCTAAACTTGGAATGATTGACTGCTAAGCAGTCGACACTGGCCAGGTCAAGGCACTCTGATCAGGAGTGCTAAAAACATAACTATAAATATAAGCATAGAATGCGGGTCCACTATTAACTGTAAAGACATTGTAAACCATAAAACTTGATATGGCATAAATTGAATGAACCATGAACATAACTTAGATAGCAAAAGTCGGACAATTTGCGTACCTTAAAACGCTAAAGACCTTGGCGGCTCGGCTCGGCTCGGCTTGGAGATGGCCTTTGAAACTTTGTCAACCAATAGAAGCATACATAAAAGTGAAGAACCGAATAAGGGTCCAAATTAGTTTCACGAGTTTGGAAATTTAGTAAATAAAAATGAAGTAACTTTTGAGAATAAAATTTCAGGTTATAGTAAAATAGTGTTTATAGCATAACTTGAGTTAGGAAAATCGAAACGAAGTAAAAGAGTACATCCCGGAATAGGGAAAATCATAATCTATAACTTTGTCAACAGAACCAGAGGCTAAAAATGAGTGGAAGGACCCCAAAATGGGCCCGGAAAGAAGCTGTGCACAAGAACTTTGGAGTTTTCGGGTTGGGAAAATCATGAGAAATATGACGTAGAAGGTGATTCAAATAAAAGGGCTTGAACTTAGGACCATTAGCTTGAATTGATGATGAATAGGGTAATTATAAATTGGTAGCTAGGATGCGAGATAACGAGTTCAATTATGGTTTGATAATACGATATCGAATGAAATGGCGTAATGGAGCAAGATATACATATCCAAATGAGAATAAAAGCAAGCTTGGATTAACGAATTATGAAATGAGGAATGAAATGAATTAGACATTGGAGGTTATCAAGCTAGAAGGAACTTTTAGCTAGAGCAAAGATATTGAACATGATACTTAAAGAAATGAGAGTCACGATACATTACTTAAACATACTAGCTCTTGAAAGGTATTCTTAAGAGTTACTTAGGACTCCAAAATGGTACTCTTAGCCTTAAACACATAACTCTATAATTACAATATATAACCATGACACATTTATACCTAGAATCCCTTATTGGGTTGGTTTGAGGCCCAAAAGACATTAGTTCACAAAGATTATATTGAGCAGAACACTATTCTGGACAGCCCGGTTTCCCGGGATCGTAACTCACACTCCCGATATCGGATGACTATGAACCACACCTTTCCGGAAAGCTTGCAACGTGGCCTAAAACTCTTATGTTTATCACTAAAACCAATAAAGTCTCCAGATTGACGAAAAATGGCCAACAAATCAGACGTGCACTTAAGAATTCTGGGCAGAGGTCAGACTGTAACTCTTCACTAGAAACCCCATAACTTTTAATCCCGACATCGTATGGACGCATATGATATATTTCCGGAAAGCTCAGAATGTTAGCTAAAACTTTCATGTTTACCACAAAGACTAAATAAGTCTCTAAAGGTCCGAAAATCAGCCTTCAAAACACTGACTCAGAAATCGTATATAAAAAGTGAGGTTACGGTTTTGGTCGTAACTCGGGCTATACATGTCGAAATTTAGAAATTCCAAAGCCTATGGTTCGCTAACACTTTGGGCTACCTTATGGAGTAGAAATCTGGGCAAAAATCTCACTTTTCTAATTCCGAAAATTTCCAGAACCGAACAGAGGCTTAAACACCCAAAATTTCAGTTTTTGACTTGAGTTTTTCCACTCTTAATCCCATTAAAACATAACCAAACCTTATCTAACTTTAATCCACCATATTTCCAGAATATAAACCATGATAATCACTTCATCAAAGGCCTTAAAAACCACATGCAACCATGGATTCAACAAGAAAATCTCAAGAACTCATCCAAACACACATGCACATACTTGAAACTCAAACCCTAACTTAACCATAACAATTATATACTTGAATTCATGAATAAAGAGAGTAAAAGAGATGGAATTTACAAAAGAAACAAGTATTAAACATGGATTTTCATATTAGGGCATAAAAGATTTGAAATTGGGGTTTGAGAGCTTACCCTTGGTGTTAAAAATGGATGAAAACAAAAGAGAGAGGAAGTGGTGGTGCGTGGTGGCCGGAAAATGGTCGGAAAACCAGTGGTGGTGGTGGCTGGGAGTCTTGGCCGGCTGGGAGGAAGGAGGAGGGAGGATGATAGCTTTGAGAGTTGTCTAATTTGAGAGTGCAATGGAAAAGACTTAAGCCTCCCCCTAACTAATACCCATATATACTATCATCTAACTCACTAATACTAATAACAATTAAAATAACCCTTAATTAATCTGAATTTGTAACCCCAATATAATAAATATAAGAGTAGTAAACTTAAAATAATTACTTTGTACCAAATAAAATCAATTGGTAATAATTGGGTAAAATAAAATAAACCTTGGATGTAGAAAATCCAAATAAATGAAATATAAATATTACTTGCACTTAAATGAAATAAATATAACCCAAATAAATTAGAGTTTTGGGCAATAAGATACAAATGTTACGGGGTCGAATAATTAGACCCCTTTCGGTTAAGAAAATAGCGTAAATGGTAAAACCCGATACAAATTAACTTAACATGTAAATAACTTTATAACATAAATCGTATAACCGGAAATACTTTAATTCAATATATGAACATGTAAAGTAGAATTTTTAAGCCGATAACTCGGCACCTTAGCCATCTCCTGCACGAGGCACGACACCGATAACAATAAATAAACAAGTAAATCAATAAATAAATAAAAACAACGCGAAAAATTTATAACGCGATTTGGATAATTGCTATTATTAATAAATAATTAAGCATGATTTTGGGGTGGGTTGTTACACAATTAAAAGCTTTCACTTTCAGTAGAAAGTGCCTTGGAATACGCCGAAAATCTCTTTCTCCTTTCTCTCTCCTTGATCTTTTTCTTTTTTTTTTCACCGAGAGTTTGTCTACCAAGTAATTCTTCACATTGATATTTCTCTTAGCTCTCATAAAGCCTGATTTTTCGCCAAATTCAATTGCTTTCTTCGCAATATATTCTCTGGCTTTGATGACAGAGTCATTATCCGATGCAATGGAGCTGGGATCATTTACAGACACATCATCATCAGGATTGTGTGAAATTGAACTGGATTTTCGACCTCTAATCTTCAATGAACCATGGACATTAAGTTGAGAGTCAATGTCAGAGATAACTTCTACTGATTTCTCCAAACCCAACATTGTTTTGCCTCCCAATGTAGTTGTTGCTATAATGAGCTTATCGTCATTAATTACCGGGACCAAAGCTAGTGTCGTTTCATTTACTGATTCCACCACATTCTCACTATCCAGCCTCTCATGCTCGTTAATGCGCAACTCTTCCTCTTCTCCACTTGTTTGCTCTTTATCATTTCTGGTTGGCTGCACATTTGTATCTCCTACTGCTTGTACACGATCTAAACTTCCCAGAGTAGCTGGTGTTTCTTGACTTTCATTTCCGTCAAAACCCCTAGCAACAGGAGATTTCAGACCCCTCTCGTTGCTGTCCTGAATCCCCTCATCAACGTGCTGCATACTTTCTTCATCTTCACTGGAGTAACTGGAAGATTTGGAACTTTCTTGATCACGACACATTGATGGAGGAATGAGATGTGAGCTGGCCTCTCTAATGAATACTCTAAATGCACAGCTTTGAATATCAAGTAGTACTTCACCGTCGATTCTCTTAAAAATGTCAGTCTGGAATAATGCCCTCATAACTTCAAATTGATTGGTTGAGGATATGCATCTAGCCATGGATAATAGTTTTCCCCAAGGCCGAGAACATTTTTGGAAATTATCCCAGGACCAACTATGAGGAGGTACACCAATAATATCAACCCATACTCTCCTTGAATCAGCGGATTCATATACAGACCATGGTCTTACATCACTGAACCAATCAGTGAGTTCCATCGGATTCTCAAGTGCTTCCTTCATCTCTTGTACAGACTGGAAAGTGAGCAGATATTTCACTCCACTGAGGGCTAAGATCTTTGATATTGTCCTGAAATTGTCTTTAATCAAATAGGCCAGAGCATCGAGATCCCTGGGAGCATTCGCCGTGCAGACCAGGCTTCGTTGTAACCATTCTACAAACTCATCATTAGAGTCTCCCTTAACTCTGTAATTTACTTCATAAATCAAACTATTTGTTGAAGTTTTTGGGATCCATATTTGCTTATTCTTCCAACCGACATTCTGTTTATCAGCTTTCCTCCCTCTTGCCCAACCAACAATAATTCGGTTGCCTCTTACCACCAATCGATTTAGTCGGCTGATGCATTCCCTTGCATCTTGCATTCGCTTAACCTCTATGAATCCAAAGTTGGAGTACGAACTCCTTCGGACGATAACAGTTGATGACCTTATATCTGCAAATCTCCCAAAAATGCCTTTGAGGCCAAACCTATCCAGATTCTTCGGCAGATTGCCGACGAAGATTGTTGATGAAGCCTTGCCGACCCTTCCTCTCCCCGTTTCTCCCTCACTTTCTCTCTCCATAGTGTTCTATCTTTAGGGTAGGTAGTAATCGTTTATTTGCAGATAATTTGTAATATAAACTTTAAATACTTATAATATATATTGTAATTTCGTTCCACCTTAATTTGTTATGAAGAGCAGTATGGACTGACACGACAATTGTGACTTTGGCCAATTGGATATTTGCTCCTATCTTCTCTTATTGTATACATTCATGTTGCCTTCACACTTATTCCCTTGTCGATTTAGTGATGAGACTCATAGCTTGTATTATTCACGAATTATTTGCTTCTACACTTTTCAAAAAGGCTTTAGGGTCATAAAATAAGCTATTCCCTCCGCTTTTTATCTTTTTCTTTAACTAATTCTTTTCATTTTATATTATATATGATTTTATAATTCTAATAATATATTAATTACTGAGATTGTAATTTATGTATAATAATTCAATGAATAAAATACCATTGTTGATTTTAATAAAATAAAATAAAATAATTTTCCTATCTATCTCATGGATTTTTGCAATAGTACTTTCACCCTAATCCTCCAAAATGGTAACTAAAAAGAAACGGAGGGAATAATACTTACAGCAATCAAGAAACCGTCTGACCCAAAATTGCAATTTGGTTGGACTAGAGAAAATCAAATATAGTCATAGATTTTTCGTTTGAATTGACATTATTGAATTTCTCTATATATAAATGCAATATTTCTTACATTTCTATTGTCAAAACTGAAATGACAACTTATTCAAATTGTCCAACCCAAATAAACCCAAATAAAATTAGATATTCAATTTGTCTGGACCAAAAGTGATCCGACCTCAAATGTCTCATTCATCCAAGACCCAACCCAAATTGTTGATAGTGCCAAATGACCCAAACCCAAATTGTTGATAGCCCACACTGATAGTACTACTAGTAATTTTCTGTGCATCGAGAGCAAGATTTGAAAAAAGATTATTAATTTAGGCATCATAACAGCTTACGCATTAATTCCATGTTATGGAGGTGTTTGACTACCCAGCTTTTTAGGTAGCTTTTAGCTTTTTTGATAGTTTTTAGTTTTTTGACCAAAGTTAAAAAGTTATTTGAGGTGTTTGATAAGTAACTTTTTATATTAGATTTTTGGACCCAAAAAGCTAGATTTTAAAAAGCTACTTGATGAGCTTTTTGAGGTATCTTTTCACAAGAAGTTACTTTACCAAACACTTTTCCTGCAATCGGCTAACCCAAACAGCTAAAGTCAAACAACTAATCCAAACAGCTATCAGCTAACATGTACAAACTAATAGCTAAAGCTAACAGCTATTCGCTGATTGCCATACTAACCACGATAGCACTGTCGAAAGTTAGGGAACTAGAACTTAAATGCTTAGGTAAGGTTAGATTTATAACTGATTGCACTGAATTGCTCATTAATAGTTAACCAAAAGCAATACATCCACGCCAAATCTACCTCTGATCTAACCCAAATATACAAATAAATGAAATTACAACCACCCAACACAAACATATACCTATAACAAAAAACATCTAACATAATTATGCTGTTGCTGATGAGCTATTTGCACCACTTTGTCTTCCTTTTGCATTCCTCCAATTCCTGGCCTTCTCTTCAATAGGCAGGACATGTTGCTCGTCAAATGGGTGTCGGTCCGGCTCTCAGGCAAATCGGGGGCGTTTCAAATGAATGGATCAGAAATCTCATGTCATGAGGATTGACAATGATGTGTATCAATGGGTGTTTTTCAGACAATTGCCCAGAACTTCTTCCTACAGATTACCACTGGTTCATTCCTATTCTCTTGGTTTGTTAGCTGATAAGAGTTTACATCCCACAGGAACTTTGGTGCTAGTTCCTTGATTCTTGCGATAATGGATTCTTCATCTCTGATAATTATGAAGCCCTACACATGAACAAGTTCATTAGAATTTGATTCACTCTGCAAAGTGTTTGAGTTATTTGTGATGATTTCAGATGAGAGCGTGTTTCCTTTAATGGTATTGCTCTCATGCTACAACAATCTCTAGCATAGTCCTACTAATGTGAGTTTCGAGAAATTAAAATATAGGCAATCTTTCCCCCATACACAGAAGTGCATCAAAAGGCTGAGTCTGATGGACCTGATAAAACCTTCTGAAAACCGAAAATAAAAGGGTATTTGGCCACAAATAATCCATACTGAGGGGCTTGTAACTGAGAATAATCCAAAGTGACTTTTCAGCTACTGACAGTTTGTACTTTTTCACTATTTTCTCATAGCAGTCCAGAATCAATTTCCGGCACCGGAAAGGTGACGTGGCGATCGGAAAGGATGTTTATTCATACTTCAAAAAGGAAATTTTCGGTCGCCACGTCAGCTCTCCGGTGCCGGAAATTGATTCTGGACTTCTATGAGAAAATAGTGAAAAAGTACAGATTGCTAGTGGTTGAAATGTCACTTTGGATTATTCCCAATCACAAACCCCTCAGTACGGATTATTTGTGGCCAAAAGGCCAAAATAAAATCACTTTGAAAACCATTTGGAAAACTGCTTGGGAAACCAAGAGAGCAAGAGAAATCAAAACAATGCGAATGAATTTCCTTGAAGGTACGTAGTTACTCGACTAGCGGGTGTAAATCAAACATGAAAAGGACTGAGTAGGAGCTCAAACATAATCATGTAAACATATAGCCAGTTCAAGTCATGCTCATCCAAGATAGCATTAGAATCAGCTCACTGAACATTTTGTTCGGCCATTGTGGTTTGGATTACATCCAGGCTTTCAGTTTCTTGCAAGAAAAAAGCCATTAAAAGAAGGTTACGCAATCCTTCAGGTCCTTTGCTTAGCTCAAATTAAGAGTTAAGACAAGTTCAGGTCAAAACTAGCCATTGTGGTATGTGCAAGGAGAGGGCACAGACAAGGTCTCTGTTACTTTAATAGTGTGTAAGAACAGCGTAAACGTGGCAAAGTCACCCTTAACCGTGTGCAAATAAACATGAGTTTTGCTAGGATTTGAACCTGAGACATATTGCTCAGAAAGGCTTGAGTACCACGTGCAACAACCAACTCAACCAAAAGTTTAAGCTAATGGCTAAATGTGCAAGAATGGTCCTATACTCTAACAATCAGATATATTCGGTTGTCCTATTTCAGATTAAGGATGGGGTACGGGTTAGCTTTTATTAGATGTACTATCCAAGAAAAGTTGAAATACAGAATGCTACCTGAGGTCTCAAAATACGGTCCATCTCGAGCATGATATCCTCCATCAGACAATTGTTCCCACTGTCTTTATAGTGAGAGAGAAGATAATTTGCATGCAAAAGATCATAAGTGCGCGGATATGTGGAGAAAGGTTCACACCTGCACAGGTAGCAGTCATAATTATTGGTAAACAGCTTGTTACAAGACCAACATTCTGTAGCAAAAGGCTTATTCTTGGTCAAGTATAATATCGGCTTACCAATTATGAAAAGCACCAATCAAACCCCGGTGGTAAATAGCAGACAGTGTATTTTCCAAGCTTGAAGGAACCACATTCATGACCCAAACAGGGTATGAGTTTAATGCAGCAGCAAAACCTCCCCAAAGAGCATTCATGTCCATCACATTCCGTATTTCTGTCTTGCTCACATTCATCAATGTCCAGTACTCCTCAACTTGGCGCTGCCAGAATTGGGTGTCTGTAGAAAATCTCTCTCTGCTGACACCTATCCCACCCATCAAAAGTAACAGCTCAGAAAAGTAGTCCATAGGGTCCATGACAGACCACCATAATCCAACCCCCCCCCCCCCTGCAACCAAAAAAAAAAAACACAACAAACCCTAGTTTCCAAAGACACCAAAAAGTAGTCACAACCAAGACCAGGCAACGGGAGCAAAAGTTTGCCCCTGGTCACAACCCGGACGTCGGGAGTGGGACCTCCATAAATAACCAGTATCCCAGTCCTACTCATCCCTACCCACTAATAAAAACACAACAACCCTAGTATAGTCCCGCTAACATGAGGTCTGAGGGTATCCAGATCTAGTTAGCCTTCCCTTCATGCACGGGAGTGCATGAAGAGTGATTTTGGCAGACCCAAAAAAACTTTTGGAAACCAAAAAAAACAAAACCATTTCAAAAACCAAAAGAAAAACCCTCTTAGGAAACCAAAAGATCATTTCCCTAGTAAAAAAAGGAAAAGAAAAAAGAGAGAGGAAAAGGAAAAAAGGGATCAATGAAATACCAATGGTGCTGAGGCTCTCAGGATACACTGAAAGGCGTTGTGGCCTCGGAGGAAGTTTGCCAGAATATGAGCGGTTACTACTTAAGGTGATGCAGTTCTTCAGAGGTCTATTCCATGAAGGCATAGAATCATCAGCCACGTCACATATTTGTATCAGATTCTGCTCAGCATTCTGCTGGACACACGATTGATCTCCCGGCTTAACCCAAATTGCTGTTTGAACCTTTCTGGCTATCAATTTCCAGCACATGGCGGTTGTCAGGTTCATCAATTTATCCCATATCATGGGGAACTCTTTATCCTTTCTATAAGCAGGCGGCGCAGAGTACACAAAGTATCCATCAGGTCTTAAAAGGCGATCCATCTCCCTTAACAGAATACCATCTGCACACGGCATAAAATCCGATGATCACATCACCCTTTTTTCCCTTTTGTGGTTGGTGTTAGGGTTTGGGAAAACGAGCTGGTTTAACAGAAAGTATTTGAAGCATTATCACAGCCATCTCCTGGAAATTTAAATATATATTAACCAGCACACTAGACTAAATACAAACATTCATCAGACATTTAAATCTGCGGAGGAGCAGAAAGGTATTATCTTACAGTCATTAACTTTCATCATTATTCATTACCATAATCCCCAGGTTGAATGCCTACTGATTCTAAGTCGTGACATTACATTAAGTCCGCTAGGCTCAGTCTGCTTTACCTAAACCCTAATGCTTATTATCAGATTATGGTCTTTCAACAAAATTCTTACAGTTAAAACCACCACTTTCAGAAATGTACAAGTTTAGATATGCATAGCATCAGACATCTACCGACATCGACATTGGGGGGCAAGAAGCAGAAAGAAGCTAACCATTCTCATGCCAATCAACACGACATCTTGAACAGTGCACCATTTCAAAGGAACTTGTAGGATATGGAAGCTGTTTTGTGGATATAGCAGCAATCATTGCCCCGATTCCTCGTTCCAAAGCAAATTGAATCTGATTTTCATGCCCATCTTTGGGTGCAAATGACATAGTCTGAATATCCAATGGTAGTAGATATGCTCCAAAGCTGGCAACACCACAACCGACATCAAGAACCTGAAATACACCTGCAGAACGGAGATCACCCGTCTCATTGGTGGTCATATTTCCTAACCTGCATTATAATTATGTTGCCATATCAATTCAGTAAGAATTGCCACATTAGCGAGAACCATAAATATATATAAAGTGCTTAAAAGATTAACAGATGCAATTGAATACAGATACAGCAGAAAGCAGGCATTAAAATAGGCGATTCTCGCGGCAAGAAATGTGGAAAACATCCATCCCCAGGAACTTAAAACCTTAAGAACAATTTTGTGCCAGATCAGTTATATTTTACACTTCCAACATCATAATAAGAAAGTGCGAACAGTAATCACACTGAGCAACAGCATGGTAGCAACCAAAGACAACAATTCTTCTCTCTGGAACCCTGACTGCCCTAGACTCTCAGAATGATCTGGTGAGAGTAAGGATGCTAGAAAATCATTTATAGACCCTAATGATGATGAGGAGGATTGTGGTCGGAGGCTAAGAAGGAGAAGATCTAAAACATGATTCAAAATTATATCTCTTGGTTTGAAAGTAGATAAGATGTTGATCCTGTAACCATCAAAGTGGATCCGCCACTTATTGAGGTCTTAGATTGGTTGAGAAGAGTAGAAGGAGTCTTTGAACACATGATGTCAAAAGGTAAAGGAGTATACGAAGGCAAAGTTGGTGGCTCTAAATCTCAAGGTTATCATCTCTTTGGTGAAACTTAGAAAAGGAGGAAAAAAGAGAAGTCTAGCATTCAGATATAGACAAAGATGAAAGCCAAGCTCATGGAGAGATTTCTTCTTGCCACTTTTCTCCAAGATAATTACTCTAATTCCATCATAACAACTATGAATGTAGTCTACTCGAGTGTTCAAGAGAATGATGAGCAAACTATTGTGAGTAATGTGGATGATTTAGAGCTGAAATGCTCAAGTGTGGGGGAACTCCAACAACACTGATGAGGTTTGTGTCTTGTCAAACAAAGTTGAGCTCCAAAAGAAACCAAATACCCTCAAAAAAGAACCTCCCAAACCTAAACCGAAGCACTGCTTGCATCCTAGCATGAGTTAAAGCCTTTAAAAGAACTGATTCTCTAAGCCCTAGATGAGTCAGAAAACCCCACAAAAAAAATCACCCATCCCTTATCAGTTTAAGCATATCTTTACACAGGAGAACCCTGGCCTTTCCCAACAAAGATATATGCAAACAAATGGATGTATTCTTCCCAACAAACTAGCTTATAGGGTGAACCCTGAAGAGACCATGGAGGCCCAATGGCAAGTTGATGAGTAGCTAAGGGGCTGGTTAAGGAGAGTTTGGGTGCATGTGGAGTGCTTGCCCTTTTGGTGCCTAGCCTAAGAAAGATATTTGGGTAGTTGATCGCTCTCTCTCTCTTTTCTACACACACACCCTCTTTTCTGTCTTTCTCTGTTTGAATTAGATTGGGAAATCATGACAAATTCACACATGTACTTATCTGCATTTACCTGGAGTCAACCGCACTTATTCGCACTCAACCATAAAATGCTTGCCCAACTGCACTTACTTACACTCAACTACAAAATACTTGACCTAAATGCACTTACCTTCACTCACCTGCACTCTAAACTATTTGGTTTATAATGTATGTTCACTTATATAAAATTGAGTCTATGATAAAAGTGATGGAATACTAGTAAATTGGAGGACAAAAATATTAGAATACTATATTTTGTCAATCATTTTCATATAAGTGCTTGTTATTTCATACAAAGATGAAACGTTAACTCCAATAGCATCGATTAGCAGTTTAGCACAGATTTAACGTCTTTACCATCTTCTCTTCCAAGAAACATGGTCCAATAAAGATGCGTGTAGACAATAGGATCATTAACGAGATCACCATCAAGTGGATGAAGATCCTCATAGTTCCAACAAGTATCCATGATGTGAGAAGCTTCCATTGGCTAGCTGCTAACATCTTTTTACTAGAGATTCATCAAGGATTTCAATAATATTATGGCTCCCATGACTGATTTCAATCCTAAGCTTACCCAAGCTCCTGTATCGGTTTTGCCTTGCTTTGAGGAGTGTTTGAATGTGATGACTCGAGTGTGAGCTTTAGATGTGTCCTAATTTAGGAATGGTAGACCTTGGCTTATTTCAGTGAGAAACTATGTGAACTGAGAAGGAAAAACTCAACTTATGACGAATATGAAGCCATTCCCTTGAGCACTGGAGTCACTACTTGATTGTCATTAAGTTTATCTTGCACTTTGATCGAATATCTCCAAGGTCAGTATAAGCCCAATCCTAGGCCTGCCAAGTGCGTTGAATATCTTCAAACATTCAATTGTTTAATCAAGCATAAATCAAGCAAGATAAACTAAGGGAGTGATGCCTTATCCAGGAGGTGTTACACTCTTAATTTTATTCTAACTTGATTCTTGTATGCTTGGCTTTTGTCCTTAGATTGCCTAGGACTCAAAGAGGCAAGCACTCCATCTTGGTGGTAGTTCATAGATTTTCTAAGATGTCTCACTTCCTTGCTTGCAAGGACACTAGTGATGTTCTCCGTATTGCTAATCTCTATTTCCAAGTGGTGAGCTTGCATAGAATCCTAAGGTCAATTGTTTCAAATAGGGATGCCAAATTCCTTAGCCATTTCCAGTTACTACATAGAAGAAGCGATAGGGACGAAGCTAAAATTTAGTACCACTTGCCAACCTGTCAAAATAAAGCATAGGGAGCACTGTTGAGGGCCTTAACAAGTCCAATTGGAAGACTCGGGATCAAATTTCACTACAGGCTAAGTTGGTAAGTTTGCCTAAAGCAGCACTCCTTGCAAGACAACTAGCCTACCTCCTTTCAAAGTGGTCCATGGGGTAAGTCCCTTGCCTCCCTTAGACTTAATTCCAACTGGGATGGATTTAAAGCTAAGCGTGAATGCATCAAAGAGTGTTTCAGAAAACAGTGAGGAGATGAACGCCAACTAACAAGCCCAAGTGAACAAAAGAAAAAAGAAGATGATTTTCAAGCCACGGGACCTTCTACGGATTCACTTTAGGAATGAGAGATTTCCGTAACAAAAGAAATCTGAGCTAATGCTAAGGTTTGGAGGTCCTTTTGAAATCTTGGAGAAGACCAATGAAAATGCAAACAAGTTGGATTTGCAGGAGACTATAGGGTTTCACCTACATCCAATGTAAAAGTAGCAGGCACATTTATGAAGATGAGAACATGGAGGATTGAGGGTAAACTCTTCACAACAAAAGAGAATGTTGGATCCTTTACTGCCCTAGATTCTTAGGATGATCACCCAAGTTCAGTCAGTCCTAGCTCCTAAACTGCAAGGGATTGCCTCTCCAAGGCACAAGTTTGATTGAGTCCTGAAAATGTTTAAGAGGGTTCAACTAAACCCCAGTTTTGACAATTGGATCATCAAAGCCTAAGGTCTGCATAGGCCTCTTTATTCTTGCTTGACTTAATAAGAGGCTCCAAAGAAACCAAAATTAGGCCAAGTCAGCAATCAAGGTCATTTATAAGGCCATTCAACCAAACTGTCAACCAAGGTAAAAGTTGGTCCAGTTTTGCTTCAAGGGCAATTTAGTCATTTTCCAGCAAGGCATTTTTCTTAGAATAGACATGGCTGGAAACCTTGTTCTCCAAGGTTTTTAGAATGATCAAGTAGTCTCAAATTGGACTAGAATTGGAGATATGCCCCATCAAAGACAGTACTTGCAGGTGTGTCTTCTTTTGTATTTCAGCCAAACCGGACGTACTTTTTGTATGATTTCCACAAGCAATGATGGGATCATTTTCTACAAAAGATTGTTCTCCTTCGAACGTAAGGCCCTTAGCCCCTGCCAAAACCTTAAATATCTCTATATATAGCCTATTTAGAATTGTATATTTGACATTGAAGTTGAGAGCAACAAATGACTCAGCATGCTTATCCTAGACTAGGCTAGTGTAGGTGGTGATCCAGAGAGTCTCAACCCTGATTAAGGTAGCAATTTCTTATTCTTAACATGGTCTAAGGGCCTTTTAGGGTGGTGACATCTTATTCCTCAAGTGTTCATTGTATCTTCTTCTTTTTCTGTTTTCCTCTTAATCTGCTTTTGCTGTCTCATGTTGACACTATCCATCCTTTTATTAAGGTACGCTGGACTGTTCTGACTTTTCGTGATTATTTGGTGTGTGATTGTAGCTTGTTTGGGCCTGTTAATCATCAATCTCTCTCCCTTTCCTAAGGTTCCATCATCACTTGTCCCGGGATCATTATATTAAAATAAAGGATACATACCTCTCGATGTATTCTGAAGCACCATGCTTGAAATGAGTACCACCACCAGGGAACCACCATAGTTGGCCTTTCTCATGCACCCAATTCTGACCACCTTTGACTTCAGCCAGGTGGGTATGATTGACATTACTCCGCCAAACATAATCTCTGCTAGTTGGCCACCTTATTGGTATCTTATAATCCTTTGGGGGTGGCACCAAACAAAACAATCGCTTTTCCGGAGGGGGGCAATGCCTCTCCAGTTCTTCCTTCCTAGAAAGATCTAAAGTTGGAAGCAGTTCTTTGACATAGGAAGGATCATGGCAAGGAATATGTTCATTGTATTTGATTGGGCATACATCCATCCCTGATACTGGGATTAGCAGAGGCGTTTGCCGGTAAGTTACAGAAACTCTGTTTGTAAATTTTGAATCACCTGCGAGTCAAAAGAAACAGTTGCACAATGCTCAGATAAAAGAAGCACAACGAAAATCAAATAACTGAAGGCACTGGCATTAATTCTCTCATCATAACTGACAAAATCATTAAGTCCTAAAAAGTAAATTGTCAAGGGCCTTGATCATTCAAAATGTCATGTATCATAAGTGAAACAATACTATCCTTGAGTCTAATTCTAAGGATGCAGCATTGCTGCTACCATAGCTTCTCCATGAATTCAAGGATAAGGTCACATCTGACCCTGCCTCCCAAGGCAGGACGGATTGTACAAGTGTTGATTTTATTTTGGATGTGATTACGTGAAGAATGGTTTGATCAAACTAGCAAAGAAAAGTAACTCCTCATAGACCAATTCAATATTGAAAAATACAATTTGTGAGACAGCATATATGAGAAGGTTCTAATACAATTAGGGGCTTGTCATATTTCCCAAAAGGAGAACCCTCCTTTGCATAAAGAATAAAGACCAGGTCACCTCTTTGCAGAACTTTGCTACTAAAGAGAGCACCTTTTTTGTCGAGTCCTTGACACAAAAATGCCACTGAAGTTTATTCATAAATCAATTTAACCAGTTACCCACAGTATCAAAAGTCTCTTGACAGTGAGTGACCAATTGAGTTTATGAGATGAAAAGGTCAAAATGAGTCACTTGAAACCAGCTCCAATAAATAGCGTCTTTTTCTCTCTCAGAGGCAGCCATGGTGGCATTTTTCAATCATAACCCTATTAATGCTACATTAGGGGAGAAATCTAACAGTGGCAAGATTGATTTGTTGATAAAGTTTAGAGCCCAATTATGTTACAACACGCCCACACTAGCAACTAAAAGTTGAGACAAACAATCATTCCTCACACACCAACAGCTGAGGATTATACAGGAACTGTTAAGCAAGAATCCCATAATCTAATTCTGGCCCATTTCCAACTTATGCAGTTCAGGTCTCAACTCCCATAATGCCTTAAGCTGCAGATATCCAGATGATCCAGACAGGACATACTTTAGACTTGTAGCCTTATTTCCTGACCTAAACATGAGACAATATATACTGTTTTTAAGCTATACAGATCTGAAACCTGAAGGCCCAGATTCATCCATTTAGTCCCAACAAAGGTTAGCAGAGAAATAAGAGTCAAACCGATGGCTCTCGTCTGAGCCAGGGAATACTAAGGCTAAGCTGATTGAAAGCCAGGGAATACTAAGAATAAACCCAAGTCCCATCAACAAAAGATGCTGTCATATAGACATTACTCATATCCAGTCTGTTAAATTTGACTTCTTTTCCTCCTATCCATCAGTTAACACAAACACCTAAAGGGGATTCTTCAAAAATTCATCAAAAAGAGAAGGCTGTCCGGGTAGAAAGAAACTTGAAATAGAAAACAATTTGACACAAATATTGGTACAGGCTAGTGTCACTTCAACCAGGATTTGATCATTAACAACATCAAGTTGGCACTGGATTTGATCATCTCGTTCATCACATTTCAAGAAGATATACTAATGCATCTATTAACATCAAGTACCTGCAACCCACCTTCCTCTTAAGGCCCCCATAACAACAAAAGAAAACGCCAAAGAGATATGAACTTTGAACATGCATGCAGCAGATATGATGTTTTATGAAGCTCACAAGCCACAACTTACCCAGAATCAGAAAATAAAATTGAATGCAAGCAGAAATTGGAGAGAAATTAGCAGGAGCAGTTACCAAGAGTAGAATTGAGAGTAAAAGAGGAAGAAGTGGGAACATTCAAGAGAGGGGCATCGTTGGCAAACAGAGTTCCGGCATAGAATGAGGCGGCCATAAGCATCAAACCCACCATTATCGTCTGCCCCGTTCTGGAATCCAGCTTCGCCCATGACAAAACCCCATTCAAACCCATCTCTCTCTCGCAGAGTGTGTACGCAGAGAGAGGAATGGATCAGGATTCAGGAGCAGTGTGATGCCGACGGTGAGATCTGCCGCTCGAAAGTGTTGGACAGTTTAAACACGACTTGAATGCCCAACTCGGTATTTACTTGGGATTTAATTTTGGAATAAGAATAATGAAACTTTAGAAGTATCGCCAACTCACGCGCACTGCACGTGATCATCCCTTCTTTCATTTTTGTTTTCCTTTTTCTTGTCAATATATTTTACTTGAATGGTCCTACCAAAGGTCCAAACAACTATAGAGTCCATAATTCAAGCAGAGATGATTGTTAAAATCGTAAATGGTAATAATTTTCATCTTCCAAGTACTACGACAAGGCTCAACTCTCGGTGAAAGTAAATATGTTTCTCTTAAGTGAAAGTCGTAGTATTAATGGATCATATGTTTGTCAATTGTTATGAAAGTTTGGTAACTCTTATCTTTGGCTAGGGTTGATGATGAAATTCGAGTTGAGCCTTGCGTATCCTCTAAATATTTTAATTTGTCCAATTTTAAATAAAAAGTATGATTATATATTTGTAATAATAGATTGTTATAAATGTTATTAACTTCGAAGCATGACAGAAGAATCATAATCTGTAAACTTACAATAGCAAAGAAGTGAGTTGGGATGGAGGACCTAGAGTTTGAGATTACCACAAAGAGGGAGAAGGATGATGAAATGTGGAGGGTGTTGGTGGGGCTTAGGCTTGGCAGTCCTCAGACACCGGTGACGGTGAGCTGGGAGACGGAAATCGACAAGAAAAAGGGAGACAGAACCGACCGAGTAAGAGCAGAATTAAGGAGACAATCAGACAAGGTTTTTCCGACTAGGTGGCAATCGCTTAGCTGGGCGGCGTCCGATGATCGTCCGACGGGGGCGGTGGCACAGAGACAACAGTAGGCATAAATAAGGGGAGAAGGAGCAATAGAGTTTGGGACCAAAAATGTGTTTGAAAGAAAATAGAATAGCTTTGCTTTTCTATTGAAGGCCCCTCAACTATCTATTTAAATACTAACTTAACCTTACCCTTTTTTTTTAACGTTTCCTACTAAACCCAATACTACTAACTTATGGTCTCGGAATAAAATTCACGAAAATTAAAATAATGAGAGGAAGAATTCAAATAATTATGGGGAAAGTGAACTAAATTAAACCTTAAATAAATTAAGGAATGAAAGGTATAATTATAATAATATTATTATTACTATTGATAATGCCGACGAATCGGTCGACTCAATAAAACTTGGCCAGGTAAGTAACCCGAATATCCCGAGAGTAATTGAATAGTTGATATTGTCACTTGACTAATTTACATATTATATACTAAGTTTATGGCGGTCGTTGCTCCGTTCGAGTCCTACAAAAACACAAACAGTTAACTAAATTGAAATGCGCGATTTAGTTAATTAAACTCATTACTTAACTTAATTACGTTGGGTTAGGGTCGGGTTATTACAGTCTACCCCCTTTAAAAGAAGTTTTGTCCTCGAAACTTAATAGAAATCATTACTTAATGGGAATGTGTGACTTGTTACTAATTTAGCATGTTGCCACGATTTCATTGCTCACTATACTTAATGCGACTATTCTTTAATAAGTAATTGAGTCGGCTATTCATGGGACTGTAATTCATATTCTCACATAACTATTGGAATAGGCTATTATTTTTTGAATACTAATCTTACACATTGGGTTTCGATCCATTTGGCATTGGTTGACCCATTTCGTTTCTTTGTAAGAGAGTAAGGGTCACAAGGTGTGTTTCAAATTTAATTTGTCCCTATTACTTCAACTTTTCTTTAAAACAAACCAAGCACTCTCCAAGTACTATATATTCTTAAATCAACATATAATTTACTTTCAAGTTGTCTAAAACCAAGGGCCCTTGTATTGTTCTTTAGAAATCATTACCGATATTGTCCGATTCTCCACTATTAATCACAAAAACTCCTTATAAAAATGCTATGTACCTTACTCCCCAAATTTCATTGAACTTACTTATAGGACATTTATTTCCCCATAATTCATCTCACTTCATGTTCACTAACACACCTCCCCCAGAATTGATGACAATAAAAGAAATAATTATAGTAAAAATAAATGGGTGTAGGGGACAAAATAAGATAAGGGGAGGATAGAGAGATAAGATTGGTGATAAATATATGTATGAATATCAAGAGAAATGATTAAGCCAAGGTCTAAAAAGATGGCTTTAATATTTCATGATGGAATGTGGATAACCTATGCATTTCAAGTGAATATCGGATGTGAATGATGGTTAATAAAAGATGACCGAGATTGATAGTGATCATAATTACGTCAAAAGCACGACAACCAATAAGGTTAATCAATAAGGACTGATTAACTTGACTTAATTTGGAAAGAGAAATATTGGGGCGAACTTTTGATTTTCAGAATGAGATCAAATAATGATTGTGATGACTGAATAATAAGAACAATATAAATAATAAAATCAAAATGACTATTGGAATTTGAAATTCAAGGGTCGTAGTGCATATAAGTAACATTGTAACAACAAGGAATTATTTAGAGTGGTTGTTCTTATCAACTACTTGAAGCAACACAAGGATATAGATTATTGAGCTTGAATTACCTACAACAGATATTGAGAAGGAATTTTGAATTCAACGTGCTAATTAGTTAAGGAAGATAATGATCACTCATGAAAAAGAAGAAAGACATGCCATGTGAAGAGCCATATAAGGTAAATGGAAACATGGATTGATAGTAATTGAAGCGAAACGCAATAGTCATGAGAAAATTAAACTAAGTTGACCCCAAAAAGTTGGTAATGACATAATGCATCACCAATGAAAACATGGATTGATAGTAATTGAAGCAAAACGCAATAGTCATGAGAAAATTAATCTGAGTTGACCCCAAAAGTTGGTAATGACATATTGTTAGGATGGAAGTAGGAGCATACACCCAATGAAGTAGTAGGGCTAACCAGAATGATATAAACTTATGATATTAGTGCAAGCAGGAGTACGATTCAAATTAAATCAAGCATGAATATATAAGGTTGGATTTAAGTTTCTAATAGAATCATAGGAAAATGGGAATAGTTGATCCCAAATTAATGGATAAGACATCAAATGCTAACTAGGATTCACAAATATGGTGATGAAGGAAAACTCACCATGAGGGTTAATAGCATGAATATAATACAAGGATTTGATTCATGTAATGAAAATATGATATGACGACTAAGTAAAAGAGACTTGAACTTCACCAGTGCTATATTTAAGGGAAATCATTAAATATATAAATATTCGAAATTAAATAAAGGATGGGGGCTTTTACATCTTAAAATCTTGCTAGATATCACCCAAAGTAATTCCTCCATACATATTCAAATAACTATATTCACATGATATCATCACTCTCCCATTTCTCTTCTTTTTTTCACAATAATAAATTTTCACCTCAATACCTTTCTCCTTTCTCAACATATATCTTTTCTTCATAATTCTTCATTACATATGCATATCATAATATCAATAGCGCCCCAAAGAAAATCAGGATCCTTGTGCCCCTGATAATACTTCTAAAGTATCTCCTATGTATATAAGGTTCTGAATCCACCCCTCAAACCGCTATTAAAAACCTTAAAACTAATTTCACAATTGGAAAACCATAGCCTTTTTTTTTCCTGGAGAATTTCGGCGAAGTCTCCTCTATAATATGGACTATCCCAAATTATATGAAATCATCACAACCTGCCAAAACACATTTTAGCTTCAATTGGATACAATAAGGGGCGACAAACCCACTTAATCATAACAACCCATTAGTTTTATCCACCATACAAATATTAAACTTTAAATCAATTATGTATAGACGATAGTAGAATCGCTCACTCTTGCACTAAACTAATAATTCAAATCCAATCATGTACCTACCTCTCCAGGCCCAGGCATGAATAGAAACTCTACCCAAAAGGTGCATCATGATCTTGTAGGCATTCGGCAATCTTGGAAATGTCATTTACTAAAAGAGAACAAAACAAGGAAAATAGCAAAGTTAGTAACTTATATCGATACACTTAGCTAATTGACTCCCAAACTAAGTTATTTATCCCTCTATCCAGTCCCATAAGTGGGATTTCCACTATTACCCATAAGATCATATAAATAAGGCGCAAAACCTTCAATTCAAGTCATGATATTGAACTTAATTGACTTTATCAACTAACTATACATATATATATTCTAGAACCATAACTCTACTCTTGGTTTCTACCCCAAGTCCTATTATTCACATCTTACTTGCTCACGTTATACTTGGCCTTTAATTTTACTTTTATTACTCAACATACACCCAACTCAATCATCCAAAAAGGCAGCACTTCACATACCAAGAAAGATAATTCATATACAATATGTCTTCCCTTATTCATGTCCTAATAACTCACAACAACTCCAAAATCTTTTGCTCTGATACCATAAATGTAACACCCTCAGATTCATAATCCCTGGATTATTACTAAACAACTCATAACCCAATGATTAGCGCAACGGAAATATAATCCGAAGGTATTACTGCCGTCCACAAATATGGACAAGGCTTATCCATCACAACTAAACACCAACCATATATGTATGACTCTAAACAATACACAACAATCCCGAAAAGGAGAGTTTGAACAACATACATAGCCTTAACTTCCCATACAAAACCTTAAATCACTTATAATTTACACAAGCAAATAGAGGAATCACCTCCACCTCAACCCTTATAAATAAATATGTCAACCATATCTCCTTTATTGCTTAACTGACTTCTTTATCGGAGCTTGTCTTATTCGCCTTAATCTTAGAAGCACCACCTAAAACAAAATATAAAACAATTTGCAAATGAGTCGAAACTCAATACGCATACCCCTATACAGTAATTAAAATTTAAGCAATTCATTTTATTATGCTCATTTCAATTCATTTTTCAAACAATAAAACAATAAAACAACAATAAACTTGCTTGCCATATTATTATCTTGATGGTCTCTTGCTTGTGATCATCGTTCTAAGCCTCCGTATGCGCATACCCGGACCAATCGGGAGGTCCAGATGGGTGTACACTGGCCAGATATTAACTTTGGTAGTGCTCTATGGCACAAGTAACCTGGGTAGGGGCCATAATTACGTGAGAAAAACATGTAAACATTACTCAATTACATTATAATTATTAAACTTGCTTACTTGAACTCAACTAAATGAGTTTGGGTAAAGTACAAACAATATGCGTACCTTAAACTTGAACCCGCAAATAAAGCGACTTGAAAGGTTGACTCGACTCGAACAGGGAGCACCATCGACCTCTTGGATCATACTTGAGATAGGAACAATAAAAAGAAATAAGTTGGATTCTTGGTAAGGAGGGATTCTCCTAATTAGCTTGAAGAAAATTAACTCTAATTAAAAGATTGGAGAATTTTTTTGGTCTTTGCAGTAAATTTGCGCAAAGCATAACTCTCTTTATAGACCTCTAAAAATTTCGTAAGAGGACTTTTCGGAAAGCTAAAAAATATGTACTCCAACTCTCTAGTTAAGAGTTAAAGCCAAAAATGAGTGTAAAGGCTTGAAAATAAATAAACAAGAGGGCTGGTCTGCAGATATTCCAAGTTAGGAAGAGAACTTTGAGAATTCATAACTTAAAGAATATATATCGTATAAATATGTGATAGTAGTTTATGGAAAGCTTACATCATATACTATAACTCTTATGTTGACAACAAAATCAGAAAAGGTTTGGAAGCCACAGGAAATTAGCTCTGAAAAAGGCTCAGTGAATTAAAATTGTTGTTCGATATGGTCGGGAGCCTTACTTTGGCGGGTCATAACTTTTCACTCTGACATTCGACGAACGCATAAGACTCCATTCCGGAAACCTTATGAAGCATACTATAACTCTCATGTTCAATACTTAAGCTAATAAGGTCTTCTCGATAACTTAAAATGCTTGGGAACCTACTGCCTCAAAATCGTATTAAAATATAGCCCCCTACTTAAAATCGCCAAAACTTGAGTTATACACCTTGAAATCTTGACATTGGAAGCTCGTATGGAAGCAATTGCCTAAGGCTATTAAATCCCACCATAAGTTTGATCATGGGACACTTCAAAGGTCCTCGAAAACATGCAAAATAGCCCTATAACATATTTTCACAAATTTTGATTTCTTAACACTTATAGGACATAATTTTCACCACTATTTACTCTTTATATTAAATAAGTCTCATGGACCATACTCAACGCAACGTAGTGAGTCTTAATTATCAATATCTTTCCCTAGCTAGTCAGGACATGCATGCAGTATGCCTTGATACTTAAATTTCCTGGAAACTTTTCACTCTTATTGTACTAACATGAAACCCTTCTATGTCCCCCTCATAAATCATTCTAAGCTCTTACCCAATCCTTTAGGTGCACAAGGTTTAGACAATATCTTCCACTACTAAGGCATAAAAATTCAGCACCATCATGTTCTTGCACTCTAACATCGAAACATCAAGTTCTTGCATTATAACGTAATTCACCAGCACAACAATCTATCAACATATTATCAAATCTAAAAATACTTTGGGCGATTAATTTTAACATGCAACCACAGTGTACTCCAAACAACACTAAATCACAATCAGAAACCAAGATTTCACATTACTCATATTCAAATACCACCAAGACAACCCAATTCAAGAGCCTATATCCGTGTGGAAGTAGGCCAACATTTCTATTGGTAAATAGGGGGGTTCCAAATCCGGACGCGGAGCTCTCACCTGGGGAACAATCTCTAAGCCGGCCGGCCGATAGGCAAAAGAAAATCAAGACGTTTAGTTCTGATCTGGGAAAGTTGGAGTTAACCAGAAAAGTTTGGGTAGAGCCGGATTTAAGCGTTGGATCTTGATTCTTGCCTTAAGGAACATATGAATGAAGTTGATGGCTAATGGTAAAGATGCCCGAGGAAAGGTTCGTCAGGAAAGTACCACTCCACCGTTAGTGAAATATTCGGGTAGCTTATCCATAGTTAGCGCATTTATCCTAGTTAGTAGTTCCAGCTCTGTATCAAGGTCACAATCGATATCATCCTTTTTTGATGTTGAATTAGACATTCTTCATAGTAAAGACTTTCACCTGGAGTAGTTTCTATTGATTGTAGAAGGAAAGAAAGTGGACAAAGCGGATTCGGAATTGTCTTTCGCCCAACTCATAATTGGCGAATTCGTTGGTTCAGATCTTGATGTTACGGCCAGTGCCACAAGAGTTGAGTTGAGAAAGGACTGGGGAAGGGCTCGTGCACCTGCAGCAGGATTTGAAAATGGAATTGATCGTGATAACTTGGAAGCATGACAGAAAAATCATAATCTGTAAACTTACAATAGCAAAGAAGTGAGTTGGGATGGAGGACTTAGAGTTTGAGATTACCACAAAAAGGGAGAAGGAGGATGAAATGTGGAGGGTGTTGGTGGGGCTTAGGCTTGGCAGTGGTCGCTGGCTATCCTCAAACACCGGCGACGGTGAGCAGGGAGACGGAAATCGACAAGAAAAAGGGAGACAGAACCGACCGAGTAAGAGCAGAAGCAAGGAGACAATCAGACAAGGTTTTTCCGATTGGGTGGCAATCGCTTAGCTAGGCGGCGTCCGATAATCGTCCGACGGGGGCGGTGGCACAGAGACAATAGTAGGCATAAATTAGGGGAGAAGGAGCAATTGAGTCTGGAACCAAAAATGTGTTTCAAAGAAAATAGAATAACTTTGCTTTTCTATTGAAGGC
This sequence comes from Portulaca oleracea, assembly GCA_029582165.1. Classification (NCBI taxonomy): domain Eukaryota; kingdom Viridiplantae; phylum Streptophyta; class Magnoliopsida; order Caryophyllales; family Portulacaceae; genus Portulaca; species Portulaca oleracea. The sequence continues at coordinate 16,805,302 of CM055888.1, read as the reverse complement.
CCCTAACCTATCTATTTAAATACTAACTTAACCTTACTATTTTTTTTTAACGTTACCTACTAAACCCAATACTACTAACTTATAGTCTCGGAATGAAATTCACGAAAATTAAAATAATGAGAGGAAGAATTCAAATAATTATGGGGAAAGTGAACTAAATTAAACCTTAAATAAATTAAGGAATGAAAGGTATAATTATAATAATATTATTATTACTATTGATAATGCCGACGAATCGGTCAACTCAATAAAACATGGCCAGGTAAGCAACTCGAATATCCCGAGAGTAATTGAATAGTTGAAATTGTCACTTGACTAATTTACATATTATATACTAAGCTTATGACGGTCGTTGCTCCGTTCGAGTCCTGCAAAAACACAAAAAGTTAACGGAATTGAAATGCGCGATTTAGTTAATGAAACTCATTACTTAACTTAATTACGTTGGGTTAGGGTCAGGTTATTACAATCTACCCCCTTTAAAAGAAGTTTCGTCCTCGAAACTTAATAGAAATCATTACTTAATAGGAATGTGTGACTTGATACTAACTTAGCATGTTGCCACGATTTCATTGCTCACTATACTTAATGCGACTATTCTTTAATAAGTAATTGAGTCGGCTATTCAGGGGACTGCAATTCATATTCTCTCATAACTATTTGAATAGGCTATTATTTTTTGAATACAAATCTTACACATTGGGTTTCGATCCATTTGGCATTGGTCGACCCATTTCGTTTCTTTGTAAGAGAGTAAGGGTCACAAGGTGTGTTTCAAATTTAATTTGTCCCTATTACTTCAACTTTTCTTTAGAACAACCCAATCACTCTCCAAGTACTATATATTCTTAAGTCAACATATAATTTACTTTCAAGTTGTCTAAAACCAAGGGCCCTTGTATTTTTCTTTAGAAATCATTACCGATATTGTCCTACTCTCCACTATTAATCACAAAAACCCCTTATACAAATGCTATGTACCTTACTCCCCAAATTTGATTGAACTTACTTATAGGACATTCATTTCCCCGTAATTCATCTCACTTCATGTTCACTAACACTCCTCCCCCAGAATTGATGACAATAAAAGAAATAATTATAGTAAAAATAAGTGGGTGTAGGGGACCAAATAAGATAAGGGGAGGATAGAGAGATAAGATTTGTGATAAATATATGTATGAATATCAAGAGAAATGATTAAGCCAAGGTCTAAAATGATGGCTTTAATATTTCACAATGGAATGTGGATAACCTATGCGTTTCAAGTGAATATCGGATGTGAATGATGGTTAATAAAAGATGACCGAGATTGATAGTGATCATAATTACGTCAAAAGCACGACAACCAATAAGGTTAATCAATAAGGACTGATTAACTTGACTTAATTTGGAAAGAGAAATATTGGGGCGGACTTTTGATTTTCAGAATGAGATCAAATAATGATTGTGATGAATGAATAATAAGAACAATATAAATAATAAAATCAGAATGACTATGGGAATTTGAAATTCAAGGGCCGTAGTGGATATAAGTAACATTGTAACAACAAGGAATTATTCAGAGTGGTAGTTATTATTAACTACTTGAAGCAACACAAGGATATAGATTATTGAGCTTGAATTACCTACAATAGATATTGAGAAGGAATTTTGAATTCAATGTGCTAATTAGTTAAGGACGAAAATGATCACTCATGAAAAAGAAGAAAGGCTGGCCATGTGAAGAGCCATATAAGGTAAATGGAATGCATCACCAATGAAAACATGGATTGATAGTAATTGAAGCAAAACGCAATAGTCATGAGAAAATTAATCTGAGTTGACCCCAAAAGTTGGTAATGACTATTGTTAGGATGGAAGTAGGAGCATACACCCAATGAAGTAGTAGGGCTAACCAGAATGATATAAACTTATGATATTAGTGCAAGGAGGAGTACGATTCAAATTAAATCAAGCATGAATATATAAGGTTGGATTTAAGTTTCTAATAGAATCATAGGAAAATAGGAATAGTTGATCCCTAATTAATGGATAAGACATTAAATGCTAACTAGGATTCACAAATATGGTGATGAAGGAAAACTCACCATGAGGGTTAATAGCATGAATATAAGACAAGGATTTGATTCATGTAATGAAAATATGATATGACGACTAAGTAAAAGAGACTTGAACTTCACCAGTGCTATTTAAGGGAAATGATTAAATATATAAATATTTGAAATTAAATAAAGGATGGGGGGCTTTTACATCCCAAAATCTTGCTAGATGTCACCCAAATTATTTCCTCCATACATATTCAAATAACTATATTCACTTGATATCATCACTCTCCCATTTCTCTTTTTTTTTCACAATAATAAATTTTCTCCTCAATACCTTCTCTCCTTTCTCAACATATATCTTTTCTTCATAATTCTTCATTACATATGCATATCATAATATCAATAGCGCCCCAAAGAAAATCAGGATCCTTGTGCCCATGATAATACTTCTAAAGTATCTCCTATGTCTATAAGGTTCTAAATCCACCCCTCAAACTGCTATTAAAAACCTTAAAACTAATTTGACAATTGGAAAACCATAGCCTTTTTTTTCCTGAAAAATTTCGGCAAAGTCTCCTCTGTAATATGGACTATCCCAAATTATATGAAATCATCACAACCTGCCAAAACACATTTTAGCTTCAATTGGATACAATAAGGGGCGACACACCCACTTAATCACAACATCCCATTAGTTTTATCCACCATACAAATATTAAACTTTAAATCAATTAGGTATAGACGATAGTAGAATCGCTCACTCATGCACTAAACTAATAATTCAAATCCAATCATGTACCTACCTCTCCAGGCCCAGGCATGAATAGAAACTCTACCCAAAATGTGCATCATGATCTTCTAGGCATTCGGCAATCTTGGAAATGTCATTTACTAAAAGAGAACAAAACAAGGAAAATAGCAAAGTTAGTAACTTATATCGATACACTTAGCTAATTGACTCCAAAACCAAGTTATTTAACCCTCTATCCAGTCCCATAAGTGGGATTTCCACTATTACCCATAAGATCATATAAATAAGGCGCAAAACCTTCAATTCAAGTCATGATATTGAACTTAATTGACTTTATCAACTAACTATGCATATATATATTCTAGAACCATAACTCCACTCTTGGTTTCTACCCCAAGTCCTATTATTCACATCTTACTTGGTCACGTTATACTTGGCCTTTAATTTTACTTTTATTACTCAACATACACCCAACTCAATCATCCAAAAAGGCAGTAATTCACATACCAAGAAAGATAATTCATATACAATATGCCTTCCCTTATTCAAGTCCTAATAACTCACAACAACTCTAAAATCTTTTGCTCTGATACCATAATTGTAACAACCCCAGATTCATAATTCCTGGATTATCACTAAACAACTTATAACCCAATGATTAGTGCATCGGAAATATATTCCAAAGGTATTACCGTCGTCCGCAAATATGGACAAGGCTTATCCATCACAACTAAACACCAACCGTATATGTATGACTCTAAACAATACACAACAATCCCGAAAAGGAGAGTTTGAACAACATACATAGCCTTAACTTCCCCTAAAAAACCTTAAATCACTTATAATTTACACAAGCAAATAGAGGAATCACCTCCACCTCAACCCTTATAAATAAATATGTCAACCATATCTCCTTTATTGCTTAACTGACTTCTTTATCGGAGCTTGTCTTATTCGCCTTAATCTTAGAAGCACCACCTAAAACAAAATATAAAACAATTTGCAAATGAGTTGAAACTCAATACGCATACCCCTATACAGTAATTAAAATTTAAGCAATTCATTTTATTATGCACATTTTAATTCATTTTGCAAACAATAAAACAATAAAACAACAATAAACTTGCTTGCCACATTATTATCTTGATGGTCCCCTGCTTGCGATCATCGGTCTAAGCCTCCGTATGCGCATACCCGGACCGATCGGGAGGTCCGGATGGGTGTACACTTGTCGGATATTAACTTTGGTAGTGCTCTATGGCACAAGTAACCTGGGTAGGGGCCATAATTACGTGAGAAAAACATGTAAACATTACTCAATTACATTATAATTATTAAACTTGCTCACTTGAACTCAACTAAATGAGTTTGGGTAAAGTACAGGCAATATGCATACCTTAAACTTGAACCCGTAAATAAAGCGACTTGAAAGGTTGACTGGATTCGAACTGGGAGCAGCAACGACCTCCTCGATCATACTTGAGATAGGAACATTAAAAAGAAATAAGTTGGATTCTTAGTAAGGAGGGATTCTCCTAATTAGCTTGAAGAAAGTTAACTCTAATTAAAAGATTGGAGAATTTTTTTTGGTCTTTGCAGTAAATTTGTGGAAAACATAACTCTCTTTATGGACCTCTAAAAATTTCGTAAGAGGACTTTTCGGAAAGCTAAAAAAAATGTACTCCAACTCTCTAGTTAAGTGCTAAAGCCAAAAATGAGTGTAAAGGCTTGAAAATAAATAAACAAGAGGGTTGGCCTGCAGAAATTCCAACTTAGGAAGAGAACTTTGAGAATTCATAACTTAAAGAATATATATCATATGAATGTGTGCAAGTAGTTTATCGAAAGCTTACATCATATACTATAACTCTTATGTTGACCATAAATTCAGAAAAGGTTTGGAAGCCACCGGAAATTAGCTCTGAAAAAGGCTCAGTGAATTAAAATTCTGGTTCGACATGGTCGGGAGCCTTACTTTGGCGGGTCATAACTTTTCACTCCGACATTCGACGAACGCATAAGACTCCATTCCGGACACCTTGTGAAGCATACTACAACTCTCATGTTCAACACTTACGCTAATATGGTCTTCTCGATAACTTAAAATGCTTGGGAACCTACTACCTCAAAATCGTATAAAAATATAGCCCCTTACTTAAAATCGCCAAAACTTGAGTTATACACCTTGAAATCCCGACATTGGAAGCTCATATGGAAGCTATTGCCTAAGGCTATTAAATCCCACCATAAGTTTGATCATGAAACACTTCAAAAGTCCTCGAAAACATGCAAAATAGCCCTATAACATATTTTCACAAATTTTGATTTCTTCACACTTATAGGACATAATTTTCACCACTATTTACTCTTTATATTAAGTAAGTCTCATGGACCATACTCAACGCAACATAGTGAGTCTTAATTTATCAATATCTTTCCCTAGCTAGTCAGGACATGCATGCAGTATGCCTGGATACTTAAATTTCTTGGAAACTTTTCACTCTTATTGTACTAACATGAAACCCTTCTATGTCCCCCTCATAAATCATTCTAAGCTCTTACCCAATCCTTTAGGTGCACAAGGTTTAGACAATGTCTTCCACTACTAAGGCATAAAAATTCAGCAACATCATGTTCTTGCACTCCAACATCGAAACATCAAGTTCTTGCATTATAACGTAATTCACCAGCACAACAATCTATCAACATATTATCAAATCTAAAAGTACTTTGGGCCATAAATTTTAACATGAACCACAGTGTACTCCAAACAACACTAAATCGTCAACTGTAAACCAAGATTTCACATTACTCATATTCAAATACCACCAAGACAACCCAAGTCGGTAGCCTATCCGGTGTGGAAGTAGGCCAACATTTCTATTAGCAAATAGGAGGGTTCCAAATCCGGACGCGGAGCTCTCACCTTGGGAACAATCTCTAAGCCGGTCGGCCGATAGGCAAAAGAAAATCAAGACGTTTAGTTCTGATCTGGGAATGTTGGAGTTAACCAGAAAAGTTTGGGTAGAGCCGGATCTAAGCATTGGATCTTGATTCCTGCCTTAAGGAACATATGAATGAAGTTGATGGCTAAGGGTACAGATGCCCGAGGAAAGGTTCGTCAGGAAAGTACCACTCCACCGTTAGTTAAATATGCGGGTAGCTTATCCATAGTTAGCGCATTCATCATAGTTAGTAGTTCTAGCTCTGTATCAAGGTCACGATCGATATCATCCTTCTTTGATGTTGAATTAGACATTCTTTATAGTAAAGAATTTCACCTGGAGTAGTTTCTATTGATTGTAGAAGGAAAAAAAGTGGATAAAGCGGATTCGGAATTGTCTTTCGCCCAACTCATAATTGGCGAATTCGTAGGTTCAGATTTTGATGTTACGGCCAGTGCCACGAGAGTTGAGTTGAGAAAGGACTGGGGAAGAGCTCGTGCAGCTGCAGCAGGATTTGAAAAGGGAATTGATCGTGATAACTTGGAAGCATGATAGAAAAATCATAATCTGTAAACTTACAATAGCAAAGAAGTGAGTTGGGATGGAGGACTTAGAGTTTGAGATTACAACAAAAAAGGAGAAGGGGGATGAAATGTGGAGGGTGTTGGTGGGGCTTAGGCTTGGCAGTGGTCGGTTGCTATCCTCAGACACTGGTGACGGTGAGCAGGGAGACGAAAATCGACAAGAAAAAGGAAGACAGAACCGATCGAGTAAGAGCAAAATCAAGGAGACAATCATACAAGGTTTTTCCGACTGGGTGGCAATCGCTTAGCTAGGCGGCGTCCGATGATCGTCCGACGGGGGCGGTGGCACGGAGACAACAGTAGGCATAAATAAGGGGAGAAGGAGCAATTGAGTCTGGGACCAAAAATGTGTTTGAAAGAAAATAGAATAGCTTTGCTTTTCTATTGAAGGCCCCTAACCTATCTATTTAAATACTAACTTAACCTTACTATTTTTTTTAACGTTCCCTACTAAACCCAATACTACTAATTTATAGTCTCGGAATAAAATTCACAAAAATTAAAATAATGAGAGGAAGAATTCAAATAATTATGGGGAAAGTGAACAAAATTAAACCTTAAATAAATTAAGGAATGAAAGGTATAATTATAATAATATTATTATTTCAATTGATAATGTGATAAGACGCAAGTGCACGGGTTCTCGTGTAGCAAGTATCAAGGTCGATCCCACAGGGACTTTGCTAACTACGCATCAAACTAGCCTCCTAGGTGATTGCTAAATCGGTCGGGTTTTAGATTGAGAATAACTACTTCTAGTTTTAGACACTAAAAAGGTCAAATAAATCAAATATTCACACATTTTACAAGATGAAATCAATATGAGAAAGACGTTCAAATGATAAAACCTAAGTCACTTTATGAATCAAACAAGTGGATTGAACATGTGTGTCACTAATTTGGTACATTTTAGGGTCGATAATCGCATAAATTCTTCCGTAGCGAGCTTTTGGCAATGAAACGGATTGCTTAGTAAAATTAATCTCTTGGACTCTTTATTGTGTCAATGTTATCCAAGTTAAAGATCAAATTATCTAATGACCCCTAATCACAAAGTCTTCTATCTGTAGATCACTTCATAAACGAGTTTAATCCTAAGGGCTCCGATTATCGAATTTCTCCGTTCGGTACTTCATTCAACAATCTAAATCCATGCTAATGGTGATCAATCAAAAGCAATGACATATAAAATCAAAGGATAAATAAAATGCATTCAAACAAGATAAACAAACTTGTTCAATCCAACAATACTCAATCCATAAGAGAAACTTGAAAGGGATTATCCCCCAAACTGAAAGAAACTACTCACTACTCATGTTCAAAACACAAAACATATCAAAATCTATTCTAGAAATCATGAAATCTAAAAGAAAGAGAAGTAAACCGAGATGGAAATCATTCTTCGCTTGAATGGTAGTCAGTGGGGACTTTTTCTCCTCCACATCAATGGATTTCTTGAGAATCGATCTTCGAACTCCAATAAACTCTCAATCTTCAACTAAGGATGAATGTGGATGGATTTGTGGAGGAAGGGATGGATGATGGTAGAGATGGAGATGGATGGTGAATGGGAGTGAATGAATGCAGCTGGATGGTGAATGAGAGTGAATCAATGAAGGTAGATGGTGATGGATGAATCAGCCGAATCTACAATTATATAGCCATTAAGAGAAGTTGAAACGGCTAAATCGTCATAAACAGGGACAACACGGACCGTGTTGGTGTCAACACGGGTCGTGTTGATTGTTTCTGGGAAATTGCGCTCTCTGGAGGCCAACACGGACCGTTTTGATGTCAACACGGGTCGTGTTGGTTCTGGATTTTTTTGGGTCATCTTGTTTCGGCCATATCTCCTTCGTCCGACGTCCGATTAACTTGGTTCTTGACTTTTCAGAAAGCTCTAGGAGTCTACTTTTCATTGCCATAAGTCTCAAAGTCATAGCATACTTGTGGAAATGATGGTGACCAAAAGAGTGGACATATATCAATTTTCGCACACTTTCTGCTATCTTACTCATAACTCATTCATCTCAACTCTGAATTGACCTTATAATATATCGTCAGAAAGCTCTTTCAATGATGAATCAAGAAATGTATGCGAGCTTTGGAGTTTATATCATTAATCTGCACATTTCTAACAAAACACGTATAAGTCAGTTAAGATAGCAAAATAAGATCATAAAGATCAATTAAGCACATTAATCCCCAAATTTCACAATCAAAATGCTCCTAATATTTAGTCACTATATGGCCTCATCAAATTCCCCAATGCTTAGTTCTTGCTTGTCCCCAAGCAAGTCCAAACTCACAAAAATAAAAGGAAAGAAAATAAAACAAATAAAAACGTGGGGACAAAAGACTCAAAAACAAAAGAAAAGACTCAAAATGAAAACAAAGATTTTTATTTATAATCTCCTTAGAAAAGCATCAACATGATCTTTCAATCAACTAAATCTAATCTAGAACACCCCAAAAGTGAATCAAAGTCCATATACAAGAGAAGGAGAAACATTGGAAAGATTTATAAGCACTACACTTCTCAAGTTCAAACCAATCATCCCTAATCACAAATGAAGCAAGCAGGCACATGTTTAATAAGAAACTCGGCAGATCGAGAGCAACCTCACTTTTGGGAATGTGGAAACACTCCTCTCATGTGTTTAAATGTGAATAAATCATTGAAGGTTCGCTCAATACTCAAACCAAAGCAACATCCTACCATAAGCTTGCAAAACATCTCAATTCTCTACCGCTAATATGCAATGCACAATGACAATCAAGAGGACTTTCAAAAGGGTTGTAATGGGGCTAAGGTTAAGGGTAAGAAGTTGAAATATATTTGCGGAAGTGGAGCTAAAAATCCAAGCTTAGAGCATAAACCTCACCAAATTTGCACAAACAAAACTTTCACACCTTATATTCACTACAACGCATCCCATAATCAAGTGGAAATCGCCTCAAATCAAAGAAAATAAACTAACAAACTATTAAACACTTTATTTCTACCTTTTTTTCATTCTTTTTTTTCCTTTTTTTCTCTTTTTTCTCTTTTTTTTTGTTTTTTCTTGTTTTTTTCAAAATGAACTACAACGCAAAACAAATAAATATACAATTATAAGGCAAATTTCCACCTCAACCCATATCAAGCTACAATTGGGAGCAATCTCATGATATTCAACTTCACAACGTCCCCAACAAAACCAAACGACAAAAACACCATAATAAACCCAACTCTTCACACTCTAACACTCCAAGCATAGGCTTAAGGGTAGGAAATTCAATATTCAGCCATGGCTTTCAATACTGGTAATCAAAAGAAAGAGTGATACAAGGCTAAAAGAGGGTTAAAGGCGGATTTTAACATGTAAAGGGTGGCTATTTGGCTATGTAGCTAAAATATATATAACAATGCCTCTATCATATTATCAAAGCACAAGCAAAAATGCAATTTCAAAGAGATACATTGCAAGTTCTAGAGAATGAATCTAAGGATGAGTCACACATGAAAAATATGAGACTAATAAAAATGATTAGTCATTTTAAGGCTTTTGTGGTCTCACGGGCTCACGCTCTCAAATAAACCTTGCTCAAATAGATGTATATGCCAAACTCATTCCAATAGATCATAAGGGGTAATCAAATATCACTTTCAAAATGCAGTGCTTAACTCACTAAGCTTTCACAAACTCTTTTGAAAACTTTAATTCACAAATGGGCTATTCAAGATTAAATCTAGTTAAAAGAAAACCTAGACTTTTTCTCTCAATTTTTTAATTTTTCTAATTTTCTGATTTTTTGGAAATTTTTTTTTCTCAAAATAAAAACTAAAACTAAACTAAATGCAAACCTAGAAAATAAAACAAACTAAAAACTAAGAAAATAAAGAAAATAAAAATCAAGGATGAATCTAACTAATGCAACTAGGTGGATGCAATTATTTATAAATAAACAAAACCAAAAAACTAAGAAAAACAAACAAAAACAAATTCAAGACACTACTACACATTTATACAATTCCCCCCATGCATGGACAAAGCATTGCCCTCAATGCAAGCACATTCAAATAAATTGAAAAAGGGGAAATAAGGAAAGATCTCACCAGGTTAGGTGCTGGATGCACCTAAACTATCGCCTCTTCAAGAATGGGGCGAATGGAGCATCAGCCGCTCCATCAAGAACTCAAGACTGGGGCCATTACTTCAGATGCCATCAATGCCCTTAGAAGCTTGTCAAACTCTTCAGCATGCAGTTTACAAGCTTGCAAATAAGAAAGCAACAAAAGAGTTATAGCAGAAAATGTAAGTATCGCTCTCTTAAATAGATCAAAGGCCTTAGAAAAATCAAAAGAATCAAAATACGTTGTCCACATGAGTTTTCTAGGCAAGTCCTCTAGGTAAATACAATATGGATCAAGAGAGGAATGGTACCCTCTTGTTGTACCTATGGACAAATAAAGAACATTGTTGTTCCCCTCAAGCATATCACAAGAATTAACCTTGGCCACATAGCCCACATCAACATGAACACATATGGTCTCTTCAACAAAAGCGGGTTCATTTAGGCACTTAAGGGAATAGGAAGGTGGTGAACAAGGAGTAGAAACATTGAATAAGACACGGGAAGTAGGGAGTACAACATCATCAAATTCTTTGCTTGAAGGATCTAATCCACCCACAACCCCCTCACAAGCCTCTCCATCAATAGTATCAACTGACCCATGAGAAAAATTATCATCATACCTGACATCAAACCCATATGACTCACTCACCTTAAACCCCGTTGACTGAGAAAAAGGTAAGGATGCATCATGAAATGTAGAGACACCATCAGTAGTGTTTCTAGGTATGCTAGGGTAAGATGGAGCAACGGTTGGAAAAGATGCCTTAGAAGGGTCAAATATTTCCTCTAGTCTAGCCTTTAAAGGGACGGTATACTCACCATCATCACATAATCCAACATTCAATTTGAAAGAACTAGAATTATGGTCAAGATTATGCAATGGACCAAACCCTCGCATCAAGTCAAGTGTCTTAGCTTGTTGCTCTAATATTGCTCTCACCAAAAACTCAATTCTAGCATAACTAGGGCATGTAGAATCATCATGGTCAAAAGAACAACATAAACCACATGGAGGCAAACAATGGGGTCGAGTATAGGAGTTAGCATGAGAAGCACAAAGATTAGGGTAAGAGTACCCAGATGCACAATAAGAATTTTCAAAATCGAATGTATCTTGGCAAGCCATTCAAGCAAGGTCCAAGCTTCATCAACAGTTTTACTATAAAAACTAAAATACTCTAAAAGAGTGCGAGTCTCTATATTCACCCCCTCAATAACAATATCAAGAATATCTGATTTCCCAGGCTCAATACCACATGGAACAGGACAAGCAAGTAATCGATCAAAATAACGCCAAAATAACTCCTGCTCAAATTGGGGGAAATAGATAATTGCCATTTTTTTTGATTTGTTATTTTTTTGAGAAAAACAATGAAAACGAGAAAAACAAAAAGAAAAATGATCTAGTCAATCTAAGGATATTCGTTTGGAGGCGGCTAGGGACAAAGTCCCCGGCAACGGCGCCAAAAACTTGATAAGATGCAAGTGCACGGGTGCTCGTGTAGCAAGTATCAAGGTCGATCCCACAGGGACTTTGCTAACTACGCACCAAACTAGCCTCCTAGGTGATTGCTAAATCGGTCGGGTTTTAGATTGAGAATAACTACTTCTAGTTTTAGTCACTAAAAAGGTCAAATAAATCAAATATTCACACATTTCACAAGATGAAATCAATATGAGAAAGACGTTCAAGGGATAAAACCTAAGACACTTTATGAATCAAATAAGTGGATTGAACATGTGTGTCACTAATTTGGTACATTTTAGGGTCGATAATCGCATAAATTCTTCCGTAGCGAGCTTTTGGCAATGAAACGGATTGCTTAGTAAAATTGATCTCTTGGACTCTTTATTGTGTCAATTTTATCTAAGTTAAAGATCAAATTATCCAATGACCCCTAATCACAAAGTCTTCTATCTCTAGTTTACTTCATAAACCAGTTTAATCCTAAGGGCTCCGATTATCGAATTTCTCCGTTCGGTACTTCATTCAACAATCTAAATCCATGCTAATGGTGATCAAGCAAAAGCAATGACATACAAAATCAAAGGATAAATAAAATGCATTCAAACAAGATAAATAAACTTGTTCAATCCAACAATACTCATTCCATAAGAGAAACTTGAAAGGGATTATCCCCCAAACTGAAAGAAACTACTCACTACTCATGTTCAAAACACAAAACATATCAAAATCTATTCTAGAAAGCATGAAATCTAAAAGAAAGAGAAGTAAATCGAGACGGAAATCATTCCTCGCTTGAATGGTAGTCGGTGGGGACTTTTGCTCCTCCACGTCAATGGATTTCTTGAGAATCGATCTTCGAACTCCAATAAACTCTCAATCTTCAACTAAGGATGAATGTGGATGGATTTGTGGAGGAAGGGATGGATGATGGTAGAGATGGAGATGGATGGTGAATGGGAGTGAATGAATGAAGCTGGATGGTGAATGAGAGTGAATGAATGAAGGTGGATGGTGATGGATGAATAAGCCGAATCTACAATTATATAGCAATTAAGAGAAGTTGAAACGGCTAAATCGTCATAAACAGGGACAACACGGACCGTGTTGTGTCAACACGGACCGTGTTGTGTCAACACGGACCGTGTTGTGTCAACACGGACCGTGTTGTGTCAACACGGACCGTGTTGTGTCAACACGGGTCGTGTTGATGGTTACTGGGGAAATTGAGCTCTCTGGAGGCCAACACGGACCGTTTTGATGTCAACACGGGTCATGTTGGTTCTGGATTTTTTTGGGTCATCTTGTTTCGGCCATATCTCCTTCGTCCGACGTCCGATTGACTTGGTTCTTGACTTTTCGGAAAGCTCTAGGAGTCTACTTTTCATTGGCATAAGTCTCAAAGTCATAGCATACTTGTGGAAATGATGGTGACCAAAAGAGTGGACATATATCAATTTTCACACATTTTCTGCTATCTTACTCATTACTCATTCGGAATTGACCTTATAATATATCGTCAGAAAGCTCTTTCAATGATGAATCAAGAAATGTATGTGAGATTTGGAGTTTATATCATTAATCTACACATTTCTAACAAAACACGCATAAGTCAGTTAAGATAGCGAAATAAGATCATAAAGATCAATTAAGCACATTAATCCCCAAATTTCACAATCAAAATGCTCCTAATATTTAGTCACTATATGCCCTCATCATAATACCGACGAATTGGTCGACTCGATAAAACTTGGCCAGGTAAGTAACCCGAATATCCCGAGAGTAATTGAATAGTTGAAATTGTCACTTGACTAATTTACATATTATATACTAAGCTAATGACGGTCGATGCTCCGTTCGAGTCCTGCAAAAACACAAACAGTTAACTGAATTGAAATGCGCGATTTAATTAATTAAACTCATTACTTAACTTAATTACGTTGGGTTAGGGTCGGGTGATTACAATTGTCCCTATCATAGGGTAGTTAGTCACCCTCTTGAGAAGTGTGTCACACTTAAGGAGCGGATCATGAAGATAGCTGAGGAAGGACAGATAGACTTAGATGACAGCGTCGAAGCCAATTATGTTTCAGCATAGCCAATTCCAGCCAAGAGAAATGAATTCTTGATGATCCAGTTTGGATGTCAAAAACCAGTTCCACTTTCTGTACGAGTGCAGGCCCCTCAAAATGAACATGAGCAAGTCTCAAAAGCTTTTGGCGAAGAGGAAAGATGGAGCTCGGTGTCTCGAAGGAAGACTAGTGGGCAAAGGGAAGTCCAAACACGACCACCTCAAAAGCAACAAAGGAGAAGTAGCAATCCTCAACCTTCGCTGGAGAGCGAGAGGCTTGGAGTCATCAAGAAACAAGGAGTGGGTTCAACTGAGTTGCCTGAGCGAGGCCTTCGTGTTCCAGTCACGTTGGAGGAATATTTTCCGAAGTACTCCTTTGGAGGAGTTAACAATGTTGCAGCTGTGAACACGATCTCCTGCTTCGAGATTGAAGAAGATGATAGCGAAGGAATGGAGTATTGGCCTAAGTCAAAGCTCTCCGTGTTCGATAGGTTGGGATGATCAACTTCCTGTAAACAAACATCTGTTTTGAGCGGATAAGGTGTCGAGGGGAGCGCAAAGCCTCGGTCTTCAGCAGGATCAAGAATGGTTCGAGATCAAAGTCTTCTTATTGTCAAGGATCAAGCAAGCTGAAGAGGTGTCAAGCTCACAACCCCACCAGGAACAGAGCTCCCGCATTTAGCCGCCTTGGGGTCATCAATGAAGTTCAAAGCTCCATCCCATCTCGCATGAAGCGTTGTTCAACATTGGAGGTCAAGACTGAAGGATCCCTGAGAGTGAAGAGGCGCACTGTGATTTTCACTGGTCATCAAAGCAAAGAAAACATCGACATGGAGCTTGAGCGAGAGGAGACATTTTCTTCTGCCGAAGTCAATCTAGGAAAATGAAGATATAGCTCTCGAGCAAGAGCCTAAACTGTTCACGAAAAAAAGATTTCATTTTCAGTTCTTTTCAATTTTATCATTGTAATACTCCTGGCCCGCAAGAGTATCAACTATGTGCAGCTAAATTAATAAATAAAATTTTAATTTCTCCTTATTTGAACTATGTATGGCTTGATCCTTAAGAGTATTTCATTCTTAAGGTACGTAGGCAATTTGGGGTCTAGACCCGAATACAGTCATAACATAGCAAAAACAAAATGGTCATGAATTGAGAAAAGAAAATGAGACTTTCAAGTCTACAAATTTCAAGACTCTCAAGTCACCAAATTCATCGATTTTCAAGTCAGCAAAAATTTAAGACTTTCAAATCAATAAATTTCAAGACTCTTAAGTCACCTGGTCCCTTGACTGCCAAGTCAAGAACAAGACAAAGACGTCCAAGTCGGTCAAATCTCGCATCAAAAAGTCTCTTGATTCCCAAGTCGATAAAATGAAAGACTTACAAGTCAATCAAATTCAAATCAACAAAACACAAGGACTCACAAGTCAAGAAAAAAAAACCACGACTCCATAGTCAATAAAGTTCGAGATTCCCATGTCAACAATGCATACGACACCCAAGTCAGCAAATCCAAAGACTTTCAAGTCAACAAACTTCAAGACTCTTAAGTCATCAAACCCACCGACTTCTAAGTCATCAAAAATTGAAGACTTCCAAGTCAGCCAAATTTTAGACTACCAAGTCGTCAAAACCAAGTTTTAAAGACTTTTACGTCATCACAATGAAGACTCTCAAATCAAAAGTACAAGAAATAGACAGACTTCCAAGCCATTATGATTGTAGGCTTTCAAGCCACACTCTAGCTTGCCAATATCTTCATGTTAGTGATTGGCTTCAAGTCAGCACCATCAATGAAATACTCAGGCTGACAACTTCCTTCAAGCATGCCATGTGGCGGCACCCTAACCTTGTTGGTTGAATTATGCTCCAAGACGACGCCATTGTCTTTAAATAAAGTGGCGCACTCCTTTGGCTAAGTGGTAGACTCTTTCAAGCTGGCGATATCGACATCACATTCAGGTCAATACTGGGGGCAAGCTAGCAAGTGATGTCCTCGTGTCCTTCCATGACGTTCACAACCAAGAAAATGTTTAGCTGACTTGTCATGGATATTCAAAAGAAAGTCTGGTGGCTCGTCATGACTCGATAGAGAATTCGAGTCCTCTCTTCAGAACCTGTAGACGACAGAAAGTCCAGGAGTAGTAAGCTAGGCAGCGACGTTGTCGACTCAATTGGTTCTAAAAAGAGACACCTTAAGATGTCTAATACATCAGAACATCACTGAGGAGTACTCCACTTGCGATGAGGCCATGACTCCGTCGACTCAGGTCAGTTCTAAAAAGAGACACCTCAAAGATGTCTAATACATCAGAATGTCCCCGATGAGTAAACCCGATGATGACTTCCGTCGACCCAGGTCAGTTCTGAAAAGAGACACCTCAAAGATGTCTAATACATCAGAATCTCCCCGAGGAGTAAATCCGATGATGACTCCGTCGACCCAGGTCAGTTCTGAAAAGAGACATCTCAAAGATGTCTAATACATCATAATGTCCTCGAGGAGTAAATCCGATGATGACTCCGTCGACCCAGGTCAGTTCTGGTAAGAGACGTCTCAAAAATGTCTAATACATCAAAACATCCCCCGAGCAGTGTTCCACTTGTGACGATGCAACGATGCTGTCGACCCAGACAGTCCTGAAGAGAGTAAGTCTATGACCACTCTACGTCAATACGCTGAGGAGTATTCCACTTGGAGTGAAGAGATGACCCAATTGACCTTGACTGTACTATCATTTTTGAGAGAGTTGTTCAAGACAACTCTACGCCAGCAGCCAAGGGAGTAATCCACCTAAAGCGAAGCGATGCACTCGACCCTAACTGTACTGCCGTTTTTGAGAGAGTTTTTCAGGACAACTCAACGCCAGCAGCCAAGGGAGTAATCCACCTAAAGCGAAGCGATGACCCAGTCGACCCTTACTATACTGTCGTTTTTGATAGAGTTGTTCAAGACAACTTTACGCCAGCAGCCAAGGGAGTAATCCACTTAAAGCGAAGCGATGACCTAGTCGACCCTTACTGTACTGTCATTTTTGAGAGAGTTGTCTAGGACAACTCTACGCCAGCAGCCAAGGGAGTAATCCTCCTAAAGCGAAGCGATGACACCATCGACCCAGACAGTCCTGAAGAGAGTAGTCTAGGACTACCCTACGGCAGCACGCTGAGGAGTGGGCAAGATACTGGCGAGGACGAAGGACAATTTCAAGCAGAACGCAGCAACTCCCTACACCAAAAAAGTGACAAAAAAAAGGACAAGTGCTAGAAAAAATATACATATTAGAAAAAGTTGAAAGATGAAAAAAAAATTGAGACTACTTGAGAAGAATATGTAGTCCCACAGATAATATGAAGTAGTCCCACAAGCGCAACGCATAATTCTTCTGATCAATGCTTGGTAATTCATGGTGATATCATGGTGAACCTGCATACGGGCTCAATCAGCAACATAATTCTACTGCTCTAGAATTATTTTGGGTTAAATGTGAGAATTATGTGGTAATGTTGTTTTACCTTGAGATGATTACATAAAGAAGACCTTGTTCTTCCAATAGAACTAATTAAGGGCAGTGCATCATTTGCTAATAAAAACATGTCAATAAGCATATGGTATTAATGATACCATTATCATGGGAACAAGAAGACAAAAAGCAATGTGAGAAAATGGAAAATCATGAGGCAATGATGATTCGGAAGTCAATCTGGATTAATGCTTCAACAAGAGAAAAGAACAATTGGGGTTTGACTGCGTATTTTCAAACAAGGAAAAACTTATAGTAGTTGTCAACCATGACAACCACCACAATGTAAACAATATTTATTCATACATGTGTCAACTTTTATCTTCGCTATTCATTTTTTTATTTATTACAACATTACAAAATATATTTTCTTAATTAAAAAGTATTTTCCGAAATTTTTTAAAATTTAAATATCTTAAATCTAAATTTTTGCCTAGTAAATAAGCATATTTTGAAAATAATTTTTTTAATTTTTTTAAATAAACTAAAATTTTAAAAAATATATTTAACAATTTATATTAAATAATAAAACTAACGGTCACGATAAAACTTAACACATATAGGAATAAGACTTATTTTACTTACGGTGGTTGTCATGGTTAACAACCACTATAAGTGCATCCTTTCAAACAGGAGTGACATCATCACAATTTTTAGAAGGCAATAGCTAGGTTAAATTTGCGTATATTAAAGTGACTCCTTTCATTGTCGGCGAGAAGATTGGGTCCATTATATGTAGAGGCCCGAAAAGTTTTAAACGGACTGTTCATATCAAGTCACTAAATTGACCCGGGTGGCCTAACAACTAAATGGATCCTCGTCATTATGCAGATATTCGAGACCCAACCGCTTCAAAAACACAAAATTCGTGTCCGCGGCTGATTCTCGAGGGGGCATCTGTAGGAGGCAAAAATTTGTCAACAAACAAGAAAATGACACGTGTAAAATAAATTAATTTTTATTTGGCCAATTATTACCCGTCACGTGTCAAATTAATTACGGCGGTCCATTTAATTAAATTTTAAATGGAAATATATCATGGTCAATAGCATCTTGACACGTGTCAATTATGATGCAGGAAATAGTAATTAGTTCGTTATTTAAAATTAAAGGAATAATTATTAATTTGGGCCCAAACCCAAAGCCGACTCAAACCCTAGGCCTCCAGAGCCTATAAATAGGGGTCCTCTCCCTCATTTTCAACACACTCGGCAGTCTCCTCCGGTGACATTCGGCATTCTGCACTCCAGATGTTTTAGAAGATCAAACGGCCAGCATTCTCCAGCTACCAAGCGCCAAGGATCGAAGTCTGCAAATGCTCAAGATCGAGTCTCTAAGCCTCTACTGCATCAAGATCAAGAACTGCTACAGAGTTCTTCAGAAAGACCTGCAAAGCCTTCAGAAGATCGAACTACAAACGATCTCCAGCTACCAAGCGCCAAGGACCAACGTCGACAAGTTCAACAACTTCTGTTCTTCGCATCAAAGACTGTAGTCATCTTCCTCGTCTGGTTCATCGATCGAGACCAAGCACTAAGCCCTCGCATCCAAGAACCGAGAGAACTACAACTGAGTTCTTCAGCTCGACCTGCACTCGAGATCGAGATCAAACGTCCGCACCCTCGACTCACCCAAGTCATAGGAGATCGAATCAGAGGATATCATTATTGTATTTAATACAGAGATTATACACGCTTACATTCAAATATTAATACAAATTAATTTGATTCCCACATTTCTTATCTTTATTTATTTTAGGCTCGAAATTTGTGTTTACAGTGTTTTATCTAGTATTTTATCTAGTAAGAAAATAGAAATTCAGCAGACTATGATGACCAACACTAAAGTGTCGCTATACATAGTAGCACACAATTGCGTGTCTTCTCTGCTGGCTCACCATTAATATATATATCATGATTTTTAACACCACTTTTTTTTTGCGCAAATTCTAGTGTAAGACTGTTTCACGTAAATTTATCGTGAGATTGACCTCTTATAGGACGACAGTTTTAATATTTTAGTACGACTAATATGTCATATTGGAATGACTTTTTAACACGAATATGACTAATAATTTATTATAGAGTGATTTTTATCTGTGTCAGCGTAAATAAATTAATAGTCACTCATCTATTGATAAATAGTTACCAAAAAATTATATATTTTATAGTCACACCTCTATTGTTAAATAGTTACCACAAAATTTTATCTCTTACAATAAATTTTATGTCTTACAATAAATATTATCCCTCTGTTAATAAATTTATTATAAGAAGTTTGAAATATATTGAGTATGCAAATAATTGTAAATGATATCCTAATGACAACTTGTTTTGTTAATATATATATATATATATATATATATATATATATATATATATATCCAATAAACTTTATGTCTTACAATAAATATTATATATCTATTAATAAATTTATTATAAGAAGTTTGAAATATATTGAGTATGCAAATAGTTGTAAATGATATCCTAATGACAACTTGTTTTGTTAATATATATATATATGTTAGACATTTCTTTGTAAATTAAAAAAATTATGAATAAAAATATAATTCTATACCATTTATGACGGATGGATGGATATATGAGGTAGTTATAGAAATCAACCATATTTTTTCAATTTAATCTACAAATACATAAATATTATATTTAAAAAGAAGGCACTTAAGAGATTGCCTTCTCCCACAATTGATCACATTCAAAAGATATATATTGAAGAATAAAACAAACACACAAGTTGTCTTAGCTAACGTGATCTCATAGAGCTTGAAATGTTAAGATGAGCAAAGAAGACCCCACAACAACATAACCAAGGGGCGGGGATCATCGGGCACTAGCCTCAGTGGCGTTGCTTCCTGAGAACCTCCAAATGGATGACATTGACACAACATCTGCTCTCAGTGTACGACTTGATGAGTAAGAGGGTTGTGGCAAGGTTGAAGGCAACACTGGCAAAGGAGCTTCTGCTTTCAGGACTTTTATAACTTGTCTTATGGTAGGACGAAGATTTGGGTCTGGGTGGCAACACCACAATCCAACCATCATTAGACACTCCATCTCTTGCACATCAAACCCTCTTTCTTGGAGCCTTTGATCCACAGCCTCGAGAAGCAGGCCTTTGCCATAGAGATCCCATACCCATTCAATCATCCTCACCATGGCAGGCTCCTCTGTGTCCACAATTGGTGGCCTCCCGCATGCGATTTCAAGAGCCACCACCCCAAAACTATACACATCTGATTCCTTGCTTGCCTTACCTGTGATTGCACATTCTGGGGCTAGGTACCCAAATGTGCCTGCCAACACAGTTGTTTGGGACCCTAACTGGTGATCCACCAGCCTTGCTAGCCCAAAATCTCCAAGCTTGGCATTAAAGTTGGAGTCCAGCATCACATTGCTTGACTTGATGTCTCTGTGGAGCACACATTGTTCCCACTCCTCGTGAAGATACAGCAACGCAGATGACAAATCGATGGCAATTTTGTACCTCACCGTCCACGGTAATGAATCCCTTGTTCCACCGTAGAGATGGGAATCAAGACTTCCATTAGGCATAAATTCATAAACCAGAAGGAAGTCTCCATGCTCATGGCACCACCCAAGGAGTTGGACCAAATTCTTGTGCCTCAATCGACTAACCGTCTTCACCTCCGACACGTACTCCTTCTTGCCTTGTCTAGATCCACGGGATACTTTCTTCACAGCAATTTCTGTCTTGGGATCCATCAATTCACCAAAATAAACACCCCAAACCCACCTTCTCCAAGCTTCCTAACCTCTGCAAAGTTGCTAGTTGCACGACTAAGTTCACCATAGGTGAACCTCCTTGGCCCTGTCCCCCTCTCGAAATACTCACTTAAATCCGACTCCGCCTCATCATTTTCGGGGACTGATCTCCTTTTCCACAATAGAAACCCAACTATAATCAATGTAAATGATACAGCAGTGACCCCAGCCACTATACTGCCTACTAATCTGACATTGTTCTTGCTCTTTGCAGGTGCAGGAGGAGCCTGTTCAACATGAGAAAAGGTTGAGTTGAATTCCCAAGAAATGATGTTACTGACCTGATAATCACGGCCAGTAGCAGAAAACCCAATTCTGACTCTTTCTGGCAGAACAGTCCTCAAGTCTATAATGTATGATAGAATGGAGTCCCCAGTGAAAATGGGGTTGTCATCAAAGGTAAGAAACACACTGAGATTAAAGGAAGTAGAATTGTAAGTTATCCAAGCATTTGCAAGGGTCGCATTCTTGAAACCATCTTCCCAAGTAAAAGTTGCCTTTGAGATTAGAGAATTGACATCTATGCCAACATGATCGTAAAATGGATCCCACACATTTGGATAGTTGTCAAATTCAACAGCGACAAAGTGGGAAATAATGCTAGGACTAGTGCAGTTGCTGTGAATAAGGTTACCACCACCGACCAATCCGAGACATCCACCTGAGGAGTTTGGAGGAAGTCTGGAGTCGATGGGTGCCATGAAAAAGGCAAACCCATCACCTTTTTTACCACCACCCACCTTCATGATCTGAAAAGAGAAATGGGTGGTGAAACTAGCGAGCTCCCTCGTTCTGCCATCCCAAAGGGGTACTGCACTGACATTGTAATATGCTCTGCCTACGCTGTTCAGTTGATCCCTTGTAAGCTGTATTTTCCCACCAATCGCAGACGAGTCACCCTCGTAGAATATGCCTTGCTTATTTTCGTTAAAACTCGAGAAATTGAAATATAAACTTTTTACATGGGGTGAAACCAACAGCACAGTAGTGATCAAAGTACAAAAGTATTGTATTAGGGAAAAATACTGAGCTCATTTTGAGATGGTGCAATTTTTTGTGTTGCTACAATTAAGTGTAGTTAAGCTCTTAATTAACTACAATCTGAAATGAAATAGACGATGATTGAAGAATGAATGTCTGATTTTCACAAAATTAATCAACAGTTATACCAGGACCGGCAGGACGATGCAGGGTGAAGGGAAATTTACATTGGCTTTCCTTAATATTAATAAATTCCTGTAACTGCGATAATTAAACCACAAATGGCACTGGTCTATCCTCTATTTAAGACTTCTCAAACCCCTTGACCACGTTCAATCTTCCACATTGGACTGGAATTTTCGTGTTGCTTTCTCAACTGGCGACCGTCTGAAAATTCAAACTTTACCAGATTTATGCTGTTGGCTGATATTCGAAATGGACTGGAATTTTGGCATTAAGTAATTTTTGGTTCAACATATTGACATGCACACTTTTTTTTTTAATGGACAATGATGCAAGTCTTGACTCAAAATAGTTAATACTCCCTCCATCCCATATTAATTGACACTTTAACTAATTTATTTTATTCCAAAATAATTGTCACTTTCCTATTCCTAATATCTAATTCAATTATTTTACATTATTTATTAAAGAGAGAAAAGTCAAATATAATTGAGGTTCGGTACTTCTTATTGTTATATATTGGTATGTGGAGGAACTGGATCGGAAAAAAGAGGGATTCTAGTTGTAAGATATCTAATGAAACCGTCGCTGGAATTGAGATCTCATTCAAAGAGAAAGATATCAAATATCTGGAGTTTCTCTTTGTATATTATATGGATGATCCGATCCGCAAGGACCATGATTGGGAATTGTTTGATCGTCTTTCTCTGAGGAAGAGGCGAAACATAATCAACTTGAATTCGGGACAGCTTTTCGAAATCTTAGTGAAGCGCTGGATTTGTTATCTCATGTCTGCTTTTCGTGAAAAAATACCAATTGAAGTGGAGGGTTTCGTCAAACAACAAGGGGCTGGGTCAACTATTCAATCAAATGATCAGTCTAGATCTAGATAAGGTGCTTTCGAGTTCTAAGAGTTTTGAAGCTGTAGGAATTCTCAATCTCATTTTCAATGAAAAGAGTCAGCAACAGAAGCCCAAGCTCACGGAATTGTTGATGTTGTAGCGGTCGAATAAAACGAATAAAAATAGCTTGTTTCCACTTTTCCAGTCATTCTAGATACAATTTTTAAATATTGGATTTTCCGTTATTTAAATCGTGTATCCCCATCACTTGGGGCTTTTCCAAGGGCACGAATAAAAGGACTTCATCTTGCGCAACCTTTCCTTTATGATATTAAGGATTTTTCCAATCATTAGAGTGGTGTCATCCCCCTTTCATTCATGTCTTTTGAATAAAAGTCCGTTGGCCTAACAGTCGATTAGGTCAGTAGCGGAATGCCATTTGACCTACCTGAGAGGAACAATGGCGCGTTCAGGCCGCCCCCTTGAGACCCTGAAAAATGGACTGGTCCTACTACATAACTTTTTCTTTTTCATTACTTCCATGGTCGTGCCTTTTTCGAGTGGGTGAAGGAAATCATCCGATTCGCCGACACAACGATAAGCACAGGGCGAATGCGGAGGAGAAAAGACGCAGGGTTCTTTCTACCACTTAGTAAGTAAGAAGTCCATAGTAGCGGTCCATACAGACAATAGGGGTGCCGCATTTTTCTTTTTAGAGGGGGCTTTGGTAGTCAACTGTTAAGGCTCTTTGTCTTTCATCTGCTAGGTTGAGGGACGTAGTGGATAGAAGACTTGAGTAGCTAAATTGAATGAGGGGCCTAGCTTGCTTTTTTATAACCTTCGAGGCTTTGAGATGTAGGAACAAAAATATGGGATGCATGGATATAGAAATAATTGGGTTGTTGTTTAAGTAGGTTGGGTGACAGATCGGCCATAGGAGTACTCCGGGAAAAACCAGGGCAACAAATGTAGAGCATACGACGATGCCGCCCGTTTTCATTTCGTGGAAGTCCCCGGCAGAGGAAAGGGCTGTAGGTGATAGCGCATTCTGCTTCTTATGGGGCGGAGGGAGTAATTAATAACCATTTTAAATTATGCATAA
This sequence comes from Portulaca oleracea, assembly GCA_029582165.1. Lineage (NCBI taxonomy): Eukaryota > Viridiplantae > Streptophyta > Magnoliopsida > Caryophyllales > Portulacaceae > Portulaca > Portulaca oleracea. Next base: position 16,780,887 of record CM055888.1, on the reverse strand, counting down.
TTCACATTTTTGTAACTTATAGTAATATTTTCTCTAGTAATTATATATATTTATCAATTATAAGAGTATAATACTATTCACACATTTGATCTTAGCCAAAAGACGAGAAAGGTCAAAAAAATATAAATGACAGCCTAATTTTATCAATCATAATAAAAATACACATTTTGTGCATATTTTTATATTTATGAAAACTATAAATAAATAATTCTTTTTATATAATTTATAAATCATAATAACCCTTAAATAATGAAACTTACGTTTATAATAGTTTAAATATAATTATATTTAACTTTTTGAATGATCCAGGTGAATTATAGCTTAATAGTTGAAAATTCCAATGAAAATTCACAAATTTTAATAAAGTTGAACTCAAAAAGTTAATTTTTCGGGTCAAACGACCGGGTCGGTGTGTGACCCGCTAATTTCTGGGTTTGGTGTACTTCACGTTTAGCTGAAAAAATCGTGTTCAAAACCCAGAAATTTCGGGCGGGTTCGGGTCAGGTCGGGTAAGAAATTGCCAGGTCTAATAGTAGCACACAAGTGTGTCTTCTCTGCTAGCTCACCATTAATATATCATGATTTTTAACACCAATTTTTTTGTGCAGATTCTATTATAAGACCGTCTCACATAAATTTATCGTGAGATGGACCTCTTATAGGACGACATTTTTAATATTTTAATATGACTAATAGCCTAATAGGTTATATTAGAATGACTTTTTAACACGAATATGGCTAATAATTTATTATAGAGTGATTTTTTTCTGTGTCAACGTAAATAAATTAATCGGGGAATCGAGCACCAGATAGACCTTAGGCCCGGAGCACCACTCCCTAGTAAAGCGGCTTACCGATGCAACCCGCAAGAGACCAAGGAGCTACAACTGCAAGTGGACGAACTCGTTTCTAGGGGCTTCGTTCAGGAGAGTATGTGCCCTTGTTCCGTTCCGGCCCTCCTGGTTCCCAAGAAAGATGGCACCTACCGGATGTGTGTCGACAGTCGAGCTATCAACAACATCACTGTCAAGTATCGGTATCCCATATGGTAGCTCGATGATATGCTCGAGGAGTTGCATGGGGCGTGCCTCTTCTCCAAGATCGACCTTCGGAGTGGATATCATCAGATTCACATGAGGGAAGGAGATGAATGGAAGACAACTTTCAAAACTAAGGGTGGATTGTACGAGTGGCTCGTCATGCCATTTGGGCTCTCTAACGTCCCTAGCTATAGGAGCCCGGGAAAAGTGGTGGCCACTTTTCCCCGTGATGCGCTACTTAAACGATCGGGAGCCGACTAAGGTTGCTTAATCCTTAAATAAGGATATTTTTATTTTCGAAATTCATTTTCGGGGTAATGAAATTTTATTTATTTTACGAATCCGTTTTTATTATTTAAATACTTGAAATTGTACCGAAAAATATATTAAATATAACTTAAAATCAGCCCAAACACAATTTCAGGCCCAACAGAAAGCGACCGGACCACCAAGAACAGCCAAAACCCGCGCGGTTTTGATCGGTCGTGGGCTGGGCCGTCCGCTGTCCTCGGCCAGAGAAAATGAGTCAGAAACGGTAAAACCCTTGCGGGTTTTATCGTTTCCCGACCCACTTTTCCTCGGCTTTAGCATTGAATGTGATGAATGGGAGATGTTAAGTAATTTTTAATTGTTTTTAGTGTAAATTTCAAGATTAAATAAACAAACGGATTATAAAAAGAAATAAAGAGTCGCCAGCCGATTTAAGGAAACCGACAAACCATAAAATTAATAAAAATGACTCCGGTCTACAAAACCCGATTCTAAGTCCGGGGGTAAGGTTACGAATTCAAGAATTATAAAAATTCTCGAATTCGCATGTTAGAAAACAGACTCTACTAAAATCAACATTAAAATGAAATAAAGCGGGGAGAAGTTTAATTAATTTCGCAAGTTTATATTCTTATCATGCAATAAAAAAAAATGACGTTTTTGGTTTACAAAATATGAACATATAATGTAAATAAAGTACAAATTACATTATTAAAATGATAATAACAAAAAGAAACATAAAAGCAAACCTTGTTGGTTTAAGAGACCGAATACGCCGTCCGAAAATCTTGATCTTGCCTTGACTTGATGGATAGGAAAATGAACGTGCGGATGATAATAGAATATATTTAAGTGATGATTTTGGTAGAGTAAGGGGAAGATAATGAGAGAATGGATAAGAGGAAGTTTTAAGAGAGTGTGAGTATGATTATCATCATAGTTGGTGAAAATGAATGGAGTGGAGGGGGGTTTTTATAGTTGGAAGAGGTGAGAGAATGGGCTAATATCATGGGATGATGATCAAATGTTTGGCGTCGGATCCTTGAATATAAACCCGCGCGGCTTTTCTCAATCTGGCACACGGATTGCTGACGTAAGCAACGCCAAAACGACGCGCTTCACGGAATACAAAACCCGCGCGGGTTTTGTAGCTTGGGCCGGGGTGCGCCTTGGGCCTGTCCTAGTTCTGGGCCGCCTCCTTGATTAGAACCTGTGCGGGTTTTATCACTGGAACTGGGCCGCTCTTTTTTTTGTTGTTTTGCTTACTTTGCTTTTTGAACCAATGATACGTTTTGGTATCGGTCCAAATGCTTTATTCACACTTTTGATACGTCAGGATTACATTGGTGAAAATCCCGGTGTCTACAAAGAGCCCCCACTTTGATCGAGTCCGAATAGGACGAAGGTCAAAGTAGACCTGATGTCTATATTGATGCTGGTGGTGCTCTTTTATGCGGCGATCGACTGATGTTGCTGATGATGATGTCATCAGTAACCTTTAGGTGGCAACCGTTGGACGACTATTGCTGATGATGAGGTCGTCGGTAACCTTTAGGTGGCCACCGTTGGACAACTCTTGCTAATGATGAGGTCGTCGGTAACCTTTAGGTGGCAACCGTTGGACAACTGTTGCTGATGATGAGGTCGTCGGTAACCCTTTAGGCGACAACCGTTGGACGACTGCGATTGTTAACATCGTCAATGTCCTTTATGTGGAACCCGTTGGATGACTGCTGCTGACGACGTCGTTGGAGGCCTTTAGGTGACCACCGTTGGACGTCTGTCGTTGACGACATCGTTGGAGGCCTTTAGGTGACTACCGTTGGACGATTGTCGTTGATGGTGCTCTTTTATGCGGCAACTGGATGACGGATGGTCCCTTTTTAGCGGCGACCTGATGATGGTGCTCTTTTATGTGGCAACCTAAAAAATCATCAAAAAAGTAAGTATTAGTTTTCGCAAAAATGCAAATGAGTTCAGATTTTTACCTGAATCTTGGGAATCCTTGGGTCGTTGAAAGATGTACGGCCGCAGGATCTTGGGCCGTTGATTTTGGTTTTTGTTGGTATAAAATCTGTGTGGGTTTTATAAGGTCTATTGGGCCATTGAAAGGCGCTGGGCCGTGAGAACGGGCATGCAGGGCGCTCAAAACCCGCGCGGGTTTGGCCCCCTTTTTTTTCTTTCCTCCTCGTGAAGAGAATCAATGGTGGGCCCGGGCTTTGTGTGGACGAGAGAGAGAACCATGCAACCATGTCTCTTCTTTGGGTGGCAAAGGGATGACCTTTGGATTTTCGGCCAATGAAACACATTTGGCATCTCGAGGCGGGTCGTAGAAACGAGCGGTTCATATTCACTCAACATTTCTATAAATGCGAAGCTTCATTCATCTCATTCATTCACATCTTCAACTTCCTCTCATCTCTCTAGCTCATTTTCTCTCTCTAGAAATTTTTTCTTTGAAGGTAACTTTGTGTTTTTTTGGAAAATGCATCCTAGAGGTCGTAGGAATCCTCCTCTTCCGCATGCGGCGCCGTGGTCCCCATGAGATGTCTTCAAGGCGCAACTTTATTCCAAGGGTAAAGGCCGACCCTTCGGACCTTACCATTCATTCTTGGAAGCATGCTTGGTTCTACCGCTCACATGGCAAGGTAATTTTCGAAACTCCTCTTTTTTATGCTTAGTTTAATAATGAAAATGAGCAAGCACGAATTTATTTTTCATGTCTTGTCGATTTTATTATTTTAAGCATGCCTTAAATTGATGCATGAATATGTCTTCATGGCGTTTCTTTATTCATTCACAACGATAACTCACTTTGAGGGAAGGACGAAACTTGACCCAAAGAAAACAGAATGTGTTTTATGCGTGCTCAGCCTAAAAGAAACGAGGAAAACGACCCACTAGAACAGAGAAAACCCGCGCGGATTTTCTGGCCCATAGACCACCCAAAAAGAAACCGGGCCTGGATATACGGCCCATCAAAGGGCCAAAACCCGTGCAGGTTTTAGCTCTGTTGGGCCGCCTATTTGGGCCGTTAGCTCCTTTTTTTTTTTGTCTTTCTTCTTTTCTTTTTACTTTTTCAATTTATTTATCTCGTGGGCCATGGCTGTGAGCCCAGTGTTGGTGCTGGATCCAGCTAGGGCCCGAAAGAATACTCCTTGGTCCATTAGACGAGCCCCCCGACTTTAACTTTGCCCCTCCTGTTTTGTCACTAGGAGGATAACTTGAAAACTCCCGGCATCCTAAAGGACCTCCCTAAGGTAGCCGACTCGATTCCCGGGGACTTCGTTGACAACACCTTGACTGCGGCGGGACTTATGCCGTTTTGGAAATGTCTGGTAGCCTGGAAAGGCCGTATGTTTCGTGTTATAGGCCATACTATAGCGGAAGGGTTTTGGGACACGACGAACTCCTTCCATCTATCCGTGGGTGAGATGACGGTTACCCCCACGGATTTCGTTATGATCACCGGCCTTCCTTGGGGCGGGCGTGACGTAGTCTTCAACGCCGAGATTCCGCCAATGGTCTTGGATTTGTTGGGTCTCGTGTCAGCGCGTTTAGGCCAAGGACAGGGCCTATCCAACCTCGCCTATGCGCACTTTGAGGCGGCCATCCGCGACGCCAACTCTCAAAATTTGCCCGGGGATCAACGCCACTTCATCTTCTTAGCGTACGTCATCTCCGCCACTCTTTTCGCCAATCGGGGAGATAACATCACTTTGACCTGGTTCCGGAATCTCCTGGACCTGAACGAGGTCCGAAACTTGAATTGGGGCAAAGCTGCTGCGTATGCGAACTTCCTCCTCTGGCTTCGTCGCGGTGTCAGACTGTCGCTGGATGATGATCCAGTTTACCTCCACGAGTCTCACACTCGCTACCAGTATGGTCCTTCTTTGTGGAAGGTGCTAGAGGTATGTACCCGAGACTCTTCTCTTTGTAGTTTTTCTACTCTTTTGCTATTTCTTTGACTTTATATTCATGCAGTCATGGGCGTATGAGTATGTCCTGTCCTTGGGCATTCGCTCCAAGAAAAATAAGACAGTCCCAGCTGCTGAACGCTGGACTACTGAGGGCGTTCGAGGGAAGAAATTCCAGTCGGGCAGTCTTGACCGTATCCGTCGCGCGCTGGATGACCTCACCCCGGTATTTCTTTATGCCTGACATCTTTATCTTATTTTTTTCCATTCTTGAAATGACTCTCTTTCTTTCACAGGACCAAGTGAATTGGCATCCATGGGTGGAGTTTGATTTGAGTGGATTGCCCACCCCTTTGCAACAAGTGGAGCACGATACTCGCCTCCGCATCCTGATGGAGGGACCCTCGGGCTTCATATGGTACTTGGGGGAGAGAGCTACGAGGCAAATCCTAGGGGGATATCCCGGGCTTATACCTCAGGATCCTCCAGAGCACATGTTCGAGCCATGGCGCGTCGCTCTGGATGCCTTGGGAGATTGGATTCGCGGTCAAGATTTCGACCACTTTGTGCATGACGTCCCACAAGAGCAATTTAATGAGGAATTCCAACGCTACTTGAGCCGTATAGCGCCCCGAGTGGTAGGTATCTCCTCCTTTTTTCTACGTTGTACTTTTGACTAATTCCTAACTCATAAATCACAATGACTTCAATATGAAATTACCGTCATTATAAGGATATTTTAATAAAAATTACAATTGAGGTAATTTCGTATTGTAACTTATTATAATTTGTGAATAATTAACGGTCAAAATTTAATCAAAATGTCAATTAATTTGGGACGGAGGGAGTAACTATATAAAAATAATTTCATATTTATACTTTTTCATAAATATAGAGTTACACAAACAAATCCATTATTATTATTTTTGATATGATTAGGCTATCATTAATATTTGACAACATATCAATAAATGTTATACTCTTAATTATTGTTGATAAATATGTGTAATTACTAAAAAAACCATTAGTTTTATTTTTGCGGAAAAATTAGTTGATAAATTTTTTTTTTGTACTATGGTAAGTCGGGCCACCCACTTGGCTTCCTATCTCGAGGAAAGCCCAATGGGTCCATCAGCCCATGGGGGAAGGGGGAAACCAAGCTTGCACGCCTGTTGCTGCTTCCAGGAATCGATCCCGGAACCTGTGGGATACCACAGTGCAGCTGATACCACTTGAACTAGAGCTCATTGGTAATTAGTTGATAAATATGCTATACTCTTATTGTTGATAAAATATATTTGTCACGCACTACTGTTAGTTTTATTTTTGCAGAAAAAATAATCTCTTAAGAAAATCAATATTTAAATAAATTTTTGATCAAAAAGATTCTTTTTAGTAGGGATTTACTTAAACTTAAATTAGTAAAAACGACAATTTACGATATTATCTGAATGGTTTTAAATAGTGAATTTATGTGTAATGTTTTACAACTACTTGAGAATTTGAATGTTTAACTATTTTAGTATTATGCATCACATCTTGGATGATTCCCCTTAACAGAATGTGCTCGCTCTACCTCTGGTTCACAACTTTTCTAAAAAAAGTGTCTCTGTTGAAGAGTCTAACCGAGAATACAAATAGTAGTATTAAAAAACTCAACATACTATATAAATAAAATAAGGAGATAAGGTTATAAAAAAAATAAGGAGAGAAAAAAGGGGCCCATATGTAACTTTGCCAATACAACAAAACAATGTTTTCTGAAAATGTCTATTTTGATCAGGACAACAGTAATGATGTATTTAGAACAACATTTTGTATCAATTTCATGGGGGAAAAATTAGTCTTTTGCATGTACGCATTTTGACTAAATTCATAGTATCCTTGTTTAATATGAATATAGGCGGACGACTTTACTTATACTATAGGTCGGATGTTTTCATGAGCAATAAGCAGCAAATCTCCCCTTATTTTGGGAAAGCTGTTGGCCGCAAGTGAATTGTTTCAAGACAAGGGGCGGCCTGTTTCGACATTGTCGTACACTCTGATCCGATTGAGATAGTTTTCGTTTATCAGCGCATAGGTAGTCTAAGTTCCTATGACCGAGTCTTTCTAACCACTTTGGTGCCATGCCAAGATACAATAGAAGAAAAGGGTTGAGAGTTTATCCAAACACTCGGGAGAAAGCTAAAAGCTTAATTGTATTCATAATTCAAAAGGTGTTGTTTGCCTTGAGAGGTTTACAATCCTATTTATACTAGGAGAGTCCTTAAGGGACTAGAACTCCTTATTCTACACGCCACCCTATACTACTCTCCCTTGGATTAGAATCCTTATCCTACGGTGAGTTGGTTATAACTAACCTTATCCTAGTTGTTATTGGCTTCCTAATTCAATTTGGATTAGTTACAAAATAGCCAAATCTTTCTAGGATTCTTTAAAAGTGACGCCTAGTCCTACTAAACCACACGAAATAATAAACCTAGGATGATCAAGTTTATAAATCACTTGTCATCTTACATTATTCTAAAATAATTAAAACACTCCAAAATTATTTAAAACTATAATTAAATAAATTACATCCAAAATCAAGATAATAAAATTTGGCTTGAGTTCTTGAAGTTGGACGTGTGACACACTTGGGTTTGGCGTGATATTGAGCCCAACTCTAGGATGTTTGAACATCCTCTTGAAATATTAAGTACACCATGTGAATGGGCCTTTGCAACTCAACTTTGTATCCTCCTTCTTTAATCCATCTTTTATAAATGATCCAAATCTCCCTTGTTGGGCCTGTGTTGGACGAAGTCCTTTGATGAAGGACCCTATCTTGATACTTATACTTTAATTGAGCCTTCTTACTTGGGCTTAGAGGAGTAGAGGTGGGCTGATTTCCATCATTCCCCCCTAGTTGAAAGAAGTTTGTCCTCAAACTTGGAAGTTCAAGTTCAAAGACTTCAACTAACACAACTGCAATCTTCACATGGATTAAGACCTCCACATGAATCATGGTTGTCCCAATGACCTCCACGTGAATCAGGACCGTCACGTGTACCTCCATGCTGTGGTAGATTCGATCTTTGACACTCTTGTTGTGTAAGAATGTGTCATGGACACACTTGCTGATGAAGGGCTTTAAAACCTGATTCATAAGTCTCATAATAATAGTAAAGACATAGATTAGGTCACAAGGTGTGACTAATCATATAGGGAGACTTCTTGGGACTTCAGCAGCAGTAATCCCTAATTGAATCTGAACCAAGTTGTTTTCCTTCTTCTTTGCAATCACTAGGGCACTTGACTGAATAGTCTTCTTCTCAATTGTAACCTTGGCGTGACAAGCAACTGAATTTCGAACCCTTAGAGCGGAATTAGGGTTCACGTGACCTCCTGCAGATGAAAGCTCACGTTGACTGGACTCCTTGGAGGCTTGTACCACTGAATCCTCGTGATTGGCGACAGTAAGGGGATTCTTTTCAGAGTTCACGTGGCCAAGACTGGATGGAACAACCTCCTTTGGTTCACTAAACTCATGACGTTTAGTGATCATGAAAGATATGATCTTTGAGTCACTCTTAGGAGCCAATTGTGATGCCTTTAGGGGAGCCAATGTAACCTTCTTGTTTTTCACTATCATTGTGTAGGTATTAGCTCTTCCATCATGTGTAACACTCTTGTCGAATAACCATGGTCTTCCAAGCAAAATATGACAAGCATCCATAGGTAGTAGATCACACCAAATAGAATCTTGATAAGACTTTCCAATAGAAAAGCTTACTAAACAGCGCAGATTCACTTTCAAGCCTTTACCCTGGTTGAGCCACTGAACAGTATAGGGCGTGGGGTGTGGGCTTGTAGGGGGTTGTAGCTTGTTCACCATAGTAGTTGAAACTCCATTAGTACAGCTTCCACCATCGACGATCAAAGAACAAACTTTTCCTTGCACAGTACAGCGGGAATGGAAGATAGCTTCCCGTTGTTGCAGATCTTCAGGAACTTGAGAGCTATTCAGTACTCTCCTCATAACCAGCATCTCTCCTTGATCTGGTTCTTCCACGACCTCTTCTTCAGATTCGTTAGGGTTGGCGTGGGTTTCTCCATCTATGTCCTCTGGTTCAGGTTCAAAGAGAGCGTTTTGAAACTCCATTAGTGTGATGGCTCTCTTGTTAGGACATTCAGAAGTAATGTGACCGAGCCCTTGACACCTAAAGCACCTCTTTTTATCCGTGGGTGGAACGGGAACGGATCTTTGAACAGTTTGAGGAGTAGGGTTAGGCGTTTTTGTGGCGGACGGATGGGGATAGGTTTGGCTCTTTTGTGGAGTGTAAGATTGAGGCGAATAGGGAGTTCTTTGGGAACTAGGGTTCCTGCTAGGTGTCCCCTTGCCTCTTCTTTTCTTTTGCTGTTCCACTTTGTTAGCCAAAGTATTCAATTCATCAAGAGTTTCATAAGATTGAAGTTCCACCACATACCTTTTGTTTTCGTTCAACCCAGCAAGATACTTCACAAGAGTTTGAGGTTCATCTTCTTTCAGATCACACCTCCAGAGTAGGTGTTCGAACTCTTTAGTATACTCTTCAACAGATTTCGACCCCTGGGATAATTGCTGCAGTTTGAAGTAGTTATCCTTGAAATAACTCACTTGAAGAAACTTGGAGTGGAGTTTCTTCTTCATCTTTTCCCAAGAACGGATCTTTTCTTTCCCGGCATGCTGTCTCTTTTTCTGTAAGTTAGTCCACCAGATGCTAGCATGCTTTCGAAGTTTAAGAGCAATATACTTGACTTTCTTATCATCAGCAATATCTTTCAATTCAAAGACTCTTTCGACAGTTTGAATCCAATCAAGAAAGATTTCAGGATCAAGATTACCGTCGAATTCAGGAATATCAACTTTGAAGTCAAGCTTTTCTTCTCTTGTGGAACGTCTAGGGCGACGTGAGCTCCTGGACGAGTGTGTCGATCGTTCAGGTTTGCTAGGGCTGTTGTAGGAGCCCTCGTTGGATGAATCTCTGAGTTCATGTTGTTGCAGATGCATGTACCGCTTTAGTTGCTCAGAGAGATAAGCGATCCTTCCTTCTAGTTCAGCCTTTTCTTGCTTCCATTGCTCATTAGGATCATCTCCTTCATTGCTTGTGCTCCCAGATGCCATGGTAGGGGTTTTGGAACGTCCAGAGTGACATTAAGTAAGGAGGGGTAATGTGTTTAGGTTGTTTGTGGAGTTTAGGGTTGTAGATTGGTACTGAAGATTTGAAGGTTATGTGTTTGGGCTTGCAGGTTTAAGCTTTGGACTTACAGGTTAGGATTCTAGACTTGCAGGTTAAGCTATTGGAATCAAAGGTTACGTGTTTGGTTTACACTCAACCTAGAGCTATGATACCACTTTTGATGTATTACCGGATCAAGAAAGAATCTTAATCCAATAATACATGAAACATCACGTGTAACCAAACAGAGAAGTGAGATGGTTCACGAGATTAGGGTAGAAAAGAGAGGAGTAATTCTCGTGAAAAGGGATTTATGGAGGTTATTTTGCCGTGAGGGCTTTTGTAGTTTCAAGATTCAAGAGAGAGTAAATCTTGAACAGGAAAAAGGAGAAAGGATGAATGATTCTTGGATGGAAATATGGAGGGGGTTGACGTAAATTTGGAGGGGGAGGGAGGAGGTTCGAGTGTGGTGTAGGAGAGGGGAGAGAGAGTTTGTTGGAAGGTTGTTATGGAGAGAGAAAAGAGAGAGAAGGTGATTTTGTCAGAAGGCGGGAGAGGGACGTTTGAAGGGAAAAGGAAAGGGGGGGTTGACGTTTCAATGGAGGGGAAAAAGGTAGGGTATTGGTTGTGATTTAACTGTATTGACAGAAAGCTCACAAAGTAATTACCTTAACTGTATTGACAGAAAGGTAAGAACGGATAGAACTAGGTTTCTAACTTGAATCCACAAGATAGATAACCTAGGGCTAACTTGATCTAGACCGCAACCTAGGATCAAGCTCTTCCTAACAACTTGGGTGTCATGCCAAGATACAATAGAAGAAAAGGGTTGAGAGTTTATCTAAACACTCGGGGGAAAGCTAAAAGCTTAATTGTATTCATAATTCAAAAGGTGTTATTTGCCTTGAGAGGTTTACAATCCTATTTATACTAGGAGAGTCCTTAAGGGACTAGAACTCCTTATTCTACACGCCACCCTATACTACTCTCCCTTTGATTAGAATCCTTATCCTAGGGTGAGTTGGTTATAACTAACCTTATGCTAGTTGTTATTGGCTTCCTAATCCAATTTGGATTACTTACAAAATAGCCAAATCTTTCTAGGATTCTTTAAAAGTGACGCCTAGTCCTACTAAACCACATGAAATAATAAACCTAGGATGATCAAGTTTATAAATCACTTGTCATCTTACATTATTCTAAAATAATTAAAACACTCCAAAACTATTTAAAACTATAATTAAATAAATTACATCTAAAATCAAGATAATAAAATTTGGCTTGAGTTCTTGAAGCTGGATGTGTGACACACTTGGGTTTGGCGTGATATTGAGCCCAACTCTAGGATGTTTGAACATCCTCTTCAAATAATAAGCACACCATGTGAATGGGCCTTTGCAACTCAACTTTGTATCCTCTTTCTTTCATCCACCTTTTATAAATGACCGAAATCTCCCTTGTTGGGCCTGTGTTGGACGAAGTCCTTTGATGAAGGACCCTATCTTGATACTTATACTTTAATTGGGCCTTCTTACTTGGGCTTATAGGAGTAGAGGTGGGCTGATTTCCATCAATATTGACCGGGATCCCAAAAATGTCAACATTGGAGCAGGGGACAACCCTATGAGATGCGAAGAGTATTTTACAAAAGCTTGGCGCTAATGAGCTAATCTGATATGACAATCTTTTGCAAGTAAATAATGAATTTTTTGTACAAATTGATGACCGGAGTTTACAGAATACTCAGTTGTAATTTGGGTGAAGCGATTGGAAATTACCCGTGAGCCGGTATGAGTGAATTATGTGATTGGTGATGGATCTTATTGATCACGAAATGGTATTCACCAATGAGTGAATTACATTTACCCTACCTGACATTTGTGATAATAATTTTCACACGCGATATTTGTCAAATAATTTTTGCCTTAGCTGACATTAAGTGTTCATATATTTAAACATTCTAATATATTTCGTATTTGATTTTTGTTGGATTTTCCGGCGAACATTAAAAATATAAATATGAATTGACATTTTTACGCTCGATATTAATTCTTTTTCATTTTTCATTTTCCTTATAAGATATTTCTTCCATTATAATTGATTTTTCACCCTTGACATTTTATAAGATATTTTATAATTAAGTTTTCATTTTCATAATGGGGAGGGATTGGGTTTTCGAAGAAATAAAATAGAGAAAAGATTGGAGTTTAAATGTCATATGAATTAATATTAAGGGTAAAAACGTCAAGTCATATTTACATTTACCCTACCACATTTCTCAAGATGACGCACCTATCTACCCAACCTACCAAAAGGTTCTTCCACAAGTTCTACATCTAACCAGCACTCAACTCCTTGAGTCCGGTCCTCAACACTTTTGATCCTCATCCATCTAAACCAGAATTACTTGAACCTCAACTCACACTTGCTGACTTTCAGAAAGTATTTTGAGTGAGAGTAGTAGGGTGTTATGGATAGTAAGGGGAGAAGTAGTTTGTGACTCATGAACTTCAGAAGTTTATAAAATCTCTCCCATTCTTTCTCTTTAACATATACCCTATCTCTAAGGAGAAAGCTTTTGAGACACAAACACTTTATCATAAGAACGAGTGCACAAGAAGAACTTTTGGTTTCTTTTGGACAATCCACAAAGAAACATTTCTCAGATTTGGGTATAAGCTAGTCATTGGTCAAACCTCAAGATAGCCTTCATAACCCCAAATCTTAAGAAAAGACAAACCAGGAACATTTCCTTTTCATATCTCATATGTTGTCTGTTTAGCAACTTTAAATGGAGTTTTGTTCAAAATGAGACAAGTAAACAAGGAAGACATTCAAAATTCAAGAACATGCCCCTAAAAGCTAACCACAACAATCTGACTCAACTATCATCATTCGCACCATATCTGATAGGGCACGATTACTCAATCAGACACACCGTCTCAGTGGTGTTCTCGAAGGAGAGAGAGATGTGAAACAATTTCACGATCTCAAAGATGATCATCGAACTCTTGGCTCATATGTTCATAACCTCGGACCACCAAAGTTCTTGGAACCTTTTGCCAATCCAATTCAACACTTCATTCAACACTTCATTCACGAATGTTTTAAATGGTTTAAAGATTCTTATTCATGACACATCACGTAGACATAACCATGTCATACTCAGACCGTCAGAAAATAATGAAGTACTGATACTTACCTTTAGTACTAGTTTTTTTGAAGGGACAAACACATCTATATGTACTAATCCTAAAAGCTTACTAGTCCGCTCACCAATTCAAATAAAAGGTGATATAGTCATTTACCCCATCAGAAAGGGCATCGTAAACAACCAATGTTTCATGCACAAAGACAACCAAAATGCCTTCACAAAGCAGCATATGGAGACCTTTTTCTAATTAAAATGACCTTTGCGGTAAACTCAAAGGTAAACCAGATTTGAGTAAGATTTTAGCCTTTGCATACAATGTGATGAACATGTTTATCTAAATCTTATGCATACTCGACATTCAACAAATGTCAGTATCTTAAAAGATTCAATCCTTGGAGCCATCAATGAATCACTTTTGCATTTTCCAAAGGAAAGACCTTCCTTTCCAACAGAAATACAATTTCTGGTTTAATACATGAACAAAATAACCAATTATTGAGTTCAAGTATAGCTATGGAAGGTTAATAAGGTAAGCTCCTAAGTACCAAAAGCACTAAAACAACAACACATTGCTAGTTTTCAATGCTCAGGTCGACTTCTACCTTGCTGACTCGCCTACTTTTCAGCTTAAATCCAACACATTTCAACAAATGTGTTATTCACAAAATGAACCAACATTTAATTTTGATCCAATACCCAAAAATAGAGACAGTAAGGTTGCGTTCAATCACATGTTGTACCTGAACCCGAGATCATATCTCTAGACTCCAAGTCCATCAGGTATAACGGGCAGCCCTTTTCATATGATCTCAAGCTTAAGCAACAAATTTTCCTTTGCTTTCTTTATCATTAAGGCCTTTCTTGATTTAGCAGGTTTCTCAAGCCAATTTCCCTTTCTAATCTAGGGAACATCCCTGGTAACCTCAAAGGCTTCCTTCATGTCGTCACAGCTTATACTAGCATGTCATGCAAGTCCAACAAGTTGTTCTTATGCTTTTGCTTGGAATGTTTCATCCTAACGAAACCCATCATGCAACAAGCATAAGATCGCGTCAGTAACCAAGCATTTGGTTACAAGGAAAACCCAACCATTTCATGTTGTTGAAGTGACCAATCACCTTCAACACATGAGGCCCAACAGGCTTACCAACCTCCAACTTAAATTTTGAAAATCTAGCAGATGGTCTCATAGAACTCAATTTCAGCTTGTTGTTCGGTTGTAATTTTTGGGTTTTCTAGAGTGGGGATGTCGAATCACGAGGATGGGTTGTTAGGCTTGTTCAGGTATCCGGCTTGCTAAAGGGTTCAAGTGCAGAAAGCAGTAAATAAGTAAATTAAGCTGTTAAACTAATCCTAATCATGCTACTAAAAGATATCATCAAGATACTATCACACAGCTAATCAAGCAATCAATACCTAGGAGACCTATCACACTAGTAAGAAAATGCATTCAATAGCACTTAAAAACTATCACACTAATCAAGGAAGCAATTAAAAGCAATATGAAAAACAATGAACTAACTATTAACGAATTTAAGTACTAAATCCATACCCTTGAAGACTCAACATATTCTCTATTCTTCATCCTTGATCTTCATTTGGAACTTTCCCCGAACAAATTAGAAAGTTGTGAATCAAGTTATTAAGAACCCTCAAATCCTCACTTCAAAGTAGGATTTCTGATCCTTAATCCCTCTTTTCACTAAAATGATTGATTTTGTGGCTAACCTAGAAACTTTCAATAACAAACTCAATGAAATCAAAGGTAACAAGGGAAATGAAGGAGAAATTTGGTGAAATTACTTGAAAGAAAATGTTGATTACAATCAAGAACACATGAACTTGAAGAACAAGAAAACTTGAAAACATAAGAGAGAGGAAGTAATTGCATAAAACTTGAAATAAAAATTTAAGAAACACTAAGTAAAACAATGCTAAAAACTAAGCTGCCACTGATTTCGTTGCTAAGGGTATATATACAAAGCCAAATTTGTTACACAAAACGCAGCATTTCACCCTGAGAAATTGTGCGGAAAAACATAGTGACTCGGGCTTGTCAGGTCCTGTCGCGGGCGTGACTGGCTTCTAGCCACCGGAGGATCCCTTGCTTTGGCAATTTTCTCATCAGGCGACTCGGGCGTGACAGCCATCTGGTCTTCCCTACCTTAGATATTTTCTTGGCTTCATTGATGATATGCAGAGGTTGGTCGCGACCGAGTCATTAGGCGACTCGGGCGTGACACCCGTCTGGATCTCCTCCTCCTTAGCTGAAATTTGCATGCCACAAGGTCACAGGCCAAGGTCACGGTCGTGACAAAGATAGACTCGCGCGTGACTATCTGCTGCTCAACACTTCTGCTGCTGCGCTCCATACTTTGTGAAATTTTGTTCCGTTTTTGCCTTTTTTGCTCGGCTTTTGGCTCTAACTCCTTATTATCCTACAAGACAAAGAAACCATCATAATTAACACATAAAACGGGACTAAAACAAGCAAGACTCCCTATAAAAGACCTAAAATTCAGCACGGAACGAGACCGAACACCTGTTTCACAAAACAGCTTCACAATTGAGTGATGATGTCTATAGACACCTTGATACAAAACACCTTTTGAAGGTCAAGGGACACGCTTTGCTAGTATCAACCACGCCTTTTGGATATTGTCATCAACATGACGTTTCTATTCGGCTTTCTTTAGCATCTGAGGTAATATTGGGAGGCTGGATGCCTTTTCGCCTTCTCAAGAAGGAATTTTTCTTTTCGACTTTGGGAACATCTCTCAAGTCGTGGTGCCAATTCAAGTAGAATGGGACCTATAAGCTTCTCCTTCATAAGAAAAAGCACGGTGAAGAGATAAGGAGACAAGATATTAGGGGAAAGAAAACTTTAAGAATCTACAAGCCAAATTATTCATTTTAGATTTATCCATCAGTAATAATGAAATTAAACCACTTTTAATTTCAACATTAAAACACACTTAACTCTCATAAGCGTTTTAACGAAACTAAGATCCAATTGGCCCAAGCGACATTGAGTGAGCATTGGCCCAAACAAACCTCATGTCCTTTGCCTAAGGTAGATCATTTCATGATCAATCGTTCTAAACGACTTTTGGCGAGATATGTGTATCAGATACGACACCTCTCTCAGTTGCTCATGACTCTAGACCCTCTAGTCCGCCATTATAAACAGACCTAACTCCCACCCAACTTGTTAATGATCCATGGATGACTTGCTTTGGCAATGACCACCCATGATCCACATGGTGTTCATCAGGGTGAGCAATCATACGTTCATATTTCTGAGACTAAATATTATCCTAAGCATGCGATTCTAGGTGACACTATCGAATCTAGCGTGAAAGACATAATAAAACTATAAAGCATGCTTAGAACCATTCAAAGCATAAATATAAAACCCCTAGTATAGCCTACTAAACTTAATCAAACAAATTTAAGTAAAATAAGCTAGTATTTAAGTCTTCAAGAACTCTTTCTTGAAACTTCTTAGAATTCCAACTTGAACGATTAAAGGATTCTCTTTATTTGCACTTCAAGAACATCTTCTCGAACACTTTCAAGAACTCCTTCTTAAAACATGGCAACATATATATTAGCTCCCACTCGAACCAGCATCCAAGTCGCATTGGCCTCCCACTCAACTTGATATCTCATATACAAGAATTACAAGTGGTCCCCATCTCATGAGGTTACAACGATTTTAAATATAATTGATGGAAATCAGCCCACGCTTATTCCCCAAGGCCCAATCAAGAAGGCCCAATTGAAGATCCAAGCTACAGATAGGATCCTTCATCAAAGGATTTCATCTCATATAGGACCAATGAGGAAGATTGGGTTCATTTATACCAAGTGGGCCAAAGAAGAAAGATACAAAGTTGAATTACAAAGGCCCATTCACATGGTGTGCTTCTTATTACAAGAGGATGTTCAAACATCCTAAAGATTGGGCCAATCCCCCACGCCAGGCCAAAGGAGAGCACGTCCAAATTCAAGAAATACAAGTCCAATTTATTAATCTTGATTTTTGGATGTAATTTATTTTAATTATAGTTTTTAATAGTTTTCGTGTGTTTTAATTATTTTAGAATAATGTAAGATGACAAGTGATTTATAAACTTGATCATCCTAGGTTTATTATTTCGTGTGGTTTAGTAGGACTAGGCGTCACTTTTAAACAATCCTAGAAAGATTTGGCTATTTATAACTAATCCAAATTGGATTAGGAATCCAATAACAATTAGGACAAGGTTAGTTATAACCAACTCACCCAAGGATAAGGATTCTAATCCAAGGGAGAGTAGTATAGGGTCGAATGTAGAATAAGGAGTTCTAGTCCCTTAAGGACTCTCCTAGTATAAATAGGTTTGTAAGCCTCTCAAGGCAAATAACACCTTTTGAATTATGAATATAGTTAAGCTTTTAGCTTTACCCCGAATGTTTGGATAAACTCTCAACCCTTTTCTTCTTTTGTATCTTGGCATTGCACCCAAGTGGTTAGGAAGAGCTTGATCCCAGGTTGCGGTCTAGATCAAGTTAGCCCTAGGTTGTCTATCTTGTGGATTCAAGTTAGAAACCTAGTTCTATCCGTTCTTACCTTTCTATCAATACAGTTAAGGTAATTACATTGTGAGCTTTCTGTCAATACAGTTAAGTCACAACCCAAACCTATCTCTTACCCCTTCAAACCACACGCCACTTCTCATCTCCTTCACCCCCACAAAACGTCCCACTCCCTCCTCTCACAAAATAACCTTCTCTCTTTTTTCTCTCTCCATAACAACTTTCCAACAAACTCTCTCTCTCATCCAACAAACTTCATCCCTCTCTCCTCTCTCCCACACCACACGCCAACCTCCTATTTCCCCCTCCAAATTCACGCCAACCCCCTCCCATATTCCCATCTAAGAATCCATCATCTTTTCTCCTTTTTCCTGTTCAAGATTCACTCTCTCTTGAGTCTTGAAACCACAAAAGCCCTCACGGAAAAATAACCTCCACAAGTCTCTTTTCAAGAGAATTACTCCCCTCTTTTCCACCCTAATCTCGTGAACCATCCCACTTCTCTGTTTGGTTACACGTGATGTTTCATGTATTATTGGATTAAGATTTTTTCTTGATCCGGTAATACATCAAAAGTTGTATCAGAGCTCTAGCTTACTGTTGAGTGTAAACCAAACACGTAACCTTCAAATCCAAGAGCTTAACCTGCAAGTCCAAAGCTTAACCTACAAATCCACAAGCTTAACCTGTAGTCCCAAACACATAACCTTCAAACCTTCAGTACCAACTTGCAACCCAAAACTCCTCAAATAGCCCTAACACATTATCCCTTCTTACCCAACGTTACTCTGGACGTTCCAAACCCCTACCATGGCACATGAATTGCTCTTTATGAGGAGGATCCTCAATAGTTCGATTGTTCTAGAAGATCAGCAACAACGAGAAGCTATCTTTCAATCTCAATGCATAGTCAAGGGAAAGGTCTTCTCTTTGATGATTGATGGTGGAAGCAGCACAATTGTGGCGTCAACTACTATGGTGGACAAACTTCAGATGGAAACGAGTCCCTATCCAAATCCCTACACCATTAAGTGGCTCAATCAGGGTGAAGGTTTACAAGTAATACAACGACTTTTGGGAAGCTTTCCATTGGCAAATCTTTTCAAGAATCTTTATGGTGTGACATTTTGCCTATGGATGCTTGTCATATTCTGCTTGGAAGACCATGGTTATTTGACAGGAGCGTGATGCATGATGGAAGAGCCAACACCTACACATTCAGGCTCAACAACAAGAAAATCACCCTAGCTCCACTAAAAAGAGCCAATCCGTCCCCACCCAAAGAGAGTGATCCAACTCCCACCACTTCTATGATCACTGAACGCCCTGAGTTTAGTGAGAATAAGGAGCTCACTCCCTTAAACCCAAACACAGAACCTAGCCATGAAAATTCCACCACCGAGAACCCTAGTCTCGAAAAGGGTCACCCATTCGTCACCCCTCAATTGGAACAACCCTCTCGTAAGTTCCAAGAAGAGATACCACCAGGATCAACCCCCCAGCGTGACAGTCATCACAAAATTGATCATGTTCCTAGATCTGTTGGGCATAATGAGTCTACACATCACTAGGACCCCAATGGAAATCAAGAAGATCATGGGCAAGATGATGATCTTCAAACAAAGGGTATAATCAGGGAAAATTGCAATTCATGCGACGTTCCAATCCTTTTGATCCCAAAGGAAGAAGGAAGCCAAAGTCTGTGCATCAGCAAGAGTCCTATCAAGTACAAGTTTCCTAGAATTGAAGATCTAGTGGATGAGTCTTATGGTACCAACGTTCTTCCAAAAATTAATCTACAAAGTAGGTACAATCAGATTCAGATTCAAGAAGGGGTCACTGCTATCAAAACTAAAGGAGATCTCTATGAATGGTTAGTCAAACTTCTTGGTCTAACTAATGTTCCCTTAATTTTTATGAGATTGATGAATCAGGTTTTGAAGCCCCTTATTAGCAAGTGTACCGTTATCTACTTCGGAGATATATTTGTGCATAGCAAAAGTGAGAAAGGTCACATCTTTCACCTCCAATCTGTTATGGAGACCTTAGCTCATGCGAAGCTACAAGGTAATTCAAAAAGAGCTTCTTCTTCATCAACAACATAGTCTCTCTTGGCTATGTACTTTCGACTGAAGTGACCAAGATTGATGAAGAAAACTTCAAAGTTAGCAAGGAGTGGTCTACTCCAACTAGTATTCTTGATGATCGATTCGTCCACGACTTGACTTCTTTCTATAAGAGGTTTGTGAAGAATTTCAACGCTATTCTATCACCTATGGCCGAGCTACTAAAGTCTAAGTAGTTTTCATGGGCTCCAACAACCCAACAAGTGTTCGATGCCATCAAGAGAAAACTCTACACCACACCTGTCCCAACCCTACCAAGCTTTGATAAGAAGTTTGAGGTCAAGTATGATGTTTCTGGAGTTGGTATTGGAGTTGTTCTATCAGTTCTACCTCAAGAGGGTTGTCCCTTAGCCTTTACAGGGAGAAGTTTGGTGACCCTAGATTCATGGAAGATAATGGAAGCCAACTTCGCTTATACAGTAAGAAGATCTCTTTCAGTCCATCGAGCTCAAAGCCAAATTCTTGGCAACCAGGGAAGAATGCTGGAGATCTGCCAAGCCTTGGTCTCACCTTTGGGGACCCAAGGTTCATGGAGAATAACGGAGGTCAACCCAAATCAACTAATCCAACACTGGAGGCCCAATTTGAGTACATGGCAGTGAAGCAGGTTGTTGGGCCAACTGAAGTCTTTGAACTTGAACCTCCAAGTTTGAGGACAAACTTCTTTCAACAAGGGGGGAATGATGGAAATCAGCCCACGCTTATTCCCCTAGGCCCAATCAAGCAGTGGCGGATTTAAGGGGGGGCCAAGGGGGGCCATGGCCCAGGCTATGGTTGCAGTTATCTGTTAAATGTTGTGCAATTGAACATGAAACCATTAGTGTCTCAGTGGTGTTTGTGGACTTGTGTCCAGTCGTCTCCCCTGCCATTTTGGTCCCAGGTTCAATTCCTCTCACAAGCAGGTTCCTTTCTGCTTCTTATACCAAGCCATGCCCCGCCTATTTGACTTCTTTTTATTTTTTTTTTGTTTCTACCAAATTATTTATGTTTTTCTTATTCATTTAGTACTTTTATTTTTAATCATATATATATATATATATATATATATATATATATATATATATTTCTCTGTACTTTTATAAATATTCAATAACAATGTTCTCCTTTAGATTTTAATTATCTTTAGAAAAGGTTTTATATTTTCTCACATATTTTATATAGTAATGAAATTTAATTATAATCATTATCTTATCTAACAATAAATGAATAAATGTTCTCTTAAAAATAATGTCAATTGTATAGACTAATCTCATAATATTATTAGTTAGAGTAATTTGTTTGTTTTGACACTCCAATAAAAAGTTAATATTTCCCATTTTATATCGTAATTTATGCACGAAATATTTGATATAAAAATTATCATATTGTGGCCCACGACCCACCCCAATAAAATATTCTGGCTCCGCCCCTGCAATCAAGAAGGCCCAATTGAAGATCCAAGATACTGATAGGGTCCTTCATCAAAGGATTTCATCTCATATAGGACCAATAAGGAAGATTGGGTTCATTTATACCAAGTCGGCCTAAGAAGAAAGATACAAAGTTTAATTACAAAGGCCCATTCACATGGTGTGCTTCTTATTCCAAGAGGATATCCAAACATCCTAGAGATTGGGCCAATTCCCACGCCAGGCCCAAGGAGAGCACGTCCAAATTCAAGAAATACAAGTCCAATTTATTAATCTTGATTTTTGGATGTAATTTATTTAATTATAGTTTTTAATAGTTTTGGTGTGTTTTAATTATTTTAGAATAATGTAAGATGACAAGTGATTTATAAACTTGATCATCCTAGGTTTATTATTTCGTGTGCTTTAGTAGGACTAGGCGTCACTTTTAAAGAATCCTGCAAAGATTTGGCTATTTATAACTAATCCAAATTGGATTAGGAAGGCAATAATAACTAGGATAAGGTTAGTTATAACAAACTCACCCTAGGATAAGGATTCTAATCCAAGGGAGAGTAGTATAGGGTGGCGTGTAGAATAAGGAGTTCTAGTCCCTTAAGGACTCTCCTAGTATAAATAGGTTTGTAAGCCTCTCAAGGCAAATAACACCTTTTGAATTATGAATATAGTTAAGCTTTTAGCTTTACCCCGAGTGTTTCGATAAACTCTCAAGCCTTTTCTTCTATTGTATCTTGGCATGGCACCCAACTGGTTAGGAAGAGCTTGATCCTATGTTGCGGTCTAGATCAAGTTAGCCCTAGGTTGTCTATCTTGTGGATTCAAGTTAGAAACCTAGTTCTATCCGTTCTTACCTTTCTGTCAATACAGTTAAGGTAATTACATTGTGAGCTTTCTATCAATACAGTTAAGTCACAACCCAAACCTATCTCTTACCCCTTCAAACCATACGCCACATCTCACCTCCTTCACCCCCACAAAACGTCCCACTCCCTCCTCTCACAAAATCACCTTCTCTCTTTTTTCTCTCTCCATAACAACTTTCCAACAAACTCTCTCTCTCCTCCAACAAACTTCATCCCTCTCTCCTCTCTCCCACACCACACGCCAACCTCCTCTTTCCCCCTCCAAATTCACGCCAACCCCCTCCCATATTCCTATCCAAGAATCCATCATCTTTTCTCCTTTTTCCTGTTCAAGATTCACTCTCTCTCGAGTCTTGAAACCACAAAAGCCGTCACGGCAAAATAACCTCCACAAGTCCCTTGTCAAGAGAATTACTCCCCTCTTTTCCACCCTAATCTCGTGAACCATCCCACTTCTCTGTTTGGTTACACGTGATGTTTCTTGTATTATTGGATTAAGATTCTTTCTTGAGCCGGTAATACATCAAAAGTGGTATCAGAGCTCTAGGTTAGTGTTGAGTGTAAACCAAACACGTAACCTTCAAATCCAAGAGTTTAACCTGCAAGTCCAAAGCTTAACCTACAAATCCACAAGCTTAACCTGTAGTACCAAACACATAACCTTCAAACCTTCAGTACCAACTTGCAACCCAAAACTCCTCAAATAGCCCAAACACATTATCCCTTATTACCCAACGTCACTCTGGACGTTCCAAACCCCTACCATGGCACACGAGTTGTTCTTTATGAGGAGGATCCTCAAAATTTCGATTGTTCTAGAAGATCAGCAACAACAAGAAGCTATCTTTCAGTCTCAATGCATAATCAAGGGAAAGGTCTGCTCTTTGATGATTGATGGTGGAAGCAGCACAATTGTGGCGTCAACTACTATGGTGGACAAACTTCAGCTGGAAACGAGTCCCCATCCAAATCCCTACACCATCAAGTGGCTCAATCAGGCTGAAGGTTTACAAGTAACACAACAATGTTTGGTAAGCTTTCCATTGGCAAATATTTTCAAGAATCTTTATGGTGTGATGTTTTGCCTATGGATGCTTGTCATATTCTGCTTGGAAGACCATGGTTATTTGACAGGAGCGTGATGCATGATGGAAGAGCCAACACCTACACACTCAGGTTCAACAACAAGAAAATCACCCTAGCTCCACTAAAAAGAGCCAATCCGTCCCCACCCAAAGAGAGTGATCCAACTCCCACCACTTCTATGATCACTGAATGCCCTGTGTTTTGTGAGAATACGGAGCTCATTCCCTTAAACCCAAACACAGAACCTAGCCACGAAAATTCCACCAACGAGAACCCTAGTCTCGAAAAGGGTCACCCACTCGTCACCCCTCAGTTGGAACCACCCTCTCATATGTTCCACGAAGAGATACCACAAGGGTCAACCCCCCAGCGTGACAGTAATCACGAAATTGATCATGTTCCTAGATCTGTTGGGCATAATGAGTCTACACATCACGAGGACCCCAATTGCAATCAAGAAGATCAAGGGCAAGATAATGATCTCCAAACAAAGGGTATAATCAGGGAAAATTGCAATTCATGCGACGTTCCAATCCTTTTGATCCGAAAGGAAGAAGGAAGCCAAAGTCTGTGCATCAACAAGAGTCCTATCAAGTACAGGTTTCCTAGAATTGAAGATCTAGTGGATGAGTCTTATGGTACCAACGTTCTTCCAAAGATTAATCTACAAAGTAGGTACAATCAGATTCAGATTCAAGAAGGGGTCACTACTATCAAAACTAAAGGAGGTCTCTATGAATTGTTAGTCAAACTTCTTGGTGTAACTAATGCTCCCTTAATTTTTATGAGATTGATGAATCAGGTTTTGAAGCCCCTCATTAGCAAGTGTATCGTTATCTACTTCGGAGATATATTTGTGAATAGCAAAAGTGAGAAAGGTCATATCTTTCACCTCCAATCTGTTATGGAGACCTTAGCTCACGCGAAGCTACAGGGTAATTCGTCCAAGAGCTTCTTCTTCATCAACACCATAGTCTTTCTTGGCTATGTATTTTCGACTGAAGTGACCAAGATTGATGAAGAAAACGTCAAGGTTAGCAAGGAGTGGTCTACTCCAACTAGTATTCTTGATGATCGATTCGTCCACGACTTGACTTCTTTCTATAAGAGGTTTGTGAATAATTTCAACGCTATTCTATCACCTGTGGCTGAGCTACTAAAGTCTAAGGAGTTTTCATGGACTCCAACAACCCAACAAGTGTTTGACGCCATCAAGAGAAAACTCTACACCACACACGTCCCAAACCTACCAAGCTTTGATAAGAAGTTTGAGGTCAAGTGTGATGTTTCTGGAGTTGGTATTGGAGTTGTTCTATCAGTTCTACCTCAAGAGGGTTGTCCCTTAGCCTATTACAGGGAGAAGTTCGGTGACCCTTCATGGAAGATAATGGAAGCCAACTTCGCTTATACAGTAAGAAGATCTCTTTCAGTCCATCGAGCTCAAAGCCAAATTCTTGGCAACCAGGGAAGAATGTTGGAGATCTGCCAAGCCTTGGTCTCATCTTTGGGACCCAAGGTTCATGGAGAATAACGGAGGTCAACCCAAATCAACTAATCCAACACTGGAGGCCCAATTTGAGTACATGGCAATGAAGCAGGTTGTTGGGCCAACTGAAGTCTTTGAACTTGAACCTCCAAGTTTGAGGACAAACTTCTTTCAACAAGGAGGGAATGATGGAAATCAGCCCACGCTTATTCCCCTAGGTCCAATCAAGAAGGCCCAATTGAAGATCCAAGCTACAGATAGGGTCCTTCATCAAAGGATTTCATCTCATATAGGATCAATAAGGAAGATTGGGTTCATTTACACCAAGTGGGTCTAAGAAGAAAGATACAAAGTTGAATTACAAAGGCCCATTCACATGGTGTGCTTCTTATTCCAAGAGGATGTCGAAACATCCTAAAGATTGGGCCAATCCCCACGCCAGGCCCAAGGAGAGCACGTCCAAATTCAAGAAATACAAGTCCAATTTATTAATCTTGATTTTTGGATGTAATTTATTTAATTATAGTTTTTAATAGTTTTGGTGTGTTTTAATTATTTTAGAATAATGTAAGATGACAAGTGATTCATAAACTTGATCATCCTAGGTTTATTATTTCGTATGGTTTAGTAGGACTAGGCGTCAATTTTAAAGAATCCTAGAAAGATTTGGCTATTTGTAACTAATCCAAATTGGATTAGGAAGCCAATAACAACTAGGATAAGGTTAGTTATAACCAACTCACCCTAGGATAAGGATTCTAATCCAAGGGAGAGTAGTATAGGGTGGCGTGTAGAATAAGGAGTTCTAGTCCCTTAAGGACTCTCCTAGTATAAATAGTTTTGTAAGCCTCTCATGGCAAATAACACCTTTTGAATTATGAATATAGTTAATCTTTTAGCTTTACCCCGAGTGTTTGGATAAACTCTCAACCCTTTTCTTCTATTGTATCTTGGCATGGCACCCAAGTGGTTAGGAAGAGCTTGATCCTAGGTTGCAGTCTAGATCAAGTTAGCCCTAGGTTGTCTACCTTGTGGATTCAAGTTAGAAACCTAGTTCTATCTGTTCTTACCTTTCTGTCAATACAGTTAAGGTAATTACATTTTAAGCTTTCTGTCAATACAGTTAAGTCACAACCCAAACCTATCTCTTACCCCTTCAAACCACATGCCACTTCTCACCTCCTTCACCCCCACAAAACGTCCACTTCCTCCTCTCACAAAATCACCTTCTCTCTTTTTTCTCTCTCCATAACAACTTTCCAACAAACTCTCTCTCTCCTCCAACAAACTTCATCCCTCTCTCCTCTCTCCCACACCACACGCCAACCTCCTCTTTCCCCCTCCAAATTCACGCCAACCCCCTCCCATATTCCCATCCAAGAATCCATCATCTTTTCTCCTTTTTCCTGTTCAAGATTCACTCTCTCTTGAGTCTTGAAACCACAAAAGCCTTCACGGCAATATAACCTCCACAAGTCCCTTTTCAAGAGAATTACTCCCCTCTTTTCCACCTTAATCTCGTGAACCATCCAACTTCTCTGTTTGGTTACACGTGATGTTTCTTGTATTATTGGATTAAGATTCTTTCTTGAGCCGGTAATACATCAAAAGTGGTATGAGAGCTCTAGGTTAGTGTTGAGTGTAAACCAAACACGTAACCTTCAAATCCAAGAGCTTAACCTACAAGTCCAAAGCTTAACCTACAAATCCACAAGCTTAACATGTAGTACCAAACACATAACATTCAAACCTTCAATACCAACTTGCAACCAAAACCTCCTCAAATAGCCCAAACACATTATCCCTTCTTACCCAACGTCACTCTGGACGTTCCAAACCCCTACCATGGCACACGAATTGCTCTTTATGAGGAGGATCCTCAACAGTTCGATTGATCTAGAAGATCAGCAACAACGAGAAGCTATCTTTCAATCTCAATGCATAATCAAGGGAAAGGTCTGCTCTTTGATGATTGATGGTGGAAGCAGCACAATTGTGGCGTCAACTACAATAGTGGACAAACTTCAGCTGGAAACGAGTCCCCATCCAAATCCCTACACCATCAAGTGGCTCAATCAGGGTGAAGGTTTACAAGTAACACAATGATGTTTGGTAAGCTTTCCATTGGCAAATCTTTTCAAGAATCTTTATGGTGTGACATTTTGCCTATGGATGCTTGTCATATTCTGCTTGGAAGACCATGATTATTTGACAGAAGCGTGATGCATGATGGAAGAGCCAACACCTACACATTCAGGCTCAACAACAAGAAAATCACACTAGCTCCACTAAAAAGAGCCAATCCGTCCCCGCCCAAAGAGAGTGATCCAACTCCCACCACTTCTATGATCACTGAACGCCCTGAGTTTAGTGAGAATAAGGAGCTCACTCCCTTAAACCCAAACACAGAACCTAGCCACGAAAATTCCACCAACGAGAACCCAAGTCTCGAAGAAGGAAGCCAAAGTCTGTGCATCAACAAGAGTCCCATCAAGTACAGGTTTCCTAGAATTGAATATCTAGTGGATGAGTCTTATGGTACCAACGTTCTTCCAAAGATTAATCTACAAAGTAGGTACAATCAGATTCAGATTCAAGAAGGGGTCACTACTATTAAAACTAAAGGAGATCTCTATGAATGGTTAGTCAAACTTCTTGGTTTAACTAATGCTCCCTTAATTTTTATGAGATTATGAATCAGGTTTTGAAGCCCCTTATTAGCAAGTGTATCGTTATCTACTTCGGAGATATATTTGTGAATAGCAAAAGTGAGAAAGGTCACATCTTTCACCTCCAATCTGTTATGGAGACCTTAGCTCACGCGAAGCTACAAGGTAATTCGTCCAAGAGCTTCTTCTTCATCAACAACATAGTCTCTCTTGGCTATGTACTTTCGACTGAAGTGACCAAGATTGATGAAGAAAACTTCAAAGTTAGCAAGGAGTGGTCTACTCCAACTAGTATTCTTGATGATCGATTCGTCCACGGCTTGACTTCTTTCTATAAGAGGTTTGTGAAGAATTTCAACGCTATTCTATCACCTATGGCCGAGCTACTAAAGTCTAAGGAGTTTTCATGGACTCCAACAACCCAACAAGTGTTCGACGCCACCAGGATAAAACTCTACACCACACCTGTCCCAACCCTACCAAGCTTTGATAAGAAGTTTGAGGTCAAGTGTGATGTTTCTGGAGTTGGTATTAGAGTTGTTCTATCAGTTCTACCTCAAGAGGGTCGTCCCTTAGCCTATTACAGGGAGAAGTTCGGTGACCCTAGATTCATGGAAGATAATGGAAGCCAACTTCGCTTATAAAGTAAGAAGATCTCTTTCAGTCCATCGAGCTCAAAGAAAAATTCTTCGCAACTAGAGAAGAATGCTGGAGATCTGCCTAGCCTTGGTCTCACCTTTGGGGACCCAAGGTTCATGGAGAATAACGGAGTTCAACCCAAAGCAACTAATCCAACACTGGAGGCCCAATTTGAGTACATGGCAGTGAAGCAGGTTGTTGGGCCAACTAAAGTCTTCAAACTTGAACCTCCAAGTTTGAGGACAAACTTCTTTCAACAAGGGGGGAATGATGGAAATCAGCCCACGCTTATTCCCCTAGGCCCAATCAAGAAGGCCCAATTGAAGATCCAAGCTACAGATAGGCTCCTTCATCAAAGGATTTCATCTCATATAGGACCAATAAGGAAGATTGGGTTCATTTACACCAAGTGGGCCCAAGAAGAAAGATATAAAGTTGAATTACAAAGGCCCATTCACATGATGTGCTTCTTATTCCAAGAGGATGTCCAAACAGCCTAAAGATTGGGCCAATCTCCATGCCAGGCCCAAGGAGAGCACGTCCAAATTCAAGAAATACAAGTCCAATTTATTAATCTTGATTTTTGGATTTAATTTATTTAATCATAGTTTTTAATAGTTTTGGTGTGTTTTAATTATTTTAGAATAATGTAAGATGACAAGTGATTTATAAACTTGATCATCCTAGGTTTATTATTTCGTGTGGTTTAGTAAGACTAGGCGTCACTTTTAAAGAATCCTAGAAAGATTTGGCTATTTGTAACTAATCCAAATTGGATTCGGAAGCCAATAACAACTAGGATAAGGTTAGTTATAACCAACTCACACTAGGATAAGGATTCTAATCCAAGGGAGAGTAGTATAGGGTGGCGTGTAGAATAAGGAGTTCTAGTCCCTTAAAGGCTCTCCTCGTATAAATAGGTTTGTAAGCCTCTCAAGGCAAATAACACCTTTTGAATTATGAATATAGTTAATCTTTTAGCTTTACCCCGAATGTTTGGATAAACTCTCAACCCTTTTCTTCTATTGTATCTTGGCATGGCACCCAAGTGGTTAGGAAGAGCTTGATCCTAGGTTGCAGTCTAGATCAAGTTAGCCCTAGGTTGTCTACCTTGTGGATTCAAGTTAGAAACCTGGTTCTATCCGTTCTTACCTTTCTGTCAATACAGTTAAGGTAATTACATTGTGAGCTTTCTACCAATACAGTTAAGTCACAACCCAAACCTATGTCTTACCCCTTCAAACCACACGCCACTTCTCACCTCCTTCACCCCCACAAAACGTTCCACTCCCTCCTCTCACAAAATCACCTTCTCTCTTTTTTCTCCCTCCATAAGAACTTTCCAACAAACTCTCTCTCTTTCCTCCAACAAACTTCATCCCTCTCTCCTCTCTCCCACACCACACGCCAACCTCCTCTTTCCCCCTCCAAATTCACGCCAACCCCCTCCCATATTCCCATCCAAGAATCCATCATCTTTTCTCCTTTTTCCTGTTCAAGATTCACTCTCTCTTGAGTCTTGAAACCACAAAAGCCCTCACGGCAAAATAACCTCCACAAGTCCCTTATCAAGAGAATTACTCCCCTCTTTTCCACCCTAATCTCGTGAACCATCCCACTTCTCTGTTTGGTTACACGTGATGTTTCTTGTATTATTGGATTAAGATTCTTTCTTGAGCCGGTAATACATCAAAAGTGGTATCAGAGCTCTAGGTTAGTGTTGAGTGTAAACCAAACACGTAACCTTCAAATCCAAGAGCTTAACCTGCAAGTCCAAAGCTTAACCTACAAATCCACAAGCTTAACCTGTAGTACCAAACACATAACCTTCAAACCTTCAGTACCAACTTGCAACCTAAAACTCCTCAAATAGCCCAAACACATTATGCCTTATTACCCAACGTCACTCTGGACGTTCCAAACCCCTACTATGGCACACGAATTGTTCTTTATGAGGAGGATTCTCAAAAGTTCGATTGTTCTAGAAGATCAGCAACAATGAGAAGCTATCTTTCAGTCTCATTGCATAATCAAGGGAAAGGTCTGCTCTTTGATGATTGATAGTGGAAGCAGCACAATTGTGGCGTCAACTACTATGGTGGACAAACTTCAGCTGGAAACGAGTCCCCATCAAAATCCCTACACCATCAAGTGGCTCAATCAGGCTGAAGGTTTACAAGTAACACAACGATTTTTGGTAAGCTTTCCATTGGCAAATCTTTTCAAGAATCTTTATGGTGTGACGTTTTGCCTATGGATGCTTGTCATATTCTGCTTGGAAGACCATGGTTATTTGACAGGAGCGTGATGAATGATGGAAGAGCCAACACCTACACATTCAGGCTCAACAACAAGAAAATCACCCTAGCTCCACTAAAAAAGCCAATCCGTCCCCACCCAAAGAGAGTGATCTAACTCCCACCACTTCTATGATCACTGAACGCCCTGAGTTTAGTGAGAATAAGGAGCTCACTCCCTTAAACCCAAACACAGAACCTAGCCAGGAAAATTCCACCATTGAGAACCCTAGTCTCGAAAAGGGTTACCCATTCTTCACCCCTCAGTTGGAACCACCCTCTCATATGTTCCAAGAAGAGATACCACCAGGATCACCCCTCCCCCCAGTGTGACAGTCATCACGAAATTGATCATGTTCCTAGATTTGTTGGGCATAACGAGTCTACAGATCACGAGGACCCCAATCCCAATCAAGAAGATCAAGGGCAAGATGATGATCTTCAAACGAAGGGTATAATCAGGGATAATTGCAATTCATGAGATGTTCCAACCCTTTTGATCCCAAAGAAAGAAGGAAGCCAAAGTCTGTGCATCAGCAAGAGTCCTATCAACTACAGGTTTCCTAGAATTGAAGATCTAGTCGATGAGTCTTATGGTACCAGCGTTCTTCCAAAGATTAATCTACAAAGTAGGTACAATCAGATTCAGATTCAAGAAGGGGTCACTACTATAAAAACTAAAAGAGGTCTCTATGAATGGTTAGTCAAACTTCTTGGTCTAACTAATGCTCCCTTAATTTTTATGAGATTGATGAATCAGGTTTTGAAGCCCCTTATTAGCAAGTGTATCGTTATCTACTTCGGAGATATATTTGTGAATAGCAAAAGTAAGAAAGGTCACATCTTTCACCTCCAATCTGTTGTGGAGACCTTTGCTCACACGAAACTACAAGGTAATTCATCCAAGAGCTTCTTCTTCATCAACAACATAGTCTCTCTTGGCTATGTACTTTCGACTGAAGTGACCAAGATTGATGAAGAAAACGTCAAAGTTAGCAAGCAGTGGTCTACTCCAACTAGTATTCTTGATGATAGATTCGTCCACGGCTATTCTACCACCTATGGCCGAGCTACTAAAGTCTAAGGAGTTTTCATGGACTCCAACAACCCAACAAGTAATCGATGCCATCAGGATAAAACTGTACACCACACCTGTCCCATCCCTACCAAGCTTTGATAAGAACCTTGAGGTCAAGTGTGATGTTTCTAGAGTTGCTATTAGAGTTGTTCTATCAGTTCTACCTCAAGAGGATCGTCCCTTAGCCTATTACAGGGAGAAGTTCGGTGACCCTAGATTCATGGAAGATAATGGAAGCCAACTTCGCTTATACAGTAAGAAGATCTCTTTCAGTCCATCGAGCTCAAAGCCAAATTTTTGGCAACCAGGGAAGAATGTTGGAGATCTGCCTAGCCTTGGTCTCACCTTTGGGGACCCAAGGTTCATGGAGAATAACGGAGGTCAACCCAAAGCAACTAATCCAACACTGGAGGCCCAATTTCAGTACAAGGCAGTCAAGCAGGTTGTTGGGCCAACTAAAGTCTTCGAACTTGAACCTCCAAGTTTGAGGACAAACTTCTTTCAACAAGGGGGAATGATGGAAATCAGCCAACGCTTATTCCCTAGGCCCAATCAAGAAGGCCCAATTGAAGATCTAAGCTACAGATAGGGTCCTTCATCAAAGGATTTCATCTCATATAGGACCAATAAGGAAGATTGGGTTCATTTACACCAAGTGGGCCCAAGAAGAAAGATACAAAGTTGAATTACAAAGGCCCATTCACATGGTGTGCTTCTTATTCGAAGAGGATGTCCAAACATCCTAATGATTGGGCAAATCCCCACGCCAGGCCCAAGGAGAGCACGTCCAAATTCAAGAAATACAAGTCCAATTTATTAATCTTGATTTTTGGATGTACTTTATTTAATTATAGTTTTTAATAGTTTTGGTGTGTTTTAATTATTTTAGAATAATGTAAGATGACAAGTGATTTATAAACTTGATCATCCTAGGCTTATTATTTCGTGTGGTTTAGTAGGACTAGGCGTCACTTTTAAAAAATCCTAGAAAGATTTGGCTATTTGTAACTAATCCAAATTGGATTAGGCAGCCAATAACAACTAGGATAAGGTTAGTTATAACCAACTCACACTAGGATAAGGATTCTAATCCAAGGGAGAGTAGTATAGGGTGGCGTGTAGAATAAGGAGTTCTAGTCCCTTAAGGACTCTCCTAGTATAAATAGGTTTGTAAGCCTTTCAAGGCAAATGACACCTTTTAATTATGAATATAGTTAAGCTTTTAGCTTTACCCCGAGTGTTTGGATAAACTCTCAACCCTTTTCTTCCATTGTATCTTGGCATGGCACCCAAGTGGTTAGGAAGAGCGTGATCCTAGTTTGCGGTCTAGATCAAGTTAGCCCTAGGTTGTCTATCTTGTGGATTCAAGTTAGAAACCTAGTTCTATCCGTTCTTACCTTTCTGTCAATACAGTTAAGGTAATTACATTGTGAGCTTTCACAATCTGCTTAAGTCACAACCCAAACCTATCTCTTACCCCTTCAAACCACACGCCACTTCTCACCTCCTTCACCCCCCACAAAACGTCCCACTCCCTCCTCTTACAAAATCACTTTCTCTCTTTTTTCTCTCTCCATAACAACTTTCCAACAAACTCTCTCTCTTTCCTCCAACAAACTTCATCCCTCTCTCCTCTCTCCTACACCACACGCCAACCGCCTCTTTCCCCCTCCAAATTCACGCCAACCCCCTCCCATATTCCCATCCACGAATCCATCATCTTTTCTCCTTTTTCCTGTTCAAGATTCACTCTCTCTCGAGTCTTGAAACCACAAAAGCCCTCACGGCAAAATAACCTCCACAAGTCCCTTGTCAAGAGAATTATTCCCCTCTTTTCCACCCTAATCTCGTGAACCATCCCACTTCTCTGTTTGGTTACACGTGATGTTTCAGGTATTATTGGATTAAGATTCTTTCTTGATCCGGTAATACATCAAAAGTTGTATCAGAGCTCTAGCTTACTGTTGAGTGTAAACCAAACACGTAACCTTCAAATCCAAGAGCTTAACCTGCAAGTCCAAAGCTTAACCTACAAATCCACAAGCTTAACCTGTAGTCCCAAACACATAACCTTCAAACCTTCAGTACCAACTTGCAACCCAAAACTCCTCAAATAGCCCAAACACATTATCCCTTCTTACCCAACGTCACTCTGGACGTTCCAAACCCCTACCATGGCACACGAATTGCTCTTTATGAGGAGGATCCTCAACAGTTCGATTGTTCTAGAAGATCAGCAACAACGAGAAGCTATCTTTCAATCTCAATGCATAATCAAGGGAAAGGTCTGCTCTTTGATGATTGATGGTGGAAGCAGCACAATTGTGGCGTCAACTACTATGGTGGACAAACTTCAGCTGGAAACGAGTCCCCATCCAAATCCCTACACCATCAAGTGGCTCAATCAGGGTGAAGGTTTACAAGTAACACAACGATGTTTGGTAAGCTTTCCATTGGCAAATCTTTTCAAGAATCTTTATGGTGTGACGTTTTGCCTATGGATGCTTGTCATATTCTGCTTGGAAGACCATGGTTATTTGACAGGAGCGTGATGCATGATGGAAAGAGCCAACACCTACACATTCAGTCTCAACAACAAGAAAATCACCCTAGCTCCACTAAAAAGAGCCAATCCGTCCCCACAAAAAGAGAGTGATCCCACTCCCACCACTTCTATGATCACTGAACGCCCTGAGTTTAGGGAGAATAAGGAGCTCACTCCCTTAAACCCAAACACAGAACCTAGCCACGAAAATTCCACCAACGAGAACCCTAGTCTCGAAAAGGGTCACCCATTCGTCACCCCTCAGTTGGAACCACCTTCTCATATGTTCCAAGAAGAGATACCACCAGGATCAACCCCCCAGCGTGACAGTCATCACCAAATTGATCATGTTCCTAGATCTGTTGGGCAAAATGAGTCTACACATCATGAAGACCCCAATGGCAATCAAGAAGATCAAGGGCAAGATGATGATCTTCAAACAAAGGGTATAATCAGGGAAAATTGCAATTCATGTGACGTTCCAACCCTTTTGATCCTAAAGGAAGAAGGAAGCCAAAGTCTGTGCATCAGCAAGAGTCCTATCAAGTGCAGGTTTCCTAGAATTGAAGATCTGTGGATAAGTCATATGGTACCAACGTTCTTCCAAAGATTAATCTATAAAGTAGGTTCAATTAGATTCAGATTCAAGAAGGGGTCACTACTATCAAAACTAAAGGAGATCTCTATGAATGGTTAGTTAAACTTCTTGGTCTAACTAATGCTCCCTTAATTTTTATGAGATTGATGAATCAGGTCTGGAAGCCCCTTATTAGCAAGTGTATCGTTATTTACTTCGGAGATATATTTGTGAATAGCAAAAGTGAGAAAGGTCACATCTTTCACCTCCAATCTGTTATGGAGACCTTAGCTCACGCGAAGCTACAAGGTAATTCGTCCAAGGGCTTCTTCTTCACCAACAAAATAGTCTCTCTTGGCTATGTACTTTCGACTGAAGTGACAAAGATTGATGAACAAAACGTCAAAGTTAGCAAGGAGTGGTCTACTCCAACTAGTATTTTTGATGATCGATTCGTCCACGGCTTGACTTCTTTCTATAAGAGGTTTGTGAAGAATTTCAACGCTATTTTATCACCTATGGCCGAGCTACTAAAGTCTAAGGAGTTTTCATGGACTCCAACAACCCAACAAGTAATCGATGCCATCAGGATAAAACTCTACACCACACTTGTCCCAACCCTACCAAGCTTTGATAAGAACTTTGAGGTCAAGTGTGATGTTTCTAGAGTTGCTATTAGAGTTGTTCTATCAGTTCTACCTCAAGAGGATCGTCCCTTAGCCTATTACAGGGAGAAGTTCGGTGACCCTAGATTCATGGAAGATAATGGAAGCCAACTTCGCTTATACAGTAAGAAGATCTCTTTCAGTCCATCGAGCTCAAAGCCAAATTTTTGGCAACCAGGGAAGAATGCTGGAGATCTGCCTAGCCTTGGTCTCACCTTTGGGGACCCAAGGTTCATGGAGAATAACGGAGGTCAACCCAAAGCAACTAATCCAACACTGGAGGCCCAATTTGAGTACATGGCAATGAAG
Source organism: Portulaca oleracea (assembly GCA_029582165.1). Lineage (NCBI taxonomy): Eukaryota > Viridiplantae > Streptophyta > Magnoliopsida > Caryophyllales > Portulacaceae > Portulaca > Portulaca oleracea. The sequence continues at coordinate 16,744,972 of CM055888.1, read as the reverse complement.
CAAGTTGTTGGGCCAACTAAAGTATTCGAACTTAAACCTCCAAGTTTGAGGACAAACTTCTTTCAACAAGGGGGGAATGATGGAAATCAGCCCACGCTTATTCCCCTAGGCCCAATCAAGAAGGCCCAATTGAAGATCCAAGCTACACATAGGGTCCTTAGTCAAAGGATTTCATCTCATATAGGACCAATAAGGAAGATTGGGTTCATTTACACCAAGTGGGCCCAAGAAGAAAGATACAAAGTTGAATTACAAAGGCCCATTCACATGGTGTGCTTCTTATTCGAAGAGGATGTCCAAACATCCTAAAGATTGGGTCAATCCCCACGCCAGGCCCAAGAAGAGCACGTCCAAATTCAAGAAATACAAGTCCAATTTATTAATCTTGATTTTTGGATGTAATTTATTTAATTATAGTTTTTAATAGTTTTGGTGTGTTTTAATTATTTTAGAATAATGTAAGATGACAAGTGATTTATAAACTTGATCATTCTAGGTTTATTATTTCGTGTGGTTTCGTAGGACTAGGTGTCACTTTTAAAGAATCCTAGAAAGATTTGGCTATTTATAACTAATCCAAATTGGATTAAGAAGCCAATAACAATTAGGATATGGTTAGTTATAACCAACTCACCCTAGGATAAGGATTCTAATACAAGGGAGAGTAGTATAGGGTGGCGTGTAGAATAAGGAGTTCTAGTCCCTTAAGGACTCTCCTAGTATAAATAGGTTTGTAAGCCTCTCAAGGAAAATAACACCTTTTGAATTATGAATATAGTTAAGCTTTTAGCTTTACCCCGAGTGTTTGGATAAACTCTCAACCCTTTCTTCTATTGTATCTTGGCATGGCACCCAAGTGGTCAGGAAGAGCTTGATCCTAGGTTGCAGTCTAGATCAAGTTAGCCCTAGGTTGTCTACCTTGTGGATTCAAGTTAGAAACCTGGTTCTATCCGTTCTTACCTTTCTGTCAATACTGTTAAGGTAATTACATTGTGAGCTTTCTGTCAATGCAGTTAAGTCACAACCCAAACCTATCTCTTACCCCTTCAAACCACACACCACTTCTCACCTCTTTCATCCCCCACAAAACGTCCCACTCCCTCCTCTCACAAAATCACCTTCTCTCTTTTTTCTCTCTCCATAACAACTTTCCAACAAACTCTCTCTCTCCTCCAACAAACCTTATCCCTCTCTCCTCTCTCCCACACCACACGCCAACCTCCTCTCTCGCCCTTCAAATTCACGCCAACCCCCTCCCATATTCCCATCCAAGAATCCATCATCTTTTCTCCTTTTTCCTGTGCAAGATTCACTCTTTCTTGAGTCTTGAAACCACAAAAGCCCTCACGGCAAAATAACCTCCACAAGTCCCTTTTCATGAGATTTACTCCCCTCTTTTCCACCCTAGTCTCGTGTACCATCCCACTTCTCTGTTTGGTTACACGTGATGTTTCATGTATTATTGGATTATGATGTATAATGGGATCAAAGATTGTATCTTGATCAATTACACATCAATAATTACAAATTTAATCAAATTAAATTAAATATATTCAAAATTGACCGTATGCAGGCTGCATTTCACCCAACCCAGCACGCAGGCTGGTAAAACCAAACTAGTTAAGGCCATACTAAGAGTGCATACGATTTAAGCGAACATTTTGCTAGCATCGCACAAAGACATATCCAATATATGCCAAGACATATCAGATATATGTCAAACCTGCTTCAATAACAATTAGAGAAGGCTTCCAACAAGCAACGAATCAAACCAAAATCAAACATAATGCCAAAACAATTTTAGCAACACAAGCGATCTCAATCACATTGCAAGAATAAAGCATGCAAGAACTCGATAAAATCCACATTTTATCAAGGTTATTAAATCTCCGACCTAAAACAATTTTAGGTGAGACAGGAAACTCTTTCCTTCTTGAAATTCTAAATTTCAAGGGATAGATACATACTCATTCGCTTAATTTCCAAAATTAAGCAAATTTAACTCGACTTATAGATTATCACGCTGAGGATCATTTCATATAGTATCAAATGGAATCACCGAACGATCAACTCTTACAAATGATCTATTTATGCCCAACTGATCGATTGATAGTCAATTCTAACTGGAATCACCTAGTGCTTAACTGGAATCACCTAGTGCAAAAATTGAATTTTCACGACTAGACATTGTAGACTCCAATATCAAATTTCTTAAACTTTTGATGGTTGAAGAGACTTAAGGTGGCACTAGTCTCGGGTATTACATCATATGTCATGTTCCCATACTACACCCTACCTCAACACTTCCAATACGATCAGGAGAGCCATCGTGAGTACGGCGTCTAACACAACAATTACTCAAGATGCTCAAAATGAATAAGGAAAGGCAATGAGTTCACCAAAATCTCGTGCAAGACACCTAGTGTTGTGCTCAATATTCCTTGTCAAACAAGGGGTGCAAACTCAAATGCAAATCAATGGGCAAGGAAACAATTTTCCATGGCCATGACTTTCCCACCTCATACCGAAAAGCCACAAGTGATCGTAAGGAAAATCAACCAAATATCCAAAACTCAACATTCAATCAATCACAACCAAGGTTTATCAAATAAACAAGGTCATTATAATAATAATGAAGGTTTAGATTTTAAAACATGCTAAATTAACAATTAATTCTAGCATGAAAGCATCCTAATAGATCATATCCATCAAGACGAAAACATAAAAGGGCATAAATAATTAAATTCTAGCAACCTAACATGATTTCAACGATTAAAAACATGCAAGAGAAAACCATAAAAAGCTACAGCATGTTATCTGCGACTCTGATACCGCTGATGGGTTTAGGGGTTCCCATGAGCCCAAATCTAATATGAGCCTTAAGGGTGGTAGGCCCAATCTAATTGGGCCCACCCGACTAGGGGCGGAAGAAGTCCTAACACTTAGGACTTCACCTAATCTACCCTAACCTAAAGAAATAAATAATAGGAAAGAAACTGATAGTAAAGGCTGATCTATTTACCTGGCAATCTCTCGAACAGACATGCCTTGGCCGGCCTTCAACTCTTGAACGCGTCTCTTCAACTCTTGAATGCGTCACTCGTAGTCCGAAATTCGAAGCTATCAAATAAACAGTTTTCCCGGTTTCCCAAAATCTCCAAAGGGAGACTACCCATAGGGGCCTCATGGGATGGAAAGACAATCCTTCACATCTCATGGGTCACATATATATAGGGGAGAGAAAGGGGAAAGGAAGAGTTTCTCTTCTGATATATATGGGGTGCGTGCCTAGGGTTCACCACGGACTGTGGTGGACAGCAGAACAATTTCTGCTGAACCCATGTCCACCATGGACCATGGCAAACCAGCACGTACCGTGGTGAGCCACCATGGGTCGTGGTGGCCTGGTTTCCTTACGTGGTGACCAGTTTTCTCCAAAATCGGCTTCCGTACTTCTTCCAGTTCAATCTCGTATAGCCCCAGACCTTTTCTACATCCACATTGCCTTCAAGTCGATGACTTGTGGCACCATGTGGGACCAAATAACTCGGTTGTGATCGAACCTATTCGATCACTGATTAAGGGGACTCCAAAACCGGCTATAGTACTCGGATGAAATTGAACATTGTTGGGGCAATCCAACAAAAAGATCTAGCAGCCGAGCTAAACGGTGTTGCGTGGACCTTTGTAGACGTTTCCTCCTTTGGAAACTTCCACTCAAAGTCTTTTAAAGACGGTGCGTTCAAGAGTCCAAGGTCGGTCAAGGTTATCATATTTAGAGTAAAAGGGTAATAACTTAACCCTTATTATCTTTTAATTTCTGTATTTCTTTTTGGTTAGTTTAGAGTAAATTTGGTTGAGTTATAATAGTTAGGACTCCTTTCCGCCCCTAGTCGGGGTTTGCCTGATTAGATCAATCCCACCACTCTTATGGCCTAGTTAGGATTAGACCCCCTAACCCAACAGGTAGATGATGAAGAGAGATAGTGGGTGGGGATTGATGATGATAACGTTGGTCGAAACCTTTAATTAGATAGCCAAAAACACCGAAGAAACGGTCAAAATTGAAGAGACACAGTCACCACATGCCATTTTGGGGCACAATGGTCCGTAGCACACCTCACCACAACTAGTGGCCACATAGGCACGGTCCATGGCGCTTCAATGTTTTATAATTCTGCTCTTTAGATAGCTTCGCAAGTCGTAGAGCATAATATGACACCTATGGCAGATGTTTGTTGGCCAAAAATAGTCTTAGGTCTTGCTTTTTGGCTGGGAAAGATGATTTGAAGCACATGGGCCTAGTGGAGGACATCACACTTGATATGGGGTATTTGGCGATCTAGGAGGATTAAGGTAACTGGGTAAAAATGTGAGAGCTTAATTATAGGTTGTGTTATGCTCTTTCTAGGTGTTTTCTGTGCTCTCATTGTGTTCATATGTAGGTACGTTGGAAGCACTGATGACTCAATGCTTGTAGCACACGAGTATTTAGTTTTTGTTCTCCATGCTTAGCTTGTTCTATTGATGTCCAAGCAGTTTCTCCTTCTAGTTTTCAAAGGACTTTGTTTTATTGGCTCCCAAAAAAAATTTTTAAGTCTTCCGTAATCAATCTCTTCATGTACTCTCGTGCATTTGGGGATGGTATTCTACATCTGAATCCCTTCATACTCCATGTTAGCGGGACTATATGAGGTCTATTGTTGATGTATTCTATGAAAAGTGTGACAGAATCACAAGATAATTCATACACATATATTCTACCACCTCTGTACCAATTTGTTTGTCACAATAACTAATTTCTTCGTCCGTTTTTGTTTGTCACTTTTACAATTTCAATAATTAATATTCTCATAAATATATTTGAAAAAGTTTCAACAGTTTTTATTTTTTTCTGTACAAACAATTTTAAGGGGCAATTTAGGCAACTCACAAACTTTTCACCTCATTATAAATGTATCTTAGTTTTGTTATAGTAGTTGTGAGGACAAACAGTTTGAGATGGAGGTAGTATATTTGATGAGAAATTTGTCACAAACTTAAAATTAAGCATACCATAAATACATAGCATATGTTTATACATAAATTAACTAAATAACCTTATATAAATGTTTTTTTTTCAAACTACCATAATTTGGATTAAACTTACAATCCAAAAATGTAAAAGGAGATTTTATTAATACTTGAAACGCATGTAAACAAATTAGGGAATCTCAATGGAGTATCAAACTTAATTTTGATCTGTCCAGATTTTGTAAGAGGTGTCAGGGCTTCATCAATTGTATGATTGGTTAGGAAGAATTTTTTTTCGATAATTAAGAGCATCAGCCCAAGAATTTATTCATAATCCGAAAAGAAAGTGTCATCAAGCACCCAAACAGTGTTATGCACACTTAACATACAAAATGGGCCCCCAAACTGGAAAATTGAGCGCAACCACTAAATGAAATCCAGTCAACAATTGTACTATTCCTTTTAATACATCAAAATTCCTAAATCAAAGTGATGCCCCTTTTGACTTCATAAAAGATGGTTGTTTGCATCCTGCTACTATTCGTACATTATTTTCTCCCCCTTAAGCCTTCTCTGACTGTTTCCTTTCAATTAAATATGGTTGGGATCTCAATGAATTTTGTAGCTATTGTTTCCATCAAGAATGAAATGTCTCGTTTCCTCAATGGTGCCCAAGATACAACAAATGCCACATCTGTTTCATGGAACATTTCTTCGTTCTTATGCTCCGATTGTCCACAATGCTTTAAGTTCCTCAAAATCCTCAATTGGTCCACATTCCACCCTCTGTTTGCACCCATTTAGAGCATAGATAACGCAAATTACACAATATAACCAGTTTATTTTCAATCTGCCTTCAATGCAAATTCACCATTGCCCTTTCCATTCTTCCTTACATAGGGATTCCTCTTTACTCCATAAAAATCATTCCTCTTGCATTCTCCTCATCTGGAATATCAATCGAGTCTGCATTTTCCTAACCCCATCATTTTTAACCCCCACTAATTGAATGTTTTCATGCTTTGTCCCCACTAGGCAAATCGTACATATGCTTCTTCCTTAATTAATTATATGATATATTTCTTCTTTTCTACACTGCCAATGCCTCTAATATTCCAAGCCCCCAATGTCATGTTGTTGCCTTTCTCTTTTACTCTTCTTCTTGTTGTTCTTCTTCTCCTTTCTTTTCCATTTTCTTCCTTCAGATCTTTGTTCGCCCTCAAGGAACTAAGTCCCAATATCCTCTCCAATTTTAACCATTCTTATTCCTATCTTCCTTTGTATCTCACCTTAGCTATCGACATAAGTTGGTATGTGTTTTCCTAGTCGACCTTCTTTATGTAATGAATTTTCTAGGTTTTCACTATGAGTGCAATTCCAAGCTCCTAAGCGGCTAATGTGCTTTCTCATCATTATTGTTGTTTTGGCTTCCATCATTTGCCTCATTCTCCTCATTATTCTCAAAAAAATTGATGCACTTCCTCCCCATCATTGACTCCCAATGCATCCATTAAATCTCTTTTCAAAACTTACACATGTTCTTTAATTGCTTTTACTTCTTCTTTGAATTCGTTCTTATTCACCTGCTTTTTTAATTGTTGGTGGTTGTCTTAGAACCTACTTCTGATTCGAACTGGTGTATTGGAAAACTTCTCTGACTCTTCACCTTCTTTAGCATGCTCATTCGACTTTTCTCCTTCCTGTGTACAATCTACTTCTTGTGTTTTCTATTCTCTGCTCAAGCTTGCCATGGATATATTCATACCATCATCCTCATCTTCGGAGTCATTTACATCAAATTGGTAGATGGACATAAGTGTGGACTCCTTGATAAATACTTTATAAGAACAGTCTTCCAATGTCAGTATCACCCGACCTTCGATTCTTGAGAGTATTTTGTAAAAACCTAGACCTTCATGTGTTCAAAGTGTTCCGCTGTAGTAGTGCCTTATCCTAGACTTATCAAAGTACCCCATTGTTGTGTGCATTTATGAAAATTCACCCACTTCCAACCATGCGGTGGATTCCATGATTGTACAACCAAACTCTTCTATCCTCACAGGTTTCATATCAGAACCATCTTCTAATCTCAGAGTAGTTCCATTAGATTCTCCAGGGCTTCTTCCACATCTTCTTCTTTTGGCAACGTTATTGATAAATTTTGTACTGCTCAAGGCTATCTCCTTTAAGATGGGGCCATAATTATGAACTATAGCAGAGTACATGCTGGATAAATCTCTTGGTTGTGGGCTTGTGCAAATTAGACTTCTTTGTAACTATACCAAAAGAACTTCATTCACTTATCCCTCTACTCTTGTTGCTTGTTCAAACCCATCATTCTTATTCTTCCTGTTTGCTTCATCTTTATCTGTTGTTGACTTCTTCCAAGCCCAACATTCCTTCGTCTTTTCCTTCCAAGGAGTTCTCTTTTTGTCTCTCGCTCGGTACACCTAGATTCTTTGGCCTCTAACAATTTTCCTCTTCATCCATTTCATACTTTTCGTGACGGTTGATTCCTTCTAGAAGCATACAAAACCATATCTCCATCTTGCACCTTTCCTCCATGGAATTATCACATCTTTAACCCTCCCAAATTTCTCGAAAATCCCCTTTACTCCATATTTGTCAATCATGTCTGATAGATTTCCTATGAAAATAGTCTTTTCCTCATTTGTTTTCTTACCCTTCGGAAGTCTCCTCCTCTCCCACTCCCACTCCCTCCCTCACTCTCTCTCTCTCTCTCTCTCTCCCCATTTTGACATTACACTACTCACTCTAGTCAAACTATGTCTTTTTAGGTCAATTTTTGACAAGTTTTAGGTTGTTCCAAGGACTAGAAAAAGAAGAGGAAATTTCTTTGATTTCTTTAGTGTAAAAAGACAACAATGAATGAGCAATCAAAGGAAAAGATATATGGGACATTGCATACTTACATAGAACTTTGTCAACCACATATAGAAGAGAAAGCAGCTACCTAAAACAACACTTTGCCATTTCCCCTAGAATTTTCACATCATGATTGGTTAGGAAGATTCATTCAAGCTTCAACCTTTTATTTAGGGTCGACTTCAATATGGGTTGCTGAGGCTACAGTTGCAAAATATATATGACAGTACGAACTAGGTTTCCAAATATTTAATTAAAGGGAACCAATGAACGTATTGAGCCACACTAGCTATTCAGAGTATTCTCCAACCTCCTTGATAAGTTGATGTCTTAACCCATAACATTCTTAACTTCATTGCATCGTGTCTTCCTATATCAGTAAACTATATTTTCAAGGAAGACCATTAAACTACTACTGCCTAGTATGTTAAATTAAAGATATCTCTTTCAACTCCGTTGGTTTGTAGAATCAAGTTTCTTATGAGAAATTTTCAAATATCGATAGTTTCAGTTCTCATTTGTCAATTCGTTCCCAGTCTTTTTCTCCAACTCGGAGTAGAGCAGGTTGGTAGCCTGCAAGGCTCATAACCTTGAGGTCACGGGTTCAAATCCAGTCTCCGCAAAATAGAAACTTTTTTCAAAAAATTGTAGGTTTGAATATGTTAACAAGTAAATTAAAACTAGTAAATTAACTAATACTGCGAATTTGTTACTTTTTCTTTTGTTTTTGGGTGACAGAAAAAAGAACGAGAAAATCGAATCTCTTTAGAAAGAAGATCTTTTATCTCATGGTAGCCTTCTCCAGTCCCCTTACGAAACTTTCGTTATTGGGTTAGCCATACACTTCACATGTTTCTAGCGATTCACATGGCATCATCAAATGATACAAGTCTTGGATAAGAATCTACAACGCACCAGAACGCCCTTGTTGACGATCCTTTACTCCGACAACATCTAGGGTTCCTCGAACAATGGGATATCTCACATCGGGTAAATCCTTAACCCTTCCCCCTCTTACTAAGACTACAGAATGTTCTTGTAAATTTTGGCTAATACCAGGTATATAAGCAGTGATTTTAAACCCAGAGGTTAATCGTACTATGGCAACTTTACGGAAGGCATAGTTCGGTTTTTTGGGGTGATAGTGGAAAAGTTGACAGATAAGTCACCCTTACTACCACTCTACAGAACTGTACATGAGATTTTCACCTCATACGGCTCCACGTTCAATTCCTTCGAAGCCATTGGATCCCTTCCTTTTAAAACTTTGTGAAAAGGACTACTAAATGAATTTATCTTATCATCTCTAGAGGGGAAAAAACTTGGATGGCGACTTCGTGCATGTACAGTGGTTGGAACTCATTCCAATAATTCCACTAATATTCCATTTCATTCCTTGACAATGATATTTCTTGTAAGTTGTATAATTTTGGAACTCATTATAGACCTGTAATGTATTCCAGAATGAGATCTACATCTTTTTTTTTTAGGGAAACCGTTACGCACGGCAAATTCATTAAAGTAAACTGTCCGCCTCAGAGGCTACCAAATTCAGCAACCTCTGAGGGACAAACTCCAATCCAAGTTTTTGAGTACCGAAAATCGAAAGCCAAACGAGCTAAAACATGTGCAACTCGGTTATAGTTTCATTTAACAAAAATAAAGCAAACAGACTCAAAATTTACTGCTAAACTCCGACAATCCTCAATGATTCTTGCAGTTGATGGCTCCGCATACATCCTACCTGTGAGGCTCTTGTACACCATCTGACAATCTGTTTCCACCTCAATTCGCTGCAACCCCAGCTCATTTGCTAGCAGCAAGCCTCTTCGCACCGCCCCGGCTTCAAGTGCTTCTACTGTCCACCCATTTTCCTTGTACATTGTGCTGGCACCTCCCAGTTTACCTTTATGATTCCAGACAATTACCCCTAACCCCGCATATCCTTGCTGATGGAGTGTTGCATCTGTATTGATCTTTCATCACTCCAACGGCGGATGCTTCCATTTTCTTTGGTCCTCCAAGGTGCATGTCCTCCAATTCTTCCTTTCTTGGGCCTGTGCGTATCGGCTATGCATATTCAGAGCCCGAGTCGCAACAAACATTGGGTCGGTGGAGACTCCATCAAACACCCTTTTGTTCCTTGCTTGCCATATAGTCCAAATTAGAGTGACAAAAAGGCTTCTAGCCTCCATTTCCATCTTTTGTAGTTGTTCCTCTGTCCACCTCCCAAAGTCTTCCCACTCTCGTTCATCCGTCTCAATACGGAAAACACTGCTTTTAAAATTAGTTTTGTCACTTCACAGTCAAGAAACACATGGTTTTTTGTTTCCATACCATCTCCACATGTTTGACATACCGAATCGACATCTACTCCTCTCCTTATCAAATTTACTTTTGTGGGTAACACATCTCTCCGAGCTCTCCACGCACAATGTTTCGCTCTTGGGATTGCCTCCATTCGCCAAAACAAGCGCCCCACTCCAACATTATCCCGTGATACCGACCCACCATCTCCCCGTTTTTCTCTTTCAATTTCCTCGGCCAGTCGATAGGCTGAACTAACCGTGAACTCCCCATTTCGTGACATCCTCCATACCAATCTATCCGGCGTCGCTGTCATACTTAGGGGTATTGCTTTGATCTCTTTCTGTACTCGTTCTGAAAAAGCAGGCCATGAGGAGATCATCCCTCCACTCCCCTTCTCCATGGTTAATGAGTTCGGCTACATGGGCATCGTCGTTGAGGTACGTCGGTGCTGTGGTGATCTTCCCGCCCACTGTTGTTGGCAGCCAACTATCTTCCCATATCCTAACTTTTCTACCATCTCCAATACACCAAATGGCCCCTCTAACAATAAGCTCCTTTGCTCCTACAATGCTTCTCCATGTATGACTTGGTTGATGCCCCACTTTTGCTTGCCAAAAGTCATCCTTTGGGTAATATCGGGCTTTCAAAACTCGGGCCGCCAGCGAATCTCGATTTTGGGTTAGGCGCCAAGCTTGCTTAGCTAGAAGAGCTTTGTTGAAGAGATGAAGCTTGTGAAACCCCATACCAGCTCTTTCTTTTCTTTCACACATTTTATCCCATGCCAACCAATTAATGCCTCCACTATCATTTCCTCTTCCCCACCAAAATTGCCTACAAAGTCTTTCCATGTTTTTACATATTGAAAGAGGTAGCTCAAAGCATTGCATTACATATGTAGGGATTGCTTGGGCAATTGATTTTATTAGGACTTCCTTCCCCGCCTTTGAAAGATGTTCTTTCCACTCCTTCAATTTCTTCCAGACTCGATCTTGGACAATTTGAAAAACAGCTTTCTTCGACCTCCCAATGAAAGTGGGCAGTCCTAGATAGCGTTCATGTGTTTCCACCGCCTTAAAACTAAGTCTCGCTTGGAAAATTCTTCCTGTGTTCGCTTACATTTCGGCTATAGGAAACCTCTGACTTGTCAACATTGATCTTTTGTCCATATGCTAATTCATATATTCTCAACATCTCCAACACCTCCACTGCCTCCTCCTCCGTTGCTCGTACAAACATGAGACTGTCATCAGCAAAGAATAGATGTGTCACCATCGGTGCAGTTCGGGCCACCTTTATCCCATGAATACATTTCCTCTCTTCCATGTCCCGAATAATAGCGGAAAGACCCTCTACACAAATCAAAACCAGGTACGGTGATATCGGGTCTCCTTGGCGGAGACTCCGTTGAGGTGAAATTGCACTAGAGGGTTTTCCATTTACAAGCACTTGATAACGAACTGTGGATATGCATCTCATAATCAGTTGGATACAAGAGTCATCAAAGCCTAAAGCATACATCATTCTTTCTATAAAGGCCCATTCAACCCTGTCATACGCTTTACTCATATCGAGCTTTAAAGCCATATGCCCCTTCTTCACATTTTTTGGTCTTTTTTTCAAGTAATGGAAGTGTTCAAAGGCCACAAGAATATTATCTGTTATCATTCTCCCCGGGACAAAGGCACTTTGAGATTCATGAATCACAAAAGGAAGGATAAGCTTTAACCTATTCCCAATGGTTTTTGATATCAGCTTATAGACTACATTGCACAGGCTTATGGGTCTAAACTCTTTTGTGGAGGTAGGGGCTTTAACTTTTGGGATGACAGCAATGAAATTTTGGTTTACAAGCTCAGGAGATTTACCCTCATTTAGCACACTCAGAACAAAAGAAACAACATCATCACCTACAATGTGCCAAAATTTTTGGAAAAAGATAGTCGACATACCATCGGGCCCGGGGGCCTTTGTGGGTTGCATTTGGTGTAGAGCTGTTGTGATCTCCTCTCCTGTATAGGGTCTCCTTAGTTGTAAGTTCATCTCCTCGGTGACTTTAGGCTTGACAAGATTGGCAACCGCGTCTGTATCCACCGACACTTGGGAAGTGAAGATATAATCAAAATACCTCACAAAAACCTCCTCTACCTCATCTTCTTTTTCCTTCCAAACCCCTTTTTTCATCCTTTATGCAAGATATGTGGTTTCTCCTTCTGCGCTAGTTGGCCTTTTCATGGAAAAAGGTCGTGTTTTTGTCTCCATCCCTGAGCCAATTTTGTCCACTGCGTTGGGCCCAATATCCTTCTTCCGTTTCCTCCATTCGGTCAAGGGAATTCACGAGGTTTCGGAGTTCAGCTACATTATCGCTTGTGGGTTCCTTTCTTTGTGTTTCCTCTATGTGGTTTTTTAGCCCATTAATCTCCTCCTTCAATTGCCTCATCTCACGGCCCATCTTCTTTTTTGCCTTTCTGCAGCAAGTTTCAAGTCTATCAGCTATCTTCATTGCTTTTCCTTCCTCCCATGCATTCTCTATTATTTGCTCACAGTGATCCTCGTTCAACCAAATTTTTTCAAACCTGCATGGGTGTACTTTCCTCATGTTATCAAACGAGCTCTCCCTATGCGGGACACTATGCAATAATACCGGTAAGTGGTCTGACCGCCTTTTGTGGAGGTGTATTACCTGATTCCATGTATACAACCCAATCCAAGCTTGATTCCCCACAAACCTATCAAGCCTCTCCTGTACATTCTCATCCTCCTCTCGCCCGTTACTCCACGTGAACGGATGACCATCCCACCCCAAATCGTACAACCCACATTCCTCCATCACATTACGAAATCCATCTATATCCCTGTCCATCTTTGGATTTTCCCCCTGTTTTTCTTCATGCTTCATTGTTGAAATCACCACCACAAAGCCACGGTGTTTCCTCACTTCCCTTTAAATCTCGTAACAGTTTCCTTGTTTTCTCTTTCTCTGCTTCAGCCGGATAACCATAGACACCAGAAAATCTACACCATCTACCCATCATTTCTTCCTCACACACTACATCGATATGATTCTGGGAGGTTGAAACCAAATCAATAGAAATTGTACTCTTCCAAAAAAGTGCCAAACCTCCTTTTCTAGCCTTTGCCTCTCCTATGCAACTCACAAACACCTCATTCTCCATATTCAAGTGTGACCACAAAGGTGCAATTTCCCACTCTTTTAGCTTCGTTTCACAAAGGAAGACGATGTCGGGACCTTCAGACATAATGAGGCGCTTAACACCCCGAACTGCACGTGGGTTCCCAAGCCCGCGGCAATTCCAAATTAATATTTTCATTGTTGTTTGCGGGGCTGAAAGTCAGCCACCGCTACTGTCTTGTCTGCTTCTATTGGTCCTTCATCCATCACACTTCTTTGCTTTTTCCCCCTTTCTTCATTCATATCAACCGGTCCTTCCACCTCTCGTTTCTTACCCACCTTGGTAGGCACTGCAACTCTGAACTCATTCTTGTCCCTCACAAATCTTTTCCACTTACCTATCTGTATGTCTCCTGAATTTGTACTCCTCCTTCCACCACATCAGCTATCTCCGTTCGACTCCCGTCATCATCCCCTCTATTCTCTCCTCCCTCCAACCCTCCCTCTTGGTGTATCATCATGTCTCCACTAATCTCTTTTTTCTCCTCTACTATGTCTTTCTTTTTTCCTTCATCCACCCTAATTCTCCCCAAACTCTCCGCTACCTCCTCAACACTTGGTTCTGCATGTTCATGTTTTTTCCTTTGCGGTTGAAAAATTAGCCTCTTTGCCGAGCTTGGTTGATTCTTTTCATGGATTGTGTTGAGCCCACATCTCGCATGCCATGGCGACGCCCTCATCCATTCAACATATTTTAATGTCGCCTCACCACCCTTCTCATCTTTTTCTGCACAGTCCTTCTCGTTGTGTCCTAATCTTCCACAAAAGAAGCATATCATTGGCAATCTTTCATACTTTACTTGCAGACTCATCTCTTTTCCTTCCTTTGTTTCTACACTGATCGCCTGCGGAAACGGCTCTCTGAGATCCATCAAGACATGGAATCTCAATGATTTTTCCCAACTAGCCTTTTCCTACTCATCTATCTTTATCAAAACCCCTAGGTGTTCTGCCAGAGCCTTTATGTTCCTCTCGTTTCGTCCTTTAAACGGTGGGTCGTAAACCCTAACCCAGAACGGCGTGTGCGTCAGAGTATCAGCAGCCTCTGATGGTTGTAATCCCCTTTCTAGCCCCTTGAGACACAGTACCGCCTTATCGAACGTCCATGGTTCTCCTTCCAAAACTTTCTCTTTATCCCTCTAATGCACAAACTGGAAGAGAAATAAATTGTCTGCAATTTCCTTCTCTTCAATTCCATGCCCAAGACTCCATATTTTCTCCATAGTATTCATCAAAGCATAAGCATTAAACTTTCTATTCGTCCATAATCTGCCTATAAGGCACAGGGAAATCTGCGACTCCTCCTCATCGGATACATCCTCCTCCCATAACACCGATTTTTTCCCCTTCCCCTTAGATGTTCCCTCGTCCGCCATGCCGGTGGTTCTTGCCGTCAACAATAGTGCCGGACTACAGATGCGGATGCCCGTCGACAAACCCTAGAGAAACCCTAGGAAGAAAACTCTCACTTAGGAAACCCTAGGAGAGACTTGACGGGGGATGTAGAACGTTGATTGTTTGAATGAAAATTAGAATGAGATCTACATCTTACAAACATTTTATTGATGGAAAACTAATTTTCCTTTTTTCATTTAACTTCAAAATATATGTTTTGTGTAGTACTGATCCCTGTTCCATATGAATTGTCATATATTTGACTATCACGGTCTCGAATATCACTCTTTGATTCTTATACAATTTCTTATATAATATTTCATTAACAATTGTAATATTATACACTTATAATAGTATTCTTCGTTACGAATCTAATCGTAGCTACTTTATATAACAAGGCATTATATATTCTGATAATTTTACGTCAAAATTTTTAATGTTTGAATGCACATTTTCAAAGACCGCGGTTAATTTGGAAAGGAGGGAGTAAACTAGTAAATTAGAATAATGTCAATCATTTTAATTTATTCGAGTTCCAAGTTGGAATTTCTTCTATTGTGGAGAATGAAGAAA
The DNA here is from genome assembly GCA_029582165.1 of Portulaca oleracea. Taxonomy (NCBI): domain Eukaryota; kingdom Viridiplantae; phylum Streptophyta; class Magnoliopsida; order Caryophyllales; family Portulacaceae; genus Portulaca; species Portulaca oleracea. The sequence continues at coordinate 16,729,605 of CM055888.1, read as the reverse complement.
TGAGTTCCGAAAATTTTAAAAATAAGATGATGTGTTAGATCACTACTAAAAATAAGTGTATTACCCACACTTTTTTCAACCAATTTAAAACGGCTGGAAAAACCAACCGCTTTACCAACATTTCATATTTTTCTAATTTTCCAACTATTTTTCAATTTTGATATGGGAAAAAGGATTGGAAATTCCAACCACATTTGCTAAAATGATGGAAATTTTTCTTATCATCTTTTTTTCTACTTTTTGAAAATGGTTGGAAAACAGTCGAATTATCAATTGTTTTCCCAACCATTTTCGAACGTTAGGAATTAAAAAGATTAGTAGAAAAAATTTCTCACCATTTTAACAAAAGTAGTTAGAATTTCCAAAGGTTTTTCCCTCGTAAAATTAGAAAAAAATTGGAAAATTAGAAGAACAATCATTGGTTTCTCTAACCTTCCAACTATTTTAAATTGATTAAAATTACCAATGATACACATATTTTTAGTAGCACTTGGATCAACCCCGAAAAAATTCTAAATAATAGAATCTCAGTACATTCTCTTGAGTCTTGAGCATAAAAGATCATGAGGAATGGTCATAATCAGTAATTCTTTTTTTTTTTTTTGGAGGTCCAGCAATTCGTAATCTACTCCCACAGATTATTATTGCCCGTGTCAACCGCACGTCCATTTCCGTGTGCTTGCATGATTTTCCGCGTGCTGTTCCTCCTGCTGTTTCCTTTAAGCTAATCCTCCACTTTTTATATTGTACCATTATCACTATTACTAACCTATGATTAAGGCTAGCTAGCTAAAGTAGACTTGGCCATTTCTTTAATTGAATTCTTGCCCCACCATGAGAAAATTAGCCAGACTTTTTAGTGCATTTTATTTCGGCTGTTGAAAACAATGTCTAGCCTTAAAGGAGGACGTGTCTTACACACTTTCTGCATCTATGTACTACCTCCGTTTTTATTTATTTATGTTTAAGAAATTGTGGTTAAAATTTTGATCATTATTATACTAATTTGTATAATGATTTATCATACAAAATTGATATCATTAGATTCGTAATTAAAAATGCTATTAAAAAGTATAAAATTATAATTTTTGATAACAATTTTATATTAAAAACTATTGATTAAAGATTGGCATTGAAAACCGTAAGTGACAGATAAAAAATAACGGATGAAGTATCTTTTTAATCTCCCTTTCATGCCACCGTTGTTTATATCAACATTATATAGGTTCATAAATACAAATTTGTTTAAAAATATTGGATTTTTATAATTTATACTTTCAGCTTTTGTACCTAAACGATCTCTACTTTATTTTTATGTTTAGATGGTCCTTAAAACAAATTGTATTATAATGGGATACCATTGAATGTATAACTTGCGTTTGACTCAACATTTAGCACAACACTTTCCTATGATTTTTAAGAAATTTACATCGTTTGTTTCAATTTTTTTCGATTATTTACGATTTTTTTCACTCTTATTCCTGGGACAAAAATCATAATAATTATTCTGATTTTTAAAAAAATATTTTGAAAATTTTTTTAGTAACCATACTTTATAACTTTTCTATAGGTAAGAATAAAAAAAATAAAAACAATATGTGGAAGGAATGAAAAATAAAAAATATGGAGATAGATTTGGTAATACTAGAATATAATTTTATTGATTTTAAACCACCAGAATACAAAGATAAAATAAGAATTATTGGCATACAAAAACTAAAAGTAGGGATTACTAAAATCTAATTTTTCTTTCCTTTATAATGATAAATTCGGGTCATCCAAACTCAGTCTCTGTCTCAGAGATACATCAATTGGATTTAGTGACCCACATGAACGGGGAAAACCTAAACCCAAAGGCCTGATTCATAACTCTGCTCATCTCCACACAAGGAGATTTACAAGTCATGGAAACTTTTAAGATGGAAGGTTACAATCATGTCAAGTGAACTACTTGTACTAGCTCATTGACGGTCCATAAATACACTTAACATATACTATTAACTCCATCTTATACTACTTGATCATTTTGTAAAAATTTAAAAAATTAATAAAATGAATTAGCTGAATGTTATTTTTCTTGAAAATTTATAAAATATTAATATTAATGTTTTTAATATTTTTCTCCCTTCTACGTACTTTTTCTATCCATGTATCTCAAAAAACCCATAAATAAATAGTTAGTTAAAAAAAATTGCATTCAAATTGTAAAATAATTAGTATTTTGCATACAAAAAAATTAGTTAAGGTAACATGTATTTTGGAGCAAAGGTAGCATATAGATTAGAGATCATTTCGTGGACTATGTTTAGTTTTTGAGCGTGGCCTCCATATTAATTATTAAAATTTGAGATATTAAAATTAGAATTGATTATTGCGGGTTTAAGTTTATTTCAAGTGTTGGTTGGCATTTAAATATTCAAATTGATGTTTTGGTAAAAGTAGGTCCAAATTATACTCTTGTATTCAAATTGAGTATTCAAATTTGGGATCTTAAGTATTCAAATGGTATGAACAGCAACAACAATAATGAACCCTAGTATAACCCCGCTTAACGGGAGATTTAAGATTATCCAAATGTAAATAACATTCCCCCCATGCACGAAAACGAATGAAGATGTTGATTCCAACGATTCAGAAAATACATTTTTAAAAACTGAAAATAATAATAATAATAATAATAATAATAATAATAATAATTTGGAAACCAAAGGAATGAGAAAAATTGGAGGAAGAAATTTTATACCTATGTGCTCCGTACTCTGAGTAGTTAAATCATGTTAACCTGAAAAATATGGACACAAACACAAGGAGGGCATAAGAAATAGCAAAGTCACAGCAAAGCCTCTTACTAGTATAATAATCTCACACCTTCTCACCCATCTACCTTAATCCTAGACCGTCAAATGGTCCTATCAAGTATCATGTGCTCCACTAAGCCTATGTGCTTCATATTGGCTCAAATCACCTCTTTCATAGACTTCTTAGGTCTCCCACGACAACGACAAAGTGGGGGAAGCGCGATTGTTTCACGTCTCCGAACGGAAGCACCCACACTCTTCCTGTACACATGACCAAACCATCTCAATCTATTCTTACGCAACTTATTCTAAATAGATGTCACCCCTAACTTATCACAAGGCAGATCGTTCCTGAAATAACCTTAGAGAGGGGTGAATAGGGTTTTTATGAAAAAATTCTGCACTTTATAAACATAAGGACGTTAATAACATTAATAACACTAAATAATAATACTTCTTTATTTGATTAACTTGAGGTACAGATAGAATAGAGGAGGTTAAGAAACTCAGCAGGTTTAGGATAGTGAGGTCCTTGAAGGCTGCTTATAGAGACAGAAACTTGAAACCAGATTCTGTAAAGAGCACCTCACAAATGGGGCAGATGATGTTTCTAACTCGCTAAAGAGAGAACACTCTTCTCGCTTTAGTTATACACCCTTGAGGGCCTCACGAGAACTTTCTTTCTAGTTACACAACTCACCACTCAAACTCAAGTGGTTACACTCAGAATTTTCTAGCACAAAATTCCTACACTCGATTTACTCTTACTTGGAATCGATATCTCTTTGGAGAGGACAGTTTGGGGCTCTTTATAGGTGGCTTCTTCATCCTCAACGAATTTCTCAATTGCTTTTCTTGCTTGTTGATTCTTGCCTTTTCTTAATTGCTTTCCTTGCTTGTCAATATTATCCAATCTTGCCTTGATTCTCAATCTTCACTTCTTTGGAAGCTTATGGACTTGCCTTTCGATTCGTTATCTTCAAAAGCAAGTATATAAATCAGTATGAAATATCTCAGGGAATATTCAGATATGGTAATATATTCTCGGATATTTCCCTTTAATTTTGCTCTTTCAAACGAAATCTGTTGGTGATGCTTGAGGTCCTCAGTGGTGATGCTTGAGGTCCTCAGAGGAAGGGTCGTGGAGGGCATCATGTGTGTCTATTGTTTCTTCAAACAAAGTCATCATGTGTGGAAGACTTCCCTTATTTTTCCTTTCAAACAAAATCTTCTGGGCATGTTGGAGGTCATCGGCTCTGACGTGGTGGAGGACATTGTATTGCTTGTACAGTTCCTAATCCTATCCAACTTGGTGGATCCACAAATTCATCAAAGCATCCTCATTTCAGCCACATTCAATCTTTGACAATTTGATTTCTTTGTAGCCCGATATTCTGAACCATATAACATTGTTAGCCTAATTACCACACGATAAACCTTACGCTAAGTTTAAGTGAAATCTTCTTATGATCAAACAACACTTTTGAGGTCGCGCTTCCACTTGTGTCAACTCACAATATTTCGATACATTGTATCATCACTAATATCTCCATTATTCTGTAAAATAATTCCCAAATATATCAAAACTTGTCTATTTATGAATAACCGTCCCTTGGCGATAATATTTTAAGGCCCCATTCTTTTATACGGTACCGCTGCGATGCGGTAAGTTGCAGTGTAGTAGAGTGCGGTAAGTTGCGGTTAGTTGTGGTAAGTTGTGGTGGAAATTAAAAAGTGGGTGTTGAAATATATTAATTAAAAAAGGGATTGTGGTAAGTTGTGGTGGATTGTGGTGGATTGTGGTGAGTTGTGGTAATTTGTGGTACCACAAAGTGCGATACCGTATAAAAGAATGGGGCCTAAGTATTCAAATAGTATCAAGTGAGTCAATTTTTTAAAAGGATAAGTTTAACAAAGTCTAGCTGGATGATTATTCTTTCAAAATATCATCCAAGATACTGTTAGAATTTTGTTTACAAAGTCTTCGATAATGTCTCTACAAAATTAGGCAAATTATAATTGGACAATATTATAATCTGAGTCAAAAAATTTATAAAAGTCAAAAAATCCATTCACATATGGGCAAACAGCAAAGGTACAACTCTAATATGGAATTGACATTGCACAAAGGGCCTACCCGTACCAATCTACCATGTTACCACCAGTTACCATGATCACATGCATGAGTATGCATCATCATTGTCGATTATTATGTTCTGTAACGCATTTTGTTGTTACATCTGAAAATTGGATTTTAATAATTTTTATTTTTATTAATTGTGTAGTAATAAATTTTATTTTTATTTTTGGATTCTGGTGATAAAAAATAAAATTAGATTATAGTGATACCAAATCCACCTAGCTACACATTTTTTTTCATTTATGCCTCATATTATTTTTGTTTTTCATTCCTGCTTCCAGAAATGTAATGAAGTGTAGTTATTAAAAAATTAAAAATTATTTTTTTGAGACTCCAAGCAATTGTTATGAATTTTTTTTAAAAGGAATAAAACTGAAAAAATTGTAATAAAATGAAAAAAATTGGGAGAAACGCCGTAAATTTATTAAAAATCATGGTAAAGTTTTATACTAAGTTTGGAATCAAATGCAACTCAAAATCTATAATATTTTAAAGTATACTCTCGGTGGTGTCCCATAAAAATTCAATTTTATTTTTTTTGGACCACCAGAATCCAAAATGAAAGTAGAGATTATTGCTATACAATTTGTGAAAATAGAGATTATTAGAATCCAATTTTCCTTATATATATATATATATATATATATATATATATATATATATATATTCCTTATATATATATATATATATATATAAGGGATAGATAGAATGAGAAGGGTAATTATGTGAGAAGGTGAGAAATGTCATTATGGATCCTTAGATCTTGATCCAAGGGGTCTTATTATTTCAAGGTTTTCAAATATTTTTTTCGGTCGGGAATTAAAGAGAGGCACATGAATCTAAGTGGAAAAAAGAAAAGAATAACAATAAAACAATTAATTGGTGCCTGGGAAATAAAAGTTGCATTTATTATGTATTCTCTATGTTGATGCATGTTTGTCCACACACATAGGTCGTGCTGATGTCCATTTCTCATCACTTTGATATCCATGTGTTCGGTACTTCATGTTCATATTTTGATTATTTTATGTCCATCTGTTTATTAGTTGTGGTGACCATCAAAATTTTTAAATCTTAAGATCGAATATATTCAAACCAAATTGACATTATGATCAACTGAACTGGACATCATGTTTAGACCATACGAAACATCATGTTCAAACGAAATAGACATCATGTGTATACCAAATGAATATCAGGTCAAAACAAATCGATATTGTATTCAAATTAACACGGACATCATGTTCGAACCAAATGAACATTTAGTGATAAACATATGAATATTAAGTAATAAAGACAGTGACACCAAATAATCAATATATGAACATCAAATAGTTAACACATGGACATCAAAGTGATAGCAAATGAAGATCTATTTGGTCGACAAACATGCATCAACATAGAGAATACATAATAAATGAAACTATTTCCTAGGCAACAATTAATTGTTTTATTATTAATTTTTTTTAGAAAGAGGATTTGATTAGATGAAGGAAAGAATTCTCTCTTAGTGAGAGAAAACTAGTGAGAGAAACTCTCATTTCCTTCCATTTACTTTAGCTTCTTGCAGACCACCTCTACTAATGTTTCACCGCTTCCAATTGCACCTTATTAACTTCATCTCGTGACATGGCTCTATCTCCTTCGTTGGATGAGGCTTAGTGGCGCAAGTTAAAGGAATTAGTGGCATGAAACGACTGTTATCTACTGCAATTAATGAGGTAACTACTGCTCTGCACTAGTGTTGCTCCTGATGCCGGCAGAAACGGTGGCTGGAAAATGTGGTGCTTGCAGAAGAAATGTGATCTATTTTCAGCTAATCCTATTGGTCCAGATATTCTCAGCATTAACCCTTCCGTATTCGACTGGTGTTATTGGGTTTTCCCAGATTTGTGCCTGGCAGACTCTGCAATTTCAGAGTTTAATTCACTGATAGTTCTCTGATCGAAGATATTGTCGGTTCTTTGGATTGACTTCAGCACTTCTCTTCCCTTTGTGATGGCTATTTATAGCCATCTCCCAGGTAGTGTTTATGTGTACATTCCACCCTATAGACGGAAAAAAAAGTAAAAAAATGATGGGTTCTCAGTTTCCCGCCTTCAAACCTTTTTCCCCCACTTCGCATAAATCCCAGTCTGAGTTTACCTCCCACCCTCCTCACATGAATCATACGGTTCCTATCCTCCGGTTCCCCTCCCCGCCGGCAAATTTTAATTACCAATGGAATCATTCCTTTCTGGGATATATCCATGACCCTCGTCAATGGTTGCCGTGCCAAATAGAGGAACTGGGTCGAAACTTTTGGGACCTCCAGGGGCGGTTAACCGTCAAACGAGTTGGCAGTGAAGGCAAACTATTTCTGATCTAGGTGGAGACTGTTATCGATAAGCAATATTTGGGGAGAGCCCAGAATGTTGTTATTGAGGGTAATCTCCTTGTTCTCAAATCATGTAGTGAGTACACCACTACACCCACATAGAAGCGATGGACTTTAACCACACCTCGTTATGGGTCCGTCTTGCTGGGCTTCCATTCAAGCATAGGTGGCGGGGGGCTCTCCGCTCCCTTCAACCTGTCCTCGGTACCATTGATGATTTTGGCTTCCCCTACGAATGTGATTTTACTAGTGATCATATCCGGATGAAGGTAAAGATCGACTTGCGAAGGCCTTTGGTGCCGGGCTTCTTTGTCCTTGATGATCAACCTTGTGTGGGTTAGGGTAAGGTACGAAAATGTCTTTTGCTTCTATAAACGCTGTGGGTTGGTAGGGCATAGGGCTTTTGCTTGCAAATTGTCACTGGAAGAGGCGGCCGCTGAGATTTATGCCCGTCTGTTCAAACTTGAAGGGCATGGTTTCCCGGTTCATTATGGAACTGATCCCTTCTATACCAACAAGATCATGGCACTGCCTCCCATCCCACCTTACTATACTACTCACCTCATCAGTGGTACCCCTGACGTCGTCAAGGCACCTAAACGACGTCGTTCTCCGACATCAACTACTCATTCCTCACCGGACATGACACCCCCGACGTTGCCGGAATCTAACAAACCTGTTTTGCCGACCGTGGGGCCTCTCATGCATTTACCGTCACTTCCTCCTCACTATGTTAATTTTAGCAAGACTTTTTGGGGTTGCAATCAACAACACTCCACGACGTTCCTGCATGGCGACCCAAGGCAACCCATGCAAGGCAAAGGGATCTATAGCTGGATGATACGCGCTGTGCAACGCCTCATTGTCTACCCGGAAGAAGGTTCATCCTTCAGCCACCGTTTCGTATGACAGCCCCCTTCGGCCCCGACCTCCATCATTTGAACATGGACACGACTCCTCTTGTACCAGATGTTCTCCCATACCCCAAAGGCAAAGCTATTATGTCTGCTGAGTTACCGCCCAAAAAGCGAGGACCGGAATCTGATTTCTATTGTCCGGATCCACCAAAGGCTGCTGTTAACACGGAGTTGTCCATGAGCTCCGATTCGGACGTCTCCACGGACCAAGGTCGACACTTTCATACCGTTGTTCCAGCTCTTGCACCGGACTAAACTCCAAGTTCGACAGAATCAAAGGCGGGGGGGGTATCAAAATGTTTCTCTGCGGGTCTAAAGATCGTCTGCCCTACTGAGGACGACCCGATGGATGTTGAACTTGGGCCGGGTCCATCCCGCCCGATACTTCCTAAAGGATTAATTTTCCACAAGGGCTGGGTCTACAAAGAGTGGAGGAAGAAGACCCACTCACAAGGAAGAGAAATCACCAAGCAATTTACACCCAAAGGATTAATTTTCATTGATTAGGGTTTGAAAACCCACAATCACAAATTCTCCAAGTGAGAGTAATTTTGAGTCTAAATCTAAAAGCTTCAAAAACTAACTCTAATAGAAGGGGGAACATGTATATAAAGGAAAAGGGGAGAAGGGGGAAAAAGAAAACAACGAAAAAAGGCTGAAGAAACGCGTGTTGGGGCTGAAAAGGGAGGAGGCGCTGCTAGCGTCCCCTAGGCACTGCCAGTGTCTCAATCAGACAGGAGGGCTGGAAAACCGCATAAGGCACGACCAGCGCCTGGCTGGGCACACCATTTTTTGCTGACTTCCAAAGCACATAACTTTCTCGTTTTAACTCTTATTTAGCCATATAATATATCTATTGAAAGCTCTCAGTGTTTACTATAAGCTCACCATATTTGGTGGTCATTGAAGTTATATTGAGGAAATTATGATAAAAAAAAGTGAAGGTATGTATTTTTCTCATGTCCAATTTTACCCATTTTTCTTCATTTTCTTCCTTCCTTCATTCTACTCTTCCTTCCTTGACTTTCCTTCTTCTTTCTTCTTGGTTCCTCGGACTCGATTTCTCTAGTGTTCTTCCTTGATGCTCCACGAACCCGACCCCGACCCTTGTGAAAAGACCAAAATGCCCCTTTGCTTCTAAATAGTCCATTTGAGGCTTCAAAAGCGACCCGAGCTTAACTTGAAGAAAAATAACTTGGACCCACTTTCATTATTTTTTTTTTCGATTCTAAGGACCCTACGAAAATATGGATCAGCTTGGTACTCATCTTTAACTTAATAATCCTACCATCTTCATCCCTAGGTTGACCACAAGTTTTGAAGGTGTGACCCAATGCATTGCATGTTGTACATCTCTTTGCCCCATGAGCCTTGGTTGACTTACTGGCTTCTACAGCTGCTAGGACTTCTTTAGACTCCCTCCTCTTGTTCTTTTCAGGCCTTCCCTTTTTCTTTAATTCAAAAGGAGGGTCTTGCAGCTTATGCTCTGATTCTGACCACATGGTATGATCAAGTATAGGGTGAATGAAGGTGTCATACAGCTTCTTGTAAGTGTCAACATAGAAGCAGGGTTCAACAAAGTCCTCCACCTCTATATTTTCAAAATGGATGCACCTTGTGGCATGTTTACAAGTTATTCCACAGATTTGCCATTTACTACATGTAGAAGTCTTTGCATTCAAGTTTACCACATGGTTGACACTACCTTCATAAATATCAAACAACTCATTCCCTTCCCCAGTCAATGGTCCACATTCCCTTGATTCCAAAGTTGTTTTCCTAATCTTCTTGTCAACAAAAGGTGTTACCTTAGTCTCCTAAGTAGATGTCTGTTTCAACCTTGTGTCAAAACAATGGCAATAATCTTCGTGAAATCTTCCAACATGGTGAGAATTGGCCTTGATCGATGCTTGATTATGGCATTGTTAAAGGACTCCACAAAGTTGTTGGTGTTGTCATCACTCTTCAAGTTCTTGTCAAACTTGAACCTTGCCCAATTCTCAACAAGTTCTGCATCCCTCAACCAATTGTAGGCAGCTGGGCTTTTCTGCTTGATCTGCTCCATTTCTCTTTTGAATACATGCTCTGAATAAGCATTAGCTGCAATGTAGAAGTGAAAATGGAACCAAGCTCCTACAACAATTAAAGTTTTCACATTAGAGTATAATACATAGTTTCAAATTAGAAGTGCACAAGAAACAACTACCATATATCTGGAAACGTTGAAGCAAAATTCTTGAATAAGTGCAATACACATACCCTCCTCCTCGACTGTGGGAAAAACTTTGCAGCAACTTTCTTAATTGACTCGATATATAATGGAAGTTATTAAAAAAAATTTATATAACATATTAGCTTATGTGTTGAATTGTAGACATAAAAAACATAAAGCTAATAAGAAATCAAGTTAATTTTTAGGATTACCAGATGTCTGTCAGCCATGAAAGTGTATTTGTGTGAATCTTCCTTTGCGTCTAATGCCACAGATAGACCATTAATAAAGTATGACCATTCAACATCGTCTTCAGTAGGAAACACACCATAAGCCAATGAGAATTGTCCATTATTTCCATCCATTCCAATTGCAGTCATTAGAACCCCTTCGTAAGGTCCTTTCAAGAAGCATCCATCAATCCCTATAAATGCCCTACAATTCTCCTTGAAAATTTTAATTGCTAGACCAATGCAAATCTGAATCCTTTTGAAGGTGGGGTTCAGGGTTGGACCTTTGTTAGTGAATTTGATGAAGCAATTTGACCCCAGATTTACTTGGATGAATTGGTCACAATATTGGTGCAGTTTCCTATAACCTTCATCATGGTTGCCAAATAACTCATTCTTCATGATTCGAATGGCTCTATAACAGGTGTATACTAGGATGGCAACCCCAAACCTATCAAACTTGATGGCATGAACCCCCTTTGCATCCATGTTGGGATTTTCCCTATAGTCTTTCATCAATTGCTTAACTGCCTACCCAGCACCAGCTCTTTAATTTTTGGACTTCTCATAGAAAACATGGCCCCCTTCGACATATTTCACCCTCCAAGTGACACGATCTTGCATTTGAGTCACATGAAGCCTAAAGGTGCACTTCTTGTTTGCACACCTTTGTGTGTACCTTGTTGCACTGTTCTTCACTCTCTGTAGGACAATCCCTCTCTGAATGGTGTAAGTTCTCATAGCATCCAGTAATTGTTCCTTACAGTTGAACAAATCCCCCTCTTTGATATCTACCTTCTCATCCCTGCCCTCACTCCACACTTGACCTTGACAGTACACTTTACTCATCTTTGCAGCAACAAATTTTTTTTGTGGAGGTCCCCTTTCTCCTAAGTCATTGCACAACAGTTGTCTAGCTTCATTCTCTTCCTCTAAATCAAGCTCTCCATCAGACTCATTGTCTGACTCATCTACAGAAACATTGTCTCCATCACTATCTTCATCATCATCTTCAGAAGGAAAAAAGTCTTCATCTAAACTCTCATCATCATCTTCTACTGCTACATTTTCAGCTCCAGCACTAGATCCACCAAATTGATCCTCAACAGCATTTTCTTCCTTAAAGAAAATGTCAAGATCTTCAATGTATGGCCTTGCAATTTGCTGAATATCCTCAGCACTGAGCCACACAAACTGTCTTGATATGATGGTCAACAACTATGGATTTGGGTCCATTAGCTGCTTCCCTTTATCATTTTTCCTTTTTTTTGGGTGATTTTGATGGTGAAGGACTTTGAATTGGTTGTATTGGTGATAGACACCCCTATGATCGGGTCACTGGCCTCAAAGGACTACTGGCTGTATTGTTGCTCTTCTCAGGGGTTCCAACACACTTTAGGGTTTTACTTGGAGTAGTTGGGGTAGATTTACTGTTTCTCTTATCACTTGGTTTGTTGGTTGGTTTGTCATTATTGGTGTGCCCCTATATGGAGAATCTTGCTTACCACTACCAGCAGCTACATCAGCAGCATCACCATTACGTGCCACCTTCTCTGATAGGCTAGGCCCTTTTACCACTAGGCCAACACCACCAGCACATGACACTTTTTGAGCTGGGCCAGGCCCACCTAGCACTCACTTATTGGCCCATTTTGGCATCCCTGTGCAAAATTCTCCTCACAGGCAGTTTAAGAGGCCTATTGCCAAATTGGTGGGCTTTGCTGCATTCTTGGATGCTCGGGTAGGGTTGTTGGTTGACGTTGTTGCGATAGTTGTGTCCTTAACAGTTTGACTACTTGAACCCAAATCATCCTCATTTGGAGTCAATATCATCTCATCAGGCCATCTGGTAGCTTGATTCAATGTCAGCTCATGAGCTTCAACTATCAATTCATCTGGTTGTGCATTATCTAGACTTTCCATTGTCTGTTGAAGCTTCCCTCTCCCTGCTAGTTCAACCAGCTCAACTGGAAAGTTCTTTGCTTTCTTCATTTTCATCCATGTCTCCACAAAAGTATTCCAACCTTTATCAATAACTAATGGCAGCTTCTTATTCACCTTCCCAGGCAAATACCAATTCAACCTGCATACTTTGGAAACTTCGTCATTTCCTGGATAAATGCTTGCCTGATGTCACAGTACAACTCCTTATGGTTGTATCTATCTAAATTCTTCTCAGGAATATACCATTGTCTGCCTTTATATTCTACAACAAAACCCTTCACACTATTCTGAAACACAATGACTATGACAACTTTCAGAACATACTTTACATGATGCAGACAATCCACGCATCTTACACATGATCAAACACAGATTACAACTTAAAAGAACGCTTCTTTTCAAATGTTAATGAAAATTTTGCATATCAACCACAAACAAATACAATTGAACACCGAAAAATCCTAAATTACTCAACCCCGACCACTCTTGAACTTACCATTTGTAGGGCTTTGTTTCAAAATGACCATCAAATATAGCAACCGTCCCAGAAGATATTCCGACATCCGTCGCCTTCCACAGCCGTCGAAATCACCAACGATCGCCTTCTACCTCGACCAATTCCTTCCCTACTGCCACTTTTGAGGTTTTCGAATGATAGAATAGTGGAGCAAAACTCTAGGAGTTGAGTAGTTGGGGAATGAAGAGGAGAGAGAAACTGTGGCAGTGTTTTGAGCGGGCAAATTAAGGATAAAAAGGACACTTCACTCAATTTTTCAAGGACAAACGAGACTTTTCCTTTTTTCCGACCAAAACATGCTTGAATATCACCCCCAACCACTTAAGTAAATACATTAAAAAAATGTTATGCCCCGTAAGTCAGTTAATAAAAATGTGTGATATAATTTTTTATTTTCCCATTCATTTTTCGTTTTCGGTTTTTTTATAGTTTGCAGTTGGATCAGAAATGGGGCAAAAATCTGCTCCGAATCACGGAGGACCGGGAGTAAGAGTAATATTTGTTCCGATTACAATCTAAACCGGGATAACCCCTCGGTGCAACAATCGAGGTAGTCACTGTCACGTTATGATGAATAAATAAAAAGGAGATAACCGATATTCCTGGTACTTTTATGTAATGAAGGAGAGAGTATTTAAAAGAGGAAGGGGCGAAGCTTCCTGGAAGCTGACTCTCCCATCACTAATGGCGCCTCCTCTTTATAGCTCTCCTCACCTTCCCTCTCTTCTCATCACTTCTCTCTCACATCTGACATTTCTCCCATTTCTGTCGCTATCTCTCTTTTCTTTAATTTTGTCTCTCCTCTTCCACTCCACAGTACTTACCATCCGCCATGAAGCAGCTCTTCAAATCCTTCACCTTCAACCCCAGGCAAGTCTTCCGCCATCAGAAGTCCAGATCCGTATCTAAATCCGACCCTCTCGCCTCCTTCAACTCAGCCTCCTCCTCCGACACTTCTTCCTCCGATTCCTCCCTCGCCGTAGCAAAACCTAAACGCGCCGCCACACTTCCGCTACGCTCCCGCTCCAACGAGTGGTCCTCCTCTGACGGAGATTCCGACGTCCTACGATTCGACTTCGTTCAGGCCTTCAAGTTGATCGACCGCGACGGCGACGGCAAGATCGAGTGCGTCGAGCTCGAGTCTCTCCTCCGCCGTGTCGGACGGAACTCCGCGGCGGTTTCCGACGAGGAGATTTCCGGCATGATCGAGGAGATCGACCGGGATGGCGACGGATGTGTTACTCTGGAGGAGCTGGAAGCGGTGGGATCGATTCTGGAAGCTTCTAGCACTGACGAGGATGACCTCAAAGAGGCCTTTAACTTCTTCGACGCAGACCACGACGGAAAGATAACGGCGGAGGAACTTCAGTCAGTGTTCGTTGCGTTGGGGGATGAGCGGTGCACGTTAGATGACTGCAAGCGCATGATAGAAACCGTCGATCAGAATAAGGACGGGTTCGTATGTTTCGAGGACTTCGCTCGTATGATGGACCTTCAACAACGATGACGAATGAATGCTTGATTAAATTTTTTTTTATTTTCTTTTTCTTTTTGGGGACTTTTGAGACTCGGAATCTGCCGAATTTTCTTGGTACTTAACGGTCTGTCTACCAAGGCAGATTGAGGGACTCATTTGTCTTCTGCGGAGGAGATCTATGCAGGAAAGGAATCAATCAATCAATGTTGTTGAATGGTAGGTAATGATCGTACGTACATATTGATATGTTGAGTTAGGAATGAAATTAAATCTTTGCTTTATAAGTTACTCCCTCTCCCCATTTTATATGTAGATTTTTTGGTCTAAAAACTTTTATAAATCCAAGATATTAAGGAAATTACATATCAAGTTGGATTTGGACAAATATATTCATTCACTTAATACTCTCTCCGTCTCTTTTTAAGTGTCAATTTTTTTAACTACCTTAACCCTTTTTATTTGTCAATTTTACAATTCCAATAATCAAAATACCCAAAATATCCTTAATTAATGAATTTGAGTTTTATTTACCTTTTAAAATTTTCCTTCATTACTCTTTTTACATTGAAATTAGTGGAAGGATATATTTGTCTATACACAATTTTTTTACTCTGTTTCCAATGAGCATTGGTTTTGTGAAGTTAGGTAATGTGACACTAAAAAAGGGACGGAGGGAGTAGTAATAAAGGGACGGAGGGAGTAGTAATAAAGGAGAATATTATAAACGGTAAAATAAATATCATTTATTAATTTTTCAATGCATACAATAATTTGTTACATAAAATTATTACTACTATTAGATTTGTAATGAAAAATATTAGGATTATTGAATAATAATACAGTGAACTTTAGGAGTATTGAACAATAATGCACTGAACTTTTTTTTTTTTGGATTCTAATATACTGAACTTTGAGAGTGTTGGATAATAATGCACTCAGACCAATTCAGCTGGTGGTTGACGAGGTGATTGTTCTACTTTGAGGTGTTGTTTTTCTATTTTTTTCAGAAAAATTTTTGCCGTATAAGAAAGTACGCATAAATAGGATGACTAATATACTTTTTTTGGAAAAAAAAATAAAAAAACTACACCTCAAAGTAGGATAGTCACCTCGTCAGCTGAATTGGTCTGAGTGCATTATTGTCAATTACCCTCAAAGTTCAGTGTATTAGAGTCAAAAAAAAAAGTTCAGTACATTATTATTCAATACCTCTAAAGTTCAATATATTATCATTCAATAATCAAAATATTATCATAAAAGTATACGTTAATAAAACATTGTATGAGAAATTATTAATCAAAAAGTTACGATAGAGATTGTGATAGTTAACTAAATAACAATTAATATGGAATGGAATGAATATTATCGAAAACCACTATCGCTATATTTCAACACTATTATCATTATATATTTAATATCATTGTAATTTTTGATAAGTATTATGTGAAAAATAATGGATTAGAAAATAATATTGAACCGAGTTAAACATATAGGAGTATAATACTCTCCACCTTCATTGAAGATGCACATGTTTTTTTTAATCCTATATGAGTTTTGTTGTAATAATTTTCACGCACCCCATCTTTATAAAATAATTTTTTCACATCAATCTACACATGAGAGCTGAGACATAGAAGTAGCCAATAGTTCATCCTTTTCTCCCCTTCTTCTTCTTCTTCTTCTTCTTTTCACTCTATTATTTTTTGGGCTTCCAAGTGCAGATTCACATTTTTGTTGGAGAAAGTTTCAACACTTGGATCAAATTGACAATCATCTTAAGATGAAATTTGCAAACCTGAAAATCAGGAAGCCTTGGTACAAAATTTGCAAATCTAAAAATTGCGAATAATCTTAATAGTAATATTTGCAAACTTGGAAAGATGATGGTCTTTAATAAGTCCAACTTGAAGTCAACTTGCTGACTGGAGAGATATTGGGCTAGGGATGACAATGGGCTGGGTTTGGGGTCCTCTTTGGACCGGACCATAAATTTTACAGGGCCGCATGAGACCGGTGGGTCCCAAGAACTTGGACCGGGCGGACAGATATGCAGTCATGCGGTCCATGCGGATCATATTGGGTCCAACACTCTTGTGTATTTTTTTTACTAGATTTATCAATTTTTCGGATTAATTTTATACGTACGCAATTTGTATAATAATGATTGTTTTGTTTAAATACACAAGTTTTCAACACAATAAAAACATCTAGTTCATTGTGCAAGACTATGAGCAAAATTAACCATAAAAACATTACAAAAATCATCCACACATCAACTCTAAAAATGCAACTATACAACTTAAAATGCACAAAAAAAAAACACGAAATTCATGATTGTCGCACTATACAACTTTAAGAATACAAATACACTAGGGTTTTCATTTAATATATATATATATATATATATATATATATATATATATATATATATATAGAGAGAGAGAGAGAGAGAGAGAGAGAGAGAGAGAGAGAGAGAGAGAGAGAGAGAGAGAGAGAGAGAGAGAGAGAGAGAGAGAGAGAGAGAGATATAACGAACCGATCTTGAACATTAATTTACAACGAACCAACCTTGTTATGTTAATTTTTCCAGCGAACCTCCGACGAGCCTCACTCGTCGGAAATCTGACTTGGTGGTGGCGGATGGTGACTTGGATTATTTAAGAGCCAAAAAAAAAAGAAAAACATATTGTGGCATGTGCTGAATTTTTTCTTTGCCAAATCACTATTCCATTTATTTATTTTTAATATACAACTCACCCATCTCGATCTATTAACTCCCCTTTTCTTTCTCTCTCTCTCTTCACCCCCCAGCCCCCTCTAAACACCACCATCATCATCAAAGCTTTTAAATGATGCAACCACAATGGCCAGGGTAAAACTTCATACATACTATTGCAACTTTAGAGTTAAGGATAAGTAATTAGTAATAGCAAGGGTCAACCCAGAAGACACATTCTTATCAAACAAGAGTCCATGTCTACTCAAACCAATATTAACAAGAGTCCATGTCTACCCAAAGCGGAGCTCCAACAAAGACTGCCACACAAAGGTCGACGGCCGGAGCTAGAGAATCCAAATGTCGGCACTCTGCGCCACTAGGGTCTTCCAATTGACCCGCGAATTGGGCCACAAGACCGATGGAGAAACCATTCAGTGGCTCCTCCAGCAGGCCGAGCCGGCGATCATCGCCGCCACCGGCATCGGAACTATCCCGGCGTCCTTCCTCACCACCGCCGCCTCCGGCGCCTCTGTTTCTCAGCAGGGCACCTCTGTTTCTCTGGGCAGAGAATCGGACAAATTGGGGCAATTTCGGGGATGGATTGGGGAGATCTCAAGTGGGTGGGACTTCGATTTGGCCATCGATTGGAGTTGGAGGTGGGTTAGTGCAAGTTTTCGATGGTTCTGCTTCGGCTGGTGGTGCTGGGGGTGTTTCTACTTCGAATTTGGTTGGCAGAATTCGAGTTATTTGACGAATTTCGCTCTTCAATGAGTAGGATTGGCCACTACAAACATGGGGCTTCTTAGTTTTACTCCAATTTTAGCGAGAGGAGCTTAGATTCCTGGACTTCAATTGGGGCTTTTGCAAGATGGACATGGTGTTATTGGTCAAATTTATCAACAAGGACTAGGGGGGTTGTGTGTGTGAGAAAGAAGGGGGGTGAGTGTAATAACCCACCCCAAAATCATGTTTAATTATCTATAAATCACAATAATTATCCAAATCGCGTTATAAATTTTTCGCGTTTACCTTTATTTATTTACTTATTTACTTATTGATATCGGTGTTAAGTCTCGTGCAGGAGATGGCTAAGGTGCCGAATTATCGGCTTAAAAGTTTACTTTACATATTCATTCAATGAGTTAAAGTATTTCAGGTTATACGATGTGTATTATAAATTTATTTACCGAGAAACGGTTAATAATTATCCGCCTCGATTTCTATATATATTTTACCGTCCCAATTTTAATTTATTTAGTTTCATTTCCTTTACATAATTTTAAAGAGGTAATTTTTCCACTTTATTATTCTTAATCCAAATTCCTTTGTATTTTATTTTTATGTTACCAAATTATTATCAATATATTTAATTTCCTACAAAAACCCAATACTTCAATTTATTACAACAATTACAATATATTTATCCTATTGTTATCATCCTATTACTATTTAATTAAGGTTTATTTTAGTTATTATTAGCATTAGTTTTAATTAGATGGTGAGTATATATGTTTTAGTGAGGAGGAGCTTAAGGCTCTGTTCGGCAACAGCGTTTGCAGTAGCTTTTAGCGTTTTAATTTATCAAAACGCTATTTTATCAAATTTTTGACGTTCGGTGAAATAGCGTTTAAAATTAGTGTATAGAGTTTAGGGTAGCGTTTCAGTCAAAATTTCAAACGTTACATATATTAACGTTTGGGATTGCTTTTCAGCGTTTGGCGCCTTACTTTACACGGTTGCCCTCAAAAATTATGAAAAATTTACAATTGGTGCCATTGGTATAAAAGGCAATTATTCCCTGGGATTCTTATTTATTTCCAGCCTCCAAGATTCGGAAGATTTCCATCACATCCGTACGGTCGGTCCTCTCTTTGCTGCAAACTGCTGTTGCTGCCTTTTTTTGTGTTTGTCTCTAGAAATCATCATCACTCAGGTTAGTTGCCTCTCCTTCACGATTTTAAAATTTCTTGTTTTTTTTTATCTTGGTTGTAGTTTTCATCAGTGTGATATTTGGTTGATTGGGACAAAATTGAATTCTTGCTACAAAATCAAAACTGGGAAAAATATGATGTTTTGAGATTTATTACTAATAGATGTTGGAGGAAGATAAAAGTAAATTTTATTGTTTATTACTAGTAGATATTGGTGAAGAAAGAGAAGAAAAACAGAGGAGAGAGAATGTCTTAATACCTTTTCCTTTTGTTCTTGTGCAAGACAAAGGGAGGGAGAATGATGAATGATAAAAACAACTGTCAAAGCTAAGAGAGACGAGCCTATATACATAATAAAATTTTATTAGTCTGTTCTGATAAAGGGTCCAAATTGTGATCTAAATAAAATTCTCCATTGATAAAAGTATCCTTCTTGGTGGTCACCGTCATGGCTGTCATCTCCCTATACGGCTGCAATTGCCCTTGCCCCCATTTTTTTCTCTCTAGTCCCTCAAGTTCACCCACCTCAACCTCTCCGCCACTTCGCGAAATCAACCTCACTATCACCGCCACTAACCGAATTACCTCCACTTTGGTCGTGGTTGCCTCTGCGTCGTATAGTAGACTGCTAGGAGCCACGAGAATAGGCATGACCCAAGCGACAAGTTCGGGATCGAAATTATGCTTGCCCAAAATTGTACAAGTGAATATAGAGGTTTTGATGAATTTTGATGAGAGAAATAGATAAATAGATAGATTTGAAAAGGGGACAAAGATATATAGATTTGAAAAGGGGACAAAGATATATATATGGAGGGTGCATGATATTATGGTAGGAATGTATGGCAGCAAAGAATTACGGATGAGCATGCAGAGAGGTGTCAGAAACTAGAAGAAAAATATCTCTCTTTTTGTTGGGGGAGGTTGAATATGAGGAAGAAACATGCAAGGAAGGTGGGTCAAAGATATATTGATGTACATGAGTACATGACTACGTGTCTCTCTCTCTTTGCTTTTGTTTGGGGGGAGGGTAAATCTGAGGAAAAAACATGCAAGAAAGGTAGGCATTATGTACTCCCTTTGTTTTTTTAAAATTGTGATTTTGACCGTTAATATCTTAATTTGTACAATGATTCATCATACAAAATTAACGTTGTTAAATTTATTATAAAAAATACTATTAGAAAAGTATAATATCGTAAATCTTTATAAAAGTATTATATGTGAAATTATTGATTAAAGACGACCTTAAAAGCGTGAAAGACAAATAAAAAAAATTTGGAGGGAGTACATATGTAAACGTGTATAGATGTTTATGATGGGTTTCCCATACATGATTATGGTGGGTTGCCATACTGTACTATGGATAGATATATTTATGTACACAACTATATGCAAGGAAGGTGGAGTTGGTTTGTCTTGGAGTGGATTGAGGGAGCAATTAATTTGTTTTGGGTTAGTAAAAAATGGTCAGTTCATGTTCCGTGTTAGTTTCTTATGTTGGTTAGTTATGACTATAATCAATGTAGGCATTATTTCCATATTACCTATTATAAAGTAATTTTTAAGTAGATTAATTTAAGTAGGCCTATATCATATTTGTTGCTAGATGGCGGAGAATAATGAAAATGAAAATGGTGGAGGATCGAGAAAGTGTTTGGTGGAGTTCTGATGAGACATTAATATTATGTGACGTGTTGATTCAATTTATCATGAAAAATGGTAACCAATCCTATAAATGGCGTGAAATTGAAGGGAAGTTGGTGAAAGAATTGGGCGTACATGTCCAATTGATTCTTATAAGCACAAGAATGATGCAATGAAAAGGATTGGCGAACTTGGAAACTCTTGAGAAATTCAGAAACTGGACTAGGTTGGGATCCTAAATCTGGAAAAATTGATGCTACAACTGAATGGTGGAAGAAGAAAATTAAGGTTAGTTTTTTTATTTTTAATTCCACTCCCTCTTAAGCATAATCCTTTAATGTTTAAAACAACCTACGTATTCCATTAAATTCACTTCAATTTATTTTAGTGACTTATAGATTTTTGATATTATGGTAGGAGAATCCATCTTTTAGAAAGTTTAAAGAAAAAGGTGTGACCGCATTACTTGAAGAAAAGTGGGACTACTTATATGGAGATACATATGCGACTGGGGAAAACGTGTACGTACCTACTATGGATCTTCCTGCTGTCAATGAGGATAAGCATGAAAGTCAAGAAGAGGAAATCCAATGACAGGACGCTTGGTGAAGAAGGAGTATAAATGTTGATAACCTCCAAAATTATCCTTATTATCTAGATGAAGACGCTTCTTAAGAAAGTTTGTTGATTATGTTAGCGGTGATATGGGGCAAGCCCAAGTTAATATTGACACAAGCATTTCCCAAGATGAAATTCAAACTCAAATTGTCGCTGAAAGTGAAATTGCTGCAAACAAGACAACTAAACAAATTCCAAAAAAAAAAAATCGATCCAAATGAAGCGCAAGAGAAGACAATCGAAGTGCAATGTTGGGTGATCACATTAAAGATATGGTTGAAACTTGCAAGATGATGAGTCAAGGCATTTCAAGTAGTTCAAGCAAAAACCATCACCTACGTCTCATCTTTGAGGCAATGCAAATTATTAAATCGTATGGTAGACAATGGTATATTGGAGAAAGGAAGTGACTTTTGGTGTTTTTCCACCTTAGTGCTTGAAGATGTTGTAAAGAGAGAAATTTTTGAATATGGACGATGACCATAGTAGGGAAAAGTGGCTTCAATATCTGCAGAGGAAGGAAACTGACAACTAATCTGCTATCCATTTATGTTTACTTTAGGGACCTATTTATAAACTATATTCTAGATGACAATATTTATTTGGTTGATAGATATGTTTTACTTATTATCTTGATTTGGAAGTGACTAAACTCAAAGCTTCACATCTTTAAATGGAGACATTATATTTTCAATTTTTGTTTTATAAGTACTCAGATGTATTATATTTATTATTTTAATTGCAGGAATTTTGATGGATTGTGATGAAGTAGAATATTGTGAAATGGATTGTGATGATGATGACTTACCTCAAAAGTTTTGGATGATGGCTTCATGTACAATAACATTGATTGGTGCCTACTTTTACAAGTATCTTTATAAGGAACCTTGCATGACTTCTTTTTTGTCAGGAGAATTATGGATCAAGGAAATTTTGAATGGTCATCCCATTCGCTGTGTGAATGCTTTTAGAATGGAGCCGATTTATTCGTGAGATTGTGTAAGGAGTTGTCTACTAAATATGGGTTGCGAGCAAGCAATAGAGTGTCCATTTATGAGAAAGTTGGTATCTTCTTATATACAATTGCTCTAGGTGTTTCCAATAGAGTTGTAGGTGAACGTTTTCAACGTTACGGTGATCTGCGTCGTGAGTATATCATGAAGTATTGAATACGATTTACTGCGTGAATCTAGAGGTCTTGCATATGACATAATAAGACCAAGAGATCCAGAATTTAAGCAAATACCACCTGAAATCGCTAATGATGAAAGATACATGCCCTATTTTAAGGTGAAATATTTTTTTGAATATTGTTTAATTTCAATTGATTTTGTTCGAAAAATATGATCTCATATATGTTTAAATTTGATAAAGGATTGTATTGGATGCATTGATGGTACACATATAACAGCATGTATACTCGAGAATGAGCAATTGCCTTATAGAGGAAGGAAAGGGTATCCTACATTCAATGTTATGGCAACTTGTGACTTTAATATGTGTTTCACATTTATCTCGGCTGGGTGGGAAGGATCAGCACATGATGCTCGTGTTTTTCTACATGCAATTGAAACACCAGAGTTGAATTTTCCAAATCCCCCTGAAGGTATGTTTTATCTATTGTGGATTTCATAATGTTTATTCTCTTGAACTATAAAGATGCTAAATTTGTCTCCTTTTTTTTCCATTTCCTTTGAACTTATTTAGGTCGCTACTATTTAGTTGATAAAGGATATCCCGATAGGAAAGGCTACATCATATCATATTCAAGGACAAGGTATCATCAGTCACAATTTCAAAATGAGCCACCAAACAATTCTCAAGAAGCCTTCAATCGAACTCACTCTTCCCTTCGAAGTTGCATTGAGAGGTCCTTTGGAGTATTAAAACAAAGGTGGAAGATATTGAATAGAATGCCTCAGTTTAGCGTTGATACTCAAATAAGGACTATAGTGGCCACATTTGCACTGCACAACTACATCCGACTAAATTCACCAAGTGATCGAGTATTCAAAGTGCTTGAGCAGTACCAGTTACATACATTGTTGAGCTCTCAACGGGTAGTTTATTGAATGAAGATAGTGTTAGCGCGGATCGTAAATGAAGGATGTTCGTGATCGAATTCTTTGAGTCTTTGTGGCTTTCCCAAGGGCGTAATTAGTTTAGTCTACTAAAAGTTTAGTACTGCACTAATTTTTATACTTTATCTAAGAGTTATTTATTATTATTCAATAATTGTTGTTGGATTCAAACTACTACTATCTATTTGCGCTTTTTATACAAACTCAATTATTAAAAGTTATTTACCTTGTTATTCAATAATAGTAGTAGCAATATCAACAATAACAAAGCAACAACAACAACAATAATAACAGTAGTGGTGCCGGTGGAAATAATAATAATAATAATAATAATAATAATAATAATAATAATAATAATAATAATAATAATAATAATAGTAACAACAACAACAACAACAACAACAACAATAACAATAATAATAATAATAATAATAATAATAATAATAATAATGCCTTTTTGGTCATTCTGCAACAACAACAACATTAGTAAAAATAATAATAACAATGTCCATTTCAGTCATTTTACATTCATCAGCTAATCCAACCGCTGATTTTACCGAACATCTTCTTTATAAACAGCTACCTAAACAGCTATCAGCTATTCGTTAAACTGCAACAGCTATCCGCTACCCCAACCGCTATCCGTTACCTCAACCGCTATCCGCTACTTTTTGCCGAACAGGGCCTAAGTCATTTTCTTTACTCCCACTCAAATTAAACAATCTCTCAAGAGCTCTCCCTTCCTCCTTCTCCCTCCAACCAGCCGGCCACTCCCAGCCACCACCACCACTCTTTTTCCGCCAGTGCCGGAAACCGCCAGCCACCAGTGGTCGCCGCCCTCCTCTTCCTCCCTCTTGTGTTTTTCTCCAATTTTATCTTCAAGGGTAACCTCTCAAAACCCCCAATTTCAATTTCTCTAAACCCTAATCTGAAAATCTATGTTTTACATATGTTTCTTTTGTAGTTTCTATCTCTTTTACTCTCTTTTATCTTAAATTCAAGTATATAATTGTATTGGTTAAGTTAGGGTTAAGTTTTGAGTACATGCATGTGTGTTTCTAAGTGTTTATGGTTTTGTGGATGAATTCATGGTGGTTGATGATTATATGTTAATGCATGTGAAATTCTTGAGAGTTTCTTAGTAAGTAAGGGCTGTGTTTATGTTTTGAGATTATGAATTAAGTGTTATTATGTTTAATTTGGGTGAATTAGTGGGGTTTTGGTGCAAGAGTTCAAGAACAAGTCCTTTATGTTGAGTTTATGTTTAATCCATAGTTGCATGTGGTTTTTAAGGTCTTTGATGAGTAAATTTTCAAGGTTTATATTCTGGAAATATAGTGGATTAAAGTTAGGAGAGGTTTGGTTATGTTTAATATGGTTAAGAGTGGGAAAAACTCAATTAAAAACTGAGATGTTGGTGTTTAAAGCCTCTGTTTCGATTCTGGAATTTTACAGTAGTATAAAAGTGGGATTTTTTGCCCAAATTTCTACTCCATTTGATAGCTTAAGGTGTTAGCAAACCATAGGCTTTGGAATTTCGAGTTTCCGATTGGTATAGCCCGAGTTACGACCAAAACCGTGAAGGTACAATTTTATATACGAATTCTGAGTCACTGTATTGAGGGCTGTTTTTTGTACCTTTGGAGATCTCTTTAGTTTTTATGGTAAACATGAAAGTGTTAGGCCACATTGCAAGCTTTCCAGAAAGGTATGATTCGTAGTCATCCGATGTCGGGAGTTTGAGTTACGAGCCCGGGAAGCAGGGCTGTCCAGAACAACGTTTCTGCCCAATTTAGCTTATGTAAATTAATATCTTTTGGGCCTCAAATCAACCCAATAAGGGGTTCTAAGCACAAGTGTGTCATGGTTATAAGTTGTCATTTTGGAGTCTTAAGTGAGTCTTAAGGATAGCTTCCAAAAGCTAGTAAGTTTGGCAAAGTACTTTTTTTCCCCATCTTTCTTTAGCATAATGTTCAATGTCTTTGGTCTAGCTAAGAATTTTCTTCTAGCTTGATAGCCTCCAAGTCCTAAATCAATCCAACCTTTGGTACTTAAGTCATCGATTCAAGCCCTTTTTATTCGAATCATCTTCTACGTCATTATTCTCATGTTTTTCCGACCCGGAAATTCTAAGGTTTTATATGCACAGCTTCTGTCCGGGCCCATTTTGGAGCCCTTCCACTCGTTTTTAGCCTCTGGTGCTGTTAACAAAGTTGTAGATTATGTTTTTCTCTATTACGGGATGTACTCTTTCACTTAGTTTCGATTTTCCTAACTCAAGTTTTGCTATAAACTCTATTTTCTAGACAACCTGAAATTTTATTCCTAAAGTTATTTCATTGATATTACTAAGTTTCTAAACTTGTAAATCTAAATTAGAACCTTATTCGGTTCTTCATTTCTATTTATTCTTATTTTAGTTGGCAAGTTTCGAAAGCCATCTCCAAGCCGAGACGCGCCGCCAAGGTCTTTAGCGTCCCAAGGTACGCGAATTGTCCAGCTTTTACAATCTAAGTTATAGTCATGATTCATTCAATTTATGCCATGTCAAGTTTTATGGTTTACAATGTCTTTATATTTAACAGTGGACCCGCACTCTATGTTTATATTTACTTTCATGTTTTAGCACTCCTGATCAGAGTGCCTTGACCTGACCAGTGTCGACTGCTTGGCAGTCACCCATTCCAAGTTTTGATCAACTTGGGCATACGCGTGTGTGAGGTGCTTGCACCGATCGTAAGGGTTCCACCTACTTCCTACTTTTATTTGCTCATGTTTATGCATATATTCATGATCATGTCATTCAAATCCTGTTTTAATCCCCTTCCCTTGTTTTCAAAATGAATTTAAAGGCCGGCACCAAAACCGTTTTGAGCAGTTTACATCTTTGGAGGTTCATCTTGAGTGTTTCCCACTCACCCTTTTTGCAATGTTTTAATGTTTTGTTTTAGGAGGTTCGAGCTCCCAAGGCAAGGACAAGTCGGTTCCAAAGTAGTTCAAGGCTCTCAAGGTAGTTCTCTAAGAAATCATCGGTTGTTAGCGAGCGAGGATTTTGGAAGTTGTATCAGTTTTTAAGCTATGTTTAAGTTTATATATTTTATCCAAGGGTTGTAATAGTTTTATATGTGAAGGTTCTTAAGTTAGTAAGTTATCTTGTGGTTTTGGAAGTTTCTTTGGTGTTGTTGCCTTGTCTCTTTTGGGAGACGGCGGTGACACTTCAACCTAAAAGTGTTCCGCTGCGCTAATCGCGGGCTTAGCTTCTCTTAGTAGAGTTTAACCCTGTGATTAAGGTTGGGGTGTTACAGTTGTGGTATCAGAGCAAGGTTTTGATTAAGTATTTGAGGATTATACAATTTCTTAAGTTATGGATCCTAATTTAGGGAGAAAGTTAGGCATGTGAGTACAAGCCTCTTTATGTTAAGTATAAGTATGATAAGTGGTATGTTGGGAATTGTTGATGAGCATGAAGCTCTAAATATTGGTTTATTATGTAAATTGTTCTTCTTTGCAGGTTTTCAAGATTATGTAAATTTGGGAATAACTCTAATTATAGGGGAAGTGCTGCCGAATTTCTTCCAGGGTTTTAAGAAGGTTTTAGTCAAGATCTTTAAGGGGAAAATCTAGGTGAATTGAGTTAAGTCTAGTAATTTATGCAAGTGAAGTTAATAAATATAACGGAAAATTGTGAAGTTTGCCAAGGCATCTCATCGAAAGTCTTTGAAAGTTAATGAAAAGATTACAAAGCGAGTCCCAAGCGGGATTGGTATATGATGAAATGAGTTTTAAACGTTAGTATGGATTAAAAGTTTTTAAGGAAGCCCGAGAAAGGGAATAAATTATGAAGTCTAGAATTGTTAAGCAAGCTTAGGGCAAATTCAAAAGATAAAATGAGAGTTTCTTAAATCGCTCATAAGAGGTTAACTTGGTTGAGTCTCGAACCTCGTCACAAATTTGTTTCTTTTATTTGCAAATAGCCCATTCATTTTGGCCATGATAAGATTTTAAAATCTTGCATTGTACTTTGTGTATGGTATAGATGGATAACGACGGTAACCCCCTCCCAAATCCGTTCGCGATGTTCATGGACCCCGCCACCAACGTTCAAGCCCATCTTAAGGCTTTACAAGATGTCCTCGACGCACATTGCGCTGCAAATCCCAAGTCCGAATATCACGACGACATTTACAGGCGATGCCTTCTAGCGACTCTTCCCACGAGCGTGGGGCGATATCGGGGCAGTACCGCCAATTGCTTATACGTGGAGAACCCGAACGCCACGCATGGTGCCTCAACTATGTAGGGGCTTGGAACCAGATCACGATGGAGATAATGATCACGCAAGCTGCGCAATCTTTGAGTCTTCACGCGTCGGTGAGTTAGGACCCTATCTTCATGAAGTGCTAGGATTACCGGCGCCGCCAGCGGGAAAAGCACCACCACGTGTTCGCTCCCCGCGGATGAAGTCCGTCTACACTTCTCACCGTACCTCACGGGGCGTCAATCGTTCGAATCTATCGTCGTGGGAGACTACGCCTCTGCCGAATAGCGGAAAGAAGAAGAAGATCCTAGCATGGATCTAGACCAAGGCAGTGCGTCGAGCTAAAACAAATCAACAAGTGTGAAGCGGGAATGTCTACACTGCCGCCCGGTGGAAACGACTTTGATTGGACGCTTTGGGGCGAGTTGGCACACCAAGCCAAAGCGTTTGTCCTCTACGACCGGCCAGCGTGGAAGAGGCTAGGGATCAAGAACAAGAGGGTCTAATTCCCGTTTAGCGATGTCGTCGGTAGTTGACTTTTGTGCGAGTTTAGTAAGTGACCATAGGTGTAGGCTAGATGACTATAAGTACATCATGGGTGACTAGGTTTTGCTTTTGGGTCACCAATGTAATTAGCCGACTATGCTTATTTTGTAATCTCCTTACGATTATTTTGTGGAAGGGAGTGTGGGTTTGTAATTCAAGGGGGAATGGAGAACATGATGTTTTGGTTTTTCTCATGTATTGGGATTGGAAATGGAGATGAAAACTCTATGACAATCAAAAGGGGAATCGCTATCTTTATTTATGAAAATGGATGGATGTTATGGAAATTGTGGATTTATAATTATATGTATTGTGGGTTCTGCAATTTGCAATATATTGGGATTGTGAAAATTCTTTTGAGATTTTAATTATGTATGAATATATGTATGTGGATGATACCTAAGACTTGACCAAGGAATCAAGGTTTTATGCGGGAGCATTTGACTAAAATCTGAGTTTTACGAAAAAAAGGGGGTTATAAAATGGGGGGAATAATGTTAAGCTATGTGGATAATAATATATTTTCTTGTAATATTGTAGTATGTCACAAAATTCAAGAAACACGCCATCACAGGAAGAACCTGGAAATGGGACATCCGAGGGAAATCTACTAGAATTGCAAGGACCTCAACTTAACCCATGGATGGTTAATCCTTCTGAGTCTTCTCTAGGATCTATTCCTTTTAATCCACCTCTCCCTGACCCCTTTGGGATGCTGGTACAAGAGTTGTTTAGGCGTGTACCCCTTCCACCTACGGGTCAAGTAAGTCAGTCAAAGGAGGGAAATTACGCAGACAGAGTAGCCCGAAGGAACCCAAACTTTTACAAAGGGGGCTACGACCCCGTAGTGTTAGAGGATTGGATTCGTGAAACAGAGAAAATATTTGAAGTGGTCGAAGTACCAGAAGATAAGAAATTAGCCATAGGCACCTACTATTTGAAGGGAGAAGCGGATATTTGGTGGAGGACCATCAAGGATAAATATCAAGGGACCGCGAAGTCTTGGAATGACTTCCTAGGTGATTCTGAGCTCGGTTTATCCTACTTCCCTTAGCGGCGAGAAGAAAGAGTTTTAGAGTGGAGTATGCTCAACAAAGATATTTGATAGTACAATACACGCAAGTTTAATGAAGCTGTCTCGTTTAGCCCAGTATGTTGCATCGGAGAGTGAAGTTAACCGTCTGAAGGAGGCCTAGCGCGTATATCCGTAGTCGATTATCATCCCATGACTTCGAACAATGCAAGAAATGTATGAGAGAGTTGCGGAGGTAGAGCGAGTAAGAAGGAGCTAGAGCTCTAAACCCGGAAACGAGGACTACCAAGAGGAAGTGGAGCGACAAAGGGATGACAAGTGCCTCAAATGTAGAGCGGTCCGATCAAGAGGCCAATGCCTTGATCCCGAGAATCAGCGACTCTGTCAATGTTAAGGAACCCTGTAGGAAATGTGGCAGGACCAACCACACTACCTCCCAATGTCGGGTAGGTACGGGGAATTGTTTATGGTGTGGAGCCCCGGATCATAAAGCTGCAGAATGCCCAAGGAGAGCCGGAGATCAGAACCGGGCACCACGCGTCTAGCACCGCCAACGAAGGCACGCAACAAGGCTCGATGAGTCAAGCATACGTCATGAGCGGGAAGGAAGCGCAAAATCGTATAGTTATTCTTGCATTTATATATATATGCAACCCTTGGCGCATTATTTGATTACGAGCAACGCACTCTTTTATTTCAACGAGTTGCCTCAAAGTTAAATTTTCAAAATCTAGCGAAAAGTAAATTATTCTATCGGTTACCTAATGGTCAAACCATGCTTTGCGACTAGTTTTGTGGGTGTCCCTCATGTTAAAATCGGAGATATTTCCCGCTAACCTTATTGATTAGACCTAAAAGAATTTGATATCATTCAGGTATGGATTGGTTGATTTCGACGCAAGCCCAAATCAAGTGTAGTAAGGGGATAGTCATTCTTAAGAATGCCTCGGGCACAGAAGTCCACTTCGTTGGGGACTTAGGAGCTAACCCGTGCCCCATCATAGCCTATGTGAAGGCTCGAAAGTTACTTAATCATGGGTGCGAGGGTTACCTATGTTTAGTAAGTGAAGATTTGAAGACTCCTCAAGATAGAGGAGATCCCGTGTACGTAATTTTCTAGATGTCTTTCGGAAGAAATTATGGAGTTACCCAGGAGGAGAAATTGATTTTGAGATTGAGCTAATTCCGGGAACAAGACCTATATCTAAGGCACCGTATAGAATGGCGCTGCGAGCTTAAGGAGTTAAGAGAGCAATTGGATGATCTATTGATTAAAGGATTCATCGGACCTAGCACATCACCACAGGGAGCTCGGTGTTGTTTGTAAGAAAGAAGGACGGTAGCTTAAGGCTTTGTATTGATTCTGAGGTGAACAAAGTTACCATCAAGAACAAGTACCCTCTACCAAGGATTGATGACTGTTTGACCCGGCTTCAAGGAGGCCGGATGTTTTCTAAGATAGATTTGAGATCAGGATACCACCACTCGAGTTAGTGAGGATATACCCAAGACCGCTTTTAGGACAAGATACGGGCATTATGAGTTTACTGATGATGCCGTTTGGGCTTACCAATGCGGTATTTATGGATCGATGAGCAGGGTATTCAAACCCTATTTGGATAAGTTTGTAGTAGTATTTATAGATGATATTCTAGTCTATTCAAAAGTCAAGAGGAGCATGAGAACCATTTGAGGATTGTCCTTGGACTCTAAGAGGCGACAATGATTCGCCAAGTTTTCAAAATGTGAGTTTTGGTTGAAGGAAGTGGCATTTTTGGGTCACATAATCACCAGTAAAGGGATCCAGGTGGACCCTAGCAAAGTTTCTGCCGTTCAAAGCTGGGCAAGACCTTCTACAGTTAGCGAAGTGCGAAGTTTCTTAGGTATGGCAGGATATTATAGGAGATTCGTACCGAATTTCTCTAAGTTAGCTCTACCATTGACCAACCTTCTCAAGAACTCGACTCGTTTCGAATGGTCTGACGAGTGTGAAGAAGCCTTCCAAGTGCTCAAGGAAAAGTTAACGACCGCACCGGTGTTATCCCTTCCCGAGGAAGGAAGAGAATATGTGGTATATAGTGATGCGTCCCATCAAGGATCAAGGCCGAACATCAACGACCATCAGGAGAACTCCGACCTTTGGAAATTCCCACGTGGAAATGGGAATCAATTTCTATGGATTTCATCATGGGTTTACCCCTCACCATGTCCAGGAAGAATGCCATCTGGGTGTTTGTGGACCGTTTGACCAAGTCGGCACATTTTGTCCCTATCCACGAAGGGTGGAAGGTGGATAAGCTAGCTGATATATACATTCAAGAGGTTGTCCGTTTGCACGGAATTCCAAGAGAAATAGTATCCGACCGGGATACCAAGTTCCAGTCGAGATTTTGGAGCGCGCTGCAAAAAGCTTTCGGTATACGACTTAATTTTAGTAGCTCATACCATCCGGAGAGCGATGGTCAAACCGAAAGGGTTAATCAGATTGTGGAAGATTTGTTGCGTGCTTGTGTTCTGGATTTTCAAGGGAATTGGGATGAATTCCTCCCACTCGTAGAATTTTCATATAATAATAGCTACCAGGCCACTATTAAAATTGCCCCGTTTGAAGCACTCTATGGCAGGAGATGTCGTACCCCATTATGCTGGGGAGAGTTAGATGAAGCGTTAGTCATAGGTCCGGAACTAATCCAAGACACGACCGATAAGATCCGAGTCATCCAGCAGCACATCAAGACTGCCCAAAGTCGGCAAAAGAGTTATGCAGACAGGAGGCGAAAACCTCTCGAATTTCAAGTGGGTGATCAAGTTTTTCTTAAGATTTCTCCAACGAAAGGGGTTCGAAGATTTAACATCAAAGGGAAATTAAGCCCACGTTTTATTGGGCCATATCCGGTGATAGAAAAGATCAACCCGGTAGCATACCGAATAGAGTTACCTTCTAGTCTAGGAAGGATCCACGACGTTTTTCACGTATCGCAACTCCGAAAGTATGTGCCGGACCCGTAGCATGTTCTAGTGGAAGAGCCGCCACTTTTGGCCGAAGATCTAACCTTCGAGCAGCAACCGATTCAAATTTTGGATCGACGAATCAAGCAGCTACGCACGAAAGAAGTCCCATTAGTCAAAGTGCTGTGGGCAAATCAAGATACCTCGGAAGCCACTTGGGAAACCGAAGAAAACATGAAAGAACGATACCCTCATCTCTTTTGAGGTAACCAATCACGTTTTTAACCACCATCAAGTTTCGGGGACGAAACTTCTTTTTAGAGGGGGAGGATGTAATAACCCACCCCAAAATCATGTTTAATTATCTATAAATCACAATAATTATCCAAATCGCGTTATAAATTTTTCGCGTTTACCTTTATTTATTTACTTATTTACTTATTGATATCGGTGTCAAGTCTCGTGCAGGAGATGGCTAAGGTGCCGAATTATCGGCTTAAAAGTTTACTTTACATATTCATTCAATGAGTTAAAGTATTTCAGGTTATACGATGTGTATTATAAATTTATTTACCGAGAAACGGTTAATAATTATCCGCCTCGATTTCTATATATATTTTACCGTCCCAATTTTAATTTATTTAGTTTCATTTCCTTTACATAATTTTAAAGAGGTAATTTTTCCACTTTATTATTCTTAATCCAAATTACTTTGTATTTTATTTTTATGTTACCAAATTATTATCAATATATTTAATTTCCTACAAAAACCCAATACTTCAATTTATTACAACAATTACAATATATTTATCCTATTGTTATCATCCTATTACTATTTAATCAAGGTTTATTTTAGTTATTATTAGCATTAGTTTTAATTAGATGGTGAGTATATATGTTTTTAGTGAGGAGGAGCTTAAGTCATTTTCTTTACTCCCACTCAAATTAAACAATCTCTCAAGAGCTCTCCCTTCCTCCTTCTCCCTCCAACCAGCCGGCCACTCCCAGCCACCACCACCACTCTTTTTCCGGCCAGCCGGCGCCGGAAACCGCCAGCCACCAGTGGTCGCCGCCCTCCTCTTCCTCCCTCTTGTGTTTTTCTCTAATTTTATCTTCAAGGGTAACCTCTCAAAACCCCCAATTTCAATTTCTCTAAACCCTAATCTGAAAATCTATGTTTTACATATGTTTCTTTTGTAGTTTCTATCTCTTTTACTCTCTTTTATCTTAAATTCAAGTATATAATTGTATTGGTTAAGTTAGGGTTAAGTTTTGAGTACATGCATGTGTGTTTCTAAGTGTTTATGTGGTTTTGTGGATGAATTCATGGTAGATGATGATTATATGTTAATGCATGTGAAATTCTTGAGAGTTTCTTAGTAAGTAAGGGCTGTGTTTATGTTTTGAGATTATGAATTAAATGTTATTATGTTTAATTTGGGTGAATTAGTGAGGTTTTGGTGCAAGAGTTCAAGAACAAGTCCTTTATGTTGAGTTTATGTTTAATCCATAGTTGCATGTGGTTTTTAAGGTCCTTGATGAGTAGATTTTCAAGGTTTATATTATGGAAATATAGTGGATTAAAGTTAGGAGAGGTTTGGTTATGTTTAATATGGTTAAGAGTGGGAAAAACTCAATTAAAAACTGAGATGTTGGTGTTTAAAGCCTCTGTTTCGATTCTGAAATTTTATAGTAGTATAAAAGTGGGATTTTTTGCCCAAATTTCTACTCCATTTGATAGCTTAAGGTGTTAGCAAACCATAGGCTTTGGAATTTCGAGTTTCCGATTGGTATAGCCCGAGTTACGACAAAAACCGTGAAGGTACAATTTTATATACGAATTCTGAGTCACTGTATTGAGGGCTATTTTTTGTGCCTTTGGAGATCTCTTTAGTTTTTATGGTAAACATGAAAGTTTTAGGCCACGTTGCAAGCTTTCCAGGAAGGTATGATTCGTAGTCATCCGATGCCGGGAGTTTGAGTTACGAGCCCGGGAAGCAGGGTTGTCCAGAACAACGTTTCTGCCCAATTTAGCTTATGTAAATTAATATCTTTTGGGCCTCAAAACAACCCAATAAGGGGTTCTAAGCACAAGTGTGTCATGGTTATAAGTTGTCATTTTGGAATCTTAAGTGAGTCTTAAGGATAGCTTCCAAAAGCTAGTAAGTTTGGCAAAGTACTTTTTTTCCCCATCTTTCTTTAGCATAATGTTCAATGTCTTTGGTCTAGCTAAGAATTTTCTTCTAGCTTGATAGCCTCCAAGTCCTAAATCAATCCAACCTTTGGTACTTAAGTCATCGATTCAAGCCCTTTTTATTCGAATCATCTTCTACGTCATTATTCTCATGTTTTTCCGACCCGGAAATTCTAAGGTTTTATATGCACAGCTTCTGTCCGGGCCCATTTTGGAGCCCTTCCACTCGTTTTTAGCCTCTGGTGCTGTTAACAAAG
This sequence comes from Portulaca oleracea, assembly GCA_029582165.1. Classification (NCBI taxonomy): domain Eukaryota; kingdom Viridiplantae; phylum Streptophyta; class Magnoliopsida; order Caryophyllales; family Portulacaceae; genus Portulaca; species Portulaca oleracea. The sequence goes on along the minus strand of CM055888.1, from coordinate 16,694,760 downwards.
TTGTAGATTATGTTTTTCCCTATTCCGGGATGTACTCTTTCACTTCGTTTCGATTTTCCTAACTCAAGTTTTGCTATAAACTCTATTTTCTAGACAACCTGAAATTTTATTCCTAAAGTTATTTCATTGATATTACTAAGTTTCTAAACTTGTAAATCTAAATTAGAACCTTATTCGGTTCTTCATTTCTATTTATTCTTATTTTAGTTGGCAAGTTTCGAAAGCCATCTCCAAGCCGAGACGCGCCGCCAAGGTCTTTAGCGTCCCAAGGTACGCGAATTGTCCAGCTTTTACAATCTAAGTTATAGTCATGATTCATTCAATTTATGCCAAGTCAAGTTTTATGGTTTACAATGTCTTTATATTTAACAGTGGACCCGCACTCTATGTTTATATTTACTTTCATGTTTTAGCACTCCTGATTAGAGTGCCTTGACACAATGATGTCATTGCTTGGCAGTCACCCATTCCAAGTTTTGATCAACTTGGGCATACGCGTGTGTGAGGTGCTTGCACCGATCGTAAGGGTTCCACCTAATTCCTACTTTCATTTGCTCATGTTTATGCATATATTCATGATCATGTCATTCAAATCCTGTTTTAATCCCCTTCCCTTGTTTTCAAAATGAATTTAAAGGCCGACACCAAAACCGTTTTCGAACGGTTTACGTGCTGGAGGTTCACGTACTGAGTGTTTCCCCACTCACCCTTTTTGCAATGTTTTAATGTTTTGTTTTAGGAGGTTCGAGCTCCGAAGGCAAGGACAAGTCGGTTCCAAAGTAGTTCAAGGCTCTCAAGGTAGTTCTCTAAGGAAATCATCGGTTAGCAAGGGCGAGCAGGATTTTGGAAGTTGTATCAGTTTTTAAGCTATGTTTAAGTTTATATATTTTATCCAAGGGTTGTAATAGTTTTATATGTGAAGGTTCTTAAGTTAGTAAGTTATCTTGTGGTTTTGGAAGTTTCTTTGGTGTTGTTGCCTTGTCTCTTTTGGGAGACGGCGGTGACACTTCAACCTAAAAGTGTTCCGCTGCGCTAATCGCGGGCTTAGCTTCTCTAAGTAGAGTTTAACCCTGTGATTAAGGTTGGGGTGTTACAGTGAGGTGGAGGTTGTGGAGGTGGTGGTGGCAGTGGTGAGGGTGGTTGAGAGAGAGAGTGACAGGTTAGGGGTGGGGGGGGGGGGGAGGATGGGTCGGGGGCTGGGCTTAGGGCTGAGGGTGTTAAAGAGATAGAGAGAGGAGAGAGAGCAATAAAAGGGGAGTTATTAGAGGTGGATGAGGTGTACATTATAAATAAATAAAGGGGAATGGTGATTTGGTAGAGAAAAATTCAGCACATGCCACAATATGTTTTTTCTTTTTTTTTTGGCCCTTAAATAATCCAAGTCAGTATCCGCCACCGCCAAGTCAGCTTTCTGACGACTGAGACTCGTCGGAGGTTCGCTGGAAAAATTAACATGACAAGGTTGGTTCGTTGTAAATTAATGTTCAAGGTTGGTTCGTTATTTCAAAGGACCCCCAAAGGTTGGTTTATTAGATTCCAATTTCCCTCTATATATATATATATATATATATATATATATATATATATATATATATATATATATATATATATATTAAGAAGTCTTATCCTATATATATATATATATATATATATATATATATATATATATATATATATATATATATATATATATAGGGATAAGACTTCTTAATATATATATATATATATATATATATATATATATATATATATATATATATATATATATATATATATATATATATATATATATATATATATATCATGTTTTTCGATCCTTATCCCGGCGATAATGGGGCGAAAAAATAGAAAAAGAAGATCGGCGAAGAAGCAGTTCAGTTAACTACCGTTCGACGTCTCTCCGGTGCCGTCGATGGTGGAGATGAACTCTACTTCAAATTTGGATGCTACTGAGATATCTTTTGGTGAGATTCAGGAAGTGAATGAGAATGTGGTGACTCCTTTTCCAATTAGGCGATTGACGTATGAAGATGGTGATAATATTCATTCAGCAACATCATCGTCATCTTTAGCTTTGAGGGAACAAGAAAAGGAGACTTTGCAGGAGCATGGACCGATAAAATTGAAGTTCATTCAACCATCAATAGTGAAAGGGGCTTCTATTCATCATCTGACAAAGAAAGACACAATATCTGAAATCAATTTTTGGAAATCTTCTATTATTGGTTTTGTAATTGGTGCTAATCCTCCATTAACTATAATAGAAAATTTTGCAAAGCGTATGTGGGGTGCTAGTGGTTTTGACAAGGTTATCAGGAAACCGGAAGGTACTTTTATTTTTCGGTTTGATTCAATTGATAGTGATAAAGTTTTGGAAAGAAGGGTTGGATATTTTGATAAGAAGCCGATGGCTCTCAAGGCTTGGTCTCTGGGGAAATCATCTGACCCGAATGAGGTGAGTTTTGTCCCAGTCTGGGTCAAAATCCCTGAATTGGATTGGCGTTTTTGGAGTGTGGCTAGGCTTAGTAAAATTGGGAGTATGTTGAGAGATCCAATTAAAGCTGATTTGTTTAAAAAGGATAAGGTTCTAATGAGCTATGCTAGAATCTTGGTTAATATGAAGATTAGTTATCCTTTTCCGGACACTGTTTCTTTCTTGTATGAAGATGGATATGTGTGTGCAGAAAGTAGAATATGAATGGAAACCTATTCATTGCTCTGAGTGTAGAATGTATGGTCATATTGTTGATAATTTCAGGAAGAAGAAGAGTAAACAAACTTGGGTTAAAAAGCCTATTGCTAAGGAAAATCAGGTTGTTCATGCTGAAGCATCTAAAAGTGGTCGTCAGGGTATTTCTCCTACTGTTGTAGTTGGATCTCATAGGGTTCAGCTACCTTCTGTGGAGTCTACAGGTGAATTGATGGCTAATGCTTTTATTTTGGACAATGGATAATCTATTCTGTTGGAATGTTCGGGGTCTTAATGACCCTAGAAAACAGGATTGTCTAAAGGCCTTCTTGTTTCAGAATAAAGTTTCCATTACTGGTTGGTTGAAACAAAAGTTGCAAAAGATAATTGTGATGATACGGGTGCATAATTCTACAGATTCTTTACGTAGCATGATACGGGTGCTATGGCAGGATCCTTTTATGGTGCAGTGTCTGAAATATCACAAGCAATATATGCATTGTCGAATTACATATGGGGACACCTCTTTCTTGGTTTCTTTTGTGTATGGAGACAATGATATTATTGCTAGAAGAAATCTTTGGGGTGATTTACTGGATTTATGTGATTAAGCACAGAACCATGGATTATTGTAGGTGATTTTAATCACCTCTTATTCCTAGACTATCGTATTGGAGGCAAGGAAGTGATGGCCGAGGATATTTTTGATTTCCAAGATTTCCTTACAACGAGCAATACGAATATCATTAAGGGTTTGGGTCATTGCTATACATGGCATAACAGTAAGGTATTCTCTTGTATTGACCGTGCTTTTGTCAATGCTGATGGTTTGATCTGTTTTCCTGAAATCTATTATTAGGTTTTGGAGGAAGGTATGTCTGACCATAGTCCGTTGAAATTGGTCTTGGATAAAAATTCTGTTAGAAGAGGGAAGCATTTTATGTTTTGTGACATGTGGACAGATAATGAAGGCTTCTTGCAGATAGTGGTTGATATTTGGAAATCAGAGATCAAAGGTTATCCTATGTTTTCTTTAGTACAGAAACTGAAGAGATTGAAGAAACATTTACAACAATTGCATAGGTCTAAGTTTGGAGATATCTTTGACAAGACATAGAAAGAGTACTTATCATTGACAGAAATACAGAAGGAGTTACATTTGAATCCAGTACCTAAGATTTTCCAGGCAGAAGCATCTGCCAGGAGATCTTATATGGATACTTTGGGTGCAACGACAAAATTATTGCAGCAGAGAACAAAATTTGATTGGATAAAATTTGGGGATCAAAATTCTGCGTTCTTCTATTCGGTGTTGAAATCAAAATCTTATAATAATAAGGTTTTATGTATAAGGAATCAGGAGAACAAACTCATTACTGATATGAATGATATGGGTGAGTTTCTGGCTCATCATTATGAGGGGTTCTTTGCAAAGCATGATTGTGTGGGTAAAGTGAAGTGGAGTATAATATGTCATGGTAATCGATTGAATGAAGAGTAGAAGGACTTCCTATGTTCTCTTATATCTGCACAGGAAGTGAAGAAGGTCATCTTTGCCATGAATGGGAAGAAGAGTCCGGGTCCTGATGGTTACAATGACACTTTCTTCAAGAAAGCATGACCTATTATTGGGAAGGATGTTGTTGCAGCTATCATGGATTTCTTTTCTTCTTGGAAGCTTCTTAATGAGGTAAATTCTACATTATTAGCCTTAATTCCTAAGGTTAGTAATCCAGAATCAGTGGGTGATCTTCGACCTATTTCATGTTGTACTGTCCTTTACAAGACTATTACCAAAATTATTTGCAATAGACTCAGCACAATCCTTCCTGAGCTGATAGATATTATGCAATCTGCATTTGTGAAGGATAGATCTATTATACACAATATTCTTATTGCCGAGGACATTGTCAAATTCTATAATCGGAAGGGAGTAAAACCGAGCTGTTTGTTCAAAATCGATATTCAAAAGGCATATGATACTGTGGATTGGGAGTTTCTACGTAATCTATTGCTTGCTTTGAACTTTCCTCTAGTTTTTGTTAACTGGATCATGACATGTATTTCCACG